>JAAGEH010002525.1:9523490-9763215 GCA_011751065.1 Lasiurus cinereus
TTTCTTTCTTTCTTTCTTTCTTTCTTTCTTTCTTTCTTTCTTTCTTTCTTTCTTTCTTTCTTTTTTAAGAGGGAGAGAGAAAGACACATTGATGTGAGAGCAAAACATCTATCGGCTGCCTCCTGCACTCCCCCTATGGGGCATCGAGCCCATGATCTGCCCTGGCTAGGAATCAAACCAGCAAGGTTTCAATGCACCTGACGATGCCCAACCAACTGAGCCACACAGGCCAGGGTGAGATATTAGCATTTTTAAAACGTGGCAAACACACCTTATATGATACAGGATAGTCTTCTGGAGTTGGTTGCTCCTCCCAGAGAATGTCGCTGCTCCGCCGGAAATCCATTCAGTTTTGTTTTCAGGCTGCTGTAATGCATTGCAGGATGTTTAAAGAGCTGCTCGGTCACGTTGGGCAAATGTTCTCAACTTGATTTCACTCGCACTTCCCTTGGGGGCAGGCACTTGTCTTCTATACTCCCCTCTGCTACTTACAAATGTGTTGAATATGTCGCCACAATTACTGTAATAACACTACCCAAAGTGAGACTCAGAAGCCTCATTTCCTTCATGGCTGTGGCGCCCGTCCCTGTTCCTCCCTCTGGGAGGAGGAGGTTGGCACTGCACTCTCCTGGCAAGTAGAGCTTGAGCCTTTGTCTTCTCTTTTAACCCTTTATAACCAAAATATAGGTGTGTGTCTGGTTATCCTTTGTGCCTCTCCCATTTCCTTCCTACCCTGTCACTCTATACCCCTCTCCCACTGTCTCTCTATCCTTTGCAATTTGGGTCCCATCTTTCCACTGCCCTTGGCTCTTCCTCCAGCACCCTTTCCCCTGGCTTGCTTCTCCTGCACATTTTCTTCCAGGGCCCAGCATGGCCCCTCCCCGCGTGCCCCTCATTGCCCAGACCTCCTGGCTCCTCTCCACCCCTCCAGCTGCAGCTGTCCCTGCCCAGGCTCACCTCTCCCCAAGCACTCAAACTCGTTTCTCAGGCCCATCACACTGCAGTCATTGGCTTATCTGCACAACAGGGTTCAGGCAGTTACGAGTCTTATTTCATCTTCACAGCAACTCTAGGTCAGCAGCCTGGCTATACCCATTTAACAATTGGGAAAACTGAGGCTCCAAAAGGGAAAAAAAAATGTCCATGAGGTCAAGTATCCTGTTGGTCTTAAAAGCAGTATATTCCTGGCATATGGCCTGGCCCAAACTAGGCATTGGACACAAGTTGAGTGAATCAACTAGTATGACTTATTGCTAGGACAGTGTTTCCCGGTTGCAGGTTCCAGGGGCATTTGGCTATGTTTGCAAACATTTTTGGTTGTTACAACTCAAGGAGATGGGTGCTACTGACCAGGGGCACTGCTAAACATGTGCAGTGCACAGGACAGCTCCCCACAAAACTAAGAATGATCCAGCCCCAAATGTTAACAGTGCTGAGGTTGAGAAACCCTGAACTGCAATAGGACGATTCACTACTTGAGGAAAGAAAAATGGGTCTCTGCCGAACCTGCAGTGAAGGTGATACAGGAGAATGAATCTCACCCACCCCCCACCCCCCAGGAGTGGGAAGAAAATCTGCACACACTAGCTCTAAATCTTATAAAGTCCCTAAAAGGCAGAAGTGATTTCCATAAAGAGAAATCTGAAGCTGAGAGAGGTTAAGCAACTTGCTCAAATCACCCAGCTACCAAGTGGCAGAGTCAAGCTCAGAGCCCACGCCCAGCTGATCCCAATGGCCATGCTCTTCCCACATTCCCACAAGCAGCAGCGGTGGCGCGACTGGGAGCTTTTTAGAACAGCAGCAGCCCAGCCCAGACCCGAGTTGAACCTGCATTGTGACAGGACCCTCAGTGGCTCACATGCACAGTGTTTCAGGAGCATAGCCTTAAAGCCACTCCCGTTTTCCAGGGTTGCTACTCAGATAGATGGGACCAAGTCGCAGAACACGATGGGACATATTAGTAATGAAAAAGAACCCCACTGCACAGCCCCAGCCAGCCATGAGTCCGCACTAGCAGCCACACTCTTAACACTCCTGGGGACAAGCCATAAGTGTAATTGGCACCAAGCAATAGCGTTGCCACACCTTTCACTTGGCACAATAGGGCAAATGCTTTTATGTCTAAGCCGGTCTGTCTGAAGTTTCCTCTAAGTGGAACCTGCAATTATTCGCGGCCACTGTAGTTCACAGCATGGCCAGATGTTCACTTCTCAGAGTCGAATGCCTCCTCGCCGTGCTGCACGGCTTTGCTCGAGTCTTTGTAAGTGCTTGTTTGATGGCAATATTTCACAATCATCAAACCAGGGAGGTGTTTGGGGAATTAACCCAGGCCATTTGACCCAATTCTTTTTGACACGTTCTAACATCTTCAGAGAAATATGTGGCCCAAGAAGGGGACTTGATTGTTCAAGCCTGCACAGGAAAAACATGGTAAAACCAACAAATGGTGATGCACGCTGACCTCCCAAGGTCTCCAGTCCTGAGCGGGGTTCCATGCTGCCGTTTAACAAGCTCCCAGGTGACACTGGTACTGCTGGTCTGGCACCACACTGAAGAGCAAGACTGTGACTTATCATTCCTGGTGAAGAGCATAAGCTCGGGTTGGGCTGGCCTGGGTTCAAATACTGTCTGCCACGGAGCAGCAGCCAGATGCCTGTGGACACATGACCTCGCTCACCTCTCTGCCTCAGCTACCTCATCTGTGGATGGTGCCACTCCTTCCAGTTAACTGTGAAGGTTGTACTAGCCGATTCGTGTATGATACCCAGGGGCATGTTCAATAGATTGCTGATACAGTCCTAATAGGGTTTTTTACTCAATATATTTTTATTGAGTTCAGAAAGGAAGGGAGAGGAAGATAGAAACATTAATGATGAGAGAGAGTCATTGATTGGCTGCCTCCTCTGCACCCTCCACTGGGGATTGAGCCCGTAACCTGGTTCATAGCCTGACACTCAACCAATGAGCTAGGCCAAGTTTTTTGGTTTGGAAATATTTTCAGCTTGTACACCTGCTTGATGTGTAAGGTTTGACTGTCCCCTTGTAGAAGTCACTGAGTAATTTCTATCCACTTCTATAAATAAATGGATTTTGTTTGTATACTGTCCTGTGGCAACAGCTGGGTGAAGGCAAATGGGAAACGTCAAGATGAACAGCCTGCTTTAAACCCCAGGCTCCATGTTATACACCAGGGTCACTACAGGAGATCTAGGAACCCCTCAGAGGACTAGACAAGGCATCCACACTATGGACCCCATGTCCAACAAGACTCCTGTGGACTGCTGGGAGGAAGACGTGCTACCTGGGCTCACCCGTGAGTCCAAGTTCTTTATGCAGAGTGAAGGTAGCCTGGGCTGCTGTGTCTTCCCCATTTGAGGTAAGAGCCTCATGTGTGGGTGACCTGGACTCAGCCATGACCTGACGGCAAATCTGGCCTTACGTGACTCATGGAAAATAGTAGCTTGCCCCATCTAGGCATCAAGTTGCCCACCCATATCTTAGCCCTCAGCCACAGCAGCCATATGTGTCCCCAGTGGATTCAGGGGCAGAGGAGCTGTGTGCAAGGTGCTGGTCCTCCCAATGGGATGGTGATGCTGTATGTGCGGAGTCTCCTGTCCTATATCCTAGAAAGCCAGTGAGTGTGGTATTAGATTGCAGCCATGTCTCTAGAGTGACTGCCAGCTCAATTCTGTGTGAGCAATCAGGAATGCCTCGGGCTGGGTTCCCAGCACGAACCGGGGAGACCTTCCAGGCACTGCGGATCCTCACACAAAAGCTGGGCACAGTGCCCAAAGCGGGTATCAGCAGGTCCACCTGTCCAGCATCAGGGAGGAGCTGCCCAGCAGCACTGGGGCACCCAACCAGTGATTTTCAAGTCTGTCCAATGTGATGGTGTTAGTGGGCTTTTGGGAGGTACTCAGGTCATCAGGATGGAGCCTTCAGGAATGGGATTAGTGCTCTTACAGAAGAAGCCCAGAAAAGCCTTGTGAGAACACAGTGAGAAGCCCTAGCCGGTTTGGCTCAGTGGATAGAGCCTCTACCTGCAGACAGAAGGGTCCCATGTTCGATTCTGGCCAAAGGCACATGCCCTGGTTGTGGGCCCTATTCCCAATGTGGGATGTGTAGGAGGCAGCCAGTCAATGATTCTCATCATTGATGTTTCTATATCTCACTCCTTCTCCCTTCCTCTCTGAAATCAATAAAAATATATTGAAAAATAAAATGTATTTAAAATGCACACAGTGAGAATACTGCTGTCTGTGAACCTAGAAGTGGGCTCCCACCAGACACCAAATCTGCTCACACCTTGACCTGGGAAGAGAGATCCACAGTGAAATCCAGGTTCCTCATCTTCTGCTATATGGAATTCAAGACAATTTCAGTCATTCCTGAAGAAACAGAAGGCAAACTGCTTTCCAAACCTTTCTGAAGCTGCAGTGGATTGAATAGTGTGTGCCCACGCCCACTCCCCACCAAATGTAGATCCGTATACTAACGCCCAGAATCTACATGGGAGCTTGTTTGGAAAAAGGATCTTGGCAGATGTAATTAAGTTACGGTTTATGTCATCCTAGGTTTAGGGCGGTCCCTAAATCCAAAGACAGGTATCCTAATAAGAAAAAAGAAAGGGAGATGTGACAGAGAAGATGGCAATGGACAACATATGCATATTGGAGTGATGTGGCCACAAGACAATGAATGCCAGAGCCACTGGAAGAATCCCCCAGAGCTTTCAGGGATTTCTGATCTCCAGAACTGAGAGAATACATTTCTATTGTTTTAAGCAGAATTACCAGTTTGTGGTAATTCGTTATGGCAGCCTCAGGAAACTAATACAGAGCATGAGGCTCTATCCACTGAGCCAAAAAGGGCATGAAAGGATATGCTCTCAGCACGTAAAGTGACTTGTGGAGAAACTGCAAGTCTAGACGCTAGTCTCCAAGAGCTGAGTTCTTCCCCACCCCCACACTCAGCTACCTAAAATGCCTCATCTCCCCAAGTCTACACTCGGGGTTGACTAGGAGGATTTCAAAAGCAGATGTGTAAGATCTTTAAAAATACATGTTCTTCAAAAAGATAGATACAGAGGCAGTAAAGCATCAAACAGACTGTCAAATTACAGCAGGAAGGTTAGGGAAAGGTGGGGTAGATAGGAGATCAACCAAAGGACTTGTATGCATGCATATAAGCATAACCAATGAACACAAGACTCGGGGTGGTTAGGGTATGCATGAGAGTGGGGGAAGGAGGTAATGGCAAGATATGTATACATTAATACATTAATAAAAAAATTAAAAATTAAATAAAAAATAAAAATACATGTTCTTCAGCATATATGATGGAAGGACATCCTTGTGAATTCGGGGTCTTGCTTTTGGGGCTGGATATCAGCCAAGAATGTCAAGTCTCTGAGGAAGTCTCGAAGGGGTCATTGCATAAAACCCACCTTCCTAGCACAGGGCCCTCAAGGCCCCCAAGATCTGGCCTCTGCCTATGTTCCAGGCCATCCCAACCACCATACTGAATTCCCTCCTGCTCCCAGAACACACCGTACTCCTAGCTGTCAGCCCCCTGACTCACGCCCACCCTGAAACCACGCTCACTCAGCCCGTCCACCTTGTCCCTTCTTCAGAAAGCCTTGCCCTCTGCAATACAGCCCCTTTAAGACTCAATGCATAATTGTTTCCGAGTCTCACCAGGACCAGGTGGTGAGCACCAGCGTGGAAGCAGTGGCGTCATGTTCCTCTTCAGCCTGACACACGCAGTCATACCACAAATATTTATTGAGCACTTTCCACAACCGGATATTTAGGTGCCTGGGGAGGCAGCTGGGAGCAAGACATCTTGCTTTCCTGCCCTCAGGAGTCCACATACTACACAAGGCAACAGGCAATAAACATAAAAAATACCAAGTATCAGGTGATGCAAAGAACAGTGACCAAAAAACAAAACAAAAAAAAACTAAGGCAAAAAAGCTGACTGCATGCTTAGAGAGAGTCCCTATGTGCACAATTGAGCAGGTGCAAGCATTTTACAAGGAAACACTCAAACTGCACATGGTTGTCTGTTCTGTCCAGTGGGAAGATAATGCAAGGGTACAGTGATTTTGCCCTATGGTGTGGGAACCTCTTTCCACGTCCCGCGTGGTTCAGGGTTCCCGGTTCAGGGTTCTGGTTCTGAAGGAGGCCGCACGCAAACGAAATGAGACTAGAAAACATTAATTTGGCGATATTGGGGGGGCCAGGCAGGAGCCTTCCTCTAGTGGAAAGGACTGCCACTTGCTCTGGCCTTTTTCTCCCTTTTATTAAGGCTTTGGGACACACCCCTAGCCTTTAGGCAGGAAATAACAAAAACAGAAATTAACATGAAACAAACAGGTAGAGGTTGCTTCAGCCAACAAATGTTTCAACTAAACAATGAGTGATTAGCTCTGACCTTTCAGAGCAGTTAAGGTTGACCAGCCTTCTGGCCTCCTGTTTACTTCCATTTAGTAAGAACAATGTTTGGTTTCCGACACTATGGGACATTAACGAAATTTGTGTCCAATCTGGTAATTTCATTTCATCATAATCCCACTTACTATAAAAATCCCTGTTCTCTGTATTCTTTTAAAAAATATCTTTTTTATTAATTTTTCTTTATTTCTTTTTTTTTTTTAAGAGAAGAGGGTAAGGGAGAGGGAGAGAGACAGAGAGAGAAACATCAATATGAGAGAGAAACATTGATCAGTTGCCTCGGTACACAGCCCAACTGCAGGTCAAACCTGCAGGACCTAGCTATGTGCCCTGACCAAAAATGATCCAGCAAGCTTTTGGTACACTGGATGCCACTCAGCTAACTGACCCACACCAGCCAGGGCTTGTATTCCCTTTTCAACCAGCTCTTTCATCTGCATAGTCCCTTACTCATCAATCAAATCAATTTTAAGGGAATTTGGTTTTCATGGTTTGATAATTATAATCTTGATAGAGTTGATAAGTGCTATGAGGAAAAAATGCTGTCCAGGTGGCTGAGTATTAATGAAGAAGAAGTGTGTGTGGGGGGGGGAGAGGGTGGGGAAGGAGGTGACGGGGGCAGGTCCCAAAGAATAGGAAGGAGCCAGCTGGGTGGAGTGAATGAATGGCTGTATGAATGAATTAACTGAACAGAACTTACTCTGGCCCAACCAACCAATGGCATGGAGCTTGTTTTTGGCTTCTTCCAACCAGCCTGGAGGTCATTGCCTCCTCTCAGGTTCCAAGGCTGAGGAAGCAGAGCACCTCACCTCTCCCCAGACTCGCTGGAGGACTCTTACCACCAGGTGGCGTGCCATCCTCACGAATCGACAGCAGAAATTCAATAAGGAAGCCAGGACATAGTCATCAGTCCTCTTAGCCACTGGCAGCTGCTCCAAAGTGTAGGTCCCAGTGACTGTTGGGAGACCCTACCTAACCTGCAGTACTACACTAGTGCTTACATTAGCTAGCACCCCACTAGCCCCATGCCCTAATTCAGATCAAACCCACTTTGTTAAGTACCTACCATTTATTCTGAGTTGTAAGCTGAGGCTCATGAAGGACTTGGAAGTAACAAGGATGGTGTCTGAGTCTGTAGCCATTGTTCTTCTCATTACCCACTGCTCAGGGTAGGGGCTGTTTGTTTAAAAGCAAGAGGAGCAGTGTGGGTTGGAGACTGTGCTGTGCCATTGTCCTGTGTAGGTCAGAGGGTGTGATTGCCAGTGCTGAGCTGTGACTGCCTTAGGCCTTAGGAAACAACAGACATTGAATCACACAGGAGCATTTCTTTAAGCCAAGAGTGTCTGAGCCAGGAAGGAGACAACCTCAGAAATGGTCTCATAGGCAGCTTCCAGCTTCAGAGCTCACCAAGAAGAGAGATTGGAGCTGAAGGTGTGGATGCTGGACCAAGGATGAAAGGGATAGCCTTATCCTCACATCTTCCATTGGAGGTTACAAAGAGGCAATAAAGAGTGATGGTTAGAGCATGGGCTCAAAACAGCCCAAAACTCACTCTCTGAGCCTCAGCATCCATGTTGGTAAAATGGGCACACTGCTAGTACTTACCTCTCAAGGTTGTTCTTAATAATGCATATAAGCCACCTATCACATAACCCAGATCAAGGGAGAGGCAAAAAACATGGCAGCCAACATCTCCACCATCATCATCACTATTATGAATTATTTTCTGTTGCATTTCCATTAACTGCCTGTCCGGGGGAGACGGAAACTCTTCAGGCAAGTGCCTTCCTCAACGGTTAACAACAGTAAAACAATCTCATTTACCTAATCACTTCTCCTAACTGTTACACTTGATTGACAGGATGGGTTATATTAGGGAGAAAAAAGTCAGTCAAGCTCTTGAGTGCATCATCCCTGAAATGTTTCCATGGCAACACATACCTGCATGTTCCATGGGGAGGGCAGCTAGTCAGGGAAGAGTCAGACTGAAGTGAAAAGATGTGGGGGAGGTCCTCCCAACTCCTCCTTTTTTTTTTTTTTTGGCTATTTATACAGCTCTGGGCAGAAGGCTTTACATAGGTCATCTCTTTTATTATTTTTTTAATTTTAATAAATTTTTATTGTTCAGATTATTACAATTGTTCCTTTTTCTCCCCCACCCCCATATTTCCCCTCCACCTGGATGGGGTTCCTGGAGGATGGGGTTCCCATCCCATCCTCCGCCCTTACCTCCCCTCCATTGTCCTCATCCTTAGGTGTATGATTTTTGTCCAGTCTCTCCCTGCACCCCCCTCACCTCTTTCCCCCTGAGAATTATCAGTCCACTCCCTTTCTATGCCCCTAATTCTATTATATTTACCAGTTTATTCTGTTCATCAGATTTTCAATTCATTTGATTTTTAGATTCACTTGTTGATAGATAAGTATTTGTTGTTCATAATTTTTACTTTTATTGTTTTCTTCTTCTTCTTCTTAAAGACTACCTTTCAGCATTTCATATAATACTGGTTTGGTGTTGATGAACTCCTTTAGTTTTTTCTTATCTGTGAAGCTCTTTATCTGCCCTTCAATTCTGAATGTTAGCTTTGCTGAATAGAGTATTCTTGCTTGTAGGCTCTTGCTATTCATCACGTTGAATATTCTTGCCACTCCATTCTGGCCTGCATAGTTTCTGTTGAGAAATCATCTGACAATCATATGGTTGCTCCCCTGTAGGTAATTAACTATTTTTTTCTTGCTTCTTTTAATATTCTCTCTTTGTCTTTTGCTCTTGGTATTTTAATTATGATGCGTCTTGGTGTGGTCCTCTTTGGATTCCTTTTATTTGGGGTTCTGTGCGCTTCCTGGACTTGTAAGTCTATTTCTTTCACCAGGTGGGGTCATTATTTCTGCAAATAGGTTTTTACTATCTTGCTCTCTCTCTTCTTCTGGCACTTCCATAATTCTGATGTTGGTATGCTTGAAGTTGTCCCAGAGGCTCCTTACACTATCTTCCAATTTTGGGATTTTTTTTTTTTTTTTTTGCTTTTCCAGTTGAGTGCTTTTTGCTTCTTTTCATTTCAAATCTTTGACTTGATTCTTGCATTCCTCTAGTCTGCTGTTAGGTCTCTGTATAATATTTTTTATTTCAGTCAGTGTATGTTTAATTTCTAGTTGGTTCTTTTTCATCTCCTCTTGGGTCTCGCTAAATTTATCCATTTTTTTCTAGGAAATTCTTAAAATACCTTATAACCGTGGTTTTGAACTTTATATCCAGTCATTTGTTTTCCTCCATTTCTTTCGTTTGTGATCTGTTCTTTAGTCTCCACATATTTTGCTGCTTCCCTGAGTTGGTAGAGTAGCTTTGTGTGCTAGATGTCCTATGTGGCCCAGTAGCTCCACCTCCCCAGTTACCTGAGGTGGACAATCTTGGTGCACCCTTTTGTGGACTGTGTGTACAGCCTTCTTGTAGTTAATTTTTAATTGTTGTTGCTATCACTGGGGGGGATTGACCTCCAAGCCAATTGTTTGTGAGGAACAGCTGTGTTTGTGCATGTGCACTTGCCTCCAGACTGCGCGTGCATGCGTGTGTATATGTGTGTGTGTGTGTGTGTGTGTGTGTGTGTTGTGCGTGCGTGCATGCGAGCAAGCTTCGGGAACTCTGCCTTCGGTTCCCCTGAGTTTCCGTGTGCTCTAGGGACCCATATGAATCTGGGTTCCCAGAGTCTCATCAGAAACGGGGGTTCAGTGCAGTTGGACCTGGATTTCAGTGCTGTTGTGAGGTTCTGTTTCCTCCTGCTAGAGGAAGCCAGGCACAATCAGCAGTCAACGCTCTGTGCGTGCACTTTTGCATGCACTTTCACAAGCCCCCTAAGGCTTCCCTAAGTTTCCTTCCTTTTCACAACAGTCCAGACTCCTCCTATGAGTCTCACCTGGAGCTGAGATTCAGTGCAGTTGTGATTTTCCATCTCCCTCCTGCTAGAGGAAGCCAGCCAGACCCTCCTCCACCCGTCCTCTCCATGAGCATGTCTCTGTACCTCAGCTTTTTGCATCTCCTCTGAGTCTCCACGAGCTCCTCTCTTTAATTCTACTTGTAGAATTTCCACTCAGCCAGCTTTCCTGTGGTTTTGGATGGTGTCCGTTCTGTCTGTTAGTTGTGGTTTTGAAACTGTTGTGTGAGGCAGCAGTTTAGGTGTTTACTTATGCTGCCATCATGGTTTCTTTCTGGTTATCTCTTTTAAACCTCATAACAACTACAAAAAACCCTATGGGAAAGGACTATTGTGCTTGTTACCATTTAACAGGTGAAGAAACTGAGACTCAGAGAGGTTAAAACTTGCTCAAAGTCAGCCTTGTCAAGCCAGAGGAGTTAAATGAGGACAAGATGTCTCAGTCTTGGCACTATTGACTTTTGGGGCCAGGAAATGCTTTTTTGTGGGGCTGTCCTATGCACTTAGATGTTCAGCAGCATCCCTGACCTCTACACCCTGGTGTCAGTAGCACGTTCCTCTTCCACCCAGTTGTGACAACCCAAACTGTCTCCAGTCCTGGTTAGATATGCCCAGTCCCTCCCCACCACCAAGTAGTAATTATTCCTTACTCTGGACAGCTCTCTATGGCTCTTTCATGGCACCTGTCTCATGGCATCCACATAGGACCATGCAACTTTGTGATCCTTAATGTGATGACCCTGTAACCCTGAAGACTCGGGGATGGGCTTGGGAAAACAGGGTAAAACTCAACCCTCTAACCTTGCTGAGCAGATGCATCTCATTGTACCACCTTGTTTTCTGGGGGAAGGAATCCCCTAGGGGTCCCACAGCCTGTGAGGCACAGGGCTGTGAGAGAACCCAGGTGAGTCTGATTCGAGGCCAATGGTTTCCACGGTAGCTGCTAAGGACTCCAGATCCCCAAGTCATCTATTTGTTCACACACCACCACCCAGCTCAGCTTGTTGCACTGTGCCACAGATGCGAAGAAGGGTCAGGAGCCTGGAACTATGAGCAGCCTGCTCAGGACCCAGCCTAGCAGGCGACACAGGAAAGTGGTGCGTTGGGAGGGTTGTCATCTTCCTGCAATGACAGAGGAGAGGAGGGCATTTCACCAAAAGCAGCTGATTTGGTGGGTGGTCCTCACAAGGAGGAGGGGACCTTAGTGAAATGGGCATGAATTCCCACTCGACATGCACATTTAATCCTCTCCGCAACCAGCAAGGGTAAGCTACCATTTTACTCTAGAACGCTGAGGCTCAAAGAGAGCCATTGATGGTCCCCCAAATCACACTAAGTCCTGTGCACATAGGTGTTTAGCAGCATCTCTGGGGGACAACTATTGGTCTGGGACTGGATCCTGGTGAATCCATCTCAGGAGCTGCTCTCAGGAGCCACACCAGATCAGGTATCTTCCAGGCAAAGCCACACCAGATCAGGTACCTGGGCAAGCAGTCCGTGACCAGTGACTGGTAGTAGCTAGTGTATAAATACCCAGCACCCTTGCCCCCTTGGGAAATAACTCTGAAATGCATATTCTCCATGGGTTCCCAGCATTCCCAACAGAGTGCAGCTCCACCTACCTTCCCTTTCCAATCTTCAACTCCACTCCCCTATCGTGGCTCCTGGGATCACTTCCAGATAAAGCACTCAAACCCTTCTCTCTGGTCTGTTTCTAGAGGAGCCCACACTATGATAATGTTTATAGTAATTGCTAATATTCATGGAGTGCTTCCTATATGCTCTACTGATGCTTTTCACACTCCTGAGAGACAAATTATGCAGGCGTTGTTACCAGCATCCCCATTTTACAGATGAGGAACTGAGGCTAGGAGAGCTTAAGTCAGTTTTTAACTGTCACAGCCAGGATACTAAGCCAGATCTCCATAATTCCAGAGTTTGAGGATGTAAGCTCTCTGCTATACTGTCCCCTGGCTTTATCTTCTGTCGTCTGTACAGTGTAGAGAGGAGGGGGAGGGGGAGGGGAGAGGGAGGGGAAGGAGGCCGGAATGAACTATGGATTTGCAGGCCCTGGGGGAAGAATTCGAGATCAGTTTGGGTTTTCAGCTCCTCTGTGAAGTTTCAGCAGGGAGTTGCTGGACAGTTCCTGGGGCCCAGCCAACACTCCCCTAGAGAGGGGCAAAGGGGTCAGTGCCCTCCCTCAGCGTCCTGTCAACCCTGCCCTTTGCAGGCAGTGCAATTGATCAGTGTTAATAGAGCACCTATCGTATGGCATATACTGTCCTCAGAGATCTCAAACATACCAACAACGTCCCCAGATCTCAGAAATGCTTAGCGATGTTCTCCAGCAGCCGAGGTGAGAGCGGGAGCCACACCCCTCCACCTGACCTTCGGAGATGCCCTTGCATGTATTGGCGAGAAGAATTGGGTGACTCTGAGGGCATCTCTAGCCACAGGAGAAAGGGACCTGATGTTATAAAGTCCTTCTATATTCTTGGGACTACATACCCATTATCTAATGCGGGTGTCTCAGCCTCAGCCTGTTGACTTTTGGAGCAGGGTGAATGTTTGTTGCCTCTGGGAAACCTGCAGGGCATGGAGGTGACACTGGGGGATGACACAGTTCCCCTGTGTTTCAATGTGTCCTGAGCTGGAAGGGGGATGGCACTGTCGTCTCTTTTGGACCGGCAGCTCTGAAGGACCCAGTCATCACAAAGACAACAGAATAAAATTGTGATGGGTCTGTGACATGTCAGCTGCCACAGCAGCTTCTGTTGGACATGGCACCTACCCATGCTGTCCCTATCTTACCAGGGTCATTTAGGTACAGCAAGCAGGAGGCAGCCCTTGGGTCTTCAAGGAGCCCTGCACTAGGGACAAAACGCCTGGGTATGAGCATGAGGAAATCTCATCCAGACTCTCTCTTAGCATTCAGGCCTCAGCTTCAATGTCACAGCCTTCCAGGCAACTAACTCCTTAGCCATCATGGCTGATGCTCCTGCTCAGATGCTGGTCACATCTTCTTGTTTTTCTTTTCCCTCGTAGCACTTATTGTCAAAAATGAGCATCCTTAGGTACATGTTTGTTTGCTTTTACCTGCTGTCTCCCAACACCAGAATGGAAGCTCCTTGGGCTGGGACCTCAAGTCCCCAGTGCCGAAAACAGTAGGTGCTAAATGCCTATTTGTTGACCAAATGAATGAACAGATAAATTACTAAGCTGGTGAGTGAATGAATGAGTTCTGGTAAACCTCTCACAATCAGGTAGATAACTTAGTGAAACCAGTAATAACAACAGCTGCCAACGATGGATAACCACCAGGGACCAGGAACAACTCCTCTTCTCATTTACCCCAAACAGTTGCACATTGTGGTAGATATTTTGTTCTTGTTGTGGCAAGATACACATAACACAACATGTGCCATGTTAACCATTTTAAAGTGTACAATTCAGTGGTATTAAGCACATTCAAAATATTGTACAACCATCACCATTACATCATTTTCATCACTCCAAATGAAAACCCCACTAAGCAGTCACTTCCCATTCCCCCACCTCTAGCCCTGGCAACCACTAATCTATTTTTTGTCTCTATGGATTTATCTATCCTGGATATTCTGTAAAAATAAGCCACACTGTATGTTGTCTTTCTTTCTTTCTTTCTTTCTTTCTTTCTTTCTTTCTATCTTTCTTTCTTTCTTTCTTTCTTTCTTTCTTTCTTTCTTTCTTTCTTTTCAGTTCATCCCTTTAGTGGCATGTATCAGCACTTTATTCCTTTGAATGACTGAGTAATATTCTATTGTAGAGACATGCAGCAATTTGTTTATCCATTTATTAGTGGTGGGCTATTTGGATTATTTCCACATTTTAGCTACTATAATGCTGTTTTGAACATTTATGTACAAGTTTTTGGTTTGAACACCTATTTTAAATTATTTTCCATATCTATGTAGAAGTGATATTACTGGATCATATGGTAATTGTTAAAATATATTTTTATCGATTTCAGAGAGGAAGAGAGATATACAAACATCAATGATGAGAGAGAATCATTAATTGGCTTCCTCCTGCACACCCCACACTGGAGATCGAGCCTGCAACCCAGGCATGTGCCCTAACCAGGAAGGAACTGTGACCTCATGATTCATGGGTTCACGCTCAACCACTGAGCCGTGCCAGTTGAGCAGTCATATGATAATTTTATGTTTTATTTATTGAGTGACTACAAAAATGTTTTCCATACATTTTACATTCCCATCGGCAGTGTATAAGGGTTTTAATATCTCCACTTTCTTGTCAACGATTATAATTTTCCATCATTTTATTAAGGCCATCCTAGTGGGTGTGAAGTGGCATCTCACAGAGGTTTTGATTTGCATTTCCCTAATGACTCATGATGTTGAACATCATTTCATGGGGTTATTGGTCACTTGTGTTTCTTCTTTGAAGAAATGTCCATTCAAATTTTTGCCCATTTTTGAGGTGGGTTGTTTGTCTTTTTGTGATTGAATTATAAAAGATTATAATGCTAGACTATTTTCTGATATATAATTTTTAAATATTTTCTCCCATTATGTGGGTTGTTTTTTCATTTTTTTAAATTAAATCTTTATTATTCAGATTATTACATTTGTTTCTCTTTTTTCCCCTCCATAGCACCCCTCCACCCAGCTCCCACCCCTCCCACTGCCCTTAGCTCCCTCCCATTGATCTCATCCATAGGTGTATGATTTTTGTCCAGTCTCTCCCTATACACCCCTCACCCCTTCCCCCCTGAGAATTATCAGTCCACTCCCTTTCTGTGCTCCTGATTCTACTATATTCACCAGTTTATTCTGTTGATCAAATTTTTAATTCACTTAATTTTTAGATTCACTTGTTGATAGATATGTATTTGTTGTTCATAATTTTTTGGCTTTTACCTTTTTCTTCTTCCTCTTCTAAAAGAGTACCTTTCAGCATTTCATATAATACTGGTTTGGAGTTGATTAACTCCTTTAGCTTTTTCTTATCTGTGAAGCTCTTTATCTGCCCTTCAATTCTGAATGTTAGCTTTGCTGGATAGGTTATTCTTGGTTGTAGGTTCTTGCTATTCATCACGTTGAATATTTCTTGCCACTCCCTTCTGGCCTGCATCATTTCTGTTGAGAAATCAGCTGACAGTCGTATGGGTGCTCCCTTGTAGGTAATAAACTGTTTTTCTCTTGCTGCTTTTAATATTCTCTCTTTGTCTTTTGCTCTTGGTATTTTAATGATGATGTGTCTTGGTGTGGTCCTCTTTGGATTCCTTTTATATGGGGTTCTGTGTGCTTCCTGGACTTGTAAGTCTATTTCTTTTACCAGATGTGGGAAGTTTTCAGTCATTATTTCTTTAAATAGGTTTTCAGTATCTTGCTCTCTCTCTTCTTCTGGCACCCCCACAATTCTGATGTTGGTATGCTGAAAGCTGTCCCAGAGTCTCCTTACATTATGTTCACATTTTTGGATTCTTTTCTCTTCTTGCTTTTCCAGTTGAATGTTGTCTGCTTCTTTATATTTCAAATTTTTTACTTGATTCTTGCCTTTCTCTAGTCTGCTGTTAGGACTCTGTATAATATTTTTTATTTCAGTCAGTGTATGTTTAATTTCTATTTGATCCTTTATCATCTTTAGTTGGACCTTTTCCATCTCTAGTTGGCTCTTTTGTATCTCTAGTTGGTCTTTTTTCATCTCCTCTTGGGTCTCACTAAATTTATCCATCTTTTCTAGCATATTCTTGAAAAACCTTATAAGTGCGGTTTTGAACTCTATATTCAGTCATTTTTTTTCCTCCATTTCTTTTGTTTGTGATCCCTTCCCTTGTCTTGGCATTTTCACTATGCCAGGGAAACTTCTGTGTTGAATTCAGCCTTATGATACCAGATGCAAAACCGAAGAAGCCTCTATTGAGCTTGGGATGGGTGGAGTCTCAGGGCTTAAGGGACCGCCTTGCCTTCCAGTCGGCCCCGCCCTCCACGGCCCCTGAGTCTCACGTGACTGGGTAATCGCTGGAGCGGTCCTTGTGCGCGTGCGCACCCGCAGTGCCTCTAACCACTGCCTTTCCAGCTCCCCTGCGCACTAGGACCACATGAGTCTAGGTCCCCAGGGTTTCGCCCGAAACAGGGGCTTAGTGGACTCAGAAGTGGCACAGTTCGGGGGGTCTGTCTCCCGCCCACTCGCGAAAGCCAGCGGCACAATCAGCAATCTGTCCTCTGCGCAGCACCGTGCGCGTGCGAGACCAGACTTGATCTTCTGCGACTCCCCTAAATTTCCGTGCACCTCTCCCTTTTCACAGTCCAAACTCCCCCCGTATGAGTTTTGGCTGGATCTGGGGTTTAGTGTCGTAAGATAAGGGGTTCAATGCCGTTGGGAGTCTCCGTTTCCCTCCCGCCAGAGAAAGCCAGCCAGGTTCTTCGGCACCTGCTCTCTCAGCGTGCGCGCGTCTTCGTACCTCGGCTTTTTGCAGCTCCTCTGGGTCTCTGTGAGCCCCTCTCTTTCCTTTTAGCTGTAGAACTTACACTCGGCCAGCTTTCCTGTGGTTCTGGATGATATCCGTTCTGTCTTTTAGTTGTAATTTTGAAATTGTTGTGCGAGGCAGCAGTGTAGGTGTTTACCTATGCCGCCATCTTGGATTCTCTGTTTTTTCATTTTGACAGTGGTCTTCAAAATGCACAAAAGTTTTGCATTTTGATGAATTCCAATTTACCTACTTTTCTTTTATTTCTTGTGCTTTAATGTCATATTTAAGAAGCCATTGCCAAATCCAAGGTCATGAAGATTTCTTTCTCTGTTTTCTTCTAGGAGTTTTCTAATTTTGAGTCTAATATTTAGGTCTTTGATCCATTATGAGTTAAAATGTGTATATGGTGTGAGGCAAGGGTTCAACTTCATTCTCTGTGTATATTGTGGTAGATACTTTAGTTATCCAGTTAGATGAAAGCACAGAGGCTGAGGGGGGTAACTGACTTGTTCAATGTCACATGGCAAATTGGGAGGTGATTCTGGGATTCAATATCAGGTCCTGCGCTATTGTCCTTTCCATTACACCCAAAGGCCCTCCATGATAACCCTTTATTACTTTGTGAGCAGGGAATGGGGAAAGCACAGACCTAGGAAATAAGGCGCATATTTTAATCTGGCTGTGGGCAAGTCAATCCTCATCTCTGGCACTTTTCCTCTTCTGCACAATGGGTTGCCACTCTTTAAGAGTCTTTCCTGCTCACACTGCTGGCTCCCCAAGAACCTCATACTCCATTGTTCTTGTTTCTTCTCTGGGAAGGACCACTGGGAGCCCTCCCAAGCAGAGCTGCTCTTTTGGAAGGAGCTCCCTTGCTGGATCTCAGCCAGACTCTGCAAAACATTCTCACCATCCTTGGGAGGCACCTGCTGTCCCCAGCAGCCCCACAGGGAAACCACAGAAGTGTGGAAGATGCAAGGGAAGCTAATGTGAGAAAGGCTTTCTCCACCTGCTGACAGTTTTCTTTGCAAGTTTCACAGTTAAGCTACTTGGAGAATCAGCTTGCAAAGCACCTGGCTCTAAATATCCCTCTCATACCTCTGTTTAACCAGAAACAGTGCAACTCCTCCCAAATGCCTAGAGCCAGGTCCTTACCCATAGCAGGGACTCAATACATAGTTGAATGAATGAATGAATGAATGAATGAATAGACGAATGAGGACCCCACACATTTTGTTTCCCCTGATTGCCTTATAAACTAGGGCTAGCAAAAAAATTTTTTAAAAGGCCAGATGGTAAATATTTTTGGCTTTGCAAGCTACAAGGTCTCTGTCTCAACTACTCAGCTCAGCCACTGTAGCATAAAGATAGCAATAGACGATGCCTAAGTGAGTGGGTTCGGCTGTGTCCCAAAATAAACATTATTTATGCACACTGAAATTTGAACTTTATATAATTTTCATGTGCTACAAAATATTATTCTTCTTTTCATTTTTTCTAACATTTAAAAATAAAACCCATGTTATATCATAGCTTTCAGATCATACAAAACAGAAGTTGGGCTGCATTTGGTTTAAACTTTGCTTTTTTGTTTTTCATTTCATTTTATTTTCTATTCTCATCTCCCCACCACCCCTCCCCTCTAGCAAACATCAGCTTATTCTCTATATTTATGGATCTGTTTTTGTTTTGTTTATTTATTTGTTTGGTCTTTTTAGATTCCACAAATAAGTGCATTTGTCTTTCTCTGTCTGACTTAGTTCATTTAGTATAATGCCCTAAATATCTATCAATGTTGTTGCTAATGGAAATTTTTCTTTTTTGTGGATGAATAATATTGCATTGTATATATGCACCACATCTTCTTTACCCAATTATCTGTTGAGGAACATTTAGGTGGCTCCATATCTTAGCTATTACTAGCAATGCTGCAATCAACAAAGGGGTGCATATATTTTTCCAAATTAGTGTTTGTTTTTTTTCCCAAAAAAAAAACCAGAAGTGGCTGAAACCTGTTTGGCTCAGTGGATAGAGCGTCAGCCTACAGACTGTCAAGGGCATGTATCTTGGTTGTGGGTACATCCCCAGTAGGGGGCGTGCAGGAGGCGGCTGATCGATGTCTCTCTCTCATTGATGTTTCTAACTCTCTATCCCTCTCCCTTCCTCTCTGTAAAAAATCAATAAAAATATATTTTTAAAAACAACAACAACAACAACAAAAACACAAACAAACCCAGAAGTGGAATTTCTGGATCGCATGGCAGCTCTATATTCTTTTTAGTGGCTGCACCAATTTGCAATCAAACCAACAGTTCAAGAGAGTCCCCTTTTCCCCACATCTTCATCAACACTTGCCATTTGTTGGTATATATTGATGATAGGCATTCTGACAGGTGTGAGGTGATAGATTGACTTAATTTGCATTTCCCTGATAATTAGTGACATTGAGCATCTTTTCATATGTCTTTTGGCCATCTATATGTCATCTTTGGAGAACTGTTTATTCAGGTCTCCTGCTTATTTTTAATTGGATTATTTTATTTTTGTTTTTTCATTTTAAATATATTTTAGCACAAGACCAATATATATTCATTTTAAAATAATTAGAAGTTGGTGGCATGTAAATGAAGTAAAATTAGAATCATCCATAATTTCAGCCTACAAAGATAACTATTTCTACTAATCGATATTTATTTTTCTGTCAATCTGTCTACCATCCAATGTGATAGCCACTAGTCACATGTGACTAACTTAAAACTGAAACTCAATAACACTTGAAAGTTCAGTTTCTCAGTTAACTAGTAATGTGATAAGTGTCCAAAACCTACATATGGCTGGTGGCTACCATATCGGACAACACAGATGCAGAACATTTCCACCATCACAGCAAATTCTATTGGGCAGCACTGGTCTATCTCTATTTATATAGATTTCACAAAAATAGAATAATACCAAATAAGCTTTTTGGTGATAATCTTTGTTCACTTAGTAGTTTTTTTTTAGCTTTGGCCAGTAATGCTCAGTGGTTACAAAGGTTCAATTCTAATAAGGGCACTTACCTGCTTTGCAGGTTGGGGTACATGCAGGAGGCAACCAATTAATATGGTTCTCTCACACTGATGTTTGTCTCTCCCATTTTCCCCTCCTCTCTTCCTTCCACTCTCTTCAAAATCAATGGGAAAAAATATTCTCCAGTGAGGATTAAATAATATATTTAAAAGTGGTTTGTCTTTTTTTTTTTTAGTTTATTGATTTTTTTTTTTGAGAGAGAGAGAGAGAGAGAGAGAGGGAAAGAGAGAGAGAGAGAGAGAGAGAAAGGAAAGCAGAAAAGAGAAACATCAAAGAGAGAAACATCAATGAAAGCGTAACATGGATCAGCTGGTCAACTACAGCCTGCACACCCCCTATAGGGGATTGAGCTTGCGATCCCAGGCACAGGCCCTGACCAGGAATTCAACCAGCAACCCTTTGGTGCATGGGATGACATCCAATAAACTGAGCCACACCAGCTAGGGCCACTTACTGTTTTGAGATGAGATTTCCTCACCATTCAACATTCAACACCTGTGTTTTATTGGAGGCATTCTGTCTCATGCAGCAAATGTCCCTTCAGTCCTATTGTTGTACATTTAAGTTGTTTCTAGTTTTTTGCTAGGTAAAATGACAGTAAATCACTTTATTACTAAACTTTTGCACCATTCAGTGTTTTAGGGTAAATTCATAGAGGTTTAATTGCTAGGTCAAAGGGTAAACTCATTTTTTAAGATTTTGAAAATAAAATACCTAGTTTCTTCCCAGGAAAGCTTTGATCATTTGTCCTTCCATCAGCAATTCTTGAAATTGTCCACTTCCTTAAAATGTCCACAAATAATCTACACTAATAAAAGAGTAACATGCACATTAACCATCACTTCGCTACACCCACCAGCCAATCAGGAGCAAGTATGCAAATTAACTCAACAAAGACGGTGGCAGCCACAGAGCTGGAGCAAGCAGGAGGCTTGGGTTGCCCTCGGTGATGGAGGAAGCCAAGCTTTCCATTCACCCTGGCCAGCCCTGGCCTCCGCTCAAGGCTACAAAGTTTCAATTATAGAAGATAAATAAATCCCAAATACCTGCTTCCAGCCAGCACTGGCCTCTGCTGAAAAGAAAAAGAAAAAGAAAAAAAGCCCCTTACCCAGGCTGGCCACACCACCATGGGGTGAGGGTCTTGCTGAGGGGTTTGGCCAGCCTGCAAACAGCCATCAGCCCCTCACCTAGGCTGGCCAAGCACCCCAATGGGACCCGCCCCCAGCCTGAAGGGGCTGTGGCCAGCTTGAAAACAGCCCTCAGTCCTTCACTCAGGCTGGCCATGCCCCCCTTAGTGGGGATCTTCACTCAATGGGGGCATGGCCAGCCTGCAAGCCACCACAGGCCCCTCACCCAGGCCACCAAGGGAACCCCCACCCTGATCCAGGACACCTTTCAGGGCAAACCAGCTGTCCCTCCCCACCCCCATGCACCAGGCTTCTATCTATACTAATAAAAGGGTAATATACTAATTAGACTGGGAGACCTTCCAGAAGATCTTCTGGACATTCTTCTGGACAAAGCCATGGTGGAAGGGCCAAGGTAGAAGCGGTTAGAGTCCAAGAGGGGAGGCCAGTTGTGGGTGATCAGGCCGGTGGGGAGGAGGGGGCATTGGGAGTGATCAGGCCAGCAGGGGGGCAGTTGGGGTGAGCAGACCATCAGGGGAGCTATTTGCAGGTAAGCAGGCCCTCAGTGGGGGTCAGTTGGGGGAGATCAGGACAACAGGGGGAGGGGCAGTTTGGGGTGAGCAGGCCAGTAGGGGGGCAGTTGGGGACAAGCAGGCTGGCAGGGGAAACAGTTGGGGACAAGCACACTGGCACGGGGCGGGTGTAGTTGGGAGTAACCAGGCTTGTGGGGGGCATTTGGGGATGAGCAGGCCGACAGGCAGAGTGGTTAGGGGCAATCAGGCAAGCAGGTAGGCATGTGAACAGTTAGGAACCAGCAGTCCTGGATTGTGAGACAGATGTCTGACTGCCGGTTTAGGCCCGATCCCTGCAAACCAGTAGTAGGACATCCTTCAAGGGGTGTCCCAGATTGGAGAGGGTGCAGGCCTGGCTGAGGAACACCCTCCACCACTCCCTTTCCCACATGAATTTTGTGCACCAGGCCTCTATTAGTAATTATAATAATGAAAATGAGACCATTTTGATAGATAACATTTTTCATTGCTGTCCTGTGCCCCTCTTTGACAACTTTATTTCCTCCCATGTTTACTCACCATTTGATTTCTTTGTGTGGTCTTTAGGCAATAAAGGGGATGGTCTTCATGGCTTTAGGTATTAAGGGGAAATTGCTAGATTTATAATCCTGGCCTCATAAAGTTCTGTAAGCCAGATGACAAGATTAAATGATACCAAAGAGATTGTCAGAGCTCACTCAGTTTCAGCATGACTGTAGATCAATTCTATTTCCTGTCTGTTCCTTTTAATTATTTACTCTTATTTATTGTTTCTGTTTGGTCCCTACAGTCACAGACCATACTAAAGAACAGGTGGCTGGTTGAAAGTTTTTATTTATTTGTTTGCATTATATACTTATCTTAATTTTTTTTTTTAAATCCTCACCCAAGGACACATTTTCCATTGATTTCTAGAGACAGTGGGAAGGAGGAAGGAGGGGGAGAGAAAGAGAAACATCAACATGAGAAACACATCAGGGTTGAGGTACTTGCAACCAAGGTAAGTGCCCTTGACAAGGAATTGAACCCGAGATCCTTTGGGCCGAAGGTGGACATTCTAAATACTGAGCAAAATCAGCCAGGGCTATCTTAGATTTTTTTAAAAATATATTTTATTGATTTTTCACAGAGAGGAAGGGAGAGGGATAGAGATTTAGAAACATCAATGAGAGACATCGATCAGCTGCCTCTTGCACGACCCCTACTGGAGGTGTGCCCGAAACCAAGGTACATTCCATTGACCGGAATCGAACCTGGAACCTTTCAATCTGCAGGCCAATGCTCTATCCATTGAGCCAAACCGGTTTTGGCTATCTTAGATTTTTAATTCCCACAGTTCTCCTTGCCTTCTTAGAGATAAGCAGCCTGGATCCATGGAAGGCAGAAAGCAGGGACCTCAGAGTTTTGCAAGATTCCAGAAGACGAAATACAGGGTGTCCCCCCAAAAATGTATATACACTTTGAATAATTATGAATTTCAATGGGTTAAATCTGAAAAGAAACATCAATTGAGCTATCAGCTGTAAAGTGTGTATACATTTTTTTTTTTTGAACACCTTATACGTAGTTACCTGATGAGGCCGAGTGGGAGGAAACAAAGCAGTCTTCATTCCTGGCCTTTTAAGATCTGGAATCTCCATTTGACCTACCATTCACTATGAGCACTTGGTGATCTCATGTTGTTCTGATGGGAAGTTTCTTCTGTCTTTGACTTTACCACTGAATGACTGTATCATTTTTGTAGGTACCTTCAGAAAGCTACAGGGTATCAGTCATTCACACTTTAGCATTAACTAGTTTTCAAACAGCATTTTAATTTTTATTTACGCACCTTCATCACGTCCCCGATCTCATTTACGCCCATGAAGGAAGTACTATCTCTGTTGTCTTCCATTTACGTGCTATTTAGGAAATTGAGAACCAGGGAGGCGGAGTGACCTGCCCTAGAACTTGCAGAAGGAACCGTGGACTCCTAGTCCAATGCTCTTTGCATTGTACCCACAGTGCACAAGCTTTTTGCCTCCTGCAGCTGGTGGGCCAGGAGGTGTGAAGTGAATGGCATCTTAGAGGGCTGAGCTGAGCGACAGAGCCATGAGCGCCCGCCTTGGGGGTCCAAGGGGGTAGGGGGGACAAGGCATGATGCTCTTTCCCTCCCTTTCCATAGCAAACCTTGTCTGACTCTGACTCCAGGGTTCCAGAGCCCGGGTTCCGGGGCTCCGAGTGCAGTGGGCAGCTACACTCACGGCAGCCCCAAGGGTCCAGAAAAGGTTCAGGGAGGAGTAATTAAGGTCGAGGTGAAACCAATAGGGCCGCCCCCCCCCCTTTTTTTTTAAGACAGGCTCCTAACTCCCCTCAGGGAGGCTCCCCGCGGCTTGATGAGGGTCCTCGGCCGCCGCTCCGGCCCTCGCTCCCGGCCCTCGCGGTCCCTCCACCAGGCCCCCGGCTCCCGCGCCCCCGGAGACCGGACTCTACCCCCGCCCCGCCTCCTACTCCCCCCGGAGGCGGCGGCCCGTGGCGGGCGCGCTCATTGGCTGCGGCGCGAGCGAGGCCGGGGCCGGTAGCGCTGATTGGTCCGCGCTCCTCGGCGGAGCCAGGGACCCCGGGAGTCGCTGGGGGAAGCGGGCAGAGACCAGCGCCACCGGAGTGCAGGGCGCTGCTCCCGCTGTTCGGAGTCTGCACCTCGGAGCCGGGCCTGGAGGTAAGGGCGCGGCGCTGGGGCGCTTGGGTGGGCCCCTCTTCGCGGAGTCGAGGTGCAGCCCCTCGGCCCTGCCCCGGGGAGCAAAACCCGGCATCTTCGCTTCAAAGCACCGCCCTCATCCTCCCGAGACCTGGACCCCCTCCCCGGAAAGGAGAAGGTCTCCCCACTCCAGAGAGCAAATAGCCTCCTTTTCCTTCAGAAAGAGGCTCGTCCTCGTGACTCTAAGCTTTAGAGGTAAGGTTCTCCTCCCTTATTCACCCCTTGAATGAAATGTGGCTCCAAAAGTGGGGTCCAGCTTTCACAGGTATCTAGGGCCCTCTCACCTCTTTGGAGACATGTCCCTCCCTCCCCTAAACACTCAGTTTGGATGCGATCCACCCGCCCTTCTGAAAGATGGGGGCTTCTCAGCGTGTGGGTGACAGTATGCTGTCCCCCGAAAATGGAGGCTCCCACATACCCTGGGAAGTGAGCCCCTCCTCAAGAGGGTTCCCCTCTTCTTCCCCTGAAGATGTAGATACTCAGAAACAGGGTAAGGGTCTAGATACCCATCCAGACCAAGTCACCCCCTCACTCCACCCCTACCTGACCCCTTCACACAGCCCAGCCCACCTCTCCCCCACACCCACCTCCCTCCTCACCCAGTCCCATCCTTCCCCAGCGACACTGCCACACCTCACTGCTCCACCTAATGCCATCTCATGTCTCCGCACCCTGGCCAGGGTAAGAGGTTTAGTTTAAGGCCTAGTGATTGCAGCCCTTAGAGCTGGGGTCCTGAGCCTAGAGACCCTTCCAGGAGCTTCCAAACTCGGACAACAGAGATGGGGTCTAAGGCGGCAGAACTAGCAGAGACTCCTGTCCCCCCAACATCCACCCACCCACACATACACGAGTCCTTCCCCTCTCTTAGAGAAGGGGATGTCCATGCAGAAAGAAGGGCCCCAGTTTGCTCCCTGCCCTCCCCCCACTCCCAGCTCCTTGGGCATTGCCCAGTGGGATTCCCTAGGCACTTGACCAGGGGACATGGATGCTGCAGGAGCCGTCCACTGGGCTGGAGATGGGATAGGCTTTGCTACTCCGAAGAAGCTGGTCTAAGGGACAGGTTGTTGGTGATTTGAGGGAGGGTGCGGGGGGAAATATGAGCAGCTCTTCTCTAGTGGGCCAGATTGTGGGGACTGGGAAGAGAAAGGCAAGGAGCTTTGCCTTGCTCTTTGCAGCTGTCCCCGGGACTTGGAGTGTGGAGAAATGTACGTCCTGGATGTCCAAAGAGGTCGGCCCTGGAGAGAGAGAAATGGCCCTGTCTGGAGCCCTAAGGCCTCAGAGGTCTTCTAAAGTCAAGAACCTGTCCCTTCCTTTGATTGTTAAACAATTAGACACACAAAGAGGGGAAGAGACTTGCTCAAGGTCATCCAGCCAATGGGAGACAAAGCTGGCTGGTCACAGCCTCTCCAGGGCTTGTAAGGTCCTCCTGTCCTCACATTTACGTCCCGGAACTGGGCACTGCCGTCCCGACTTGTCAGAGAAAAGTAAGGAGCTTACTGAGCCCACTGCCAATTTAGGCTTGCCAAAATCCACATCAACCCAGGGGAGCAAATAAAGTTGTTTGCACTATGCTGGAGCCAAGACCCCTGCAGGACCTCAGCTGCACAGCCAGGTTTGCTCCAGGAACCGTGGCCAGGGTCCGAGGAAGGTACGTCCTTTCCTTCAAGGCCTTTTCCCTCTCGGTCCCTGGACATCCGTTTAGCCCCGAGTTCCTTGCAGCAGTCTCCCATTTCCGCTCAGAGAACGGCTTCTCTTCCTGAGGCATTGGATGGGACAAGAGCTGGAACTCTGGCCCATCACACTCCAATTTAGGTCGGGACCAAATTCATGGTGCCAAGGGGAACGTTTAGAGCATGAGGGAACCGCAGTGCATACAGGTTGAGAGGTTGGTCTCTGACCCCTCTTATCTGGGTCCAGAGCCCAAACCTGCTACTTACTGTGTAATCTTGGGGAAATTATTAACCTCTCTGTGACCAGGTTCCCTCAGTGTCTTTATCAGAGTAAAAGAGTTAATCTTCATAAACTGTGTAGCACACAGTAAATGGAAACAATGATTATGACAACAAGCCCAAGTCATAAAACCTCTAAAATGGCAGGGAGGTTGTACCTTTAGATAAAACTGATGATCTACCCTGTAGATCATCTGACAGGAGCCAAGGCAGTGAAAGTTGGCCGGCACTTGGAGAGAAGAGTGATATCTGCCCAGAGCTGTATATGGAATGGACTGAAGACCCTCACGTCAGATGGGGCCAAAGGTCAGCTCCTGGTTGCTGGGGGAGCTTGGACAAGTCATTCACCTCTCTGAGCCTTCATGTACTCATCTTTGAAAGAGGTTTTCTGTAAGGTAGGCAGGAGATTAGAGACAGGGCTAGAGCAGGTTTTCTCATCCTGGTCACTGTAGACATTCAGGGCTGCGTGGTCCTATGCTGTGGAGCCGTCTCTTGCCCTATAGGATGCTCAGCATCATTCTTGCCCTCTACCTATTAGATGCCAGTTCAACTGCCTCTAGCTATGACAGCTAGATCTGTCTCCAAGCATCATCAGATATCCCCTGGGGGTAAAGTCATCTCTCCCGCACCCACTGAGATCCACTGGTGTAATACTTGTGCCTTGCTCAGAGCTGATGCTTGATCTAAGAAACATCCTCCTTGCTCAGGCCCCTCCTTTCTGTTTTCTTTGTGATGGCGGTCATGGTGGTCAGGCCCTGAGCCTCCCAATGCTAATGACAATTTTAATCCCTCACATTTTAAACAAGACTGCCACCTCCAGATTACCTTCATGTGCGTTACTCTAGGTTTCCCATTTCACAAATGAGCAAACTAAGGCTCTCAGAGGTTAAATGATTTTCTAAGGCTGTTACCTCCTGTCCTGCTAGTGGTCAAAGAAATGGTCATGGCAGTTTTAAAACAGTTTTAAAAGTAACCTAGTTGTGGAGCCTTTTCCAGAAGATCATTTGGCAGTCTTTCAAAACATAAACGCCATGCCCTTTGGCCAAGCCGTCCTATTTCTAGGAATCTTCTGTAGACAGGCTCACACGTTTGCAGAGCGATGAATACAAGACTGCAGGCTTTTTAATACCAACGTGGGGAGAAGTTACATTGCCACGCAGTCACATGGGAAAATGAGCGTATTTTAGAAGAATGATGTAGATCTACATTCCTGACCTGGAACGTCTCTGAAACTTACTGTTTCATGAAAACAATAAAGTTACAATATCAACATATGCAGTATAATCCCATTTTGGAAAAAAAGATAGTGTATGTAAATATATACGAAAGTGGGTAATTAGGGGAGTGAGGAGCATGGAATATTTGTGAGAGAAAAGAAGAAAAGGTATACCCTAGCCAGTGTCCTGTGCATTAAAAATGAGCAACGCAGAGCCCACCGGAGTTGAGAGACTTGCTCAGGGTCCCTCTGCCAGGATATGTACAGCAGTGGGACTCGGGCCGAGTTTCGAATCCCAAGTTGGGGCTGTTTCAGCTGCCCCACCGCAGTGCCTGCTGATGGATATGGCCCGAGGACCTGCATACATGAGTCCCTCTCTCCAGGGATGTGGTCAAGCTGCAAGTCGCCAGTGGCTGAAACTCGGGTTGTGAGCTTCATGAGAGTTCTGGGGCTAGGACACAGGAATCTGAGGCCTCCTCTCCAGAAGCCGAGCCTCCCTGGCCACGGGGAAGTCCTTCCACCAGCAGCCCAGTGGGTCCTGGGGTTGGACTGACTGCAGCTGAACCAGTGTGGGTGCCTCAGGCCATGGCCACTTTACCTCTTAGTGTCTCATGTCCTCTTTTAAAGGGAAACACTTGTAAATTTTGTTTTTAAAGAAGGAGAAGGAGGGACAATGGTAGAACCTACTTACTGGGTTATTATGAAAATAAACTGGGACAGTTCAAACACCCGGGACACAGTCCTGCTTAGGTGATGTGAGTCCTGGCTCTCCCCTTCTCTCTGCCTACCTGCCCCTCACCGGGAGGCAGAGTCCAAAGCCTCTGAGTGGCAGCTGGCTGACTCGGCACCCCCACTTTCCTCTGCCACCTGGCAGAGAGTCCAGGGTGACTGCTCTCTTTCCTTCTCCCTTGAGTCCAACGCTCCCTGCTTTTCTAGATGCTCCATGCATTCACTGTCTTACTCATCGTGGGGACAGGATGGCCTGATGCGGCCTCTAATTACACATTCCTTCAATAATAGGATCAGCTCTCCCAGGGCACATCTTCCTCCTCCTTCGGGAGCCATCTCCCATTCTGTCTTTTATAGCACATCTCCCTGGTCCTCCCCACCCACAGCAGAAGGCCATTTCTCCTCCTTTTGTGAACTCCTACCACCCACATCCATGGCTGCCTGGGGCTGGTGGACTGGTGTTTCTCCCTTCCTGGAACTGCTGAAGAATGACGAGCACACTGGTCTCATTTGCTCTCGTGTCCCAAATGCAGAACACAGTTCCTGGCACACAGTAGAGATTCCATGGGCATTTTGTGTGCATGTAAATGTATTTGTTTATGATGGTAAAATACACATGACATAAAATTAACCATTTTAGTTGTTTTAAAACGTACAATTCAGTGACATTTAGTACATTTCAAATATTATACAACCATCACCATCATCTAGATCCAGAACTGCTTTATCACCCCAAAAGGAAAGCTTGTACCCAATAAGCAGTCACTTCCTCTCCCACTAGCTCCTGACAACCACTAATCTGCTTTCGGACTAGATAGATTTGCCTATTTTGACTATTTCACACAATAGGGATCATGAAATATATGGCCTGTTGTATCTGACTTCTCCACATTGTAGCATGCATCAGTACTTTATTCCTTTTTATGGCTAAGTAATATTCTATTATATGGATAGACCAACTTGTTCATCCATTTGTCTGGTGATAGATATTTGGGCTGTTTCCAACTTTTAGCTATTGTGAATAAGGCTGCTATAAATATGTGGACAAGTTTTTGGTTGAAGACCTGTTTTTAACTTTTGGGGGTATAGGCACAGGAGTGAAACTGCTGGGTCATATGGTAATTCTTCACTTAACTTTTTGAGGAACTGCCAAACTATACCATTTTACATTCCTACCAGCAATGTGTGAAGGTTCCAATTTTTTTTCACATCTTTGCCAACACACTATTTTCTGTATTGTTATTATTACTATTATTACTATTATTACTATTACTATTACTATTCCTTCCATCCTAGCAGGTATGAAGGTATCTGCTTGTAGTTTGGATTTGAATTTCCCTGATGACTAATGATGTTGGGCATCTTTCCATGTGCTTATTGTGCATTTGTATATCTTCTTTGAGGAAATGTCCATTCAAGACATTTGCCCATTTTTGAATTGTGTTGTTTATCATTTCACTGAGTTGTAAGAGTTCTATTTAAATGTATTTTTGTGTTGCCATTTCCTCTTGTATTTAGATATTTGCTCAGCTCCTGTGGGTCAGACACTGTCTTGTGACCTTGGGATATCAAGGTGACTACAATGCAGGTCCTGCCCACAAGGGGCTTACAGTCTAGAGCAGTTTCTAACCTCCACACTATTGACATGGTTGTGGAGCCGTCCTGTGCATTTAGGATGTTTAGCAGCATCCCTGACCTCTGCCCACTAGATGCCAGTTGTACACTCCTCCTCAAGTTTTGACAACCAAAACTGTCTCCCGACATTGCCCAGTTCCCCTGGAGAGCAAATTTGCTACTAGTGGAGAGTTACTGGATTACATGCTAACACGGGTGTGTATATCTATAATTTCAGTCATTTCTCTTGTACCTCAGAGAGTACACAGTAGGTATTTAGGACATATTTGTTGAATGTTGGGTGGGAAGGTAGGTGGATGGATGGAAGGAAGGATGGGCACACCCTTTTGTTGGTTGGGTATATTGAGGGATATGTGTGTGAATGGATGGATGAGTGCATGAATGTAATTTACAGGGTCTGGACATGTGCCTGAAGCTCTACTATGGGAAAACAAAACACCAATCTCCCAACTGGAATAGTCTACTGTACCTGGCACAATAGGTCTCATGCTTTAGCACCAGAATCCCTGGGAGAGTGTATTAAAGCACAGACTGCCGGGCCCTGCCACTAGAATTTGTGCTTCAGTGGTATCACCAGCCTGGCAGAATGCTCCCACCCAGTTTCCATGCCCTTTGGCAACCTGCACCAGATTTCCCCCACCTTGCTAATCTCAGATGTCCATTCTCAGATGTCCCATGGTCTTTACTACCAATGTCAACACTTATTTTCTTGGATTGTTGGCAGCATGCTGGAAATCTGTTCCTTGGCCACATTTTTTTTCAAAGGTATCCTAGCACTTTGCTACTGGAAGTGTGGTCCAGTGACTAGCATCATTGTATCATCTGGGAGCTGATTCGAAATGCACACACTTGACCCTGCCCTCCACCCAGGCCTACAGACTGTAAATCTACACGTTAGCAGCATCTGAAGGGGATTCACATGCACATTCAAATTTGAGAACATCTCTGACCCTCACAACTCAAAGCTAACCCTGAATGGTTTTACAGTTACACCGATAGCATCCGTTACACTGTCAGTGGTTTGTGAGTGGGACATCATTAGAACATTATTGGCCATTCATATCTTTATCTCTTGGAATGTCTGAACCGCCCCTGTCTGACCCAAGGGAAACAGAACCTATTGGAGCAATGCCTTGCTCAAGGTCATATGATGACCACGAGGCAGAATGGAGAGTGTCATCCATTCCCTAGTGGTGAGCAGGCTCCAGTGGGGTTGAAACTCCATGGCAGTGATACACGAACATACGGAGTTGAGGGTAGCATTCTGAAGCTGCTAGGTTTGCTCTTCAAAAGTGGAGAAAGAGGGGATGACTTAAAAGTGGCCCAAGAACAAGAACTTAAGTGGTGTTCTTCTATTATTCTTCTATTTTCAGCAAGTGTTTATTGAGTACTTAGTAAATGCCAGACATTAGCATTATATAAATGGTGTTGAACAAGAAAAACAAGGTCTCACTCTTTTTAAAAAAAATAACTTTGTTGATTGACTTTAATAGAGAGAGAGAGACAGAGAGAGAAATATCAATTTGTTGTTCCACTTATTGATGCATTCACTGGTTGATTCTTGTATGTGCCTTGACTGGGGACCAAACACACAACCTTGGCCTATCAGTTATTCTATATCTTCCATGTGTCCTGTACAATACTAAGTGTGTGTGTCTGCATGTATAAGAGAGAAAGAGAAGAGAAGAGGATAGGAGAGGAGAGGAGAGAAGAGGAGAGGAGAGGAGAGATACAGCTGTTACACCAGAAGATCTTCTAGGCTAGCTGGGGGGCAGATGGAAAGTCCACAAACAACTGCCATTCAGTGAAATGAGTAAGTGGGAGAAGGTGGAGGATAGAGGCTCCAGCTGAGAGAAGAAAGAGATTACATGCCCTTGACTTTGGGGAAGAAATTTCAGAAGAAAAAGGCAGAAAAGAAGGAAAGGTCTCAACAAAGAAAATATGAACAGATAGGCTCAGAGACTTCCTGCAAAACTGTTAAAAGAAAATCTTCAAGGTAAAAAAAGGATACAATCATGACTCCCATACAGATACAAAAACGAACACTTGTTAACGATGTTACTAAACTCATTCAGTGAGAGGGCTAGGCAGATGTTAGAATCAATTCAAAGAAAAAGTTAAATAAAGCATAATTGTCTATGGAGTAAAGGAATGTTGAACTGAGTGGCAAATGGGGGCCAACAGTCGTTAGACAAGACAGAATTTGCTTGTCTATCAGTCTCCTAACAAATTACAAAGAGTTGGGAAAATAGCTTGAAGATAATGAACAGGACTAGAGTCAGATAGTGTGACGGTTTACATTGTGTGTAGATACTGCATAATTTTTCATTGAGATTCTTTTTCTTTCTATGAAACCAACAGTCAGAGTATGGGGGAGGCAGGTTTTAGCTGGAACAAAGTGGGTGAATGAGGAGAGGAGAGCTGCAGGAGAGCCAGACATGGACAGCTAAGTGACCTATGATAATGCGCTTGGACTTGACCCAGAGACCCAGGGGGAATCAAGAGAGGGTTTTAACATAGAAGTGATGTGATTTGGTTAGCGCTTGAGAAAGATCCTTCTGACCAATGACAGGAGGATCAGACAGAGAAGCCTGGTAGAAGGTGATCTGGCGGGGGCTTCACCTGTGGTAGGGCTAGGCAACTTTTTTCTAAAGGAGACAATAGTAAATATTTGTGGCTTTATGGGCCATACAGTTTCTATTGCAACTATTCAGCTGTCTGTACCATGACAGCAACCATGAGCCATGTCAAAGAATGGGTATGTCTGTGTCCTAATGAAACTTTATTTATAAAACAGGCTGGGGCCAGATATTTCTCCACCATCACCACTGCAGTTTATCAACCCTGCCCTGGAGCAATGTCAAAGAGGCTAGAGCTGTCAGTGGTTTTGACAGGCCTCTTGTATCCCTTCCTTCCTCAAAATGTTTAGAATCCATTGGCAGCTGTTGGAGGGAGCCCAAGGACACCTTCTCCCACTTGCCTCTGCATGGATTTAATGAGGAAACCAGACAATCCCCCGGGGTGGATCGCTGGCCTTTGAGCAGAAGTTTTTAGGACCGCTAAGCTCCTTTGGGGCAAGGTTGGCCACCCACAGCCTCTTACAGTAGCCAAAGGAGCAAGCCACCACCTGGGCTAGATGTGTTGAACAAAGCCTGCCTCCCCCTCCTCTTGCCCAGAGCTGTAAATAGCTCTCTGCTGGCTTTTCAGGCTGAGCGCCGGTTTGGGGACAGGCTGGAAATGAGCACACCACGGAGCATTTGTGCAAATTGCTGTCTGCTTTCGGATTTGCCTGCCTGGCATCCGCCCCAGCCCTAAGCGCACAGCCTTCCCAGGGGCTGAGAGCAGGGCTCAGAGAAGAACCACACGCAGAAGAGCAGGGGATTTTGACCTGGGAATAGGGTCCAGGAGGGCTCCACGCCGGGCTGTCAGGGTGATGCTAAGGTATAGGACAAGAAGAAACATTAAAAAGATCCTGGATGGCATCAACTCAGGCTCTGCCCATCCTAATGACAATGACCCATAAATAATGGCAGCTCATATTTGCTGAGCATTCGCTGGGTGCTCAGGCTGTTCTGGGGGCTTTTTGTGTATTTGCTCATCCATTGCTCACAGCAACCCTGGGGGCAAAGATTGGTTTAATTTTGGAGGTGGAAATGGAGACTCAGAAAGGACAACTGCCTTGCCTGGGCTTAGTTTACCCATCAATCAGCGGGAATAATATTGTCTTATCCCTTTACTATAATAGCACAGTTATTGTAAAACCAGTCGTAGGTGGAGAAAGTCTAGAGCGCTTCCTTTCAGCAGCAACCACCCACCAGCAACTCAAGTCATTTGCAGGAATCAATCAAATTCAACCCTGTGATCCTGCTGTGGGCCTAGGTTTGCCTCTGCTTCTTAGACACCCCTATGGGGTTAAGGAAAAGGCAAGCATCTGGAAAGCAGATGTATTGTTAGCCCCCTGAGTATCCTAAGATAGGACTTTTGGGCCTCAATTTTCTCATCTGTAAAATGGCAACATTATATTGGTGATTGTTAGATTGGATGTTATGAGGGAACATGGTTGGCTGGCCACTGTGGCTCAGGGATTGAGTGTTGACCTATGAACCAGGAGGCCACGGTTCTATTCCCAGTCAGGGCATATGTCCAGGTCTCAGTCTCAATCCCCAGTACAGGGTGTGTAGGAGGGACCCAATCAGTGATTTTCTCTTATCATTGATGTTTCTATCTCTCCTTCTCCCTACCTCTCTGAAATATATACATGGTTTTTTTGTTGTTGTTTTGTTTTGTTTTGTTTTGTTTTGTTAAAGAGGGAACGTTGCCCTAGCCGGTTTGGCTCAATGGATAAAGCATTGGCCTGCAGACCGAAGGGTCTTAAGATTCCGGTCACGGGCACATGCCTGGGTTGCAGGCTCCATCACCAGTGGGGCATGCAGGAGACAGCCAATCAATGATTCTCTCTCGTCATTGATGTTTCTATCTCTCTCTCCCTCTCCCTTCCTCTCTGAAATCACACACACACACACACATATATATATATATTTTTTTTTTTCTCTTCAAAAATAAGAGGGAACGTGGTTGAATGCTTTCTTCCTGTCAACCCCTGGCTCTATTAGGATTATATGATTTTATGCTCTCAATAACCCAGATGGGAAGGTCCTCTTTTGTGAATAAGGACACAGAGTCAGAGCATTTTAAATTTCTTGGCCGATGTCACAGAGATAGGAAGAACCTGAAGCTGGACATGGACCGAGAACTGCCCAGGTTCAAACCCAAGTCTTTGAACATGGGTTTCACTGGGGACCTCCAAGTACCAGAGGTTGAACTCCCTCCTCCTTCTCTTCCATGGCTTTCACCTGGTCTGTATGTATGTACTTACTCTGCTTTTTAAGAATAATTATTTCCCAAATGGGTGATGCAGTGCATGGGTATACACAAAAAAGTAAATTTTCAACCCTTATCTGCATCTCCTGGATCCCTCTGCTCCCTACAAGCAGCTGTGTATTTTAAAAATGGTCACAGTTGGGCGCTTTGTTTTATCTTTAATATGTTACTAAGATCTTTTCTTATCCCTTTTCACAGCTTATCCCTATCAGTGGTCTCTAGGTTTTTCCAGTATTTTGCCATTACAAAGGAAGCATGAGTGGGCAACCATGTACACAGTTACTTCACACATGTGCAAATATTTCCATAGGATAAATTCCTATACTAGAAATTGCTACATTAGAAGGCATATTAGCATTTTTTCTTTCTGTAAACCATTTTCTTATATAATATGCATACAGAAACATATACACAAAGAAAGAACAGCTCAGTGTTTTTTTTACGAAGCTAATTGTCATACAGCTGCCAACAAGATCAAGAAGTAGAGCCAGAAATAGCAGGCCAGCCCAGGCCAGGTGCTCAGTTGGTTATAGCATCATCCCATACAACAAAACGGTTGCAGGTTCAGTCCCCAGTCTGGGTGCATACAGGTGGCAACCGATCTCTCTCTCTCTCTCTCTCTCTCTCTCCCTCTCTCTCTCTCAAATCAAAGAACATAATCGAGTGAGGATTAAAATAAAAAGAAATAGCAAGCCGTTTCCTTCGTTAAAAAAAATATTTTTATTGATTTTAGAAAGGGAGAGGGAGAGGGAGATAGAAACATCAATGATGAGAGAGAATCATTGACTAGTTGCCATTTGCATGCCCCCTACTCAGGATCAAGCCCACCATCCGGGCCTGTGGCCTTGACCAGAATCAAACCTGGGACTTTTCAGTCCCTAGGCTGATGCTCTATCCACTGAGCCAAACCAGCCAGGGTCCCTGTGCCCTTCTTAGTCATTACCCCATCCCAAGTCACCCATCCATCTCTCACAGAGATCCTTGCTTGCTCTTACTTATAGATACAAGTATACACCTGAGGATGCCTTCTTTATTACCCATTCAATTTGCTTGTTGTCCCCCCTCCCCATTCTTTTGTATCTAGCTTTCTTTATAGACTGTAACATCTGTATAATTTATCCATGTTGTCCCCTGTAGCTTGGTCCATTCATTTTCATTGTTGCCTAGTAATCCATAGCATGAATAGGCTATAATTTATTTATGGACTCCACTGCTGATGCGCATTTGCATTGCTTGCAGTTTGAAGTTTGTCTTTATTTGTTCATGCTGCTATAACAAAATACCACAGACTGGATGGCTCAAATAATGGAAATATCTTCCTCACTGTCCTGGAAGCTGGAAGTCTGAGATCAGGGTACCAGCACAGTTGAGTTCTGGGGAGGGCTCTCTGCCTGACTTGCACACAGCTGCCTTCTTGCCATGTCCACTCTTGTAGAAAAAGTGTCTGGAATCTCTTCCTCTTCCTGTCATGAGGGTTCCACCCTCTTGATCTCATTAAAAACTAATTATCTGATAAAGGCCCTACCTCCAAAAACCATCCTATGGTGGTTAGGGCTTCAACATGTGAATATGGAGGAAACAATTCAGTCCATAGCAAGGCTTTTATAAATACAGGCATACCTCCATTTATTGTGCTTTGCTTTTTTTTTAAATTAAATCTTTATTGTTCAGATTATTACATTTGTTTCTATTTTTCCCCCTCCATAGATCCCTCTACCCAGCTCCCACCCCTCCCTCTACCCTTACCTCCCCCCACATTAACCTCATCCATAGGTGTATGATTTTTGTCCAGTCTCTCCCTGAACACCCCTTACCCCTTTCCCCTGAGAGTTATCAGTCCACTTCCTTTCTGTGCTCCTGATCCTATTATATTCACCAGTTTATTCGGTTGATCAAATTTTTAATTCACTTAATTTTTAGATTCACTTGTTGATAGATATGTATTTGTTGTTCATAATTTTTACCTTTATTGTTTTTTTCTTCCTTTTCTTAAAGAGTACCTTTCAGCATTTCATATAATACTGGTTTGGTATTGATGAACTCCTTTAGTTTTTTCTTATCTGTGAAGCTCTTTATCTGCCCTTCAATTCTGAATGATAGCTTTGCTGGATAGAGTATTCTTGGTTGTAGGTTCTTGCTATTCATCACGCAGAATGTTTCTTGCCGCTCCCATCTGGCCTGCATAGTTTCTGTTGAGAAATCAGCTGACAATCATATGGATGCTCCCTTGTAGGTAATTAACTGTTTTTCTCTTGCTGCTTTCAATATTCTCTCTTTGTCTTTTGCTCTTGCTATTTTAATTATGATGTGTCTTGGTGTGGTCCTCTTTGGGTTCCTTTTATTTGGGGTTCTGTGCGCTTCCTGGACTTGTAAGTCTATTTCTTTCACCAGGTGGGGGAAGTTTTCAGTCATTATTTCTTCAAATAGGTTTTCAGTATCTTGTTCTCTCTCTTCTTCTGGCACCCCTACAATTCTGATGTTGTCCCAGAGGCTCCTTACATTATCTTCACATTTTTGGATTCTTTTTTTCTTCTTGCTTTTCCAGTTGTGTGTTTTCTGATTCTTTATATTTCAAATTTTTTACTTGATTCTTGCCTTCCTCTAGTCTGCTGTTAGGTCTCTGTATAATATTTTTTATTTCAGTCAGTGTATGTTTAATTTCTAGTTGGTCCTTTTTCATCTTCTCTCGGGTCTCACTAAATTTATCCATCTTTTCTAGGATATTCTTGAAAAACCTTGTAACCATGGTTTTGAACTCTATATCCAGTCATTTGTTTTCCTCCATTTCTTTGTTTGTGATCTCTTCCTTTGTCGCCGAATTTTCACTATGCCGGGAGAACTTCTCTGTTGGATTCAGCCTTATGATACATGACTTGCAAAACTACAAAAGCCTCTCTGTTGAGCTTGGGAGGGTTGGAATCTCAGGACTAGAGAGTTAGAAACATCAACGAGAGAGAGACATCGATCAGCTGCCTATTGCACACCCCCTACTGGGGATGTGCCCGCAACCAAGCTACATGCCCTTGACTGGAATTGAACCTGGGACCTTTCAGTCCACAGACTGATGCTCTATCCACTGAGCCAAACCGGTTTCGGAGTGTTATTGTATTTTGTAATTTTAGCCATTCTGATGGGTGTGTGGTAGTTTTTAAATTTCTCTACTTAGTAACTGAATTTGATCATCTTCTCTATACATTTCTTGGTCATGTGGATTTCCTATTTTATAAAGTCCCTGTTTCCATCTCTTCCCTATTTTTCTTCTGAGTTGTCTATTTTATTTTTATTGCTTTATATGAGTTTTGTCATGCAGGATAATGAACCCATGGCCAGTTACATGTTTTTCAATGATCTTCTACTCTTCATGTACTTTTCAATTTTCAATGGTGACTTTTGTTGATTGGAATTTTTAATTTTTATATAGCTCATATTTTTTATCTTTTATGGTTAATGCCTTTTGTGTCCTATTTTAAAAATCCAAGGTCATTCACATTGCCCCCTCTGATATTTTCTGGAAGCTTCCATGTGTTGCCTTTCAGATTGATCTCTATAACCCGCCTGGGGTTGATCTTTAGGTATTGATTAGGTAGGATCATGACTGATTTTTCTCTCCACATGGATAATCCAACTGACCCAATATCACTGCAACTTTGTAGAAATTAAGTGCCCGCGTAAGTATAGGTCTATTTTCTAGTCTCTGTTCTGTTTTACTGGTGTGTTTATCTTTACCCCCACATCGTACTGTCTTAACCACTTAGCCTTAGAAATGATAGAACATGCCAGATCAACCACCACTCATACTGACAATTCAACAAAAATGTATTGTGTGCCCCATACAATGCCAGATAGTATAGTGATGGGTGTATGCTTTTTTAGGTATAAGCACAGTTTTAAGAGGTTTACGGTCTGTAAGTGGCCAGAATGAACCAGAGGTGACCTGTAAATGTGATGGTGCCATACAGGAGAAAGGTATTGTGGAGCTAAGAGTCTTCTAAGAGGGGATTTGATCTGGTGGATGAGGGTCAAGGTTTCCTGGAGGAGGTGCATCATAAGTTGAAATCAGAGGTGTGAGTAGGAATTTTAAAAATCAGAAGCAAGGGGCCTTTCCCGTTTGGCTCAGTGGATAGAGCGTAGGTCTGTACACCAAAGGGTCCGGGTTTGATTCTGGTCAAGGGCTCATAACTCCATTGCAGGTTCTTCCTGGCCAGGCCCTGGTCAGGGAGCATGCAGAAGAGTTCAAGGGCAGTTCTCTCACATTGATGTTTTTTTCTGTCTTTCCCTCTCTCTAAAATTAATGGAAAAATATCCTCGGGTGAGGATTAAAAAAAAAAAATCAGAAGCAAGGGGAAAGCATTTGGCGCAGTGGGAACAGCGTCTTTGAAGGCTCTGGGGTGGCAGCCTACACAGGACAGACACAAGATCCAAATGTCAGAACCCAGAGGGACGGGAAGTTGTGGGCAGAGACTGGAAAGGGGAGAGAGACCAGGCCTCAAGGCCTTTGAACCAGGTTCAAGGGCTAGTTTTTATACCAAGAACAACTGTCCTAAAAAATAACAAGTCCCCTTGAATCTTCCAGATGAAGAGCCATTCTAAGAGCCTCTTCAGTATACGTAGGGCTGCTTCTTTGCAGAATATATGTGGCAGCCTCTGGAGTAAGACATCAGTCCTATTTAGCCTCATCCCACAGATCCCGGCACCTGGAGTTTCCGTTTTGCTAGCAGTGTAAGTGACAGTTCTTCTGAGGAGTCTACCCGAGTCCCGCAGGCAGCTGCATCTGCCCAGCACCATGTCAGTCTGGAAGCCTCTCGCAGCCCACCTGCTGGGTCATTCCTGGAAGGGCCTGTGCCAGACACCATGCTGTGGACTTGAACCATTCCTCCTCATTCATCTTCACCTCAAAGCAGGTGACCTACCATTGTTCCTTAAGAGCAATGTATTTCTGCTGGGCCCTCCCCACCACCAGGGAACCTTTTGCAAGATCTTTTGAAGACATTTTCGGTTGTTATAGCTGGCAGAGGAGGTGGTACTACTGGCATTTAGTGGGTAGAAGCCAGGGATGTTGTTAAACATCCTACAGTGCACAGGACAGCCCCAACCCAAACCACAAGGAATTGTCTGGCCCAAAACGTCAGTAGTGCTGAGGCTGGGAGATCTTGCTTAAGCACACACCTTTCCCACACCTTTTCTCACGTTTTCAGAGGAAGTTTATGTGAGGGAACACATCTCTCTCTAACACCTTGTCCCTTGTGGTTGCTTTTCACCAGGTTTCTGGGGTTTTATTCCACTGGAATGGCAGGGCCTAGCCTCAGCACTGGCATCAGTTAAAAAAAAAAAAAAGGTAGAAACTGAAGCCGTGATGTTTGGCTGGTGGTAAATTTTAAAAACTCACTATTCTGGAACCATTCAGGACATTTCCAGTCCTGCAGATTCACCCCTGGGTTGGTAGGGGCTGGAGAGGAAAATCCCCCCACCACTCTGAGCACTTGCCAAGGTGTATTCTCTTCCCTCTTCTGGGAATAGAGAATGAATAAACCCATGCTGGTGCTGCTCACCGCAGTGTGCCAAAGGTCACCGCTTTTGTCCAGGTGAGCTCATCTGTACGTTTATCTCCAGGGAATGAGAACACATGCAAACCTCTCCACCTTTGTCGTGGTTTTGCTCCCTGGTCCAACAGAATAAACTCTTCCCTAGAAATGAACAAAGAGAGATTCGCTTGGTTCATACCTTTAAAAGATCCAAAGCTATATTGTAGGAGACAGCAGATTGTCACTGAATTTCATTGGGGCTGGTATTCTTTAACCCAGAAAAGGCTATAAAATGGGGCACATTCCCCTTCTAGGTGCCGGGGTTACTGGGGAAGTCTCTGCCAAGCCTCAGCTGGGGCTTCAGGCACTTCCTAAGCATCCTGCCCCCCAACTTGAATGAACAAGGACAGCTACCAACTCAGGGATGCCCACACACGAAGCTGGCCACACTCACTCTCAGGGGTAGACCCTGCAAACAAGGCCGGGGATGGGAGGGCTGCTGGGCGTCTGCTTACAACAAGGAGCAAAAGGGCACTAGAATCTGTTTCGAGCACTTCACACGTATTAATGTCTAACCCTCAAGGTAGTTCTTGAGTTTCTGGTCTCATCGACATTTGACAATTGAGGAAACCAAGGTACAGAGAGGTTAAATAACTGGCCCAAGGTTATATGTGGCTGAAATGTCCATCTTATGTCATTAAAAGAGTTCAAGGGCAGTCTGTTCCAGAGTCAGCCCCTTCTGTTTGAGGGTAGGTGCCTTGTCAGTCACAGAGGAAGCCTCAGGCCAGGTTGTCCACCTCCCTATGTCTAGAGCAATTCTCTGTTTTTCTGTCTCCAGCACCAGACTGTGAATACCATGAGGACAGAGGCTTAGCATACCCTTTCAGTGTGCCCAGCATTATCCCAGGATCTGGGACAAAGTGAACATGTGGCTAGTGTTTATTGAATAAATGCATGAATACGTGATTTGGATTAACTTTCTCCGAGAAGTTCTTGAGAAGGTTTGTGTTATATTTATTTCCCAACATTTCTTGGAAGGGTTTCTTTGTTTCATTTTGCCTGCTTATTTTTTCAAGGAAACGTTAATTCGAGATCATTGTAGATTCACACCCACTTGTGCCCTGCACAAAGTTTCCCCCAATGGCAACATCTTGTTAACTAACCCACAGTGCAATATCACAACCGGGAAGTTGACATGCACTCCACCCATATTTTATTCTCCGAAGCAACTCATATCCATGCATTAATAGTTTTTATGTGTGTGTTGTTTTTTTTCTCAATTCACATTGAAATAAAAAGAGTACCATTAAGATAAATGTTTACTTATGTGCCGTGTGAAACCCTAGGACCTGGGTCGCTCAGTGGATGCCATCAACTTGTGTGAGTTAGGCAAGCCATCTGGCTTAGCCTTGGTTCCCTAATATGAGAATGGGCGTGATAACAGAACCCGCCTCCCAGAATTCATTGTCAGATTTGGTTGCCAAGGTTCATAGAAGACCCTCAAGAAATGGAGTCCTGTTTCTTGCCAAGAGCTTCCAGTGAGGCCTCTGACACTTTGGCTTGTCTTCTCTGAGCCTTGAATTTTCACTCTGTTACAAGAGGATGGTTGGACAAGGTCTCTGAGGTCTTTAACCAGCTCTGAAAGATTGTAATGTGAGACTCCTGGTTGCCACGGTCACTTTGCTAAAAAGAAGGGCTTGCGTTTCGGGGGGGAAATGGTGGAAATCTGGCTTCGGATATGTCATCACAGGCAGAGAAGGGCACAGAAGGAAAGGAAATTCTGGCAGGGTCCCACATCCTGACACCTGAGCCAGCTTGGGGAACACTGTTCTGTGCTCTCTGCTCCACTCACACATCACCCTTCCCCACCTCCTCCCCACTCACAGTGTGTCACATGGACATAACGCTCAGCAGGCCGTGTTCTATGGGAGCCGCTGGGCTGGGACCCCAAGTATTAAGCCTAAGCCGCTGGAACAGAGGATCTGGCTCCATCCTCACCTGACCAGTGCCTGTGTCTTTTGTCAGCTCAGCTTTTTCTTCCGAGTCTGTGAAATGAAGTCCCAGCTTTGCTTGGGGACATCCTTTGGAAAGAAGCATGGCGGGTTCATGCTGCATAGCTTTAGCGGGAAGTTGCTGAGTCTAAAGGGTCATTGCCCCACTTGAGTTGACATTGTGGGAGGGAAGAGAACTCAGACTTCTGTCAGAGACAGAAGGAGAGGCAGATGGTTCACATGGCTGTGATAAGAGGCTGGTTCCCTGCTGTAGGCTTCATTTTCTGCAGGACCCAAGTGAGTGTCAAGATTGCATTTCTCCTCCTCTGTAGAATCACCCCATTGCACTGTGCTCGTGATTCTGCAGAAAAGCGAGGCAGCCAGACAATGCTTAGTTGCTACAAGAGTGCAGGTGAGTTTTTTTAACCTTTGCTGAGCCTGTTTTCCCATCTACAAAAGGGCACCACCGTGGCATCACAAGATGCTTAAGAGCATCATTGATATCTGGAAATCAGCACAGAGTGTAGATAAAACCTGACCTAGCAGAGGGTCCTTCAGCTTTTTTTGCCTTGGTTTTCTCAGCCGGAAAATGGAAAGAAGGCTTCCCTGTGATGGCGTGATGCCAAGTCTCAAAACGAATGGTGCTCTTGGTGAGCAAGGAGACACAGAGAGGTTATTGGTATTAACTGAATGGAGTAGCTCGCCCCTGGGACCCAGTCCATTACCTGCCATTCCTTGGGCAAGGGGAGTGGACATCAGAACATGGGCTGATCTGTCCAACCCTCTCTCTCTAATACTTGAAGCTCCTCTCCTGTTTCCTAGGTAAGAAGATGCCCAGCCTCAAGCTTTCTTAGTTATTGAGCCAAAATCTGCCCAATCTGGTCATTTCTCTTTTTGTCTATATCTCGGGTTCCCCTTTGTAAAATTAGAATAATGACATTTACTGCATCATTTCATCTATCTTGGTGACCAAAATAGTCACAGAGCTCTGTACTCAGGGAGCTCATATTCTTCTGGGGACATGGGGAAGATACAACTTTTTAAGGTAAGCAAAACAGGTGGCACGTGTCTAGCAGGGAGGAGAAGGGGACAGGAAGCGCAAGGTGCAATTTTAAAACACACCTTAAAGAAGACAGGAGAGAGAGAGACTGGGGAAGCGATTTGGGGATGGTGGAAAGAGCAAGAGCAAAGCCTTTGAGGTGGGGTCACCTGGTACATTTTAGGGGCAGCAAAGGGCCAGTGTGGCTGCAGCAGAGCAGTAGGAGGCAGAGAGGAGAGGGACAAGGACAGAGAGGTGGAAGATGATGCGGTCGGCCAAGGCCTCCTACAGGCCATGTGATGGCTTTGGCTTGGTAGAGGGAAGACAGTACAGACCTGTGGTTTTCAGGCTTGGAATGCTGAAATCAAAGTTCAGCGTACACCGTCTGTAAAGGGCCAGATGGTGAACATTGCCGCCACTGCGGTCCCTGCGGTTGATGTCATCACTGCTCGGCTATTCCACTGTGGCACTGACAGACAGCCGCAGCAGTCGTGTTCCAGTACATCTTCACGTGCACAATCAGGCAGCTGGCCAGAGTCTGCAGACCCCGGCCTAGCATTGAATTCCCAGGCAGTCAAGCCTCAGAATGTCCTCTTCCCTGGCCTTCAGAAATCCCAGACTTCGTGACTCCCAGCTTCCCTCTCCTCCACTGGCTCGGGAGGAGTCGGGAGGTTTCGCTTTGCACCTGCTACATGCACTAACCTCCCTGACAGTGTTTACCTACTTTCAGCTTTTGAGAACTTCCACCTGGGGATTGGAATCCAGTTTGGCCTGGCCCCAGGCTAGCGCACTAATGTCCCTTTGATAGTCCATTTCGAAGCTCATCTCTTCGTACATCTTCCGGAACCAAACTGAACCCAGTTCAGTTTTCCAATGCCTCTGGTCTCTCTATTAATGCCATATCAAGTTATTCAATAATTTCCCCTGTAGTAAATATCTAGACACACTGGGCTGCCATCAACTCAGCTTGCACTTGCTCTCTGTCAGTACAGCTGACTCTTGAACAGCATGAGGCGGGATGGGAGGGGTGGAGGGGGGAGTTAAGGGGCAGGGGGTGCACCAACCCCTTGCAATTGAAAATTGAGTTTTAACTTTTTACTTAAAAAAAAGTTTACTGCTAATCGCTTGCATTTGACCATTACTGGTAGCATAAAGTTAATTGACACATGTTTTCTGTTATATGTATAATACACTGTATTCTTACAGTAAAGTAAGCTAGAGAAGAGAAAGTGTTATTCAGAAAATCATAAGAGAAAATACGTTTACAGTGCTTATTGAAAAAAGTCTCCGTTTGAGTGGATCTGTATACTCAAACCCGTGTTGTTCGTGGGTCAGCTGTTATACCTAGTATTATTCGAGAAAGCTAGAGATGCTTCTTTTCTGCAACACTTGAATAAATGATGAGCACAGGTCATTAGCGGTGAATCACAAAATACAAACAGTGAGAGAAAGTAGACTGCCACTCGTAGCCCCATAGCCAAGATAAAACAGTGTCAAACAGCACACATTTCTTTCCAGCCTCCCTTCTCACGTATTGGCTTATGGTCTTGTTTTTGTGTGTCTACGAAATTACAACCAGACTGCCTATAAAATGTCACAGCCTTTTCTCTCCTATTACATGGCTTCAGAAATCATGTTCTTGCCTTTTTACATCACTTTTGGTAAATAATTAAGTTGTTACATCACAGCTGCTCTGATGTTGGTTGTTTATGGCTGTCCTCAGCCGTCCACGCCTCTAAATGACACCACGGTGCTGAACAGCTATGAGCAGAATATTCTGTATTTAGGATTACCTACATTTGCTACATTTCTGGAGGTGGGATTATTTGGGATTCAAAGATTCCACATCTCCTGATTCCTTGTGGCTACATTGTCCCTGATAGTGTCTGTTTGGGGAGGGAGCCCGGGGTGATGTTCTGACAAGAGCTGAGGTCAGAAATGCAAGTAGCATGACTCCTGGTTGGCTGGCTTTTCTTTCTGGAACGATTTTCAGAGAGGAAACTGTGTTCACACCTAACACACACGGGTCATTTTCACAAAGCAGCTGAGAGAGAAGGCAGGCTTCCTAGTTCCTGTGGCAAATGATGCTGTTTCTTGAGAAGAGCTCTGTGGTAGTGAATTGACCACATTTCTCAGTAGAGCCTCTAGATCAGCGGTTCTCAACCTGTGGGTCGCAACCCCTTTGGGGGTCGATCGACCCTTTCACAGGGGTCGCCTAAGACCATCGAAAAATGCAGATATTTACATCACGATGCATAACAGTAGCAAGATTTCAGGGTCGGGGGTCACCACCACATGAGGAACTGTATGCAAGGGTCGCGGCCTTAGGAAGGTTGAGAACCACTGCTCTAGATCCTTCGGATTATGACTTTGCAACAACAAGATGTCAGTCATTGCTTTTGTAGCTGAGACGGTTGTGTCTTCTTTGCCAAGCCCTCAGTTCTCTGTAAAATGGGAATAGTAAGAATTCACTCCACAAATACTAATGTGCCCATCATGTGTGCCAGGCACTGTGCTGTGTACTGGGACACTCCATCTCTGGGGAATGGAGAATAGCATGGAAGACATGTATTAAGAAGACATGCACACATATGAATGCATATGTGCAAATTGTGATAAGTGAAAAGAAGCAACGCAGGGAACTATAAAAAATTATAGGACAAAAGTATGTCCATGCGGTCCAAAAAAGCTCCTCTAATGCGTTCACGTGGGTTGCTTGAGACCTGAAGAGCACATAGAAGCTGGCCAAAGAGGAGTGAGGGAGGCAGTCCAGGCAGCAAGGATGGCCAGTGCAAAGGCCCTAAGACCTGGAAGGTTATGTACCTTCCAGGAATCGGAGGTAGAAATGGCTAGAGAGAGTAAGTGAAAGGCAGAGGGGTGTGGTGTGAGAGAGAAGGAAGTTGGTGGAACGGGCAGCATCTCAGAGGCCTAATGAAAGCCTGGGACCAACTCTGAGCTGTAGAGTGACAGCTAAGGGTGCAGAGACAGGAAGATGACTCTGCCCCTGCAGTGATGTTGGTGAAAGATGACCGTGCTGGTCTGGAGCAGCGAATGCAAATGAGGGGAGAAGCAGGTGAATTAGAGACATATTTTAGAGGCAGCTTAGAGTTCCCTTCCTTCCTTCTCTGGTTTCATCCTCAAGCTCGTACTTTGTTCAAAAGGTCAGTGCTAACATGTAGTTGAGTTTTATGCCAGTTTGCAAGAGGCAAGCGAGAAGCCTGCATTTCTGCGGCAGAGCCACAATTATGGAAGCAAAAAAACTGGCTGGGCTGACCCTTTGGTCATTGCATTCTCCAATAAGGCACACATAGCTACTGAGCACTGAAATGTGGCTAATCCGAACTGAAATGTGCTTTAACTGTAAACTACACATTGGATTTTGAAGACATAGTATGACAAGAGTTAGGGATGTTGGCAACCCTAGAGCATGCATCTTTCTGGTTTTGAACAGGATCATCTCAGAAAAAATCCCCACCACCCTATCCCCAGTAGACCATAGGCAGTATGCATGTGCCATAATTAAAATCAGTGGTGGCATTTGTCCCGAGTCGGAGGAGGGTGCTGGAAGCAGCTAGCCCTCCCACATGGATCCCACAAAAGAATGAAACTACTAGTGGGTCCAACAGGGACCTGCTCTGAGAGGATGCAAACCTGAACTTGATGGGTCCCTCTAACCCACATCCCACCAGGACAAGAGGAGGCAGACCACTGGGGAGATTCATTCATTGTCTGGTTTATTATCAGTTCCTGAGGTCCCATACTGGTACAAAGTTCAAAGTGTGCTGCACACTTTTTAACTAATGCTTATTAGGTCTTATGTATTGATTAATCAGATTGTTTAAAATTAAGTGCTACAAGTCAAATTCCTTTCTTGGGAGCTTAATTTTTACAGACTCCTGTGACCAACATGTGGTACCAGGATATCCGGCTTCCGTGCAGCAACAAGGAGGGGCCAGGTTTTCGATGAACTTTGGTTCAAACTCTGGCTCCTCTGGTAATTAGCTCTAATCTTGGGCACATTGCCAGAATCTACCTGAGCCTCGTTTTTCTTGTTGGTAGCCCATCTCAGGGTCAAGCTAATAGATGGAGTTGATCTGTGTGAAATAGTTAGATCAGGGCCGGGAATATAGCAAGTGCTCACTAAATGGTTGCCCATAACATTATTTAAGAGTTAGACCCATTCCAGGTATATTTCAGCACCCACCAAGCTGCATTCTCCAGTAAGGCACACATCGCTACTGAGCACTGAAAATGTGGCTAATCTGAACTGAAATGTGCTTTAACTGTAAACTACACATTGGATTTTGAAGACATAGTATGACAAGAAGATTATTAAAATTTCATTAATTCACTTTGATATTGGTCACATGTTGACATGATATTTTGGATACACCAGGTTAAATAGAACATACAGCTAACACTCATTTGTTCCCTTTCTTAACGTGACCACTAGAACATTTAAATTGCACACGTAACTCACATTTCTATTTCTTTTTTACAGTGCTGGCTGAAAGGTCTGGTTTAAGAAGTAGGAAGGAATAAGAAATGGGAAAAGCGTGGACTTTGCAGTCAGAATGGTTTGGGGTTGTCTGGATAACATCACTCTCTTAGGGTTCTAGGCAAATCACTTAATCTTTGTGTACCTCAGCTTTCTCTTCAGTGAAATGGGAGCAAGATTCCCTACCACAAAAGGATTGTTCTGAGGCTTAAATGAGATCATAGATGGGAATTGCTTAGCTCAGTTGTAGGCCTGAAATTGGTGCTCAGACGAAAAGGGTTCTAGCTTTTGTCACATGCACTAGGGGTGTGTAGTATTCAGAAGTGAGCTGAAGATGAGTTAATATCAGTAACTCTCATTTGTTTGGCAAGACGACTCTAGCATGCTGTTTTCATCTCTAGCATCACCTTTGACTTTCAGAATGACCCTGGGAGGTATCATCAGCCCCAAAGAGAGCTGGGGAGACTAAGGCACAGGAAACCTTCAAGGTCTGAGCAGCTCCACTGTGTTCCCTCAGAACTTGTCTGTCTCCAAGGTGTTATTCTGGTTTTTGCTCCACCCTCTAGTTAGGTAGCATCTGCAGTTGTGTCCTAAACAAAGCAGAAGACCAAGACCTAGTGCAGCCCAGTAGCTGCTCTGACTGCCTGATGGTGGTGCTAAGCTGTGTGTTATGGAGGGAGACAAGCAAGGCATTCCTGGGCCTCTTTTGTTCCCCAGTCGTGGCGGTGGAGGGGGAGAAGAGAGTGGCGGGGACCAGGGTGGCGGGGGAGGGTGGAGAGCTAGTGCTGACACTTGTGTCAGATAGGAGGCAGCTCATAAAGTCATGTGCCTGGACACCTTTGTCCCCACTTATATCTCACCCTGACTCGATACCCCATTGAGGAGCTGCTGGGATACAGGAGACCCTGTGCCCTATACACTCCTTTGCAGCTTTCTTAATACATTAAATACTTTCTCATGTCAGTACGCAAAGCACAGCCTATTTTTATTGGATGAATGTTATTCTATATTATGGGTAGACCCAAATATATTCAGCCAGTTCCTCCTGATGGACATTTAGATTGCTTTCCATTTGTATCAATGAGACAAACTTCTTCAAGTAGAATTATGCTGAGAAAAAAATGGTCAGTGCATCTAAAATTTTATAGATTTTTGCGTGGCTCGGTGGTTGAGCATCGACCTATGAACCAGGAGGTCACAGTTCGATTCCCAGCCAGGGTACATGCTCAGGTTGTAGCCTCAATCCCCAGTGTGGGACATGCAGGAGGCAGCTCATTAATGATTCTCTCTCATCATTGGTGATTCTCTCCTTCTCCCTTCCTTTCTGAAATCAATAAAAATATGTTTTTAAGAAAAATCTATGGATTTTGATAAATTCCTCTCCAAGATATTAGTAATTGGTACCCCCACCAGCAATGACCAATTTCCCCACACCGTCAATATGGCCATATATTTCATGATAATAAGTCAGTGTGGAGAAAGCAGAGGGAGAGTGAGATGGCAGCTGGAAGACCAGTCAAGAAGCTGGGGCTGTTGTCCAGCTGAGAAGTGATGGGCACCTGAATGAGGACGAGAGAGAGAATGGAGGGAAAGGAGACTAGGGTTAGTGTGGATGTAAAATCCCAGGGCGTGGTGGTAGAAGGTGATGGGAGGAAGGAATTGAGGATGGATCTTGGGTTTCCATCTTGAACAGATGGGTAGAGAGGAATTCTGTTTATTGAAATGCTGAACACAAGAAAGGGAATAGGTGTGGTGACGGGAAAATGCTGATTTGAACTGAGAACATATGGGGCTTAATATGCAGAATGCCCTGTTGGAGGTATTCACCGGCCCATGGAGGAAGATTCCGGAGTGGGGGCGGGGGGAGTGAATCATGTGTGGAAACCACAAGTGTGTGTGTGATCTCCCTTGGAGGGGGGATGGTTGGATGAGTGAGAGGTTGGATGGATGGATGGATGGACAGACGGATGGATGGCCAGATAGATGTCTAGATTTTACTCCATTTAGAATCATATGAAATTCCTGTCTTTGTTCAAAAATTATCAAATACTTAATTTTACATAGGCTGCAGCATTGGAGGGGAAAGGGTACTGATGGCTGCAATTTAATTTGACATGCACCAAAAATAGGATTAATGGTCCTGGCCAATTTGCTCAGTGGTAGAGTGTTAGCCTGAGGACCGAAGGTTTTCAGTTGCAGGCTTGATCTCAGATCCTGATTGGGGTGCAAATGGGAGGCAACTAATGGATGTATCTCTCACATCGATGTTTCTCTCTATCTCTCACCCCACCTTCCTCCTTCCCCTCCACTCTCTCTAAAATAAAAACAACAAAAATCAATGGGGAAAAATATCCTCTGGTGGGAATAAAAAAATAGCTTTGGAGAAAGCGGTTAACAACAGAGCTAAGTGGTGGATATACACCTATTCACTGTCAAATTCAACTTTGCTCTGTGTTGGAAATTTCCATAATCAAATCATGGGGAATGTTTTCCAGTGTCAAATGTTGGCCATTTCATGTGTTTCCACCTAATATTTACTTCTCACATGGGCAGGTCCCCACTTGTAGCATCAACAGATCTCAGTCTCCTTTGGCCGTTTTCTTCCCCGAGTCTGAGGCTGAAGGTCGGCGTTTCTCCCTCCCAGACACAGTTCAGGTTGAACTGCTCTAACGTGCTGATTACTGTGCTGAGTTTGCCGGTAGCTGGCTTGTAATAATTACAGATTTTCTCTGCGATTTGATCCCATTGGTTGCCACAGCAACGGTGTAATAGCTCAACCGAAGCGCTGTCGCTGTGATTTAGAACCAACCGGTCTCTCTTGAAGCCTCAGGTCTAGGGGCCCCCACTTCCTGGCCGTTGTCATAGCAACTGATGAGTTGCACATGACTGAAAACTCTGTGTCCACCCCTTCCACCCCCCACCTCCCTCTACTCCCCCATTCACCTTCCCCTTCTTGTAACCATTCCTACATCCTCTTTTGGACCCCTGTGGATAGGCATTGACCCAGCTTGGGCTATAATGAGTGGGGGGAGGGGTTAATGGGGGAAACCGGAGTCATGATTCCCCAATGTCGTCGCCCCCGCCTCGCCCCCCGGGGGGTTCTGGTGGATTATCAGAGCCAAGAGCAAAGCTGCCCCTCACTCCTGGAGGCCTGCAGAGGAGTGGGCACCCCTCAGAGCCCCTTCGTGGCAGTGGCTATCCCAGGCTGGCTCTGCAACAGCCACAGCACCGGGTCCTGGGGAAGCCATTTGGGACTGGAAGCCTTGGGTCTCTGCTTTGCGGCTTCAGGAGTTCCTGAGCCCCTTAGAGAAAAACCTAGGAAGTGGCCCTTGGAAGAAGAGGGGCAGAGGGGCCGGGGGGAGGCAGCCAGACTGTTTTCAAGGATCCCAAATCGGCTTTCCTTGGCTTAAACCCAGCTGAGCTTAAAACACTGCTTTTTAGAAATCCATGTTCTGTTTTTCTCTGTTATCTCTTCTTTTTCTGTCTCTTTCTCTTTGTTTCTGTGTGGATTTTCCCGCTCTGTTTCTGTCCTCTGTCTCTCTCCCTTCCCTCCCCCCTTCTCTTCCCCTCTGCCTCCCCCCTTCCCTCCATCCCTCTGCCTCTGCCTCTGGCACTTGCTGGGAAACAGCTGAGCACATCCTTTTCCCAAATCTGCTTTGCTTCCAAGGAGTCCTTTTCTCTCTTGTGCCTGAGCCCATGCTCTGGGGACTGCCGGGAAGTCTGGAGCATCCTCCAGAGGGGGAACTGGGACCCAGCGGCACCTCTTAGGATGAACCGGCCAGCCGTGTCCCTAGGACTCTGCAGGATGGCATAGAGGAGGCGTTGGCATTTTCAGCAGGCAGAGAGCCGGGCGTGCTGCGGGACCCTGACCACCAGGCTCTGTGAGTGCAGGGGTGCGTACGTATGTATCTTTGTGTATTTGCATGTATCTGCTGGCATGTGGAGGTGTGTCTCAGTGTGTGTCAGTGACTACTGTATGATATTGGGTGTGCACGTGTGTGCGCGCAAGTGCGCCTGTGTGTGACTTTCAGTCTGAAGGGCACACAATTGCACATGGCAGATTTTTCAAGGATGCTCTGTGGAGCGAGCACAGCTGAATGAGCGAGCCCCTTTAAAGTGGGAACAAAGTAAACAAAGAAGGGTATGAAAATAAAGCTGAGGAATTGCTTTTGTCACCCATCTGCCTTCTGGCCCCAGGAAATGAAATAAGGGTCACCTTGAAAAGGCATTTTTGCTCAAGCCCCCAAATAAATCCTTCCTTTTCATTCTAAGGGTTAAAACAACACCCCTTTATCTTTGAAACTCAGGGGTACGGAAGGCTTAGTCAGAGGGTCTCTGATGTGGGGAGCGTGGATTTGTAGCGAGAATCTCTTGCCTGACAACCCAGATGAATTATGCCAAGAGCGGGTGTGAGGAAACTTAGGATAGCGACTCTCTTGCATCTTTTCCTGCGGTCAATGAGAAGTTCATTTTGAATTTTTTCATGGAAGCAGCCAATGTCCTAAGTTGCAGCAGGAAAAGGAGCAGGATCAGAAAACAAAATGTCATTTGCAGAGCAAGATGTGGAAATCCCAGTGACTTGCTGTTTAAGATCCTGCATTTGGTGGCTGAGACCTGGCAGCGACGTCACCCCTGGAGGGAATCGCCTGCCCCTGAATATCTGGGAGATTTAGCAGCCAGTCACCCTGGGAGAATGTTGACAGGGCTGGGCACACCCTGGGCCCCTGGGGGGCGAGGACAGGTCCGGGAATGAGCCCAGCCTGGGGTAGCTTCCAGCCCAAGTAGGAACAGCCCCTGACCACTCCATGCGACACCCTCACTCTCAATCGTTGCTGCCACTTGAGTTCCTCCAGGATCCGCTCTCATCCCCTGACACCCTGACCTCTGTCTGCAGTGGTCCTGCCACTTGGATCCACCCACCAGCACTCTGATCATGTCCCCTGTCACTGCTTCCCGGAAATCTGTAACTTCTGCCCAAGAAGAACTAGGGCTATACGCCCTCCTCTACCTGTCCAACCAAAAACCTTGTACCCTGCAGACCCCGTTCTCCACTTGCTGGTAGCTAAAGTTTATTGTACAAAGACTTAACGGAAGATATTGTTTAAAATGAAACACATGCGAAGTGACTAGCCTGGAATCTTAAAACGTCAATGTCATAAAAGACAACGTGGCCAAGAAATGGTTCGTTCCAGGTTAACGAGAGATGAAAGAGCCGAGCAGACAAATGCAATGTGGTGCTGGGGTGGAGCCTGGGTCCAGGGAGCAGCAGCCACAGAGGATGTTTTGGGGACAAGTGGGGGAATGTGACTATTGACCATGTATTAGGTATCAATGATGAATTTCCTGAGTGTGAAACACTTTGCATCTCAGACCATTTGTGCAGAGGTTATATAGGAGCATGTCCTTGTTCTTAGAAGACACAGGCTAAAGGACTTTGGGATGAAATTTAACAATGTCTGTAACTAACTCTCAAGCAATTCAGAAGATAGATGATAAGCTGATAGATGATGGATGGATAGGTAGGTAAATAACAGAAGTGGCAGGACATTGACAATTGGTGGCTCTAGGATTATGGTGGTTGCTGAGCTATGCTTGCAACCTTCCTATAGTTTTAAAATTGTTTCAGTGCCTGCTTTGTGCTGGGCACTCTGCCCAGTGGTGTGCATGGATTGCCTCATTTAATCCTCAGAGAGGCCTGGGAATGAGGGAGTTCTATCATACCCATTTCCCAGTTGAGAAAACAGAGACAAAGCCAGATTCAAGCTCAAGACAAAGCCCACATTAATATCACCATCCCACTGTCCCCCATTATCGTGAAATTACCGAGGTTAGCTCAACAGTCTCGTGCCTCTAGAAGAAACATTTCTGTTTTGTGTCTGAGTGACTTCAACTCTTTCTGTTATGTAGAGGTTAAGAGCACTGAATTTAGAGCCAGCGTGGGTTTGTAAACTGGCTCAGCTATTTGATGGCTGTGTGTTGCTGGGCAAGTCACCTAACCTCTCTGTGCTCCCATTTCCTTTTGTTTCTGTAAGGGAGAATGATACTAGTACTTACTTCAGAGGGTTGGTCTGAAAACTAAAGGCACTGTTAATATAAAAGGCTTAACACAGGATTTGGCCAAAAGTAATCAGTAAGTGCCTGTTGTCACTGTTGCTGTTGATATTGATATTCTTCTTGCAATCCCAGCACCCTATTCATAAATATGGAAGATCTTTCTCTTCTGTACTCAGGACTGGCTTGCTTTCTAGACCTGGCCCCCGGGCCAGTCCGGGCCTCTGGCAGGCCGCCTCTACCTGGGAGCCCCGGAGATCTCAGTGCAGGGAGGGGCAGGGAGCCAGGGTGGGAGAGGTCAGAGGTCTCGTTATCCCACCTGCTCCCCAAAGAACTGCCCTCCATAACTTCCCTGTGAACCAGTCATGTGGGTGGGCTGTAAAGACCTGTGAGAAAACACATGCCTGTTAGTGGGAGCCCACAAACACAGGAGCTCACCAGAGCCTCCGAGATTCACCCCACAAGGCTGGAACCAGCATCCTGTCTTTTGTTTGTTTTGCATTGTTTTTGCCCCCTTATTCATGACATTCATTATAGCTCCTCTGAGTGATCAAGAAGGAACCCAGACAGGGAGTGTTTACAGATTCCCTCATGGCTCCTTGGTTCTGCCAGTCAGGCCTTCCCATACCTGAAAAGCCATCTGCTGAGGGTGTGGAAGGGAAAGGACTGTTGCCATAGCGGCCACAGAACCTAGGCTGCCTCAGTGGGACCTCTGGGCAGAGCATCCAGGTTCCCGAGTACAGCATAGTGTTGAGCCTTCTCTGAGTGCTACATGGCGCTGCGAGTGTGGAGACGTGTTGGTCGCTATCGAGTTATGCTGATGACCCTCATCACAATGTGAAAATGTTTTCTTTCTTATGTGTTGTCTGTCCCTTCCACTGGAACAGAATACAGACCCCCACCCGAGTCCTTACCATTCAGTATTGTGTCTTCAGGCAGCCGGCCATCAGGAAATTGAGCAGTGCCCAAGCACGAATCCATGAATGAATGGTCGGATGGATGGATGGATGAATTAATGAATTAAAGCACTTCACAGGCTATAGGGAGAGACATAGATGTGAACAGATGGACACATTACAGATGTACTGGAAAAGAATATGTACATTAATTTATGGGTAGTGTAGACATGACAAATGTTGACAGTTTAAACTAGGTGGTAAATATAGTCAACTTCATCGGATGTGTTTGGAGATGTTCATTTAAAAATACATAGATTGCTAGAGAAATATAAATGTGTGGCCTCTAACCCTGAGTTGAGAGTCGGAAGGCTTCCTGTGAAAGTGGCCGAAAGTGCACTATAAAAATGTGCACAACAGTTAAGGGAATATAAACAGAAGGTGGGGGGTAGAAAGGGACATTCAACAAACATTACCAGACAAACGATGACCTGGAGGCAGGAAAGAGAAAAGTGTGTGCAGGTCAGTGTCAAGAGGGTAGGGTAGGGGAGGGCAGGAGATACGTGGGGTGTGCCTAGCCAAGCAGCTGGAACTTATTTCTCAGATACTGGGGAACCAGAGGATGTTCAAGCAGGAGAGCGACTGGGTCAACTTTCTTAATGTGAAAAAACAAAATTGTTTTAATTTAAAACCCTCGACTGTGCCTGCAACTCTTACCTTTTTGCCTGGGGGATGGCAGGCTTTTTCGTATATGCCTCAGGGAGTATCACTCCAGATATTTGCCTTTTTTACTCAGTAAGTTTGTTTTTCCCTAAAATGATCAAAAGTCATGAAATGGAAAAGGAAAGGAAGAGAGGAACGGCTGCTGAGAGTCAAGGGACGAGGGAGTTTGGGCGCCAACCAGGATAAATTTCATCACAATTTATTTACTCCGTTATTTGTCTCTGGGAGGACAAAGCATTCAGAAAGCTACTGATGTTTTGCATTTGATTGATACACAGTAGTCACAAGCACGCTGTAATCTGCTCTCCCTCCCAGGTTCATGGCCCAGCTCTTTCCTGAGTATCCTATTTTGTCCTGGGGGCCCCACTCCTTTCGCTAAACAAGCTAAACAAGGCACTGTCAGCTGCACGTTCATGCTCCAGCCATCTGCCCTCAGTGTCCTCTGGGAAGATACGGCCAACCATTTTCTGGTAGATAGTTACATTTTATATTTCGGGGAAATAATATGTCGTCAGATGAGGCAGTAGGGCTGGACACGAGGGTCTTTGAAATCCACACATGAGTGTCATCCAGGAGGCCTGGCAGTTTGGCCGGGGTCACGTGATTGATGGCCATCATGGCCACATCCACAGCAAGAATGAGACTGGTTGAAATTATGATTTTTGGAAGCAGTTAATCGGGGTGCTTTTTTGTTGCTGTGTCTTTGGATCTCTCCTTTGCTGGCTCTCCTGCACCAAAATGTTTAAAGTGTTGGCTAGCAGGCTTAGGAAGCAAGAACAGATAGGCAAACTCTTTTTTCACAGATTAATGTTAAACACCCAGCGAGCACTGTTTTAAGCACTGTGGAGCTACAAAGATGCCAGTTCTCTGTACCTTCCATTAGGTGGGACAGGGCTCCTCATGGGCCTAGGGCACCTGCACCCTGGAAGGGACAGTGAGGACAAGCATTCAGATGTAGGAGAAGTGCCAAGTGTGGGCAGAGACTGGAATTGCTCCATTAGGGCAATCACAAGCCACCTTGAATGAGTGTGTGGTTAGAGGACGAGGCTCTTTAGGAGGACTGTTGGTTTTAAGTTCTTTGTTCTCAGAAGAGACATGGGCTGGTCTGAGTCATCTGATAAGGTTTCTGGGTAAGACCAAAGCCACCAAACTGCTACTGTGCCAAGATGTTGGTCTTCAAGCCCAGACCGCCCTTGTTCTAACTTAACTCCACTGTCTCCAGCTGTGTGTCCTTGTGCAAGTGGCAAAACCTCTCTGAGCCTAACCCTCAATTGAAAAATTGGAATAGAAACATTTGCCTTCCAACATTAGATGAGTGTGTTAAGCCTTGACACAGTAAGTATTCATTCATTAAATTGTAACAGATCCTTATATATACACCTAAATGAAAGATCCTTTGAATTGTTGGAAAGATACTTCCAAGAGACTGTACGAATACTATTGGGCACACCCCCTAACTCTGATCACCAACACAATGTTTCCAAGTGGCTCCTGTGCAGACCTTGAAGGAAATAAAGAGTGGATGTGCTGTGTGCTGTGGTATTTGCATACTTAGCAGTTCCTGGAGTTCTTAAAATGGGTTTTTTCTCTAAACAGGAAATGCAGTTCTTCCAATCGAGTTGACCTTAGTTGTTTGGTTTGTTGCTGGCCTCTGGGATGCAGGTTCCAGAGAACAAAGCAGGACTTGGCCTTGTGCAGCTTGGGTTTCGGGGCTCAGCACAAGTGCTCTGTAAAGATTTGTAGACCTGAACAAACTGATTTTAAAGACCGGACTTTCCATGGCTTTGCCCCGGGGTAGCGTTCTTCTCAAATCAAACTCTGTTCTTTCACTCTTCCTCTCTTATAGGGCCAGAAGTCCAGTTAGCTCATCCGTTCGAGGACACTTCTTTCTGAATCTTTCCTACCCCAGAACAAAGGCTTCTGTCTCACATTCAGACATTGGAAACCTTGTATATTCTTTTCCCCTTCACTTTGCTTGCTCACAGGCTGGGGGGCCACCGCCTTCTGGGGACGCTGTCTGCACCCATAGTTTAAGTTCACCTCCCTCTTCCTCATGGAGCCTGGGAGAACAGGCAGGGAGGCGCGGTGAGTGCTGCATGACCTCATGGGTAGGCTTCATTCTTCCCATTTGACAGATGAGGAAACTGAGGCCCAGAGTCATCAAGCTAGTGTATAGCACATTAGGACCCAATTTCTGGCTCATATGACTTTCTAAACAGCACTTCTGTCTTTCTTAGTCAACACTTGCCTATTTCCAAGAATAGTTTTCCTCTCCCCTCATACAAATCTTTGATGATTGTATGATATCCCAAGAGGCAGATTATAGGAAATTAGGAATGCAAGGGGCCGAGCTGAAGAGATAGGCAGGGGAGGCGGCAGGAGCTAGGGGAGGCGAAGGGAAGCCAGATCTGAGATAAAGCCTCTGTCCCAGCACCATCCATCACAGCCCCATGAATGGGGCCCTGTTAGTCATTGCAAAGTCCCAGGGTTCCAGCTTTATTGGTTGCCATGGTGACCCCTGGCCTTAGCAACTTTTGTTATCGTGTATTATTGAGTGTACAGAAAAGCCAATGCGGAACTGCAGGCTGGAAAGGAATGTCCCCAATCCCTGCCAGCACTTTTGTCTGCCCTGAGAGCAGATGGGAGAATGAGAGAGAGCATCTTTGGATTCCCAGAGAGGCCTGGTGGGTCCACATCTAATCAGTGATGCAAAGATTTCATGTTCATGGGGCAGCGTAGTGGAGAGATGAGTCAGAACCATCTTCATAGGGTGTTTGTGGAGAGTTTACTCTTTACCCAAAGTTTACTTGAAGTCAGGCACTGCCCTGGGACTGGGGATAATAGCAAAGGCCCAAGTATCTGCCAGCCCCTGAGGTAGGTTCAAATGGTATTATCCCCATTTTACAGACACGGAAGCTGAGGCACAGAGAGGTTACTTGATGTGTCCAGGATCACACAGCAAGTAAAGGAGGGTGATTTCACAGGAAACACCCTGCATTCCATATCCTCAAATGGCTACCATGGCTTCTTCCTCTCCGTACTTTTCAAAGCGAGAACCCTCCATTTCTAGAGCCATGGGGACTGTGCAGAGCTGGGTCAAGTGCAAGGTCTACCACTCACCACTTACGATGGTAGTTGTCATAGGAGCTTCCCCTGTGCCCTGAACACAGCCATGAGGCTCGGGGGTAGCAGTTCTGGGTGGGGCCCTGTCATGGGTGCAAAGCTCCTGAGAGAAATCACTGGCTTTGGAGCTCTGAGGCCTTGGAAAAGCCCATTAACTTCTGAGCTTGTCATACAAGGCAAACTCTTCAATGACAGAAGTTACATGTGGAAGGTACATGGCACGTAGTGAGTGAGCAAAACATAGCAGCCAGTCCCTTTCCGACTTCTATTCTCCTTCCAGAGCAAGCTGTAAGGGTTTATTTATATATTTATGCTTTTCCTTTCACCTGAATCCTCTCACCCTGCATTAGCCATCCTACCCCACCCTCCAAATGCAGGAGGCAGATAAGAGAGAGCAGAGAGAACTAATTAGCATTTTAATTAAAGGGAGAGGGCTGAAGGGAGGTGGGTCTACCGGAGGACTCGCTCAGTGGTTAGACCAGGGTGTTCAACTTGTTTTGACCCAGGCTACAGTAAGAAACAGCACCGAATGCCTGAAACAGAAACTACCCTCACTTGCCATACACTCCGGTAGTTCCTATTCTATTTCAGTTATTGAGTGAATTAAAGTTCTCCTGCAGTTCTGATTATGCCGAGGAAAAGAGTCTGTTGGATGCTAGCCTGCCATTCACAGCTGTCTAATACCTGCCAGGCTCCTGTTCCAGCAAAAGCGAGCACCAAGCTGAGTCCAGAGCCTTGGGTGGCTGATTGTACTGAGCTTTTAGTGTAATAACCTGCTTGGATTTTATTGCATTCTTTTCCCAATCACCTTTGTTTGTAGCAAATGAAACTCTGAGGGAGGGGATGTTGAATAGTGACTAGAGAAGATTCTTGGAAATACACTTTATTTAAATTTCAAAAGCAATTTGATTTTAAAGAAATATGGTAAGGAAATACATGATGTATGTCAATTACGACTATGAGAAGTCACGTGTTGTGTAATGAGCCATAAAGAACCAAGGGGGAGATGTAGGGTTTCTGAGACCAGGAGTTCCATTCTGATTTTGGGAGTGACCCCAAAAGCACCGCCCATGCGGGATCCCCTCTTTTCTCAGATGTGCAATCCAAGGTCCAAAACGCTGCAAAGGGTGTGGTGGGTGATCTCCTGCCACTTTGGGGGTAGGAGTAGCATGCCCAGGATACCCAGTGACTTCAGGTTGGGGAAGGGGAATATTGTTAAGTTGTCTTAACACAGATTTCAGACTGGCTCACACATTACAAATGTTCTAAAATATGTTTTTATTGATTTTTAGATAGAGAGGAAGAGGGGGAGAGAGATGAAAACATCGATGAGAGAGAGAGAGACACCCATCAGCTGCCTCTTGCATGCCCCCAACTGGAGATTGAGTCTGAAACCCAGGCATGTGCCCTGATCAGGAATTGAACCAGCAACCTCTTTGTACATGGGACACCTTAATCCACTGAGCCACACCAGCCAGGCCAAGCTCACACATTTTAATATGAATCCTCAGATCTACCTTAAATGGCCAGTGAGTGCTGTGCCCATTTCACAGCTCAGACGTGGTGAGTTTATTTGCCACCAACATTGACTCTGGGAATTGTGCTGAGCTCAGAAAAACCCAACCCATTGTCTCAGGGTTTACACTTTTCTAAGTGTGATTGGAGGGTTTCAGGCAAGAGAGTGATGAATGAATTGTTGTTTAAAACAGTCGGGGACCCAATAGAAAATGGATGGAAAGAGAGCAAGAGAGGAAGCCGAGGGGCCACCAACACATCATTGCCCTCATCCAGGTGGGAGGTGGTGGCAACCTGCGCCAGTGTTGTTAGGGACTTGCCCCCACGCAAGGGACCGCAAGAACCAAGGGCACCCACCTCGCATGCTCCAGCAGCTCTGCCTTCTCTGTGGCCAGCTTGCATCTGAAGGGCTGCAGAGCATGTCTCCAGGGAGTCTACTGCATGCTGGGCCCCTTTCCTCAGCGATCCCAGAACCTGCCCCTTAACTTCCCTTCCACCACTCTGCCACTTCACTTCCGGATCCTTGACCATTCCACGTCCTCTCACCTCCGAGCCTTTGCTCAGGCCTTACCCCCCTTTCTTCTGTGTCTTATTGGCATCGTAACTCCTGCCAGGATGAATCTCTGTGTGTTCCCACGTCACCTGGCTCACACCAGGAGATAGTCATCATTCCATTATTCTATTCTGCCTTATGCAGAATTAGCTGTTGACAGTGAACTAGAAAATGTTTATGTACTGGACATACCTTCCCAGGTAATTTTAAGAATTTATTGGCATGATGGGTACAGCCGCCTAGTATATGAATTTCTCCCATTCTACCCCCTCACTCCTCTGCCACGAGATTATGAGCTTTGGAAAGAGAGAGCATTTTACTAGTATTCATCTCTATTTCTCCTGCGTCTGAATAATGCAGTGCCTCGCCTGCAACTGGAGCTAATTAATCTTGTTGGTTGAATTAATGGGCCAGAGAAAGTGAACAAATGGCATAACTCTTCTGATGGTTGGGAATGTGTGCTGCTGAGAATTAACGTCTGATGGAGGTCAGGTTCTGTTATAAGGTCAATTTCACCTGCGGGCCACCAACGTGTCACCGAGAGATATGTCATAAAGTGACGTTTCGTAATTGAAAGTGTGCGGTTGTGACTCACCCTTTTTCAGAGCATTCAAATTCAAGTACTCTGAGATTCTTGAATTTTTCAAAAACCAGGTTAATGGAAATGGAACTGTGTGGAGTCAAGTGCTCCTGTTTGAGACAAATGGTTTTAAAAGGAGCCAGCAACTGCACTTTCTGTATAGTTACCGTTCTGCTGCATTAATAGGCTTGCCTTGAGTTGAATATTCTGGGATAGATTTAAAAAATCCCTTGAGTTTTTAAGGAAAGTGTATGGTTTCCAAGCCCTGCCTTTCTCAGTAATATTTCCCTCTGGTAAAGGACAATACAAACTTTTTTTAGAACAAAATCATTTGTATCCGCCAAGCTTCATATCCCTTACAGTAAGGTGTTTTGTTATTGGCTGAATTAATTGATGTGCTGTAATGAATGACCTTGGGAGTCATACAGTCCCACACAATCTTCTGACCTGACCCAGGCCAATACCATAACCCCTTCCAACTTCCATCTCCTCGTATCTGAGGTGGTAGAGCAGATTGAGGGGGATATAGTGTCCTACAGAATCTCACCCAGTAACCGCACACCACAACCACTTCTACCTGGAGAAACCCCCGGACCCCATAGAGAAGAAGTTTTGCTGGACCTGAAGTCTTCGTCCTTCGCTGCTCTTCGGGGCCTTTCTCCACCTGCGGTGCTGAGCGAAAGAGGCACTGTCACCCCCGATGCACTCCTAAGATTTGGGGCTGTCAGTCTGATACTCTAATCGTGCTATTAGCTGGTTCGCTGTTTGTAAGCGACAGAAATCCACTGAAGGTGATGCAAGCAAGCCCTAAAGGAGGAAGGGTGCTTTCTGACGTTCTTACCAAGACACTATCAAGGTGGAAACACTTTTCCCTAGCTCCTGATGTTTCCTTCCACGTGGAGGGGCATCTGTGAGCCTAACACTCCTGGCTCTCCCCACCCTCACCGGCTGTCCCCAGGGAAAGGGGGACTCAGGTTCACTCACTAGTTCAGGAGTGAGTGATGTAACCAATGCCAAGCTGGGTTGCAGGCTTAACATGGAACCAACCAATCCCCTACCTCCAGGACCCACTTCCTTTCTCCGGGACTGCTTCTCTCTGCATATTCTTTTCCATCCAAAGACCCTGTTTGAAAGCCGGCTGCTCTCAGCGGGTCCGGGTCCGAGGGGAGCTGACCCACAGCTCCCTCGACTGTGGCCCAGCCCCGTCCAGTTCACCTGGACCCAGGGAGTCTCCCAGAACAGACATGGCTGTCAGGTCTGCACCCCTGTTGATGGGGGGTGGGGGTTGTGAGAGTGGGGAGGCATGGTGTCCTGCACCCTTCCCCCTGGGCAGCCTCCATTGCCTCATCTGTGAGACCAGGTTACTGATGGCAGCCACCTCCCAGGGCTCTGAGGATGAAATGGGACGGTATCTGCAGCACCAGCCCGCACATAGAATTTCTCAAGATGTGATCATGGTTATAGGACAAGGACTGCAACCATCTAACTGACCTCTGCACCCAGTGCCCAGTGGAGGACCCGCACATGAAGTGCACCATGTATATTCACAGTAGGTGCACCATGAATATTCACAGAATAAGTAAATATCCTCAAGTCGATGCCTACCACCTCCCTCCTTCATTCACTCTTTGCTTCTAATAATACAGACCGATCCCTCATTAGCTGTGAGGGCCCTGGGTTGAGGGTGCTGCCACCATTATCCAGAGCTCGGTGCCAGACTCCACGTGCTTCCTCGCTGGTGCTGCTAAGCCCATGTGTACGCAGCTTTCTGAAACCAACCCATCATCCTTCTTTGTTCCGTTCTGCACGGCGAGATCTCTCTGGATCTGTCCATCGCCTCTAGCTGATGCTTCCTCCAAGCTGTCATCGAGCTGGTGCTCAGTGGAGTACTTCGTTGCAGAATGAGTGGATGGACATCCAGGCAGTGTTTGGATTCAGTATAGTGGTGAAGTCTGCTGACCCTGTGGCTAAACAGATCTGAGTTCTGTCTTCAGAGACACCACTTACCTTTATGCCTCAGTCTCTTCATCTGTTAAAAGCGGACACTTAGCGTTGTTGTGGGTGCAGATAATAATGACAAATATTTGTAGTCCTGCATGCAAAGCGCTTAACACCATGTGTGACACACAGAAAGGGTTTGGGAAGCAGGGTCCACAAGTAGTAGTGAGAAGTGAGCGCTTCAGTCATTGTTCTGAGATACCACATAGTACAATTGAAAATACAGGGTCCAGATAACAAAGCAGGCATTCAGCAAGAAGACTCACAAACAAAAAGATGCACAGAGAGCATGTTTGAATGGTGGCTTGGAGGGGATAGGAGGAGGTGGGGGGAGGGAGAAGAGGTGATAAAAGGAAACAGGCAAACAATGGGGGCTTGCTCCCAGCCTATGATGGAAAAGATAACCAGCAAAGCTAAGCTCAGGTATTTGGGGGCATGACTTGGGAGCAGTCTAGAGGGAATCAGCCCCCACCTTATGAAATGGGAGCTGAAAACGCTGACTCCTGGTGCTGGGTAGGCTAACTCTCCAGTTTGCCCGGGCAGGTCCAGGTTCAAATGGGAAAATCCCACATCCTGAGAACCCCCTCAGTCCCAAGCAAATTCAGGATGGTTGGTCATACTGGAGATGTACACTCCCAAAATGGTCCACGGGCTGCTCCCCTGCCCCACAGTGTTCCCACGCAGTCCAACGCCCTATAATCTGCATGAGAACAAGGCAGAGGTGTTACAGAAAACCGGAGAAGAACCAAGCAGTACTTAGAGAGATGGAGTTACTACATTTATTACATGCGGGTCCAGAGGAAAATGTCTCCCAATTCTGGGCTCCAACATATTTATATATTTTTACCTTCTTTGTCTCCCAAATATGGGGTGTTTCTGGTCCCTTTAGCAAGTTTTTAAAGAACCCCTATGTGCTGGGGCCTTGAGATTGCAACCAAAGGCCTAGCCTGGTGCCAGCACTGATAATTTTGTCCGGGGAAGGTTTAATGGCCTCTCTGAAGTGGGAGTAGTCTTATTTTCCATATTATTTAAGTAAGCAAGCATTTACAGAAGCCAAATAGCAGGGTTAAAATAAGATGGATGCTTCCGAGGGAGCAACCAGCCTCCCACACCGACGTCTGCTCTGAAGTTTCCTCGTCTTGGTGCTTCTGTCATGCAGAGCACAGACTTGTTGGCTGCAACAAGATGCTCGCCTGCAGCGGCATCTCAAGCCAACTCTATCCCCTCTCTGTTTTTCCACCTAGAAAATGGGGTGATCATCCCACCTGTTAAAAATGAAAGGGCCTTTCAAAATGAGAGGCAGACAATCATGTATTTGAAATCAATAAGAACAACTATTCGGGACACACCCACAGATTCGGGAAGGAGTGCAATAGTGTTCTAATTTGGAGACCAAGGCACTGGGCATTTATGATGGGGCACAGGGACAATTGCATCAGTAGAAGTGTTAACGTAAAACAAACAAACAAAAAACATTGAAACCTCTAAAGAATTGTTGTGAGTTTATTTGAACCAAACTGTAGACATATGCTGGGAAGCAGAACCTCAATGAATTGAGATAATGCTACAGAGAATGGAGGGTTACATCTATATATATTGCAATCAAAGAAAAGGGATATAGGTGAGTTACATGAAAATGGGGTGATCCATTGGTGATAGATTAGGGAGGTGAGATAAAGAAAGCAGGGAAACCTCTGGGATAAAAAGTAAAATGATGGACATGTGCTTTTTCTACAGAGATTGATACAGGATACTTTAACGTAATTAACCGTTGACAATTAACTTGATAGCAATTACAATGAAGGAATATCCCTGTGCCATTTGTTATGCCCTGAGAGATCCAGGGTAAAAAGGAAATTACAAGTTACCCATACATTTTGCAGATAGGTTATCTTAGAGGCAAAAAGACAAATGGGCTCAGTAAAAATCTAAGTTGATCTGTGTCAGGGAAAATATTGGCCTAGGACATGATTACCCACTATAACCTGTTCGTAGTTAAATATTTAATTTTCAGACCATCTTTCATGGTTATTTTATGTCTCTAAGTTTGCAAGACTGCCACGCAGGCCTCTCCTGAGCTTGTCAGGTTAGTATGTGGCTCCTTTCGTACACAGAAGGAAGGCTTTTCTATTGGCGAGGAATGTTTTTAAATTTCAGTCTGATAGTCATATCTGCTTTCTTGGTGTCTTTGCAAGCAGTTTTCTTGGGAAACAGGGTTTGCTTCTGTCTCCATCCAAAGGTTATTGCATCCCGTTCTAACATTCCAAGAGTTGAGGCATGAGGCATGCAAGGCAGTTTATCTGCAAGGCAGCTCCGGCTCCATTTTAAAGTGGCTCCATTTATTTTGTTTTATTTTTTATTTTTTGACACCCAGGTATGGTCAAGGCCAAATGAAAATGATTTACAGTGTGTATTCCATCTGAAAGCAGAGGGTTTGATGTCAGAAGCACCTTCCACACTCTGAGGGACATGGAGGGGGTGGGATATGGAGCCGGAGGGGGTGTGGTCTTCACTGGCCTAATTCTGCTCCTGGTTCTTTCAGGGGGAGCGTGTGAGGGCGGCCTCTGTTCCCGAAGGAGGGGATCATGGCCTCCATGCTGCTCACCCGGCGGCTGGCCTGCAGCTTCCAGCACAACTGCCGCCTGCTCGTGCCTGGTAAGCTGTGGGGAAGAAGGGGGAGAAAGGTATGGGGGAGGTGGTGGTGGTAGCAGAAGGCATGATCAAGTCTAGGGATTCTGAGTGGGAGAGTCCTTGGGGACAAAGGCACTGGCCAGCCAGTGCTTCCGGGGCTGTCCCATGACCCCCATAAAAAGTTCCCACCACCCCTTTCCCTTCCCCATCTCTGCTACCAAGCAGTCAGCTCAGCAGTGGGCAGAGATCTGATCCTCCCACCTGCACAGAGGTGGTGGGCCTAGCAGCTAGAAGGCCATAGGCTGTTCCCACAGGGACAATCAGGCAAAACACACAGCTCCAGCTGCTGCCAAGAAATAAAGAAAGTAACAAAATTCCTTGTAATTGATGTAAAGGCTAGCTGTGCTCCACTGGCACTGGACAGAAGACCGTCGCCCTGGAATGTCTCATCCCCACTTCCCTCTCCCTCACCTCCCACTCCCCACACCCACTGCATGCTCATCAGCCCTGTGGCTCTCTCTGAAGGCTCCCCTTTCTCTGCGCTTCACTGAGTTCAGGCAGCTTAGCCAAGTGGGCTTCATCAGCGAACACCCTGCTTGCATGATCTCAAGAGGCCCCCCTCCCAGTGGTCCCAGGAGGGCAGGAGGAGTGAACCCCATTTCACAAGTGAGAAAACTGTGGCTCAGAGAAGCAGAGTCACTTGCCCAAGGTCACACAGCCACATGGATCCAGGCGGCTCTGAGAGGGAGAGGCTAGCAATAACCTCCCTTTGCACAGTGTCTCCAGTTGGTCCCCAGTTCTCTGGGAGCCCCATGCTTGTCATCACAGTGTCCTCTTACTGCTGTTGGTCCTGTCTGCCTTCTGGAGGCAAATGGCTGCATGTCCTTGGTTTGCATGTTGGTATCCTGGGTGAGATGATGTTCGGTCCTCTCCCAGAAATATTAGCATGCTCTCTACTCTGGGATGATCTTAGGTATACAGAGAAGTTACTTAGGTATACAGAGAAGTTACAAAGATAGTACAGAAAGAGCCCAGTTACCCATTCGTTAACATCTTACATCACAAGGATGTTCTTGCCCTAGCCAGTTTGGTTCAGTGGGTAGAGTGTCGGCTTGCGGACTGAAGAGTCCCAAGTTCGGTTCCTGTCAAGGGCATGTACCTAGGTTGCAGGCTTGATCTCAGGCGTTGGTCGGGCACGTGCAGGAGGCAACCCATCTATGTGTCTCTCTCACATCGATGTTTTTTTCTCTGTCTCTCCCTCTCCTTTCCACTCTCTCTAAAAACCAATAGAAAAAATATCCTCAGGTGAAGATTAACAAAAAAGAAATAAAAATAAATAATAAATAAATAAATAAATAAATAAATACAAACCAAGGATGCTCTTGTCTCAACTAAGAATCTGACCTTGGTACATCACTATTAATCCAACCCCAGGCTTCTCTTTGGATTTCACCGGTTTTCCCCTTACTTCCCCCTTTGTCCCAGGATCCAGTCCAAGTTTCCACATTGCACATGGTCACATCTCCCTGTCTCCTTGCTCAGTGACAGTTTTGCAGTCTTTTCTTGTTACTCTCCACCGTGGTAGCCTTAGTAGGTTTAGGGGATTTGTTTTGTTTTATTTAATCATAAGAGAAGCATGTAAATGCTTACCCATTATTATGTTAAAAATAAAATGAAACCAGAATAATCCAGGTCTAGTTTGCACCAAGTAGGAGGGAGAGTCGTGGGCATGGAAGGTTCATTCATTCCATAACTAATATTGTGGAGCCACCTCCTAGGTTCGGAGCACTGTGCTGGTTGTTAAAGATACATCAGAGGAAAGAGGGCCGTTGGAGCGCTCCAGCCTGGTGGCACCCATGGCTCAGCCTTTGAAGGTCATTCTCAAGGGCATCTGAGCCTTCTTCTGGAGGATTCAAGGAAGTGCAATGGATTAAGACTCATAAGATTAGGCTACTGGCTTCATCCACCACCTATTAGCCAAGTGAGCCTAAGCAATGGGCAGAACTCCAATCCTTAGTTTTCCCATCAGGAAAGTGGGGATGACAATGATAATCCTCCCTGCTTCTCAAGTTTGTATCTAAAGAAATGGCTCCTGTGAAAGCACTTCAAACTAATACAGTATTTACAGTAAATCGGGGAGTGTCCTAACTCCCATTTTACAAGCTTGAATATGGAGACACGATGCAAAAAAATGGAAAGGGCTAAATCAGAATTACTCTGCCATTTCTCAGCTGGAATTGAATCTTTGGCACACTTACGCCAGATTCAAAAACTCAAAGAATTTTTTCTTTTGGCCTATCAATTTGGCATATCTATTATGATTGATAGGTGATGGATGGATGGATGGATGGATGGATGGATAGATAGATAGATAGATAGACAGACAGACACAGACAGACTGGGAGAGTCCTTGGAGACAAAGGCACTGGCAAGCTTTTGGGGTTTTCTTAGAGTTTTTTGATAATAAAATACAGTGTTGGCAAAGTTACCATAATATGTGCACTGTCATACACTACTTATGGGCAAGTAACAATAGGAAAATGGTTTTTAAAATTACAGGAATAACAGCTTATCCCTGCCATGTCTTTATCAAACAGAGGAAAGTGAGGCTCAGAGAAATGAAGTGACTTGCCCAGAGCTAGCAAGGGGCTGAGCCAGGACTCACACCTTTCACCACTGTGTCAGCTGCGTATTGCCTAATAAAAAATACCCCCAAACGTAACTAGTTAAAAGAATATGTTTATTGTCACAGTGTTTGTGGACCTACAATTCATGGGGCTCACCTGGATTCTCTGGCTCCAGGTGGCTCATGAGGGGGCGGCAGAGCTATTAGCTGAGGCTGGTCTCATCGGAGGCTCACAGTCAGAGCTGTGGGTCCCCTTCCAAGCTCACTCAGGTGATTGTGTGGGATTCAGGGCTGCGCAGACCTCTTCCTAGAGCAGAGCACTAAGTTGGAAGCCACAGCCTGGTGCCACCCCGTGTGTGCAGATGTTTCTGCATGTGTCTCCACCCATCTGATCACTGTAAAGCCATTACACTTGAGGTAGCTCATGCCTGAGACAATGTTGTTCCCATGGCATTGTTTCATTCCACCCCCAAAAAAGTGTATAATCTTATGTTGACGAGTAGAATACAGAGACCGGGAGACTTGACTGCAAAATGGTTGTCTCCAGGTGGCGTTTTCTCCTTGGTGCTTATTGATATTTCCTCAGTGAACATGTTATCACAAAATAAGGGGGTGGACAGTTGCAGGGAGGGAGATAAGATTGTTTATAAGAGAAGCAGAACAAACAGCTCCAGGTGAACTTGGCCATGACTTTGACCAGGCTCACATATTGCTGTTTGGGAAAATGACATTCATTTATTACTCTCAGCAAAAAGATCAAGAGGATATTAAAAACGTTTAATGGCTGTTTTTATAGTTTGGAGTTAAAAATTGACTGTGGCTGTCCCCTGGGCCCTGAGGGTGGCGAGTCTCACTGCTGGGCCCAGAGGGCGGGGCTGGACTTACATGCAGGCCTGGTCTTGTGTGTTCGGGCAGACCTCTGCCTCCTGGCTGTGCTGTCTTATTTATGAATGGATCACTCAATATTAATCCAAACGTTTTTTTGTTTTGCTTCCTGTGTTTCCAATACGTAGTAATTTGCTTCTGGGGGAAGCGAGTCGTTTTGCTGCAAATGTTTCATTTCAAAGACCTACACTAGATGAGATCAAAGATTCCATCAGTTCCATTCCAATTATCTAGGGTAGGAGAGGTCAGGTGGACAAACTTCCAGTTTAGCCACTTACCAGGTGTGTGACTTTGAGCAAATGAATTGACCTTTCTGAGCTTTGGTGTCTTCTGTAACCTGTGAATCATATTTCCCTCCTTGGAATGAGGTGATGCTTGATATCCAAAGCGATTATAGAAAATTATGAATGAATTTAAATATGTTTTTTAATATCATGGTTTTGTATGGTATGGCAAATTGTATGTATGTGTGTGAGAGAGAGAGAGGCGCTAGTATATGTAATAGCAACTCTCCTTCAGCATTGTGTGAAGATGAAATGAGATCACGTATATAATTTACATAAAGTCATTAGTGATTCCCTAGTTTGATGCAATTATGGCAACCCTAGAAGAGTAATTAATATTTCTCAACTACCAAGTATGTACCAGGAAGATAAAAGAGACCAGGACATTAAAGGTATTTCTAGGGGTTACTGATTGTAGATTGTAACTCATTGCACACTTGTCTTGGATTCACCAAGCTGCCTTTCACTCAGGGATTAAGGAGATGAGGCGGGGAGCCCGGGGAGGGGGGCAGCTACCCTCTATGTCTCAGCAACGTGCTGAGCCAAAGAGCCTCATGGGGTTAAGCCTGGGAACTCATGCACCCTCTATAATGTTATAATGTTATCACTATATCAAAAACAGGTGTAATGAATGAGTTTCAAGCAAATGACTTGTGCCCAAAAGTTATTTTTTTAGCAATAACAACAAAAAGTCTACAGGAGGACCAATTGAATTTAGACATTTGATTATTTTTTCCTGCGTGGCTTTTGATTGTCACAACTAAGACACAACTTGGGGTGGGTGCTACTGGCATTTGGTGGGTAGAGGCCAGGGATGCTGCTCAACATCTGCAGGGCACAAGATAGCCCACGACACAGAATTTCCAAGTCCAAAATGAGCAGTGCCAAGGCTGCGAGGTTCTGGGATGTATACATTTGGATATAGGTTAAATTTTTACAAAATTTGGATGATTTTCTAATCTGATTGTTCACATGCTAATACCCTGGGCATCTTTGTATACCCATAAATATTCAATATGTCTATCTTAAAACTATTAAAGGATGCACAATATTCTATTGTTCATGAAATGGAGACTACATCATATTCTATTTAGCTACCTTCTATTGTCAGACATTTAGGTCATTTCTCTACAACATCACTGGGCTTTCCCATTTTTAAAAAATTCTCCGTGTATTTGTGGTGCCCAGGTCTGGCCAGACTCAGTGTTCTGGGGTGGCCTGGCTGGGATGGGGCTAAGGTCCTGGGACTGCCTCTGTTGGGAATACTGGGGATCTGTTAGGGCAGAATTCTCACTATACCTGCTATCCCTATGGGTTCTCATTCTCTTTGTTCCTGCAGGATCCAGGCATATCAGTCAGGCTGCAGCCAAAGTCGACGTGGAATTTGATTATGATGGGCCTCTGATGAAGACAGAAGTCCCAGGGCCTAAATCTAGGGTGAGTTGAGCACACCTAAGTGGGAGTTTTGGGAAAGAGCAGAAAGGGTCAGCAAGGCAAGAACACAGCCAAACTTAGGAACAGTTTTCTTAGCTGCTTTCAGATATTTTACCACTAAGGATCTGGGACAGATTTTACCACTAAGGATCTGCTATAAGAAGTCAAAGAAGGTTTCTCAGAAGAGATGTATCAGTATCTGCTGCTAAAATAATGCTAATAACAATCACAAAACCTTAGTAGCATACAGATTGCTCGTGCATCTCAGGGTAACTGGGAGTTGGCTAGGCAGCTCTGTTGGGTCCACCTTTAGGCCTGGGGGATGGCTGGCCATCAGCTGGTCTAGGCTAGGCTGGACTTGGTCCCTGCAGTGACTTGGCTCTGTTCCATGTGGTTCTCATCCTCCAGTAAGTTGGGCTGGACTAGTTCTCCAGGTGATGGTAGAGGAGAGCATGCTTTAACCCTCTTGAGGCCCAACCCCCATACTGGTCCACCATCACTTCCACCTTGTTCTGTTGGCCAAAACAGGTCAAGGGCTAGAACAGAACATCCTACCAACAGTGGAAGAACATGGCAAAGCTGTATAGCACAAGGCATGAATAGCAAATGACCTTGAGCTTGACCTTGAAGGACAAAAAGGAGGAATTTGCCAAAGGAGTGTATCCTGTTCTAGGCAAAGGGAATGGTATGTGGAGAGGCATACAAGGTGACAGTACATGGTATATGAAAGACATTGGATAGCTCTGAATTCCTGGAGTAAATGTCAGTGTGTGAGATGGAAGAGACACAAGTTGAGTGATGATGGAGACTGGAACTTTTACTCAAAGATGCTACAAAATCTGCATCTAACACATTTTGGAGGCTGACTAACCTTGATTCTGTGAAGTCATGTGCAATACTGTTTCTAATGTTTGCACCTAAAAAATAACAGTGTAACCATATTTAATACAAATTAAATTTTTCTTTGCATATTTTTCAGTTTTCTCCAGTATCATTTTTTTAGTGTCAAAAGATACCCCCCTCTTTTTGTCAGTGCAACTATTTATAAATCCAGAAATCTTTTTCTGGTAAATGATTGTAGTTATTGTGTAAAGTGCTCACAAAAGGAGACTTTCCCATGCATATTTCTATTGGGAACTGGTAGATTTTCGTTTAATAGTAATGAAATATTTGGGAATAATTTTTAATATTTTAAATTAATATTTTCTATTTTAATGTGGAAATATATAATTTATGGCACTAATTGCCAAAGTTTATTTTATATTAAATTATTTTTAGAGGTTAAATCTTTATAATATTAAACAACTGGTGTATAATTCCCAGTTTCCATAGAGAATTGCACAATGATTTATACCGTAATTATAAATGGGTCTTTGTGTGCAAATTTATATTTTTCAGTTGATTTTATTTTTTTTAACATGTTGTTAAAACCTTTCTTCTTCTAAATAAAAAACAAAACCCATGCTTTTATGGACATTAGGTAAATGCCTTCAGCTTAATTTTTTTTTTTTGTTAAATATTTTAGTTTATTTAATTATCTTCCAATGCCTAAATCTCCAGTCTGTCCATTGTAATCATCACTTAACTGTCAGGAGTAGTTTCCCACCAATGATTTATATTAAGCAATTTAAAAATATTTATAATATTGTTGACTACTTAACTATGAAGTTATTCGCATGAAAGGAAAAGCAGCCTCAAGACTTGGGAAGACATGAACAATTTTAAGCTACTTTGAAGCATGTGTCCTTGCTGTAATGCTCTTGCTTTTCTTGCCCACAGGAGCTAATGAAACAGCTGAATATGATTCAGGTAAGTGGAGATGAGCTAGTGTTCCTTCCATAGCTTCTCTATTACAATTTAGCTGAGGGGCACAGATGCTTTCTCTGTGCTGGTTCTTAAAAAAAAAAAAAAAGTTATTCAGAACCTTTTTTCTCATTTTCCTTGTGATTTCTTCTTTCACTCAGTGGTTATTTTTGTGTTTTTTGATTTCCACATTTTAGTGAAGTTCTCAAATTTCTTCCTGTTACTTATGTCTAATGTCATTGCATTGTGGTTAAAAAACAGATCTTGTGTGTTTCCAGTTCTCTTAACTGTATTGAGCCTTTTTATGGCCCAGCATATGGTCTGTCCTGAAAAATATCCATGTGCACCTGGGAAGAATGTGCACTGCCCTGCTGCTGGGTGGGGTGTTCTGTGGGTATCGGTGAGATGTTGGGTTAGAGCGTTGTTCACGTCTACTTCCTTGTTAACCTTCTGCCTGTGTTCTGTCCATCATTGAAAGCCACGTATTGAAGTCTCCAGGACATAGACAACTTTCTGGTAGAACTATTCTTTTTTCTTTTTATTAGATTTTTCACTTCAGGTTTTAATTAAGAATTTAGAACTATTCTTGTAGAACTATTTCTCCCTTTAATTCTGTCCATTTTTGCTTCATATTTGGGGGGCTTTGTTATTGGGTGCATGTATGTTTACAATTGTTGTATCTTCTTAGTGGGCTGACCCTTTGTCATCATTAAATGCCTATCTTCACTTCTGGGAACATTTTTGTTTTTGTTGTTCGTTCTGTAGTTGATTTTGTCTGGTATTAGTATAGACCATTCCAGCTTTCTTATAATTGCTGTGAGAATCATGTTATCTTTTTTGTTGTTGTTAATCCTCACCCAAGATATTTTTCCATTGACTTTAGAGAAAATGGGAAGGGGAGAGACACTGAGAGAGAAACATAGGCAAGAGAAACCCATCAATTGTTTGCCTCCCACACACACCCCACCCAGGGCTGGGGATTGAGCCTGCAACTGAGGTATGTGCCCTTGACTGGAATGGAACCTGGGACCCTTTAGTCCACAGGTCGATGTTCTGTTCACTGAGCCAAACTGGCTAGGGCTCATGTATCTTTTTTCATCCTTTTACTTTGAACCTATTTGTATTCTTGAAACTCAAGTATGTGGCATGTCAACAGCTTATGGTTGAACCTTTTCAGTGCAGTCTGACAGTTTCTGACTTTTGATTAAATTGTTCAGTCCATCCACAGATAATGTTATTATTGATATGGTTGTATCTACATCTTCCTTGTTACATTTTTTTCTCTTTGTCTCATATCCTTTTTGTTCCCCTGGGCCTCTTTTACTTTATGTTTTTGCACTAAGTGAGTAACTTTTAGTCTAACATTTTTATTTCTTCCATAATTACGATGTATGTTTTCTTAGTTTTCTTCATGGGTGCTCTATGGCTTACCATATACATCCTATCAGAATCATCTTGGGAGATACAGATCAACCTTTTTATTGTGATATGTAAAACATGCAACAGACAACTTCATACAATACAAACTCACAGCTTCATAAACTATGACAAAGCAAATCACCCATGTAATTATTCCGGGGCAAGAAATGTGGCATTTCTGGCACCTGCAGAGACCTTCCATATGCCCAGAGAATGGTCGGGTCATGGTTCTTTTTACTGATTCAAGCTGAATCCTAAAACGTGGAGGACTTGGGAGTTGGTGAGCCTGACTCATTCTGTCTTCTCCCAAAGAACGCAGAGGCTGTGCACTTCTTCTGCAATTACGAAGAGAGCCGAGGCAATTACCTGGTTGATGTGGATGGCAACCGAATGCTGGATCTCTATTCCCAGATCTCCTCGGTCCCCATAGGTAAGAAAACCCTCTCTGAGTCGTGGCTACCCAGCCTTCACAAGCCCTTCCAGCACGCATGTCTGCATGTTACCAGACACTTCCCTCAAGGACAGAGAAAAGGCACAGGTAATCTGTAGAGGGTGCATTACTAGGGCCTTTATATATCTTCTCTCATTTATTCCTTCCCCAAACCTGCAAGGTAGGTATGCATTAGTATTAGAGAGCCGGAGCTTAGCAGCTTGAGAGGAAGCTGATGTCAGTCTGTAGTTGGGTTTCCCAGAAGAGGGGCCTGCGGCAGGGATTCTGTGCATGTAGTTTATTGGAGAGAGCTCTTGGCAGTAGGGCGGGGAGAGGGGAAGAGCACAGGGCAGCGGGGGAAGCTAAGAGGGATATGCTGTCTGCCAGAGACCAACGACTGCCTGGTCCCCCAGGGTACTCTTGAGCATGCATTGCACCCAAGCCTGAAGCAAAGGGACTGGCCTTCGTGTACTTCGTGCCAGGCAGTCATTGCCCATCAGCTGCCAGAAGGAAGGGAGGACTTGTCAGCTTTGAGGTGAAGTGGCTTCCAGGCACCAAGGGCGCTTTTCCAGAGCAGTAGGCAACTGGAGCCATTACCAGCCAGATGCACAGCAGCTGGGAGGGGATGGCCTGCGCAGCACAGGTGCCCAGGTGGGCCACCAGCAGCACCTGCCTCACCAGCTCACCTCCTAGCACACAGAGCGTGACTTGCTCTGTAGGAAGGGACACAGGTGACAGGATGGACGGGCTGACTTGGACATGCAGTAGCTAGTGTTTGCAGCTTGGGTGGCCAGTGTTTCTCTGGCCTGTGGGTTCCCCTGGGATCCCTGGGCTTCAGGGAAAGTGTCAGTGGAGCCTGGCCCTTTTGCTCCCACTCATCAGTAGCTCCCATCCCGGCAGCCAGGGCCTTCCTCTGAGACCACAAGTCAGGTCCCCACTCCTCCTCTGCTTTCCCCATCGCAGTCCTTCCCACCTATTCCCCATTAAGGTGCAATTAGACAGTAAGTGGGTGACTCATTCTCTCTGGAAAGCCCCATCATTCAGACATGCCTCAGCCTTGGAAGGCATTTTGGATGCTAAGATTTACCAGCCCCACCTCCATTTTGCATCAGAGGGAAAGGGACTGGATTCGAGTGATCCTGAGTTTGCACCTGGGCTTCGCCATGTATTAGCCATGGGTCTGTGGGCCAGTGACCCCTCCATCCTCCCTCTCACCCTAGCCAGTGTATGTGTGTTGGGGGTGGGAGGATCAGGCCGGCAGCAGCTATTAAAAGACTAGAAGTTCTAAGTTTCTCTCTCGCCACCTTTTACCCCATATCTGTAGCCTTTGAGATGATTTTTTAACTCTAATCACTGAGAATTTGCTCTATACCTGGCATATTGCTAAGTGCCTTCCATGTTATTAAATCCCCACAACAGTCCCATAAAGTTGGGTACTTTAGCATCACCCCCCATTTACTGATGAGGAGCCAGCTTCTGAGAAGGTGCAGGGTTTGCCCAGAGTGTCCAGGAAGCCAAAGGATTTGAACCAGTGACTCATTGCTTCTCTGCTTACTTCTGTGACAGCACCCTCCCAGACAGCCGCCCTGCCCTGCCCTGCTCTGCCCTGTCCTGCTGTTGGGGGGTGGGGTGATGGGAGGGGGCGGTCCAGGGCTTCAAAAGCCCAGGATGGGAGTTCCCTGACCTGAGGGGCCAGCTCTGCTTTCCTCTGTCCTAATGAAGCTGGAAGACAAGCTGAACCTGTGATCTCACAGTGCCTGCGCATCTGAGGCAGAGAAGTCGCACACACCAGGCAGTGTGATAAAGAGCAGAGCCGAGAGGCCTCGTGCCAGAAAACAGTGGGAAAACACCTATCATGTTCCTTCCTTGAGTAATGAGCACTTCCCAGCCCTGGGCCCAGCACACTTCGGATTGGCACAGGGATGGCATGTGATGATTGGCCCACCCCCCATCACACCCCCAAACCATGCTCCCTGCAGCAGGCTGAGTGAAACCACATCTGTTCACTCTTTGGTTGCATAGAGGAGACATTCCCTCCCCTTCCTCACACCCCCCCTCCTGTGACATCTAAACTGGCTAATCTCTTCTTAAAATATACATTTTATTGATTTTTAAAAATATATTTTATTGATTTTTTTACAGAGAGGAAGAGAGAAGGATAGAGAGCTAGAAACATCAATGAGAGAGAGATATTGATCAGCTGCCTCTTGCACACTCCCTACTGGGGACATGCCCACAACCAAGGTACATATCCTTGACCAGAATTGAACCTGGGACCCTTCAGTCTGCAGGCCGACGCTCTATCCACTGAGCCAAACTAGTCAGGGTTAAACTGGCTAATACCTTACTCTGGAGGCAGCAAGCCCCAAGCTTAGAGGTGAGCAAGCCTCTCACCATTTAAAGTCTCCTCTCAAAGCAAATGTATTTAAATTTAAAAAATGAGTAGATTGAAAGAAAATAAGTACAAGGTATGCTTCATAAAAAATGGTGATGCTTGAGGACTGAGAGATTTTCTCCCAAGTTCTACAACCTGCTCCAAGATTCACAGATGAGTCTTTCCTCACATATGTCACACTTTTGAGTTCTTCCATGTTGCTGGGTCTCAGCATTATTCATTCACTCAGCTAATATCTCTTGAGCTGAACACTTGCCACTGCTGTTGAGGGTCTTCCGATCTGGTCTCCTGATCTTGGTTCCTCCCATAAACCTGCCATGGCTGTGAGAGTTGTTGCCAGGACTTGCAATAATGAACAGAAAGCCTCCTGCACATAGTAGATGCTCAATAACCAGAAGTGAAGGTTTTGAACCCAGGACTTCTGGCTCCAGTGTGGGTAGTCCTGTCTTATATTCCTATCTTTTATAATAGAAGTTCCTACTTACTGAGCATCTACTATGTGCAGGGGGTTTTCTCTTCATTGCTAACCCTGGTAACAATTGATCTGCTGTTGATGGACTTTAGGTGGCTTTCAAGCCTGGAGATGTTGGATTGGCACAGTTACGATGTGTGTACATTGGTCTTTATACACATGGGCAGGATAAATTCATAGAAGAGTAATTGCTGAGTCAAAAGGTGTCTTAAACTTTGTCTTGGACTGTTAGGCCCAGGCTGGACTCTGGGAATAAGCAGACGTGTGGAGGCAGAACCGGGTACTCCTGCCTCAAATGCAGGTTGTGCCACGTACTCACTCGGCTCCTGAGCAAACACTTAAAGCAGCTTGACTTTATCTGTAGGCACTGGGGGAGAAAGCAGGGACCACACGTGTGATTCATTACGCCAGCCTGGGGAACCCCTCCCAGACCATGAAGTTCACTTTCGCCTGCACCCACCTTCTCAGATCTGTCTGGCTCTGAAGATCTCAAACCTGAACCCCAGCATTACCTAGAGAACCTGTTGAAGATTTCCGGGCCACACCCTGAAAGATTCTGAGTCAGGGGGTCTGGGTGGGCCCAGCCTTGGGTGTTTTTGTCTGCCAAGAAGAGGTGGCGTGAGAAGAGGTTGGAAAGGAGGGGAGGAGTGAGCAATGGAGGAGGGGTGCGGGGCCCTCAGCTGCGATGTTAGTCTCTAACCACCTTCCCTTCCCCAGGTTACAACCATCCTGCGCTCATGAAGCTTGTCCAACAGCCTCAGAATGCGGTGAGTCCCTGGTTAGACGATAGCAACCAGCATCTGCACAGCAGTGCAGGGGATTTTTGGGACACCTTGGGAAATAGTCCATTCATTCATTCATTCATTCATTCATTCCATAAGTATCTATTGAGCACACATGATGCACTAGGCACTTGGAGTACCGCGGTGAGCAGAAACACAGCACCCCGCTCCCATGGTGGCAGTCAATTAACTAAATTCTCGACACGGAAGTAGAGAATTACAACCATATGAAGTGCTACAGAATGAGGTCAGCAGTACTATCTGGGCATAAAACAATGATATTGATCATAGTGATTAACAGAAATTAAGAGCATAATATGTGTAGTAACTCCCCTGATCCGCAGTTTCACTTTCCACAGTTCCAGTTACCGTGGTGTCCGTGGTTCCAGAAATAAACAACTCCTAAGTCTGCAGTTGTGCACAGTTCTGAGTAGTGTAATGAGACCTGTGTTGGGCTATGGCCTATCCCTTTGTCCAGCACATCCACTCGGTAGAGGCGCCCTGCCCATTCATCCCTTGTAGCATCTGCATTATCAGAATGACTCTCGAGGTATCACAGAGCATGTGTTCAAGTCACCCTTATTTTACTTAATAATGCCACATCAGCATAGCTCTTATTACATCATGTTGTTAACATGGTTCTACTTTAATATTAGTTGTTGTTGGCAGTCTCTCACTGTGCCTAATTTACAAATTAAATTTTATCATAGGATGTAGATAAAGGAAAAACATGCATGGGGTTCGGTACTGTTTGCAGTCTCAGGCCTCACTGGGGGTCTGGAAACGTACCCCCCCGCAGATGAGAGGAGTTTTAAAACAACACCCATTGGCTGTCACATTGATTTTATGGATCAGGAGCCGGGCAGACCCAGCTGAGCACTTGGCTGAGGGGCTTGGGAAATGGAAATCTGCTCTTAGCTGGAGACTACAGGGGAGACTTCTGTGTGCTCATCTGGTTGCTAGCATAATTCCTTTCATTCTCACGGTTTCCACGTGATCCCGCCGTCTTCACGCCAGCAACCGGGGCCAATCCTTTGCTCGGTCTTCCATCTCTCTTTCCACTCTTAGCAAAGGGCTCACGTGGTTGCACTGGCCCACTCGGAAAATCCAGACTGATCTCCAATGAGGAACCTTAATTACATCTGCCAAGTCCCTTTGGCCCTATAACATACTCACAGTCCCAGGGTTGAGGGGGTGGCATCTTTTTGGGGGCCATATTGTGTCTGCAACACACCTTTACAACATGGTACATCAGGTATGGCATCCGCTATGGCAGTGGTCGGCAAACTGCGGCTCTGTTGACTAATGAGTTTGCCGACCACTGGCATAGGGGAGCCTTCCATTCTTTCTTGGCACGTGAATGGAATCACAATGTGCATCTTCGTCACGTCTGGTTAATTCAGTTACAACCTGTCTGCGTGATTCATCTTGTGCAGAGCCACAGACCACCTATTCCCGAGGCTGCGCAGCTGTCCAGGGTGTGAGTGCGCTGCAGGTACTGCATCCACCCCTGCTGGTGGGCATCGGGCGTTCCTATAGAGGCCGCTGCCGTGAACACAGAGTACCTATCTCCCCATGAACAGACATGGTCTCCAGGGGATACAAGGCTAGGAGTGGAGCTGCGGGCCGCCATGGTGAGCAGACAGTGTCCAAACTGTCTGTTTCCACTCCCCCAGCAGTGTGTGTGAGTGGTGGGGCTTCCCAATCCTCACCGACGCCGAGTGCCACGGTGGGAGGAGGGACTTTTATTTTACTCAGAGAGTGACATACGTGTCCACACATGACAAGGGGTATGATCCCCCTAAAGATCTAAGAAAGGCAGGGGAGGACTGAGAGCCCCACAATGTTAGGAACTGATTCCTGGCCTTAAGCATCTTCCCCTTTAGCGGGCACAGTGGAAGATAATAGAAAAGAACCACATTTCCCTCCTTACGAATGGGTTTGCCCTGCCTGCGAGGGACTTGGGGACATTTCTCCATTCGGATTAGTTGACAAGTTCAGGGGCTGCAGTAGAGGACTCCTGGGGGCGTCTCCACCATGCAGGCTCCACGGGGGTGTTTACATTCAGAGCCCGACTTTGTTTTGAAACGTTTGCAGATCCCAGATGTCTCAGCAGTTGGTGCTGGAAAAAAATGTGTCAACAAACATGTCACACACATTTGCAGTGTCAGCTGCCTGAGGAAGCAGAACCGTCCCCAACAACCTAGGGATTCCGATTTGGGGGACCCCTGCACCTCACCTGTCCCTGACAGAAACCTAGATGCCACAGTCCCCTCCCTTACCCCCTCACCTCTCACCTCTCAGCCAGAGCCAGTCACAGCTCTGCATCTTCCATTTGATTTTTCCCAGCAACCCCTCTTCTACTATTCTCCCCTCTACGTCCATTCTCACCTCCTCCAGACCATCTCCCACTGCGCGGTGCGTGGAACCCATCCCAGGTACCCACTGCCTTCAGGGCACATTCCAAACTCCTCCACTTGAAGTACAAAGCTCCTCATGGTCTGCCTCCTGCTTCTTCAGCTTTATTTCTTGACATTTGTTTATTGGCCAGCTCTTAATTGAACACCTACTGTGTGCTGGTCACTGTGCTGCTGCTGGGATTGGATGGTAAGATCACAGTCTAGATCACAGTCTGGATCACAGTGCTGACCTTGCTCTGCAGAGGACTGGGCTGGGGCAGGGTGACTGGCACAGACTGGGAGAAACAGCAGCTGGCTGCCAGAGCTCAGCGGGTACACCGGACATCTGGCTGGGGACCATTGGCTGACATGTGGTGTCTTCCAAATTCTCAGCTGCAGATGTGCTCAGGAGGTGGCTGTGGTATTTGACTTATCCTGGGAAGGTTCCTGCCAAGTCATTGAAGTCCTGAGAGAGGGCTTAAGATCCTTTCCACCCACATCATCCCTTCAGGTGGCTGGGAAACATGAAGCATGTCCCCTGGATCCATGTCTGGGCCTGAGACACTGCCTTACGTTGCCCACCTCTTTGCCATGCTCACAAGTCATGCAGTGATTATGGAGCACCACATTCATCCCACAGTCTGACATGGGGCAGCTGGGGTGGAGATGGGGCAGCTGGCCTGGTCAGGGAAGAGGCGTGCCATCCCTCTGACCACCTGTGGGACTGCCCTTCAAGACCGAACCCTGCCCTGCTCTGTGTGCCACAGCATCCCACTGGCTCCTCACAAGCACCCAGGGAGGGTCCCTCGTCTGGCATCTGAAGGCCCTGAAGCTCAGAGAGGTTAAGTAGCCACCTGAGGCATCCGAGCCACTGACACCAAAGCCCATTCTCTGCACACTGCGCGTGAGGGCTGCCGAGTCTGAGGACAAGTGTTCTAGAAACCTGTCCTCATTTGATTCGGCTACCCAGTGTCCCAGATCTCCTCTGTTCTCACTGTCACGCTTTGTCAAACAGGAACATCACCCACACATCTTCCCTGGGCCCAGAAAGGTAGTCAGGCTGCCAGCCAGCCCGCCGTCCGGGTGAGCCGCACCACCCCCGCCAGTGATGGTGGTTCACCTTGACCCTCAGCTGGTGATGGGCTTGATTTCTGAGGGGCCAATGGAAATGCCCCTCGAAGGCCCCGACAGGCCAGCCACAGTCCCCGGGTTGCACCAGGCAGACTCATATCCCTTATTAATATTACCAGGCAGGGCTGCCTGGGTGTCTGGCAGAGGATGGAATCTGAAGTCTGCAAACCTGGCTTTGAGTTGTGGTTTTGCCCTTTCCCATCTGTGTGACTTGGGTCAAGTTGCTTGACCTCTCTGGTCCTCAGTTTCCCCCACTCTACAGTGAGAAGGGTTAACTTCCCCCACCTCTTATCCTAGTCCGAGTGTAAACCTGCCACAGTGCCTATCGATCAGAGCCAATTTCCAAACAGCCAGGGAGATGAATTCACCTCCCCCACCCCTTGGGTTTCCTCCTGTGCAGTGATGCCACCATTTGGATTTGCATTGAGTTAATTACACCAACCGTGTCCAAGAGAGAGCTACCCGAGAAGTCCCCAGGTCCCGGGCTCACCCCATCCTCCCTCTTTTTCTAATTAAATCTTGTTATTTTAGACTAATTTCTGACTTACAGACAAGTTGTAAAGACAGTTCCCATCTACCTTTCACCCAGCTCCCCTCAGTGTTGACACCTCGTCTCTCCATGGTACCCTTGTCAGACTAAGAACTTAACCTTGGGGCATTACATATGACAGACTTACTTCCTTCCGATTCCCCCAGTTCTCCCGCTACTCTCTGCTTTTGTTCCGGGGTCCAGTCCAGGATGACACATTGCACTCAGTATCATCCCTTTTACAACCCTGACCCCGATTCCTGGGGATCTCACTGTCTACCCACGTGCAGACCCCACCCAGACTCTGCCCAGTCCTGTCAGGACTGGCTGGACCTCGAGCAGGTGGCTCTGCCCTTATTCCACCCTTGTCTTTGCTGCCATGATGGACATGTGTCCTTATGCATTTGTCACAAACCATAAAATGTACGAGACCAAGAGTGAACCCTGATGTAAAACTGTAACCTTTGAAACACAGTTTTACTGGCCACGGAATGTCACCCCAAACTGAAGTATCTTAGCTTGCATAACCTACTGTTGGCATTTAGAAAGCCTCTCCTTGGTGGTGTTATAGATAACCTACACGGATAATTAAGTGGGTAGCTTTCATCCAGGTTTGAAATTGTATGTTTAGAGGAGGCCTGGAAAGGAGGCTGCCGGGCCAGAGTATAACATAGTGTACGGCTCTCAACACACACCAACCCCTCTTGGGGTTGACACTTCTGCCCTGACTGGTGTCCTGCCAGAACTGGGCACTATCTTTCTCTCCGCTTTAGGAAAGCATTTGAGGCCAGGCTGGTGAGGAGATTTGGGACCGTGGGCCCTGTGTGTGTCTCTAACACTGGCACGTGGACACCAGCAGTCACGCGTGTGTCTGGAGCCAGCCAGGCAGAGGCTGCTCTTATTTAAAAGTGAGGCCGCAGGAGTGTGGGACAGTCCCTTGGGCAGAGATTGTTTTAAGAAAATGTCGGCCAGCATTTTAACATGGGGCGATTTCCCCCTAAAATCTGCATTTCCCTTTCCTTTTGAAATGTGGAGGCTCTGGTTGCCTTGGCCTGCGTCCCTGCTCTGCAGTCCCAAGGCAGGGCCAACCCACCCTGGGAAAAACAAGCTCTTAGTAACCGCCGTGCCTCCTCGTCTCCCCAAGATCAAAAGTGGGTCTGTTTAGCATCAGGCTGGCGCTGTTGATTTCCTTACAGAGGGAAATACTTCTCTCCACCCACATCTATCAAAATTAGCGGGGAGAGGAGTCAACAGAGAGAGTCTAGGTCATTTTCTAACACTGCCTTTCTCATACCCAGCCCATCCTGTTTGTTTAGCAGCTCCCTCACAAGATTGCTCTCCTAAGTCCTGCTCCATTTAGAAGCTCTAGAGCTGCCCCTGCCCTGTGTCTTTTTTCCATGTTTATTTAATTACAGTCTAATCCATATGCTGTCAAATCCATTCTTTGTAGTGTATAGCCATGTGAGTTTTGCCAAAGGCATAGCCACACAGTCACTGTCAAAATCCAGACACATCTAGCCCTGGCTAGGTGGCTCAGTTGGTTGGAGCATCATCCCATACACCAAAATGTTGCAGGTTCATTTCCCAGTCAGAGCACCTACTTAGCTGAGGCAAGTACCGGAGGCAACTGATTAATGTTTCTCTCATCAGTGTTTCTCTCTTCTCCCTTTCTCTCTAAAATCAATAAAAACATATCCTCGTGTGAGGATTTTCTTAAAAACCCAGACAATTTGCACACCATGTTTATAGCAGGACTATTTGTAAGACCCGAAGATTGGAAGCAGCCCAGTGTCCATTGATGGATGAATGAATAAACAGAATGTGGTCTCTTCATATAATGGAATATTATGCAGCCTTAAACAAGGAAGGAAATTCTATCATATGCTACAACATGAATGAACCTGGAGAACGTTATGCTAAATGACACAAGCTCATCCCAAAAGGATGAACACTGTATGATTCCACTCAAACGAGGTCCCTAGAGTTGTCAAATTCATAGACAGAAAGTAGAACAGTGGTTGTCATGGGCTGGGAGAGGGATGATGGGGATTTAGTGTTGTACAGATACAGAGTTTCCATTTTGCAAGAGAAAACAATTCTGGAGATGGATGGTGGTGATGACTACGCAACAATGTGACTGTACTTAACACTACTGAACTGTACACTTAGAATGGTCAGTATGGTAACTTTTATGTTATGTGGTGTTACCACATTTTTTAAACACCCAGATGTTACAATTCATCCCCCAAACATTCTCCCGAGCCAGTTTGTAGTCAGTTCCACCCACGCCTGTCTCAGTCCCTGAGGTTCCTCCTTTTTCAGAACATCGTATAAATGGAGCCTTGCTGTGTGTGACCTTTTGGTTTCAGCTTCTGTCACTCAGCATGAGGCTTTGCGATTCTTCCGTGTTCTTCTTGCCTTTGCGTGTGTCAGTATATTGCTCCTCTTTATTGCTGAGCAGTAGTCACAGTGTGCTCGGACCACAGCTTATACAGTGTATATCTTTCTCCCAGTGCAGGGACATTGGTTTTGTTTCCAGATTTGGGCAGATACAAACAAAAGCCACTATAAACATTCCTGCTCATTCAGGTCTTTGTGTGAACACCAACTTTCATTTCACATAGGCAAACTCTTAGGGATGGCACTGCTGGGTGCGTATGTGTTTAACATGACAAGAAACAGTCAGACTGCCTCCCAAAGTTTCTGCACCATGGTACCATCCCAGCAGTGGTGAATGAGCGTTCTAGGTGCTCCCCACCCTTGTCAGCACTTGTTATTGTTTGTTTCTTATTTTTAGCCATTTTGATGGATTTTTAAAATTATAGATTCACATGAAATTGCAAAAAAAAAAAGTACAAATAGGTCCCATGTATCCTTAGCCCCGTTCCCCCCACAGGTAGCATCTTGTGTAATTATAGTGCAATATCACAACCAAGAAACTGACACTTCTTTTTAAAACCCAAAAAAATTCCTCATGGATTTCTCTAAAAGTGAGGGGAGTCCAGCCAGCATGGCTCAGTGGTTGAGCATTGACCTATGAGCCAGAAGGTTACTGTTTGATTCCTGGTCAGGGCACATGCCCGGGTTGCAGGCTCAATCCCCAGTGTGGGACCTGCAGGAGGCAGCCGATCAGTGATCTCTCTCATCATTGATGTTTCTGTCTCTCTCCCTCTCCCTTCCTTTCTGAAATCAATAATAAATAAATAAATATATATATATATATATATATATATATATGTATATGTCTATATATATATGGATAATAAACAAATAAAAGTACAAGGAATCCATCATTCCAGCACCAACACACCACCATCAGCCTCTGGACCCCATTCCTGGGAACAGCATGGTGGGTGGACAGAGAGCTGGGCCAGGCCCGAGTATCATGTCTGTCTCTGGGCCTTTTTGCAGAGCACATTCATCAACAGACCTGCCCTGGGAATCCTGCCTCCGGAGAACTTTGTGGAGAAGCTGCAGGAGTCCTTGCTTTCGGTGAGTGGTGAGTCTGTGGGGCCAACCTCTGCCGAGGGGACCCACCCCACCCCACCCAGGTTCTCCCACTGCAAAGTCAGCTCTGAACTCCCCTAGACAGCACAAGAGAAGGATTGGGAGCCTTGCAATCAGGATGGGAGTTTCTATTTTAGTCTTCATGCTGTTTCTTTCACAGAGAGTATTTTCCCTTCGAAGGAAAGAAGGGATACCTTGTGTGCAGGAAAAAGGGAAAAAACTTACTGTTTGTCCTGAGGCAGGAGGTTTGCATGTTATGCAACCCTCCTCAATGTTTTGGTGTCAGTTGTTACAACAATTAAAATCATTCAGAATCTCACCTGCAAAATGTGGGTCTCAGCGGTGGCAGTGCATCGGGAGGATAGGCTAGGCTTCTCTTCCCCATTTTTTCCTCTCTGCCCTCCAGCCTGGGCTTCACCACCCCCTGGAAGAACTGAAGCCCAGTCTCCTAGACCCACAGGATATCCCTGTTTGTGTCCCAGCTTGGGGAGGGAGAGTGGAGCTGGAGTTGAACCCACAACTGTTTCTCTGCCTGCAGGTGGCTCCCAAAGGGATGTCCCAGCTCATTACCATGGCCTGTGGCTCCTGCTCCAATGAAAATGCCTTCAAGACCATCTTCATGTGGTACCGGGTAAGGTCTGTGGCCCAAAGACACACATACCACACACACACACACCACACACAGAGGCTCCCCAGCACCCAGCCACACACTCACGCCTAGCCCTGCTGTTCATACCAGCTGGCCAGAGTATTGGATACCAGTGACCACACTCAAAATCCAGAGGAGGCCTCTGCCTGGCAGGGCTTTCCAAACATGCCGGTGAGGAATGGCGCAGAGAGCCAAGGCTTTGGCGCCAACCTTCCCTAATGTAATTACATGGTTCTACCTCGAATAATATCTCAGCAGATCTCAGTTGCTGGTAAAAGAGTGATGCGCCTTGTGTGTTCATCTATTTATTTCACCACAAGGACAGTAACAATCTCATGCTTCAGTACATATGGGCAACGAGCATATCGAACATACTCAAAAAGAGTCCAGAGCTTTCACTAGAAATAAAATAACAAAAATTCATCCAAGAGTCTTACAGTTTGCAAACCAGAAACACTATGAGGTCATACTGAAAGCTCCAAAGGAAAAAGAAGTCTGCGAGTTTTATAGGACAAAATACCTTCTTGAGAACAATCAGTTCCATCCCCTGGGTTGGTCCACGGTCGTAACTGTCAGATGTCTGGTGGTCTAGATAATGTAACCTTTTCTTCTTGAGATCATTCTGAAGGTTTGATGTATGTCCAGGCGATGATGCACAGTGAACATACTGATGTACATCCAGGCATTGGTGAGGAAGTGCAGAGTTCAAAAGTTTAAGTTCCCACTCTATTCTTCAATCAACACATAAGATCAGCGCTTGTGCGAGCACTCTCGGGTTGTCTGGCTAACTGTGGGCGAGTGCAAGTGGAAGCCCCTCCACCCCAGGGCTTCTCTGAGATTTCGTTCTGTTCTGTTTCGGCAGAACAAGGAAAGGGGTCGAACGGGTTTCTCCAAAGAGGAGCTGGAGACGTGCATGGTCAACCAGGTAAGTGGAGTGGGCCCCTTCTCCTCCAGGAGGGAGCCCCCACAGCCCCTCAGGCAGACGCTAGTCAGTGGATCCTGGCCTCAGTCAGCGCAGGCTGCCATAGACAGGCAGCCTTGACAAATGCGCTCACAGCGACAGGGTTGAAGTCCAAGATCAAGTTGCAAGCAGACTTGGTTCCCCTGGGCAGGCTCTCTTCCTGGCTTGCAGGCAGCTGCCTGCTCACTGTGTCCTCCTCTCTCCCACCACCTCTTCCCATGTCAGCGAGAGTTAGCAAGCTCTCTTGTGCCTCATTTTATAAAGACACTAATCTCATCATGGAGGCCCCCTCATGACCTCATCCAACCCAAATACCTCCCCAAGGCCCCGTGTTTGAATACCACCACATTGAGGTTAGGGCTTCAACATAGGAGTTTGGGGGATAAACATTCAGTCCGTAGCAAGGGGTCCCCAAGCATTGTGCCTCCCTAGTCCCTTCTCTTGGTATCGAGGGGAAAGGAGCTCTACCTGACCAGGACGACAGTTTCCCAGGGCAACTGCAGAACATAACCCGTTGGAGGAGGCTTTCTGTATTCTCTAGAGCTGTGGTCAGCAAACTGCGGCTCTCGAGCCACATGCGGGTCTTTGGCCCCTTGAGTGTGGCTTTTCCACAAAATACCACAGCCCGGGTGAGTCTATTTTGAAGAAGTGGCATTAGAAGTTTAAATTTAAAAAATTTGGCTCTCAAAAGAAATTTCAATCGTTGTACTGTTGATATTTGGCTCTGTTGACTAATGAGTTTGCCAACCACTGCCCTAGAGTAATTCAGAATGTCAGCACCACTGTATGTACAGTACAAGGATATTCATCCCATGGGCGCTTAGTGTAACCATAACCAGAAAGCCTGGGAGCTCCATACACCCAACAATGGGGAAGGGGGGTGAAGTGTAGGGGTTTCCAAAGGCACCCAGGAGGCCACTGTTGGGCACAGAGGTGGCGGGAACTTCAGGGAAAACCAGGTAGGAAGGTCCAAGCTCGCAGCCATCCTCAACCAGAGCACACCTGTCCTCCCCCCTTTCACTTATCGGGTCCCATTATGATCCAGGCAGAAATGTCTGCTGATTAAAGAAGAATCAAGGGCCAGTGAACTCAATTTCACACCATGTACATCCACAATATCCTGCAGCAAACATCGTTAGAAAGGGCTTCTCTTTGCTTGGAAACACTCGTGCTGTCATTTAGTGAAAACAGTGGAATATAAATCGTATGGACACTAAATAAATATACAGGAAATTACTACAAGAAATCCTGCTAACATGTTTATAATGGGATGCCTGTGGGTAGTGAAATTGTTCTCTTTCGTTTTTTTCTTTTGTGCCTTAATTTTTGATTCCTAATCCCGCCTCTTGCTAGCAATAGACCATTCTCTATATTCATACAAACCTGTGTAAATTTAAGCTTTTTCTCTTTTCTCCTGGCCATTTTTTAAAATATATATTTTTTATTGATTTCAGAGAAGAAGAGAGAGATAGAAAAAACATCAATGATGAGAGAGAATCATTGATTGGCTATCTCCTGCACGCTCCACACTGGGGATTGAGCCCAAAACTTGGGCATGTGCCCTTGACCGAAATCAAACCTGGGTTTCTTCAGTCCACAGGCAGATGCTTTCTCCACTGAGCCAAATCAGCTAGGACTCTCCTAGCCATTTTTTTTTTAAAGAAATGGATTGTAGCCTGTCTCTCATTTGATATCTGTGGACACCCTAGTCCACCAATATTTTTGCATCTTATTCCTCCTGTTTAATATGTAGCCAAAAAGTGTGTGATGATATGTATATATTATATTTATACAAAGGAACAAGAAAAATGTTTCCTTTCCTTACCAAGGGGAAATGGAAGACAGTATACTGTAGTTTGTAGGAGGAAGTCTTAGAGCTTTTTCCTGGGGTCTCAGGCACCTTGTGGACATCAGCCAGCCAAGAACATGCTGTATCAAATTCCCAGAGACTAGGGGCCCCCACGGTTGCCCCTGCAGCATCCTCAGTACTCCTACCTGAGTCAGCCAGAAACAGTGTGACTCCTGGCCAGGTCAGGAAACTGCATCTGTGCCATCCACAGGGGCGGAGAGGGGACTGGGAGTTCAGATGTCCCTCCTGAACACAGGGGCAGCCGCCCTGGGGCGATGGAAAAGCAGGGATCCTCCCTGCCCAGCCTCCTGCTCTGGCATGCATTCCCTCGTGTGGGAGGCACCTGTCCGTACCTGGCCCACCTGGTTGCTGTGGAAGCCAGTGCAGGCTGGAGCGGGGAGAGAGCCTGTAGGAGTTGGAGGAGCCTGCAGGCAGGGGTTGAAAATTCAGAAGCCCCAAGCAGCCCTGCAGGTGGCGGCAGGTGGTGGCAGGTGATGTAAAGGAGGAAAGGCAGGCAGTGGGCCCTGGAGCAGCGCGCTTGCCCAGACATTAGGCTTGGGCAATAAAATGGTGCAGAACTTAAGAGATGTGAAATCTCTTGATTAAAATGCTTTGCCATGTGGGCAAAACATCCGTTGCCAGGCTAGAGAAGTGGGGGGTCCAGTTTGTGACTTTGGTTTGAGGAGGGTTGCCCAGTTCTCCTGATAGACTTGGGTGCTCCTTCACGCTCTCAGGGGGCAACTGCAGAGCCTCCACTTCTCATGACTGTGACTGATAACTGCTTTCTTGTTTTTAGGCCCCTGGCTGCCCTGACTACAGCATCCTCTCCTTCATGGGCGCATTCCACGGGAGGACCATGGGTAAGGAGGGGCCACTGGGATCCCGAGTGGCAGTTAGAGTAATAATAGCAGCAATAATATTGATGGCTGCCTTTGATCTTGCATTGGCCGTTTTCCCACCTGTCTCACTGATGCACACTGCTCTGCAGCGTGTGTGGGGGGGGGGGAGGAAAGGAGGGGTTATTGCCACTTTGCAGGTGAGGAAATCAAGGTGCAACAAAAAGAGAAACATTCAAGGCCATACAGTGGCAGAACCAGGATTTGAACCTTTGTCTCTCTGTCTTGAAAGCCTGTGCTTAATATGTGATGAATGAAAAAGCAACACACACACACACACACACACACACACACACACACACGATTCACGGTTTCTGCTTTGGCTTCAGGCTGTTACCGGAACTGGGGGTTCTGCAGGCAAGAGGCGTCCTGGGAATTTGAGGTCTTGACTTGAAATACTCATCTCCTTTTTGAATACCGTTCACTATGCTCCCCCAAACCAACCATTTTCTCCTGTTTTGGGGGGGCCAGGTTGCTTAGCAACCACACATTCCAAAGCTATTCACAAGATCGACATCCCTTCCTTCGACTGGCCCATTGCACCGTTCCCACGGCTGAAGTACCCTCTGGAGGAGTTTGTGAAGGAGAACCAGCAAGAAGAGGCCCGCTGCCTGGAAGAGGTAACAGGGGACCTTCCAGACCCTCCCACGCCCCACTCCCATACTCTCGCCACCCCAAGACCTCGCCTGGAGAAGAGGAACAACGAGCTTGCCTGGGCCTGCATGGCTCTCCCTGGGAGGGACATAGGGACCGAGAGGCCCCCTAGCCCAGGGTTTTATATCAGGGAGGTAATGGCATGTTGATTCTGCCACCCAGCGCCCATCAGCCCGCTTGTGGTACAACTTCAGCATCACTCATGTTTCTTTGGAGGCAAGTGTCAGGGACTAGACTAAAGGAAATGAATTGATGGGCAGAACAAGGGCAGCTCGTAGGAAAGGTGGTTGCACAGGATCCTCTGGTGCAGTGTTGGTCAGCCTTCTCCCTGACCCTGGGGCTGCTTTGGGAGCCTTGGGGTGCAGGGGGCAGGGCGGAACTGTTGCCTCCACTTCAACCAGAGGAGCCCCTTTTGATCTGTCCCATGTATTGGGGTTCCATGTAAGACACTGGAAGGATGCTGTTGTTGGGGGAAATGGCTTTTGCTCTTCGGGTTGGGATTTGAGCTCAAATGAGGCTACTTAGAGGCTGGTTTGCCTCGTAGGCACATCTTTCTTTTCAAGTACTAGTTAATGCCTCCTGGGCGGGAAACGAAGTGCAAGGTGCTGGGGTGCTTCCTAGTAAATGAAAGAGACAAGATAATGGAGTCGGGACAGCCTGTCCAACAGGAAGATGAGGCAAGCCACAGAGGTCATTATCACTTTCTAATAATTACATTTTGTAAAAGTAAAAAGAAATGGATGAAATTTATTTCAGTAACATCTTATGGAACCCAATCCATCCAAAATAGTATCAGGTCAGGTTAATTAATACTTACAATGGATTGATGACAGATTTCCTCGTGTTAAATCTTTGAAATCCTGTGTGTGTTTTACACTCAGACACATCTCAGTTTGGACCAGTTAACATGGCTCGTCCCAGCAGCCACGTGTGGCTCATGGCCATCTTACTGGAAAGTGCAGGGCAGTAGGAACCCCAGCACCGAACAAATGAGAAAATAACCCCATGATGACAACTTGCAAACAGTTCTCTGAAAGCAGAGAGAAGCATCTCAGAGCTTCTTGGGGGGACTGGTGGAGACCCAGCTAAATCACATCCTCCAAGCAGAAGGTTTTCCTTAGAGCTGTGTGACAGAGAAAGATTGTCCTTGTTATTCTATCCAGGTGTACAGTTTAGTGCTTTTTAATTGTGTATAGCTATTAAGTTATGAGTAAAGTATCACAATTACTACTCTTTATTGTCTATAAGATGATGCCCATATTATAACAAGAATTTAAGAAATATAAGCACTTAGAAACAACAGGGGCTTTCCATACAACCCGTCACTGTTAACAGACTTAAAAAGAATCAATTTCAACTTTATTAAATAATTTACATACCATAAAATGCACTCATTTGAATGCCTAATTCAGCCTTAGCTGGTTTTGCTCAGGGGATAGAGTGTCAACCTGCGGACTGAAGGGTCCCAGCTTCAATTCTAATCAAGGACACATATCTCGGTTGCAGGTTCAATTCTCCCGGCCGGGGTCCCAGTCAGGGTACATGTGGGAAGCAACCAATTGATGTGTCTCTCTCACATCGATGTTTCTCTCTGACTTTCCCTCTCTCTTCCACTCTCCCTAAAAGTCAATGGAAAAATATACCCTCGGGTGAGGATTAACAACAACAAAATAATAATAATAATAACAATAATAATAATAATAAATGCCTAGTTCAATATGTTTTGGCAAATAAATGTACTCCAGTAACCATCATTTCCATCAAGGGCACCTTAGCATCAAGACATTCCTTAGGGAAATGTCTTTGAATCAGACTGAGGAGAGGTGCAGGACCCCTATCCCTACCCTTTCCCCTCTCTCTGGAACCACTGCTTGGATTTCTATCACTGTAGATGAGTTTGGCCTCAGCTTTTTAAAAATATGTTTTTATTGATTTTTAGAGAGAGAAGAAGGGAGCGGGATGGAGAGATAGAAACATCAGTGAGAGAGAAATGTCATTGGTCAGCTGCCTCCTGCATGCCTCCCACTGAGGATTGAGCCCACAACCCGGCATGTCCCTGACTGGGAATCGAACTGGTAATCTCTTGGTTCCTGGGTCAACACTCAACTGCTGAGCCACACTGGCCGAGCCTCAGCTTTTTATCAAATTTTCATCCCAGGTTCTGCACAGAAAGGGCTCTCCTACCAATAATAATAATATAATAATAACAACAATAGATTCTATCAGCATGTCCATTGCACAGACTGGGAAGTGAGGCTTCAGAAAGTTAAATAATTTGCTTCAGGTTAGCAGTCTGTATCTCACAGGGGCTGGCCCAGTCCTCAGTAGGACACATCCCCATCCATATTCGTGGCTCTGAGTGGGTATTGCATTCTTCACCAGAAGTGCACACAAACGCATTTTCAACATAACTTCCAGTGGGGAGTCATGGCACTGCACATGCCCATCCATGGGTGCTGGTCGGGAGCCCCCACGAGCCACTGTCACTTCCCACTGTGGAATCCAGGTGGAGGATCTGATCGTGAAATACCGGAAAAAGAAGAGGACGGTGGCTGGGATCATTGTGGAGCCCATCCAGTCCGAGGGTGGAGACAACCACGCCTCCGATGACTTCTTCCGAAAGCTGAGAGACATCTCCAGGAAGGTCAGTGCATGGGCCCAGGTTGGACAGGGCCATAAGCCATTTCCGGCCGGTTTCCCAGAGCAAAGGGTAGTTTTGGGGCCTTGTAAACTTCCAGGTGTTCAGAGCTGCCTGTTGGCCTCACCGCAGAGAATTTGAGGGCAGGGAAAGGTCAGGGAATTCTTCCCTAATATCATTTTTGCAAAACCAGCCTCCGTCCAGCCTGCCATCTTAGTGAGAGACTTTCGTCATCAATAGATTCCAGGAAAAGCCACAGCCTCCACTCTTTTCTTCCTAGAGACCCCACCTCATCCTTCAGCCCAGTGTGGCCCACGTTTAACAGAGACAACATGAACAGACTGTGTTAATATCGTGCTTAGTTTAATGCCCCACATGGACAAATGGCATGTCCAACCTTCATAGATGAAGGTTAAATGCCATGGATTGATTTAAACACAAACACTAAGTAAATTACAGTCCTGGTGATGATAAATGTTAGAGAAGCAGGCTGGCCTTGCTGCTGGGCCGCCTCTCCTCCTGAGAGGGTCGGCTTGCTCAGGATCTGCAGCCAGGTGAGATGCTGCTGCGCTTTGGTTCGGGGGATCCCATGTTCTGGTTGGTTCCAGCTCCGCAGCTGGAGGAACCCTCCAGACACAGCTCTGCTGGAAGTGCCCACTTAAGCTGTTAGTTTTTCCAAGAACATGGCCGTGGCTTGCCGTTCAGAAAACAAGGCCTCTCTGGCTGGATGAGGGGGTCGGAGGTTGGTCGATTCTGGGAGTGTTTACTTCCCCCTCTCTCTCCAGCATGGCTGTGCTTTCTTGGTGGATGAAGTCCAGACAGGAGGGGGCTGCACCGGCAAGTTCTGGGCCCACGAGCACTGGGGCTTGGATGACCCTGCAGATGTGATGACCTTCAGCAAGAAGATGATGACTGGGGGCTTCTTCCACAGGGAGGAGCTCAGGCCCAACGCCGTGAGTACCCTCCCCCTTCTTCCAGGGTAGGGGAAGGAAGCCTTGTTTCTCAGAGCTGCTCCTTTATCACAAACTAGGAGCGGAGCAGACACTTACTGTGCCACAGAAGCTTTCTAAGGCCCAGTTCTTATCAATGTAATTTGCCAGTGATTGTGATCATACTTGCTCTCTCTGCTGGCCTGGCTGCCTATCAGTCCACTGTCAGTATTCTAAAGTTTCTGTGTTAATAACTGCTGTGAACTGAGCATTTACTTTGGCCTGACCCAGTTCTAAGCACCCTCCATGTACAGTGGTACCTCGAGATAAGAGTTTAATTCGTTCCGTAACCTTGAGGCGTGGGAATCTATGAGACGCTCCAGTCGAGGTAAACTGGTGTGTCGTGTGCAGCCGGCCTATTCAAGCGATTACTCCTATCTCAAATGTTGCTCATATTTCAAAGCAAAAATCGCTCGCTCTATGGCTCATATCTCAAAAATCTCGTATGTTAGGGCACTCGTATCTTGAGGTATCACTGTACTTTTAATCCTTACAACAATCTAACCAAGTAGGTGTTATTTGTCTCTCCCATTTTACTAAGGAGGAAGCAGACACAGGTGGTTAAGTAAGTTGTCCAAGGTCACATAGCCCACCTATACTAATAAAAGGGTAATATGCAAATTGGTCATGATGCCCTCATAGTAACAAACAAACAGCAGGCTGCATGGGGCAACCAGGCCAGCAGGGAGGTTAATGAGGGACCACCAAATGACTGACCAGCAGGCTGCATGGGGTGACCAAGCTGGCAGGGGGGACAGTGAGGGGTGGCCAGGCCAGCAGAGTGGGGTAGAGGGAGGTAATCAGGCTAGCAGGGGGGCAGTTGGGGGCAACCAGGCCAGCAGGGGGCAGTTAGGGGCGATCAGGCTGGCAGGCAGAGGCAGTTAGGAGTGATCATGTTGGCAGGGAGCCAGTTAGGGGCAATCAGGCAGGCAGGCAGGTGAGCAGTTAGGACCCAGCAGTCCCAGATTATGAGAGGGATGTCCAAGGGGTCTCAGATTGGAGAGGGTGCAGGCTGGGCTGAGAGGACCCCCTTCTACCGCCCCCCCACCATGCACAAATTTCATGCACAGGGCCTCTAGTTAAGTGATAAAGTCAGGATTCAAGCCCAGAGCCTTGCTCTTAGCTACTACACTGTACTACCACAAGTAAATATGGATTCTCATACACACACACACACAGTTATCAGGAGCTTAGGATCCTTCCTTCCACCACTCCTGCATCAAGGATGCCTCATGGTCCAAAATGGCTCTGAAGCTCCAGACATCACATCCCAATTCGAAGCTCAGCTTCCTCCTCTATAAAATGAAGATTATATTAGGCGCCAACTCTCTTGATTTCCCCAGGACTGAGGGATTTCCCTGCACGCAGAGGCGTTGGCCTCCCGGATAGTTACATTAATAGTCATCCCTCCCCATAGAGTTGTTGTTGTGGAAAGAATTCAATGAGACAATATGTGTTATCCTCCCCATCCCTTAGTAGATGCTCGCTGGGTTAGTTTCTCTTGTCTTAAATGGGGACAAGGTGTGTCTGGGGAAGTGGGCCCTGAAGGCTGTGCCCATGTGTGAACCTTTCCAACCCCCGTCCTTGTTCCAGCCGTACCGGATCTTTAACACCTGGTTGGGGGACCCGTCCAAGAACCTGCTGCTGGCCGAGGTCATCAATATCATCAAGCGGGAGGACCTGCTGAAAAACGCAACCCATGCAGGGAAGGCCCTGCTCACGGGGCTGCTGGACCTCCAGGTACCCACCCAGCGCAACCCCACCCCAGCTCTCTCAGGATCCCAAGTGCTCCCCACGCTTCAGGACAGAATCTGAGCCCATCAGCACAGCACCCCACCTGCTCCTCTGCAAGTGCAGAGGCAGGAGCTCCAGAGACCACCCCGGCCCCGGGCAGGATGCCAGATTTAGCCAATTAAACAGGGTGCCAGTTTCATTTGAAAAACAGCAATTTTTTTTTTAGCATAAAAGTATATCCTATGCAACATTTAGGACATACTTATACTAAAAGTTGTAAGTTGTTTATCTGAAATTCAAATGTAATCGAGCGTCCTGTATCTTACTTGGAAACCCAAACTCAGAACAATTCCAACTTGAGAAAAAATTATTATCCTCACTTTCTGGATGAGATAAGGGAAGTTTGGGAAGGTGAGCAGCAAGCAAAGAAGCCAGATTTTAAACCCAGATCTGCCGGATTGCAAAGACTCTGACAGGCTTAAGTGTGGCTGTTAAGGCAAGAATTTCATTTTCTTTTTGTGGTGGATTTGCATTTAAACTGAGGTTGGGCAGGAGCAGGTGCTAGGAAAAGCCTCTGCAATGAATCAGGCCCTTCCTTCCTGCCGGGGTGCTCCTTCCCCTGTCCTCTGGTGGGGCAGGGGAAGTGGTTGGTGTCCTTTATTTCCCTGGTTGATATCTGGGCCCTGCTTACAGATGTGGACACAGTCAGGGCCCCGCTTGGTGGGGATCTGGAACTTCTGGGCTGTCACAAATACGGTTGCTCCCTGTGCTGACTTGAGAACAGGGTTTTCCCAAAGTGGTATCAACTAATGGTCCATGGCACCAACAGGAATCCCCAATTTGGGGTGCTGGTGAAGAAGGAAATGGTATTCAGTGCAAAACAGCTCAATTGTGATACAGCACAGCTGCAAGGCAGCCCTAGAACCAGGCCTCTCTCCAGTTAGAGAGCTCCACTGTGCCCTACCCCCGGCCCCCCGCCACTGTCCTCATCCATAGGTGTAAGATTTTTGTCCAATCTCTTTCCGCACCCCTCACATGTGTGTGACGATATGTCCCTCGTCGGATAAAGATGCCAATCATTGGATTTAGGGCCCACCTTAATCCAGTGGGACCTCATCTTAACATAATTACATCACCAAAGACCCTGTTTTCAAACAAGGTCACATTCCCACGTTCTTAAGTCAACATAAATTTGGAGAGGGGCCACTATTCACCCCAATATAACTCCCAGCCTCAAAGCCTTGAGTGAAGATGAGCTCTTTTGCTTAGAAGAGTCAATTACCACTTTTCTAGAAGAATTTCTCATAAATAAAGATGGCCGGTATCCAAGTGCCAGCTTTAAACCTCATCTCAATAAATTCTTACCACGGTATCTTGGGATCAATACCATTCCTACCCTTCTGTTTACAGAAGAGGACACTGAGGCTCTGGCCAAATAAATGACGTGGCTAAGGCTGAACAGTGAGAAAGGGACCAAGCCGGGGTTTGACCCCGGAACTGGATGTCTCCAGAGCCAGAGCTCTGAACTCCACAGTGGCCCTGCCAGTCCACACAGAGGCCCAAAGACTGGACCCTGGGGGAGGGGGCATTTGAGGAAGCACAGCCACTGAACCAGCTGGCACACAGGTGACAGGCAATAATGCCAGCCTTGTTTCCCCCACTGCAGGCCCGGTACCCCCAGTTCATCAGCAGAGTGAGAGGACGAGGCACCTTCTGCTCCTTTGATGCTCCAGATGAATCCACACGGAATAAACTCATTTCAATAGCCAGAAGCAAAGGTAAGGAGGCTGGAGGGGAAGCCGGGTTTTGTCGGTGCCCAGGTCATCCTGGTATGGGGCAGGTGGTATACAGGACTAACAATACTTTGCATGTTCTTCCTCAAAAGAAGAGGATGTTACCAAGGGCATTTTTTTTTATACTATTGATTCATTCACCAAATATTCTCTGAGAAAACCAACACCAAACCTAAAGTCATGATGAGCGTGACTATGAGGGTCCCTTCCTTCAAGGAGCTTATAGTCTAGCAAGAAGGGGGTGGCATGAAAGAGACTGTTTCATAAACAACCAATTGCATTTATAAATTTTAAGGAAGAGGACAGGGGCCTAAGAGAGTGAATAGCTGGGGAAAATGTCCAGAAAATCAGGGAAGGCTTCTTTGAGGAAGTGTCATTTTACCTTAAGCCTTGACAGATGGAAGGATTGGCCCAGTGAAGAAGGTCAGGAAGAGCATTCTGGGCAGAGGGGTGGACATGTACAATTAGCTGAGATAGGATGGTGCTGGAGAAACCAAAAGAATAGGGGATGGTTAGGGACCAATAGGCTAGAGGGAGTGAAGCGGGGAGGGGCTACCAGGCCACATCTTGTCAGCCTGTGAGTCAGGTTTAAGATTCTGGACTTTTTCCTAAGAGCCATGGGAGGCCATCCAAGAGTTTTAAGTGGGGAGGATATGGTGGTGAGATAAGAGCCCCTACTATGTGTGGAGCATGGTGTCTTTCACTTGTATCATTGTATGGAACTCCTGCACCAGCCCTGGAGGGCAGGATGATTTGCCTCCTCTTTAAAGGAGAAAACTGAGTTTCAGAGACTCTAAGCAATCAACACAAGGACACCCAGCATGTCAATGTGAAATTGCCCTTTAAAATAAGCGGGTCTGTCCCTCCTCGGTGACAGCTCTGCCCACATGCCTGCTTCCGACCTGCCTCGCTTTCTCTAATGTACTTATTTCCTTTCTCCACCACACCATGAGTCCTGGGAAGGCAAGGACTTATCTCAGGATTTCTCTATCTTCAGACCCAGTTCAGGGACAGCAGAGCAGACATTCAAAGTTCAAGGGAGGGAGGAGAAAGGAGGTGGGTGGAAGGAGGGGGGAGGGAGGGGGGAGGAAAGAAGGGGAAAATGCAGTAAAGATGGATGGGTGCATGGAAGGAAAGATAGCCGGAAACCTGCATGGAAAGAATGGCTTGGGGTTCCCCGTGTGTAAGCAAGCACCCTCCTGACTCTCACAGCCAGGGACTCGGAGCACAAGCTCCTAACCGACCTCCTGCCACTTCTTTCAGGTGTGGTGTTAGGAGGCTGTGGCGACAAATCCATCCGCTTCCGTCCCACTCTAGTCTTCAGGGATCACCACGCACACCTGTTCCTCAATATTTTCAGCGACATCTTAGCCGACTTCAAGTAAAGAAGCCATTTCCACTATGCTCTGAGAAAGCCCTGCTCTCAGCAGTTGTCAAATTGATTAGTTTGCCTAATTCATGTTTTCACTTAAAGTATCAGAGCCGAATGCATAAGCTGAAGGGTGGTATGTGGGAGGGGACAGTTTTGGTGGCGGGGGGGGGGGGGGAGGATGGAGGGGGGACAGGTTTTGGTTTTCCTCCCTGAAGAGCCAAGGGTGCCCATCAGAGTAAGCTCAGAAATTCTGCGTGAGCCCCCAACAGAGTCTTAGGAAGGGCCGTGAGGGTCCTGGCCATGTATCTGCCCACCCTTGATCCCAATAATGTCTTTGAAGTCAGTCAGGGGTATGCTCCAGTGCCTGGTGGCTGAGGCTCCTGGGTTCCTGTCCCTCTCACGTGCCATATTCTGTGATCAGCATGTTTGTTTGCACAGGGCGAGTTTGTTTGCACGTGCCATGTTATGATCACAGAATATGGCACGTGCAAACAAACTCGCCCTGTGCAAACAAACATGCTTGCCCCTCACCCAACCCCTGGAGCCCTGAGCGAGCCCCACACAGTTCAGTGGAGGAGAGGACAGTCACATGAAGGTAGGATTGTAGGGACATGAGGACTGAGCCAAAGGGCGTGAGGAGGGACCTTCCAGCCTCTGCAGCTTTGGGCCACTCCTCCCAGGGCATCTGCAGATTCCTGTTCTGGTCGGGGCTTTGGCGACTCCCCTGGTGGCATCCCGGATGGTCCTTACTTGCCGTCCTTCATTCCCCCAAGCTCGCCCCCTGTTAAATGTGAACTGAGGCCCCTGGAAACAAACCTGCAGCCTGAGCAGGAGGCACACAGGGACACCCATGAGCTGCAGGGGCAGAAGCACCAGCCAGTCTCTAGGAGCAGGAGCCCAGGGCCTGGGGCAAGGCCCTTCCTCCTGTTTCCCAGGCACCTGGCAGCCGCCTTTTGGCTCATCCACCTTTGCTCCACTGCTGAGCAACCTAGGAATAGCTTGGCAATTCCATCAAAGGCAGCCCGTTGCTGAAGTAGATTTCTTCTTGAGGGGAGCATCATGAACCCAAGGCACCAGAGCTCTGCACAGGAAAAAAACAGGCTGTTGGTTCCGGCAGTTTCCTTGTCCTTGCTCTCCAAACCAGAGGTTTTCCTGACACCGACGGGTGTGGAGTCTCAGGTGCATGGTTCCAAAGGCTTAACTGCTCTGTGGCTGGGGCTAAGAGAGCTCCGCTGAGGCTAGGAACTGAGTACACCGGCTCCTTTAAAGAGCTCAGCAAACTGCGGTTCAAGAGCCACATGTGGCTCTTTGGCCCCTTGAGTGTGGCTCTTCCACAAAATACCACAGCCTAGGCGAGTCTATTTTGAAGAAGTGGACTTAGAAGAAGTTTGTTTAAAAAATTTGGCTCTCAAAAGAAATTTCAATTGTTGTACTGTTGATATTTGGCTCTGTTGACTAATGAGTTTGCTGACCACTGGCCTAGAGCAATGAAGGGCTGTCTCCTGGGGAGAGGGAGAAAATCTGCTTGTATCCTCTGCCCTACTGTCTTACAGACACGACAAACCACTGAGTTCCGGTTTGCTTTGAATTCTTGCAGTTAGTGCTGATCCATTGCTTTAAAGAAGTCCTGCTGTGTCTAAGGCCATTTATGCTGCCAGCTAAATGGAGATGTATGCCCACCGCCCTCTGTGAGGTTTCACTCATTTGTATATTTATTTATTCATTCATGAAACTTGCATTAAATACTTGCTCTGTCCCAGGCCCAGTCCTAACCACTAGGATTACAAATAAGGCATGATCCCGGCCCTTAAGGGACTCACATCCCATAGACTCTTAAACTAATAATTAAAGCTGAGTGGCAAGTGTTGTAACAGAGGACATCAGGAAATTGGAAGGAGTGCCCCAGTCCGTCTGAGGGTCAGCAGAGGTTTCAAGGAGAAAGTAATGTTTGAGCAGGGTTTTGCAGAGGAAGTAAGAGTTCACCAAAAAGCAAAGCAAGGAACAGTGTTGCAGAAAGGAAACAGCATGTGCAGAGACCTATCAGTTCACAGTCCCACACCTTTCACTGGGGATATAGATCTCACAGGCAATAGCCCAGGATTCAAGACCTTATTGAACAAGAAAAATGCATACCAAATCACAATTCATTTTTTTGGCAGGAATGCGATACTATGTGATTTGCCTGAGAACTCCAGCCCTGGATGCAAACATACTATAAGATAGATTCCTGAGTCCAGAAGGTTTTTGAGCTAAGGCACAATCAGAAACTTGCCTCTCCTTGGTGGAGAGAGTGGCTTCAGTATTGTTTTCTTCCCAGGGGGTATTGACAGAAAAATGAAACCACTCTCTAGAAAGTCATTTCCAGACTTACTCATTTTTTACCAAGGGAAGTCATTCTCATAAAACTTTTTAAGCCATTTATCAAGTTCTTGTTGGCTCAGGGCCTGAAGAGTTCCAGAGACATCTGCTTTTGAGGGAAAGAATTCTTGGTGGAGCTTGAGATGGTAGGAACGTGGGAGAGATTGTGAAAACTCAGGTCAGGGGTGTAGTGGACAGGTTTCCATGTAGGGCAGAGTCCAGGAAGAAGGGCTGCAGTGGCCGAGGGGCTGGAAAAGGTCCATCATACATCAGTGCCATAGAGTTTAGTAAATATCCCTAGCAAATCTCGTCACTTTTACAGAAAACAAGGTCCAGTAATAGCAAGTCTTAGTACATCCTCCTTTTTATTATAAATGGGCGTTTTTTTATAATTTTTACTGACACTCAGTAACCATGCAAAATTGTGCACATTTAGTATATCTATATGTATCTATCTATATATTGGCTCATAGTACCATAGCTAGGGAGCATCGCTGACCTGCGCATACAAAGTGATCTTGTTTACAGTATTCTGTTGACAGTGCCAATAAATGATAAAAGAAATTAACATGTCACAGTGTAACTGATGACCAGATGCACAATTCCATTCATTAAATGTTCCCTGTGTTAATCAGTCTTGTTAAATTTAAAAAAATATATTTATAATGGAAACAGAGTAAATGTGGTCTTTTTGTTTGGAAATGGTTTCAAGTAATTATTTGGCAAGTACTTTTTAAAAAAATATGATTTGAGGGAGATGGGGAGGGAAAGAAACACACCAATGTGAGAGAGAAACATTGATCAATTGCCTCCCACATGTGCTCCAGCTGGGGATTGAACTTGAAACCTGAGTATGTGCCCTGACCAGAAATCAAACTTGTGGACCTCTGGTGCACAGGACAGTGCTCCACCCAAATGAGCCACACCAACCAGGGCTTGGCAAGTACTTCTTAAGCACCTATTACGTACCTCTCAGGGAGGTCTGGGGAACATTCTACTGTATAAGCCTTCATTGGACTTGGGAAGCACTGTGAGGCCCTTCATTTCAGTGTCCATCAAGGACATACCAGGTGATAGGGATGGACAAGATGTGGTCCTTACCCTCAGCTCACCTTCTAGTGGGGCAAAAGTCACAGCAACCCAGCGTAAGGATGGAGGAACAGGAAAACCCTAGATGCTGTACGCGCACAAAGGACAGACCCTAAGTTGGGGTGGAAGATGGGCCCTGAGCTTCCTCTTCAAGGCTAAGCAGGAACTGCTCCAGGGACTCAGAGGAGGGGGAAGCATTCCAGATCCAGAGAATAGCTCACTGAAGGCAGAGGCGTTTCTATGTTGTGCAGCATCACCAGATCACAAAGGGAGGGATGCAGAACAGTCCAGAAATGAGGTCAGAGAATGGGCAGGGCCCAGACCAGAGAGCCTCTGTGCTGTGCTGAAGGGTGGGGGGAGAGGCCTGCCACACAGTGACGGGGCCACTGCAGGTTTGGAGCAGGGGGATATTCCAACGTGTGTTTTAGGAAGACTTTCCTGAGTGTTCACTGTGACCGACAGGGTGGGGAGACTGGCCAGGACACTGTCACAATCAAGGGGACCTGGTGGTCTAATAGGACAATAATGGGATGGGTGGAGAGAGGGAGAGAAGCACAAAATCCAAAACACACAGGATAGTGACTTTTAACACTGGATGCACTTTAGAGTCACCCTAAAGAGCTTCTCAGACATCCTTAATGCTTGGGCCCCACCCCAGACCAATTAAATCCGATTCTCTCCTGGCCCATTGGGGGCTAAGCTGATGACTGACTGGAATCAATGGGAGATCCAGAGAGAGGCTTAGGAAGCACCTGTGAGCTGGATCTTCATCCTCCTGGTGTCCTAACCTGGAGGCAGGGAGGGTGGGCTATCTCACTTTCACCCCCAGGTATTTCAGTGGCCCTCCATCACCCTTTTTCTCGCCTGTAAAATGCATGGTTGGACCACATGACTTCCAAGGTTTCCCTCAGCTCGGACATCTGACATGTCTATGAAACAATTGACTTGGAAGGCAGTATCTACCTTTAAGTATATTTTTGAAATACACATAATGATAAGTATCATTTGTTGAACATCTACAATGTGCAAGCATATTCTGGTGCCTTATGATTTGCACAAGCTGTGTATTTATGAGCCTACTTTTAATATGAGGGAACTGAAGCTCAGAGAATTTAGGGGAGCCTACCCAAAATCACAGCTTGGAAGCCAGGATACACACGGATGTATGAAAGATGACATCTGTAATCAAGTATTTGTGTTTGTGTGTACATGCATGCCGTCAGCCTGGGATTGGTGGAGCATAGGGACTACCAAGGCCTCAATGACCTTTCTCACAGCTGCTCTGACCACCGGCCTTGGAGCATGAACTTGAACTGGTCAGCCTAGTGTGAGATCCTAAACATGATACAGTCCCTAAGGTGGGTGGAAAGTGCCAGGACCTCAAGGTCAAATACTAACTGTTTTCTATTTTCTATACTTCTTCCCCACTGGGGAGGCAGGACAGGCAAACCCAACTCTGCTGCTATCTAGCAGGGTGACCTTGACCAAGTCATTTCACCTCTCAGAGCCTCATCTACAAGTAGAGGTTGGTAACCATAATGCCAGCTAACACTTACCAAGCATGTCCTTGGATCAACAGCTATTTTAAGTGCTTTTCATGTAATAAACCAGTCTCTTCAACCACAAGTGAATGCTTTTATAGTAAAGAAACCAAGGCACAAACAGAGACTGTGTAACAGGCCCCAGGTCACTAATAGAAAGTGCCAGGGCTGGGAGTCAAGCAGGCAAGACATCTTGCTTCAAAGCCACAGCTTCACCCTACATCTACTGCCTCTCTCTAGCTCTCCAACTTGAGCAGTTGCTGGGAGGATTAAATAAAATTGTGTAATGATCGCCTGGCATATAGTAGGTGCTTAATACATGGTACTTCCCTTCACCATTTCGTCTCTGTAAATAGTGTCATGCACAGGGCTCTAAACAATGTATTCCTGTCAGGGTGAAGTTCCTTATTTGTAAATATTAAATCTACTTCCCAACAAAGGTAAACTCAACCAAATCCTGGGATACATTCCAACTGTTAATAAGTAAAACAGATATTTTGTCACTGGAGTTGGTACAAGCAAGGCCAGATGATATCGGCCCTGCTTGATTAATCAGCCAAGATTTTATAGTTGAATGCTGCAGGATCAAAACAAGGCCATAAAAGTTGGACTCTGCCTGGGGGTCATAGGGCACTTTGCTTTCCATTTGGGGAGTCAAGTCATAAAGCAGCAAAAAAAAAAAAGTTCCAAACCTAATTATTTGGGCAATTCCCCGCAGGCTGGCCCACAAGCACTAGCACACCTGATCTGTTCTGGGGGTGCATTAAACATAGCCATTTAATAATGGGGTCAGGTGGGGCCCTCTGGCCCTATGACAAGGTCTCATTTTTTGGACAACAGCTCTCAGCTGTGCACGATGTGAACATCCCTACTAGAGCTGACCTCACCCAGGTCTAGAGGTCAGCCCCGCTGCTATAACTGGACGGCCTAAACAGCAAACTTGTCTTCTCACATTATGGGAGCTGGGGATCCATGTTCAGATTCTTTTTTTTTTTTAAGGATTCTTTTTTTAAAATATATTTTTATTGATTTCAGAGAGGAAGGAAAAGGGAAAAAGAAACAGATGATGAGAATCATTGATTGGCTACCCCCTGCTTGGGATCGAGCCTGGAACCTGGGCATGTGCCCTTGACAGAAATTAAACTCGAGACCCTTCAGTACACAGGCCGATGCTCTATCCACTGAGCCAAACCGGCTAGGGCCATGGTCAGATTCTTGCTGAAGGCATTCTTCCTAGTTATGGCCTTCCTTAGTGCAGTCTAGTTCTCTTATCAGGACATTAACCTCATCATGAGGGCCTCACCCTCAAGACCTCATCTAGCCGTAGTCACCTCTCAAAGGCCCCAGCTCCAAACATCATCACATTGGGGGTTATGGTTTAAACATATGCATTTTAGGGACAACTCAGTCCATAGCAACTACCATATGAAAATGGACATGCTACATTCCTTGCATCTAAATTATATACAGCCCAGGAGTTTGATGGAGGGGCACAAAGTCCACACGGTTCTCAGCTGACAGGAAGGAAAACCAGGCTATGAGGAACAAACACCGGCAGGTCCCACTGACACTGTCAATGACTGTCTCCTACAATCAGCTCAGCTCTCAAGACCAGGGTGGGAATTCAAGGTTGAGGAACTTTTCTACCTAGAGAGCTGATGTGAGGAGGAAAGGATGGAAGAAAAGACTGTGTTTATCACAGCATTTTTTCTTTATTAAGAAGGATGACGTGCTCATTATGAACATTTTAAATACTAGGTTATAGAGTTGGAAGTGGAAGTCTTCCCTTCATTTCACCCACTCCTTCCCACTCCCTATCCTCTCCCCAGATGTAATCACTATTAACAATTTGGAATGTTTGCATTTTTTTAACACAAATATGGCCACATAAAACTACATTCTCCTGGAACTTATTTTCTCCACGTAATGCTATGCCATGGTTACCTTTCCACATCAGCAGATATACTAGTAGTTCAACCTCACTTTTTTTTAAAATTGATTTTAGAGGAAGGCAGAGAGAAACATCAATTAGTTGCCTGCCACACATACCTCGACAGGGGACTGAACCCCCAGCCTAGGTATGTGCCCTAACTGGGAATCAAACCCACCTTTTGATGTACAGGATGACACTCCCACCAAGCCACAACAGACCAGGGCTCAACCTCACTCCTTTGAAGGACCATGTAACATCCCATAGTATGGATCTACCAACTTTTTTTAAATGTTATTTTTCAATTACAGTTTACCAACATTTGTTTGACCTTGTTGCCTAGTAATGGAAACTTAGCTTAATTTCAGTTTTGTTGGTGGTATGGTTTTGCTATTAGAAACATTCAGTGAACATCCTCATACATATGCTTGGGTATTTCTATTAGATTACTATTTTGGAATTGTTGTCAAGGAAGGTAATCCCCAGTATATCCACCACCTGAATCTAAAGCCCATTTCCGTTTTCTGAGAAGCTGCTGCACAGTTTTGGAGAAAGGTAAATCCCACACAGTAATTTTCAGAAGTTGGGGTGTTGGGAATTACCTGAGCAGCATAAAAATATAGGTATCCAGCTTCTACCAGAATCTACAAGGGTTGAACACAGGGGAGTTTTGCTGTCTTAGTGATGTTGATTTGGGGTTTTCTTAGCTCCTAGGTGCTGCCCTATAGGTGTAGTAGTCCTAACCCAATTCCCATTGTCATGTGATCTGTGATTTTAGGTCAGGAATAAAGGCATAGGTAATACATTTGCTCTGTGTGCCCTCTGCTGGTTCTGTGTGAGCAGACCAGGCATCGAAGTGGAATTTCTTTCATGCTCAGGTTGGTGAGAATCCAGGCTCTCACCTCCCACTGTGGTGGGACTCCAGGCAATGACTGTCAACCCAGGCTGTATGAAAACCACCTGGGGGACTTGGTCATGGGCCTGGGTAACAATATTTTCAAAAAGTCTCCAGGTGGTCCTGCACAGGAAGCCAGCATTTGAGAATATCTTTTTCAGGCAAAAAACTGGCCCAGGAACACCAAGTCCACAGAGGCATCTGAGGTGAAAGCCCTAGACCTCTGGGTAGTGAAGTCTTGGCAGGTGTGCTGTGCTTGCTTGGATGACACTCCTGCCCTGGTTGTGCAGTTACCATCCAGCAGAAAAAATGACCCACCTCTGGGCTTCACCCCAGCCCCACCTGCTGCTGGGACCACCATGCCATCTCCTCTAACACTTAATGTTTGCTCTTGCCAGTTGAGTTTGCAAAGTACTTAACATTTTCTGTTTACTCTCACACCCACGCAATGAGACAGGCAGGATTTTCCATGTTACAAATGTGAAAAACAAGGCCCAGAGAGACTCAGTTACCTGGCCCAGGACAGGGAGTTAAGGACAAACAGAACCCAAGTCTTCCAACTCCAAATCCAGTGTTCCCCCGGCCACACCATCTCCCCACTTCACAGCACTGTGTGTAGAGTAAACTGGGCATAGCTTCTTCTAAGAACTGGCTCTTAACAGAAACTTCTGGCCATTATCTAACAGAAAGTCATACACAAGTGTGTTAAGAATTTGCACTAAGGCCTCTTTCCTAAGCTGGGTTATTAGCATCCACCTCATGATTTTCTTCATCTCAACAGTCACGTTTTTCCAGAGGGCCTGGCAAAGGCTCCAGCTGTCAGATCTCTTTCCTTAGCTGCACCCACACCCTCAGTCTTCAGTCGGAGATCCAGCTGGCCCAGGGCAACCCAGAAGCCCAGTCCCCAATCGCTCACTTGAGTGTGTCCAGCATCCCAAACACCTGTGTGAAACGCTCTCTGTCCAGGATGCGTCCATAGCGCAGGGTGATATAGAAGGTCTGCTTCCCACTGTACTGCTGGATCCGAACAAAAATATCCTGAGGCCGGTCCTGGGTTTCTGTCATAGGCATCACTTCGGCCACCGGGCAGTATGTGTCCTGCCGCCAGCCCCAGAAGGTCAGGTGGGCCACCCGCAGCATGGTGCCTGACTCGTTCACGTAAAGAATGCCCACCAGCCTCCGAAAGAAATAGCTCATCCAGTACAGCATGGCCAGGGCAAAGCCAGCTATCCCACCCATGAGACACAGGTTGTTCAAAGTCACAAGGCCCTGGGAGTACCAGTAAAAGCTAGGCGGCAGGGACACCACCGTCAGGGCTGTCTGTGCCACCTTCAGCTTAGACACATACCCAAATGCTCTGATGGCATTGAACCGGTAGATCATCTGGAATTTCTCTGTCTCTGTGCCTGGTGGTTTCTCCTTCGAGGTGGGTGACTTGCTCCCCACCCATCTCCTAAAATCCTGCCTGCTGCAGCACTGCAGCCCGTAGAGAGGCCTTCTCCACACAGCCAGCCCTGGCAACCGCAGCACAGATCGGAGAAGGGCAGCCTGGAAGGGAGACAAGAGACCATTTCTCTCAAAGACCTCAACCATGCTCATCACACAATGAACACCTGCAAAGCATTTACATGGAGGCTCCTGCCAATCTTGTGAGGGTGCTATTATCACCATGGAGGGGAAGGGAAAGCCAGATGCTTTACCTCGCTGTGTGAAATAGGAACCTTTTTACCACTGAGGAAACTAAACCCAGAGAAAATAAGAAATTTACCCAAAGTCACACAGCCAGTGAGAAGGGCAGAGTCTGACTCTCAAACTGGTCCTCTTTCCTCCAGGTAGGTCAAGTTACAGGAAGGAGGCACAGTCTTCATTCAGAAAACAAGGACCTAGGGAGAGCCAACTGTGGGCTGGACAGTGGATCCATAAGGCTGGCTGAACATTTCCCCAAACAGGAAACTAAACGATCACTGGACCAATGGAGAACAAATCCGTTAGATACTTAGCACAATAACTTTCTGGGTCTCTATCAGGTTAAGCATCATCTGGGTGCTCAAGGGGCGTGTTTTCTTAGCCTAGTTGGGGGGGGAGGGAGGAGAATGGAGGAGGAGAAAGGGATGAAGGCGCCGGACAGCAGCACAGGGATTCTATCAGGCGCACAGGTCCACCCCTTGGGTAGCGCAGTGAAAGATGCTTTCGGTTCTGCAACTAGATCTGGGTTCCAATCCTGACTACTAAAGTCGCCAGCTGTGGATCCCGGGGCAAGTTACTCCACCTCTCTGGACCTTGGTTTCCTCATTGTCCAAATGGGGGTTCAGAATATACTGACTGAGATGTGGTTTCAAAGCCCTCAAGAGCACTGGATGGACTTGATGCAGGGTGAGTGCTCCGTGAGTTTTAGTGGTGTCGCTGGTGGTGCACGTGACCTGAGCGCAGAGGAAGCCGGGGAATAACAAAGCGTAACCAGCGCTAAGGTCTCTCCCGCGCACCCTGCGAATCACAGGCCTGACCTGGACCCCAAAAGTACCTCACCTCTCTCAGTCCCTATCTTCCGAGTCCTTACCATGGCCCGCAGGCGCCGCCGGATCGCTCCTACAGTCGGATCCCTAAAGGCGCATGCTCGGCCGTAACAGGCCTGCGTGCGGAACATTGCATTCTGGGATCTGTAGTCCGGATGGAAGAGCTGACGCCAGTCCCAGGCCTTGTGAGAGTGGATTCTCCTCCTCCCGACGTGCCCTGCAGCACGGAGGCTGGGCCCGGAAGCCCGGGGCCGAGTTCCAGGTGCTGACGCACCGCATCAGGTGCGGCCGGGGATCCGGAGACATGGCCGCGCCGGGCCCAGCGCTCTGCCTCTTCGACGTGGACGGGACCCTGACGGCCCCGCGGCAGGTAGGTGGCGCCCTGTGCGCCGGAGACGGCAGGTGCAGGGTCTCCTGCGGCCCGAGGACGGGGCCAGCGACCACCCGGGAAGGGCAGCGAGGGGCGGCGGAGGACCGCCCACCTCCTGGCAAGGCTGAACTGTGTTCTGGGTGCCCTGGAGGGATGAGACGGAAGACCTCGGGGCCCTTGGGGAGGGGCTGAGCCGAAAAACTCTTGGGAGTAAGAAACTTACTGTGTTCGGGTGGGAAATGGAGTTCTGGACTCTCACCGTAAGCCCTAGGTCTGGACCGCTGCTCCGCCCCCCGAGCGGCCCGGTGCCCCCTCCTCTGTCACCTGTGGGATGAGCCCCGTGTCCTGACACGGAAGAGAGGTTCTTCATTCGAACGGGCCGAGTAGAGTCCCTGCTTTTCCTCTTGACAGCTGTGTGACTTTAATCTCGGAGCCTCAGTGTCTGTGTTTGTGAGGGTCGAATGAAATCAAGTAAGTTCATGAAAGTATCTTGACTTACAGTAAGCTCTCTTCAGTAATCGTCCACAAATGTTAGCCAGCGCCATCACCCCCTCCGCCAGCCCCTGTCGTCTGGTCTTGGGTGGTTAAAGGCACCTAGCTTGGCCCAGCGGATGTGGCTGGGTGGTTGGGCCTCGACCTATGAACCAGGAGGTCACAGTTGGATTTCCTGTCAGGGCGCACACCTGCATTTCGGACTCCATCCCCGGTTGTGGGGGGAAGGGGAGGGGTGAAGGCGGCAGCTAGCTGATCAATGATTCTTATCCGTGATGTTTTGCTCTCTCCTTTTCCCTTCCTCTCTGAAATCGATAAAAATATTTTTTTTTAAAGAGAGCGAGAGACCTAGATTGTTACAGATGCCTGTTGAGAGCCTCCCTGGACTCATGGAATCTTTCATCCCACTTGCAGATTTTGCTGCTATGGGCACAGTTAAGATCCACATCTGTGGTGCAGCTCCCTCTGACCTCCACCTCTTCCTACAAATGGATCAGCCAACACCAGTCGGTCCACTTGAGGCCCAAATGGCCTCCTTGTCTCCCAAGTTCTGAGTCTGATTTTGGCAAGGTGGTAGCAGGGTGTGCTTCAGGATTCCACATCAAGTGTGTGTGACCTTACACATGTCATTTTACCTTTCTGACCCCCATGTTCCATATGCATAGTGAAGACACTCAACTGCACGTTCTCCAAAGGCCCCTTTGGACTCTGAGAGCAGGGATTGGCACACACCTGTGGATTGTTAAAAGCCCCTAATGGTCTAGAGCGGAGGTTAGCCATTCATTGTTTGTCAAGTCTGAGAACAAAATACTCTTGTCTTCGCCAACCATATAGTTTGTAGTAACTACTCAACTTTAATGCAAAAGTAGCCATAGACCAAATGTAGACAGTGTGGCTGTGTTCCAGTAAAACTTTATTACAAAAACACACAGCTGCTCAGTTGGGTCCATTGGCTGTAATTGTCTAGGGTTTACATCCCAAGCCTTTTTACACACCATCTTTGGATCCTCTCAACCTTAATGCTAAGTAGAATAGTTGTTACTATCCTCTTTTGTATTTTTTTAATTGATTTTTTTTTTTTTTTTTTTTTTAGAGAGAGAGTGAGAGGAAGAGACAGCGGGGGAGAGAGAAACATCGATCGGCTGCCTTCTACATAAACTCCCAACATTGGATCAAGCCCACAACTTGGGCATGTGCCCTGACTGGGAATCGAGCAGCATCTTTTCAGTGCATGAGACAACACGCAACCAACTGAGCCACACTGGCCAGAGCTACTATCCTTATAAATATAAGGAAACTGAGACTCAAGATCATCTTGATGGTGAAAAGGGAAAGGATTATAGTTACAGAATAGTCATAGGAATGTAAAGAACAGCATCATGAGTAATCCACCTATGTAATAAAAGAGTAATATGCAAATTAACCATCACACCCACAAGCCATGCCCACAAACCAATCAGGAATGAGTATGCAAATTAACCCCAACTAAAATGGCAGCAGCCAAGGAGCGAGCAGGAGGGAGGCTTGGGTTTCCCCGGCAATGGAGGAAGCCAAGCTTTCCACACACCCTGGCAGGCCCAGGCCTCTACTCAAGATTACAAAGTTTCAATTATAGAAAATAAATAAATCCCAACAGAAATGGTTGCCACCACAGAGCAAGCAGGAGGCTTGGCTCTGCTCCAGGCTACAAAGTTTCAATTATAGAAGATAAATAAATCCCAGATCCCAGGGCCTCTGCTTGGGTCACAGGGGGTGTGGCCAGCCTACAAACCACCACAGGCCCCTCACCCAGGCCACCCCACAGCCCAAGAGAGCCCCCACCCTGATCCGGGACACCCTTCAGGGCAAACCAGCTGGCCCTCACCCATGCAACAGGCCTCTATCCTATCTAATAAAAGAGTAATATGCAGATTGACCATCACTCCAACACACAAGATGGCTGCCCCCATCTGGGCACAAAATGGCCACCACATGATGGCCAGCAGGGGAGGGCAGTTAGAGGTGACCAGGCTGGCAGAGGAGGGAAGTTGGGGGTGACTGGGCCTGCAGGGGAGGACAGTTAGGGACAAACAGTTGACAGGGGAGCAGTTAAGCATCAATCAGGCTGACAGGGGAGTAGTTAGCGGGTGATCAGGCTGGCAGGCAGAAGTAGTTGGGAGCCAGCAGTCCTGGATTGTGAGAGGGATGTCCAGTTGCCCTTTTAGGCCCGATCCTACTGGGATCTCAGATTGGAAAGGGTGCAGACTGGGCTGAGGAACATCCCCCTGTGTACAAATTTTGTGCACCGGGCCTCTAGTACTTAATAATGTTGTAATAACTATGACAGGTACCACGTGAGTACTAGACTTGTTGAAGGAGTCACATCATAAATTCTATAAATGATCAAGCACTGTGCTGGACACTTGAAACTAATATATGTATACACACACACACACACACACACACAATATTGAATGTGAATTCTAATCCTATATAATAAAAGGCTAATATGGAAATCGACCAAATGGCAGAACAACCGGTTGCTATAATGCGCACTGACCACCAAGGGGCAGACACTCAATGCAGGAGCTGGTGGTCATTGTGCTTCTACAGAGTGAGTGCCACTCAGCCAAAATCCCTGAGCCAGGCTCGTGGCTGGCGAGTGCAGTGGCGATGGTGGGAGTCTCTCCCACTTCCGAGGCAGTGCTAAGGATGTCCAACTGCTGGCTTAGGCCTGCTCCCCTGCCATCAGTTGGATATCCGAGGTCTCTCGGACTGGGAGAGGGTGCAGGCTGGGCTGAGGGCCCCCCACCCCCACTCCACCTGCCACAAGTGCATGAATTTCGTGCACCGGGCCTCTAGTTCAAAAATAAAAATCTTAAAACATTTAAAAACAAGAAAGATTGTATGGATTTCACACAGCAGATCTGGTACCAGTCTTTGAGCTTCAGAGCATTTTATTTGCTAAATTTACCATTTTCTGCTATTTTTCTAAGGTAGAAGCAATGTGCCATTCAGGAAAGTGCTTTTGATTCTCAGTAGGAATCAGGCTATATAAGCTAAAGTATGAAATGGCAACCAGGCAACCCACATTAGAAGCATGATATTCTTTGCAGTGAACATTATCAGTTTAATACTCAAAAAAATGTAATTTAAAAAACAATTGTTTCTATGCGTGGGGTACTCTAGGTAAAAAATAAAAAAATATTTTAATAACAGATCTGTTCATTATCCAACTTTTTCCTTCCTCAATAAATTCATTCTCACATTGATAAGCACAAGGAAGTAGAAGAATGGGTTATCTTTTCTTGGAGCTGCTGAAACAGGATATGATTTAAACAGGTAAATTCTAGTTAGAATGGAGTTCAGAGCTTTGCACATTTCACTGTTTTAGTAGAATTTTGTTGTACTGAGTGCTTTCCTAAGAAATACCATTTCATCTAAAAACTGATGAGATTCTCCCAGCCAGCATTGCTCAGGAATAAGGAAGTCAAAGTTTTATTTCTGGTTAAGGCATATGCCCAGGTTACCAGCTCAATTCCCATTGTGGGGCATGCAGGAGGCCACCAATCAATGATTCTTTCATCACTGATGTTTCTATCTCTCTCCCTTTCCCTTCCTCTCTGAAATCAATAAAAATATGTTTAATTAAAAAACAAAAATAAAAACAGTTGAAACTTAGAACAAAAACCTACAAAAGAAAGGGGGCTTAAATGTGGGTGAATTTTTTCTAACTTTCTGCCATGAGAAATTTAAAACATACTGAACCATTAGAAAAATAGTACATAGAACAGCCAAATCCCCACCACTTAAATACAACAATAATTGACATTAGCTTTATCTTCTTTTTCTTTTAATTTTTGCTGCACCATTTCCTAGATTGCAGTAATCATAGTACTTCATCCCTAAAATATGAGCTTGCATCTCTAGAGGACAGAACATCTATTGTAACCACAGTATCATCATCACACCTAAGAAAACTCACTAATTCCCTAGTAGTGCTTAGCCCAGGGGTGAGGAATCTTGTTTCTGCCAAGGGCTATTTGGATATTTATAACATCATTAGAGGCCCATTGCATGAAAATTCATGCACTGGAGGGGGGTTCCCTCAGCCCGGCCTGCCCCCTCTCACAATCTGGGAGCCCTTATGGGCAGGAAGCAACCCAGCAATCAGGGGAAGGCAATGCCTCATCACACCTCTGCTGCTGCCACTGCCAGCAGCATGAGCCTTGGCCAGCCCTGGTTACCTGAGCCTTGGGCAGCCCTGGGTGGCTGGGGGGCTGAGGAGATTGGGTGACTCCAGAGGCAGGTGCACAGGGCAGTGGGCCTGGCCTTGCTGCACACTTGTCGCCCTAGTAGGGCTGAGGGGACTAGGCGCCGCCATCTTGTGGCTGTGGGTACCACCATCTTTGAGGGCATGACAGTCAATTAGCATATTCTCCTTATTGGCTGTGGGCACCACCATCTTTGAGGATGGGGCAGTCAACTAGCATATTCCCTCCTTATTGGCTGTGGGCTTCGCCATCTTTGTTGGGGGTCAATTAGCATATTCTTTCTTTATTAGATAGGATTTGCAGGCCATACAAAGTTATCAACTTAAAAATTAGCCTGCTATATGTGGTCAAACATTTGATTAATTCACCCTAATTGCCTTGGCAGGGCCAGAGCAAATTATTTCAAGGGCCTTATATGGCCTGAGGGCCAGATGTTCCCCATCCCTGCCCTAGTTTAAGGGTTGGCAAACTTTTTTTGTAAAAGGCCAGGCAGTAAATAGTTGAGGCTTTGTGCAGGCCATGTGGTCTCTGTCACAACTAGTCAATTCTTGTTGTTGCCACAGACACTACATAAATGGGTGGACACAACGTGGCTATTCCATTCATTTTTCCTTTTGTTGACACTTCTTCTATTCCATTCATTTTTCCTTAATTGTCCCAAAAGAGTATTTTATAATTTTTTCCCCAGAAGGTGAGTTTTTAACATTTTTCCACTTCAAGTTTTTATTTTGTATAGGGTGATTGATAAAGAGTTCCTTGTAATTAGCAACACAGCATTATTTGGTAACATCACAACAGTTTTGCTCTAAAGATCTGTCCTGCCCTGCCTGGTTTGGCTCTCTGGATAGAATGTTGGCCTGAGGACTGAAGGGTTCTGGGTTTATTTCCGATCAGAGGCACATGCCTGGTTGGAGACTCAATTCCCAGTGGTGTGCAGGAGGCAGCTGATCAATGATTCTGTCTCATCATTGATGTTTCTATCTCTCCTCCCTTCCTCTCTGAAATCAATAAAAATATATACATACACACACACACACACACACACACACATACATACATACACACATACATACACACACACATACACACACACATACACACACACTAGAGGCCTGATGCATGACATTTGTGCACTGGGGGGAGGGGGCACCTCTCAGCCCAGCCTGTGCCCTCTCGCAGTTTGGGACCCCTCGAGGAATGGCCAACTGCCAGCTTAGGCCTACTCCCCATGGGTAGCAGGCTTACACCAGCAGTTGGACATCCCCCAAGGATCCTTAGCACTACCACGGAGGCGGGAGAGGCTCCTGCCACCACTGCTGCACTCACCAGTTATGAGCCCAGCTTTTGGCTGAGCAGTGTTTTCCCCTGTGGGGCAGCTTGTGCATTGAGTGTCTGCCCCCTGGTGATCAGTGTGCATCATAGTGACTGGTCATTCTGCCATTTGGTCAATTTGCAGATTAGCCTTTTATTATATAGGACACACACACACACACTGAGTGGCCAGATTATTATGATCTCTGAATGCATAATAACCTGGCCACTCAGTGTATATCCTATATAATAAAAGGCTAATATGCAAATTGTCTCCCCGACCAGGAGTTCAACCAGCAGGCAGGCCGGCCAACCGCCCATGTCCCCTCCCCCTGGCCAGGTTGGCCAGACCCCACCCATGCACGAATTCATGCACCGGGTCTCTTTTATAGAGTGAGGGGAGGACCTGGTGCACAAAATTCATGCACAGGTGGAGGGGTGTCCTTCAGCCTACCCTGCACCCTCTCCAATCTTGGGCCCCTTGGGGGATGTCTGACTGCTGGTTTAGGCCCGCTAAATGCTTGCCTGCCTGCCTGTCTGATTGCCCCTACCTGCTTCTGCCTGCCAGCCTGATTGCCCCCTAACCGCTTCCCTGCTGGCCTGATTGACACCTAACTGCTCCCCTGCTGGCCCAGTTGTTCCCAACTGCCCTTTCCTGCTGGCCCAATCGCCCTCAACTGCCCTGCCCTGCTCTGCTGACCTGGTTGCCCCCAACTGCCCTCCCCTGCTGGCCTGGTCTTGCCTCCAACTGTCCTCCCCTACCAGCCTGGTCACCTCTAATTGCCCTCCCCTGCCAGCCTGGTGACTCCAACTGCCCTCTCCTGCAGGCCTGGTTGCCCCCAGCTGCTTTCCCCTACAGGCCTGGTTGCCCCTAACTGCCCTCCCCTGCAGTCTGGTTGTTTCCAATTGCCCTCCCCTGCCGGCCTGATCTTGTCCCCAACTGCCCTCCCCTGCAAGGCTGATTGTCCCCAACCACCCTCCCCTGCTGGCCTGGTTGCACCCAACTGCCCTCCCTTGCAGGCCCGATCACCCACAACTGTCCTCCCCTGCCAGCCATCTTGTGGTGACCATTTTGTGGCAGCCATCTTGTGACAACGTGTGTGATGCCACCTAGGCTTTTATTATATAGGAGATATATATATTAACATCTGTCCTGCAGTTGGATATGGTTTAGATGCTCTGTTGTGGTCACAAGCAGCTTCATCTTATTTCCTGTTAAAAAATATTGGCTGCCACTTGGAAGTGAAAAGGCACCTTTTATAACCCATTCACATTGCAAAACAGGTCTGACAGCTGACCACAATATCATTTAGCTCATCAGTGTGTACAAGGCTTCTGTTTGAAGACGGAAGTATTGATGCTGCTGTTATTATTAATATTGCATGTTTAATATTTTGCAATCAAAGGAGTCTTTCCCACTTCCTCTCATTCTGACGTCAAGACAGAGCAATCCACTTGGGGGCCTCAGGGACTCCTTTCATGGTCATCAACTCATCGATGCTGCTATTGCAGTTCTAGATTTTTGTCTGCTAGGTCAAGATTCCACTGGAAGATGGAAAAAAGATTGCATTCCATTTAAGTCCTTCTATTTCATTAATCATATGTATGCACTATAAAAATTGTTTTAAGAAAAAGAGGATTTAACTCTAAATGTTTATATACTGAAGTTGACTTAAGTGGTTTATTTTTAATTTCTGGTAACTATGTTTGAAAGATATTCCATGTAAGTGTTACTGGACAGGACTGGGTTTGGAGTGGGTCTCCTGGGATGACCAGTAGTATGGTTTCTTGACTTCATGCAGGAAAGATTTAACAAACGCGTCCAAGTGATTTTCAGAGCTGGGAAAATCACATGTTTATTAAAGCTGGGACAGTGAAACAGGAAGGGCTTAGGATAGAAGAGGCAACAGAAGAGAGGGCTGCTTTGGCTTTTAGAAACGTTCTAGGGAAGAATGGGCCATGCTGGGCTGCAGGAACTCACTAAGAAGTAAAAGTCACAACAGAAGTGAGTCAAGGTGGGGCTGCTGTTAGCTCACTGGGAAGTCAGAGAACTAAGGGAGCCTTGGACACAGGTTCAGGGGGTAAGCCTGCAATGAGCTGCTGCTGCCCACCGCTCCCCTCTTTGCAGCCTTTTGGGCACCCTTAGAGTTTAGGAGAAAGAGCAGAGATACATGCCTAAGGGAGAAAGGCATGGGCGTGCTGTAGGGAGAGTGCACTATGGGTTCCTCGTCTTGATACTTACCTTTCTTTTGCTGGATGGGAATCTTTAGGGGAATGTCTTAGAATATTCATTAGTTTCCCAGGTGTGTCCTTCAATATGTTGATTCATCAAAATGTGGTATAAAGGGGTCAGAGTTATTTCCCAGTTAGTTTCATGTTTTAGAAATGTCATAGAAGAGGGACTAGGACTGAGGCCAGTCTGCCCCCAGGACAATCTGGAATGTGTAAACCATTTGTTCTTAAGTGTCCTTGGTTAGAGAAGATAAAACCTTGTGATTCATTGCTCAAATCAGTTGGGCTTGTTTAATTATTTTGTCTCAGTTTCCCTTATTACACTTGTCAAGAAATTTCCCTAGCTTTTTACTGTCCTGCCTCATACATGTACAATTAAGATTACTAAAAGCAATGATATAAGTCTTTTTTAAAAATATGTTTTTATTGATTTGAGGGGGGGGGGGGAGAGAGAGAGAGAGAGAGAGAGAAAGAGAGAGAGAGAACAATGATGGGAGAGAATCGTTGATGAGCTGTCTCCTGCACACCCCACAATGGAGATTGAGCCCGAAATATCCTGACTGAATATCAAACTGATTTTCTAGTTCATATAGGTAGACACTCAACCACTGAACACTGAACCAAACTGGCCAGGTGATCTAAGACTTTTAAAAATTCATTATGATTTGTGTTAATACAGGGATATCTTTCACCTTAGTTTATAATTTCTTTTGAACTAGCACACAGTTTCGAATTTAACAAGTATAAACTCCTACCATTGAAACCACTGTTTATAGATAGGAGCATTTCTTGTAGAAAAGACTAAAAAAAATCTAGTTATCTTTTAGGGGTATTTTTTTTTTGTATAATTATAATAAACCAAATCCAAACTTCCCCTTTAATCTGATTATGTTGTTTTGTTTTAAAGTCGACAACTAAAATCCATAAATACAGCATTTGAAAGGAAGTATTGCTTCTGTGTGTGGCATGGAATGAGCATCAGATGAAAACACAAGTCTCTGCAAAAGATGTGGATTGAGTCCACTCATGTTTCAGAAAATGAGACCTATTTCTATATGTATGTGCATGTAGCCAAGTGTATAAGTGCATAGAAAATAGCTGGAATAGTATACAACAGCTGTTAACACATCCTATGTTCTAAATGAGGTAACAATGAATAAAGTTTAACAAGTTTTTTTCTGGTAAAAAGTTGATGCCTCCAAATTATAGCTGAAATATTTGGACTTGTCTACAGACCTAGAAAGGAAATTGGCATGTATGCAAGTAAGGGCTCTATTATTCTTTCAACTTTAGTTTCCTGATTGCTTTATGGCTTATAAATTGTATCTTTGAAATGCAGAAAATTACCAAAGAAATGGATGATTTTCTACAAAAATTGAGGCAGAAGGTCAAAATCGGAGTGGTAGGCGGCTCCGACTTGGAGAAAGTGCAGGAGCAGCTGGGAAATGATGGTGAGTTATACATTGCTAATTACAATTTGGTAAGAGAGTAACTTCTTATGACAATATTGAAACCCATAGCCATGGAGTATCATAATTAGCCCTGAACCCTCATCCCTGTTTCCTTGTTTGGGGAAACATGTTCTCTGTCTTTGTTTTCCCTGGTTTTTCTTCCTGTAAATAAATTTCTCGAGTTGCTGATGGAGCATTTGGTACTCAGATACATGGGTAGATTCATCTGTGTCTTTGCCTGTCATACTTCTTGTCCCATCCACTGCCCTTGTAGCCTCAGCTCAGGCCCTGTCTCCTGACTGTCTTCACCCAGGTGTGAGGTGCCCTCTGGATCTAGGGGCTTCCTCTCTGTTGCCCTAACTCAGTGTTCCCCAAAGTTTCCTTAGTCATGAGTCAACCAGACTCCTCCCCTGCCTACTGAACCATAATCCCCAGGACAGGACCACAGGAAGCTGGCGATTCTTATGGGCTTTCACTGGAGATTCTGACTCAGTAGGTCTACAGGCTGGGGAAACATATTTTAGCAGCTACCCCAAAAGCTTCTAATGCCCAGCCTGTTGCTGTAGCACTCTCGATTATTGAAAACTGTTTATAAATTTGTCTTGAAGACTAGGACTGTGGATTATTCATCTTGTAGTCCCAGGGCTTTCAGGGTGCCTGGCCTATAAGAAAAAGTGGGTGGAAAGGTAGATGAATTGATCATTCTTTTCATCACTGTTGATGTTTTTGTAACGAAGCAGAGTTCCATCCACTCAGCGCTGCAGATAGTCAGTTCTCTGATGTGGGTGCAGTGAAAGAAATTGATGTTTATTGTATAGCACTACACAGGGGGACCAGGTGGCTTATGCTGGAAAACCTGAATTCTCGATGGTTTACAGAAGAGAGGTTTTATAGAGCAGAAATCATGAGTAATCGTGAGTAAAGAGGCCAGGGTAGTGGGCTGTGTCAATGGTCAGTTCTTATACAAGCTTCAGCACTCTTATTAAGCTTCTGGGGGCATCCTGTCCGGGTCTTGAACAGGGGAGGTCTGTAAGACATCTTGGGATTGTGAATCAGTGACATTATCATAAGAGCAGAAAGAAAAGAACAGAGTTGTGCATTACATGCTTAACAGTTTACATTCTTCTGTTATCTCTTATTTAATTGATTTTAGAGCCATGAATGGAGAAAGAGAGAGAGAAACATCGATTGGTTGCCTCCCATACATGCCCTGACGAGAATCAGACTCGAAACCTAGGCATGTGCCCTGACCAGGAATTGAATCCGCAATTTTTTGCTTTTTGGGATGACATTCCAACCAACTGAGCCTGGAGCCAGGGTGCTTTCTCTGTTATCGTAAGCAGACATATCTACATTTTGAAACTTGCTTTACAGGCAGGTCTACAGGCCCCAGGACATGAATACATTCCAGTGCAGCTGTGACTTCTTAAGAAGAGCTAATTTCATAACTAACTAAAAGCTACATTCTAATAAAGCAAATCTGTTATGATTTGGCTAGATGATACTCTGTCACAGGGCTGTCCTGTGCACTGCAGATGTTTAGCAGGGTCCCTGGCCTCTTGGTGCCAATAGCACCCTCACCCCCAGTGTAACAATCTAAATGTCCCCAGACATGTCCCAAATGACAAAGTCACCCCCAGCTGGGAACTCTGTTCTAGAAGAAATACCTTACTGTCCAAATCTGAGCAGGCTGTTTCCTAAACCAATAGAGAACAATCTCTGTGTTCCTTTTAAAACTCTCTGTTCCCTTTACCTTAATTTTTCTTCTAGGTGCTCTGCTTAGAAACACTAAACAACATAGTAAGGCACATCAAGCCTGGAAACTGTGCTTCCTGATCCGGATTGCCTTTTCTGCTTCTAGTCATATATTTACCACGGGCTCAGAGGTTTTGTGTCAGTGTAGGACAGTGTCCATACTTTTCGGGGAGTCAAAACAACAGAATCAAAACATTCACAAGCCAAAAGGAAGTTAGGACCCACCTGTGTCAGAATCACCTGTGGAGTTCATTAAACTACCCCCAGCCAAAACCAGTTTGGTTCAGTGGATGGAGCCTTGGCCTGCGGACTGAAGGGTCCCAGGTTCGATTCCGGTCAAGGGCATGTACCTTGGTTGGGTGCGCATCCCCAGTGGGGGGCATGCAGGAGGCAGCTAATCGATCTCTCTCTCATCGATGTTTTTAGCTTTCTATCCCTCTCCCTCTCTGTGAAAGATCAATAAAATATATAAAAAAATAAATAAGTAAAATAAAATAAAATACCCCCAGCACAGAGCCTGGGAATCCGCATTTAACAGCACTTAACATTTGAGAATTAATTTCAATTTGGGTGTGTAGAGTCTCCAAATCTGACTACATATAAGACTCAGCTAAAGAGTTTTTGGGTTTTTTTTTTAATCTGATTTTTAGCCTGGTGCCTACAGAATTTGATTCAGAAAGCAGAGCCTAGAAGTTTGCACAGTTTCATCATGTTGGTGATGCTAATTCACAGGAGGTTTGGGGACCATTATTGGCTTCCATCTTCCTTTACAGACAGACAGGCTGAAGGCAGAGACATGAAATGGCCCATCACCGAGTCTCCCATCTTCAGTGTAGTGATCATATTTTAAATACGTCATGAAGAGTCTTAAAAAAATAAATAAACTTAACGGAGTTTTTTCTCACTCTTCCATCTGTGAAGATGAGGTATGCATTCAGAGTCCATACTGGAGTTCAGCAGTTTTATTGGTGATACGTGTTAATAAAGACATAGAAACACAAGTTGCCATTCATTGCATTCTGAGTTTTCTTTTGTTTTGTTTGCAGTGATTGAAAAGTATGATTATGTGTTTCCAGAAAATGGCTTGGTGGCATACAAAGATGGGAAATTCTTGTGTAAACAGGTGGGTTCTTGAGTATCCAACTACTGAACTGCTGTCTACTACTAATGAAATATTTTCTAAAAAGGTATTTGACACGGCCACCTCTGGGGAGGTATATTTGGGAGCCAAGGAACAAGGTGGGAATGAATCTTCACCCTGTAATTTTTTATATATGGAATGTTGAATCATGGAACTATTTCATATTCTGAATTATTATACATATTTTTATAACTTTTTTAAGGACCCTTAATCTAATATTTCTGTTAGGATAGCAGAGGCTGGGGCAAGGAGCATCACTACAAGCATATTAAGAAGTACTATGTACTTAATACTCTTGGCAGCATTAAGATTATTTTGTTCAAATACGATATCTAAGAAAGCCAAAGTGAAACAAATATATTTTGTGTCAGTATTTTGATTGAATAAAAGCAGCACCAATAAGCTCTGTGGGCCTTCCATGAAGCATTTGAAAGATAATGAATACAGAAATCTTGACTAACGAAGTAAAAAATGCTTTTGACTGAGCCCTTTCCGGTTTGCCTTATGGTCTCAACCAGAGAACAAAGGGAAAGAAGGGAAAAGGTGGTGGAGGCGCCATCCTCCCTGCCACATCAGCTGGGTAATCCAGACTGACAGTGGCTGAAGATCATCTTAAAAGTGCTTCCCACTGATCAAGTAACTCCAGTGTCGTCTTTATCCTAGAGTATTCAGGGCCACTTGGGTGAGGCCCTAATCCAAGACTTAATCAACTACTGTCTGAGCTACATTGCGAAAATTCAACTCCCAAAGAAGAGGTGAGTTTGCTTTTAGCCGAGGCAGCCAGGGTGGTGGAGGGATGTCATTGGGTACTCTTTTAAGTCCAAAGCCCAGCGCTTAATAAAGAATCCCTGGAACCCTTCTGTAAAGCCAGAGGTAGAAGAATCAGCATGTAAATGATGGCAATCCACTTGATGGGAATTGAAAACAATGTGCTTTCAGAGGCCACCGGGTAGGGGAAATGCCTGTGAGTCAGCAATGTGGAAAAGCAGCATAAATCCCCGGCGGGGAAAGTCTCCAAATCCCACACAGCCAGGTTTGCTTGGCCCACGGTGTTCAACCATACCTGAATTAATTTCGACCATCTAAAAGTCTGATTTCACATTTTGGAATGTCTGGATTTCAGGCTTTTGTTGCACCTGAAAACCCGACAACTGGCTGCCCACATAGCAGCACTCCCCTGCCCCCACCCCCAGTCTTTCATAGGCCACTTCTCCCATCTTTCTGACTTCTGTAGGCATTGGATTTAGGGATCTACCTCTTGGATTCTGTTATCTCAATTCCTATTTTTATTTATTTAATTATTTTTTACTTTTAAATATTGATTGTTTTCAGAGAGGAAGGGAAGAGAGAGAGATAGAAACACCAATGGTGAGAGAGAATCATTGATTGGCTTCCTTCAGCACACCCCATACTGGGGATCACACTCCCCACACTAGTGATCCAGCTGGCAACCGAGGCATGTGCCCTGACCGGGAATTGAACTGTGACCTTCTGGTTTATAAGTCGATGTTCAACCACTGAGCCACACCCGCTGGGCAAATAATAATAATGTACATACATGCCTACAGTTAAAAGATTGGCAGGAAATGGATACTTATTAATAGCGGCTGTATCGTGGTGGTGAAAGTACAGGTGATTTCTTTGAAATACTTTTCATTTTCTTCTTAGTGTTCTGCACTTTATATGTAACACCTTAATGATCAGAGGGAGAAACATTTTTTAAATGGCATTTTAACTTAAGGGCAATTATGCACTTTGGTTACTCCTCACCTGAGGATATATTTTCCATTTATTTTTAGAGAGAGTGGAAGGGAGGGGAGAGAAACATCGATGTGAGAGAGACATATTGATTGGTTGCCTCCTGCACACGCCCCAACCTGGCCCAAGGATGGAACCTGCAACCGAGGTACATGCTCTTGACCAGAATTCTGCAGGCTGATGCTCTGTCCACTGAGCCAAACTGGCTCGGGTGGCAGTGCTGCATTTTGAAGACTAGCAGCATTGATGGGACAGGTGCCCCTGCTCAACACCTCCACTGAGAGGAAGGGGCTTCCCTTTCCAAATGGGTCTCATAGGATGAGATGGGGTAGACCCAGCTTGAAGCTGGGTGAGGGCACGTGGGTGTTCATTATCCTGCTGTCTACTTTTGTGTGTATTAGAAATTCTCCATAGTAAAAAGTGAAACTATATCTTACATCCCAGGCCAGCTCGGTCTTTCCGTTAAGCATTAAGGAAGGATAAAAAAGGCAAGCAGAACCCTGTCCTTAGACAGGTGTCACCTCAGGAGGGAGATCCATGTGCAGAGCGGTAGTTCTGAATTAGCGTCTGTGCACATGGTTGCTGAATTCAAGAGGCAGAACCAAGAGCTAGCTTGATCGGCCTTTGCCCACATTTCTCAGCAGTTCTAGCTGTAGCAGTTAAGACTTCAGTGTGGAGTTGAATGCTAGGCAAACCGCCTTGATCCTGATTTTTTAAGACAGAAGGCTTTCTAAGATGTATCGGCTTCCCTTTGGGCCATGGGAATAGAGCAATACTGTGTCCCTGAGTTGGGGAAAATTGAGCTTTTTTTCTAACAGTTTAGGACCCGCAGCCCTGGGTTGCCTTGGCATTGGTCACCAGCCCCCCAACTCCCATTGTACATGTGGAAGGTGTAGGGGACACAGCTGATCTGCACCAATGCCAGGACCCTCGGGCTGGGGGAGTGGTTACAGAAAAGGTCCCAGATGCACTGCAAGTTAGGCACAGCGGGGAAAGGAGCTGGGGTCACAGTGTACTGTTTCTACCTTCTTGTGAGGACTCACTGCTTCCCAGAATGCAGATGTGGCTTCTGCATAAGCTGGAACATGTGATTTTCACAAGACCTTCAGAGGTAACCAGAGTGGGTGCCAATAGCCCCAGCTGAGGCTAGACAGGGCCCAGAGCTGCCCAGCCCATAAAGAGGGGCCTTGGCCTTGAACAGAGTCCTCACTCTGCACGCTGCCTGTGTCCCTCTCAGCATTTATAGGTGGTGCTGGCTGGACATCGAAGCTGTGGGGCGGGGATAGCAGAGGGTCCAGGAAGAATGAGTCAGCCTCACAGGCATCCCTGCTAGAACCAGAAGACATTTCAGAGCACACCGTCTGTGCACAAAACACTTTGGTCTCCTTTGTCAGAATAAATAGCTTACCCGTTACTTGAGTTTTTAAGAAACTCTTTTTGAGATTCAAACTGGAAATGTGGTGGGGAAAAAGTGTTTTTGGTTTTTTTTTAAGAAACCCCTTCATTTGAGGTAACTTCAAAAGGGTCAGGCTGTTCTCGTTTTCTGTGTTAGATCAACCCATCAGAAACAGCCCGCCAGTGAGTGACGAGTGTCCTCATTTCCTGGGAGTTCGTGGGGTGACCCTCAGAGCCTTTTCCTGGGCCACGTTGCTTGGTAAAGCAGTGACTTCAGGAGGTCCCTGGCAGAGTTGTCTGGGACATACATTTTCAAACTCCTCAGGAAACTTGGAGAAGCTGGTCATCATTTTTATTAACTTAGATTCTCTGCCCAATGCCAGCCCTATTGAACAGAATAAAATGTGAGTTTAGGTTTTCTATAACCACGTCAAAACAGGAAAAACAAAGGAACAGGTGAAATTAATTTCAATGTTTCATTCAGTCCCATATATTCAAACTATAATTATTTTAACATAGTGAACATAAATTATTATTAATTACATTCCTTTTCCTACTAAACCTTTGAAATCTAATCTCAATTCAGATGAGCTGAATTTCCAAGCTCACAGCCGCAGGTGGCCTATGGCTGCCAGGAGGGCCCACACAGTGGAGTGTGGATCCCTCCAGCCTCTGCCTTTTGGATCACCCAGCTTTTCAGCCCATCTATCCATCTAGAATGTTGCCCAAATTTGATAATGTGCCTCTGTCCCCTTCCTCTCCAGGGGCACTTTCATTGAGTTCCGAAACGGGATGTTAAATGTGTCCCCTATTGGAAGAAGCTGCAGTCAAGAAGAACGCATTGAATTCTATGAACTCGATCAAGTGAGTGTTTCTGAAACATTCTGGGTTTGGGCAGATAAGAGGTGCCACTTTGTGGCCACAGTTACAGTGTGCAACACAATAGACAACCGGTGTCTTCTTGTTTTTCTCAGAAAGAAAACATACGACAGAAATTTGTAGCAGATCTGCAGAAAGAGTTTGCAGGAAAAGGCCTCACATTTTCCATAGGTATTGTATATTCAGACTTTGCCGGGAGTGTGTGGTGGGCGGGTGCGTGCCTGAAGTTGGACTGCCAGTGGGCAGGAGGACTTAAGGAGTAGCCCAAGTGTAGGAGGACCCCACTCTCCTGGCAGAGTCTTGCTCTGCTAGGTAATGGCTTTCAGCTGCTGGGCTCTAAGTTCTTACCTAGCAGGAACCCTCCTTGCATTTCTCCTCCTGGTCAAAAATAAGAGCATCTTGCATATTAATGAAGAGTAAGAACTTCCTCTCATGCCTTTGGGCAGGCAGGCCTGTTAGTGAGCTCCATAGCAGAGATGGGATGGGAGCCTCTAAGGTACATTAGACTGAATTAGACATCTGCTCGATTGGTTCTGCAAATCAAGAAACAGGCCCAGAAAGGAAAGGGGACTTGGCTAGGCTCACCAGGCTTTATTCACTACAATGGACCAGCACACAACCGGTGGCTGATGCAGACTCCTTCCCACACTCAGGTCTCAGGCTTGTTTTTTTGATAGAATATGCCTGTCAAATGCTTCAAGCAAGCTGATCTCCCCTGTCAGTGCCTATGAGTCACTTCTCAAAGCCTCTCATTTACTAGCGCTAATAAATGTGTGGGTTGTGGGGAGACTGGGACTGCAGAGGGATTATGTATAATAGATGAATGGGTGGGTTTTTAAGTGTTCTCGAACTGTGAGATGAACATTGTTCTGACACAGCTTTGAAAGGGTTTTTGTTGCGGGTGGAAACTGCCTGTAAATCACCTCCCCTGTGATTTTCATTGTCCTGCAAGACAAGCTGGATGCAGCCGCTTCCAGGCATTCTCTGCCTCAGAGCAGAGGAGCTGAGCGAGTTGAAGCTGGAGATCACCACTGAATGGGGCTCTTACCAGCTGTCCCCCAACATGCTTCACTGAAACCCGCTAGCTGACGGAGCACCTAAATGCAGTGCACCCCTCGCTCTGAGGGGTCCTCTGGGTCCCACTTTTAGGTTTTAGGTGGAATCATGTTGGAAAAACACAGAAGGTGGAATAAATCTCTAGAACCTACCCCTAAAGGAGTATAAGCAGCAGGTTCCAGTGACAGGTTAGCCTCCCTTTCACCTTCAGCCTGTGTGTCCCCTCCCCACTTGGCAGGAGGCCAGATCAGTATCGATGTTTTCCCTCATGGATGGGACAAGAGGTACTGCCTGGGACACGTGGAAAATGACGGCTATAAGACCATTTATTTCTTTGGAGACAAAACCATGCCAGTGAGTACGGAAGTGTTTTTGTGGTTTTGTTGTTTGGTTTGGGCTTGATGGGAGGAAATGGACAAATGGGCCTTTTTTCCTTCACCCACACATTCCCCACCAGCTCAGCTCAAACTGAGTGATGCTTCTGTCCTCCGAAAGGGTGTGATTAGGGTGGTTAAGGCTCCCTTCCCCTCCCTGCTCGGACACCTGACACCTCAGTGGATGTAAGAATCCAGTGAGCTTCGGTTTGGCTTTTGAATTAAATATTGCCCTCCTCCAATGCCTTTCAGAACACCTGACCCAGGGCTATTGTCAAATCTTCTTTGCATTTCAGAGCCATTGCCATTCTTTTTCCTCAGTATTTTGTTTCCCAGAGGCATTCATTTAAGTTCTAAATGATAGGAGACAGAGATCACACACAAGGTACAGGAGCCCGCACCCCCACCCCTCCAGGAGTGTAGGAAACCCCTAGTCTAGGACTGACTCTAACCTGGAACTGAGAGCAGAGCCTGGTGTTGAAGATCAGCGCCAGCAGGAGGAGTCCCCCCGGGGGGAATTTCCCCGGAGCCCTCTGGTAGCCTAGCAAGGCTTTCCTTAGGACAGGCAGGTGCCCAGGACATTGTCACCGTGAGGCCTGAGGGAGGCTCAGCGCCAGGGGTTCCTGCCCAGTCTCAGACTCAGTGTCTCCCTTTAAATTCCTCTCGCCCTCTGTGCCCTTCGGTGGTTACCTTGCAATTAGGCATCCTGGGCTGCACTGCACTCAACAGGTGCATCATAAATGCTGCATAGGAAGTTTTTTATCCCTTCACTCTCTGGTCTCCTCCAGAATACTTGCTTTGTTTAGCTAAGATCTATCCCAGGTGGCCCTGCCTTTCAACATGAAAGGGACTTCTGGATACATAGTTTCGTGTCCTTTCAGAATTATAAAATGGTGGTTCAAAAAGGGTAGGTAACTTGCCAGAGCTGGGAGCACAAGAACAAACTCTACTCTTTCAAGTAGTGTGCTTTCCAGTCAGCAAACTCTCTTCAGTGAGTAAGAAAGATTCTCATTCCCAAAGAAACGAGGTTCTTTTCAGGAGGCATATCAACCAGCCTTTTCCTAATGACAGAGAGAACCAGGGTCTAATTACATCCCACACCCAGCACTCCAGATGCAGCGGTGCCTTCAGTAGCGGCTTTGGGAGACTTAGAAGTGACTCTGAGATCTAAGGAATGGCTAGGAGCTTCTTCTGTCCTCCCATAGGCGCCATTGCCTCCAGGCTGAAGAGAGAGCCACCGGACAGGAGGGAACATCTTTCGGTGAGGATAGCATTCTGCTGTGTTCCAAGTCCCCCAGGTGGGACTTTGCACAATGCAACCTAGTTCTTGAGCAAGTTGGAAAGTGACTTCCTATGGGAATTCTTCATTTGTGAATGTGTTTCCTATTCTGTTTAGCTACTACATTGCCACATCAATTCTGTTTTCCTAAATCTTGCCTGCTTTTAAGAAATGGATACTATTTTTAATATGTCTTTATTGATTTCAGAGAGGAAGGGAGAGGGAGACAGAAACATCAATGATAAAAGAGAATCATCATCAGCTGCCTCCTGCCTGTCCCCTATAGGGATAGAGCCCGAAAACCCAGACATATGCCCTCACCAGAATCAAACTGTGACCCCTTGGTTCATGGGTTGATGCTCAGCCACTGAGCCACACAGGCCAGGGTAAAAAACGGATATTATTCCATGGAGTTCCCCCCACCCTCATTCTTAAGTAATATGCTTAAGTCACCTATCATCACTTCTGATGTGCCTCCCAAGCTTTCCTCTCTGCAGATATGAGCTCAAATGTGGGACTCTTGCATGTTCATTGTTTACATTTTGCTTTTCTTCTCAAACCATATTTTTTATTTCCCCCAAGTTAGTTTTTTCTGCACACAAGATGTTAATGGCTACATAACATTCTGTCATTGGGACCTAGTCATTCCCCCGTACCCTAGAAGAGGCAGCTGTAGATTGCGACTTCTTGTTGAAACAAACACTGTTCAGTGCTCTCGCATCATCCTTTGCCCTCAGCTCTGGTCCTCTTGTCTCCTGGAAATGGGAGTGAACAGTCCAGCATTCTAAGCCTTTTAACAACATGAGGATTCTAAAACTTTAGGCACAGAGCTGTCAAATGCTAGTTTAAACGCTGTTCACATTCGGGGATAGACACTTTGAAAGCTGTTTTTCTCTCTGTGTATCAAGGCAAATGTTTTTGCAGCTTCCAGGGAAGTGGCTCCTGAGCTAAGAGCTGTCAGGAAGAAGCCATTTCCCTGCCGAGCACCCAGGCTCAGGACAGCCTGTGAGTCCTCGCCCGACACAGCCTCTGATGGGACCGATGCTGCACAAAGGGTGCCGTCTGCCTTGAGCACCTCCAGAGAGCAGAGTAAAGTACCCATCAGCTCTGAAACCCCTCAGCTTTCCCACAGTCAGTGTTGGAAAGGGACTTCCAGGGTTTGAAAACCTAGCTCTGAGTCCCGCTTAGGGGATGGAGGAGACCTGGTTTGCCTCAGGAAGGAGGTGGCCAGGCACAAAAGACACGCCCCAAACTGCTCTGCTTAGGATTCCAGGGGCCGCACCTCACTGTCACATACTGAGAAAGCAGCCACATGTTGCCAGCAAGCAGCATGCCCTTGAGTTCCCATTTCCTACGCGTGCCCTCCTGGACTCCCTGGTTTGGGCAGTGCCTGCAGTGGTCCCGGACACTGGGCACCTTGCAGCACTTGCTGTCATCTCTCAGCTCTTAGGACATCCTGGGCTTCTAGACCCAGTAGCTTTTATTCCTTGCCCAACTTTGTTGAGGTGCTTGTACAGCCCCCCTGCAGTGACTGTCCCCTGCAGCCAAAAAAGCCCTGTTCCGTGCTCGTTGAGGGCATAGCCCTCAGCTCTGTGCCTATCACAATTAGACATTTGACAGATGCTAGTTAAACTGACCTGAGGTCAGTGTCCATGGGCAGCAGGAGTGTGAATTGCAAGCGACAGCGAGTGTGTCTGCCCACAGGAGTGTCAGCTTCCTCTTAACACAATCTCCTCTTTGTCTCCAATGTCAGGATAATCAGGGTTCACTTCTGTAACTGTGTGCAGAACTGGGGTGTGATGGGGACTGAGCCTCCTCAGCCTCTCCCCTGCTGTCTGGACACTGCAGACACCGCCTTATGTTTCACCCCTGGCCCGCCTGGTGGGGATTTAAATATTCATGAGCGGTTTCTCTGAGCTAAGGTCTCTCCTTTGTACCCATCATTCACTCTAACAAGAGTATGATCTCTGTTATTCATCCTTTTGCCCCTTCACTCCCTTTATCTTCTCTCAGGAAGCAGTTTTGTGTGTATCCTAGAAGCTGAGCTTCCACAGCCTGAGCAAGGGAGTCTTTAGTTCGCATGCATGTCATGTGGAAGCTTCACTGTCTGAAGCCTCGCTGCTCTAGAGGGGCCCTCGCAGCTCAGTGCCTTGGCTCTGCTGCTGCCTCCCTCCGACTCTGGTTTGCAAGCTCTGGCCAGCCACTGTGCAGAGGTGGCCAATCCCTGGCAGGAGGGGAGGATGGTAGAGGTTGGTGGGGTTTGTGGTGCAGATGCTTCACTGCCCTCTGAAAGCAAGCGCTAGCTAAAAGGGACCCAGCAATCCAGCAGCCTAGCCCAGATGGGGGAGGTTTTGATTTTCTGGACCCAGCTTCCATGGGTGAATTCCACAGTAGCTCCCAGCCCCATCCTGGCAGGACCAAGGGAGACTCATGCAAATTAGGCATCTACCGGGCACACATCTGTCCCCAAATGTGACATCCTCTCCAGGGAGGGGCAGGCATAGCTGTGAGCCCGCCTTCCTTCAGCGGTCACTCTGCCTCATGGTGCACCCTGGCTGGCGGCTGGGGCTCCTGACTCCACTCTGCTTCTGTCCTCACTCCATTCTCCAGAGAGACTCAGATGTAGGCGAGCCTCATTGTGGCCTGGGGTGCTGCTCTCTGATGGCTTCACAGGTCTCAGGTCCTGATCATGATCTGAAGACAGGTTCTGAGAACTGAGCTGCCTTCCCCGTAGGGAGCCGATCACAGGCTTGTCCCCTCCTTCCCATCTCTGCTCAGAGGCCTCTCCCTGGTCACTCTGGGTTCCCTTCCCCTCTGTTCTTCACAGCTCTTTCCCACATCCGGGAGCTAGGGGGGCAGCCCTCATGTCGTTTTGTGGTTTTGTTGCTGCCCCAGTATCTCCAGTTGCTGAAACCATCCAGGCAGGGAGCAGTTGGGTGACAGGTGACCAACTGCCCTCCTAAGTCTGTGACATTGGCTTCTTTTGGACACGGCAGGAGTTTGTTTTCCCTTTGAACATAGTCCTCTGTGGTGGTGTTTACCTGCTAGGCCATTCCTGGGAGAAATCTGGCTTTTTTTAAATCAGAGGAATTACTAGAAGTGGTTCCACAACTACTTGCTTAGGCAGCAGATATAGGGCCTCTGGGTGACCAGATGCCCGCAAGCTCCCGGGCGCACTGGGAAAGGGCATTCATGGTGTAAGGTCCAGGGCCCCCTGACATGGCTCCTCCACCCAGCACACCTTGGGCCCAGCCACGGCCCCTCCGGAAATCTTGAACTCATTTCCCCTGGGAAAGCATCTGCTTGGGGACTGGTTAATCTTCAGGTAGGAGGGCAGGAGTGATTTCATGGGTCAGTCAGCCCTTTACAAGGATGTCAGATTTTTATGAGAAAAACCCACTTTCTCAGCCACTATTTTCATTATATGAAAAACTAATTGATTTTTCTCAAGATTTGAAGTTAGATTGCTTATCCAGTTTTATGAGAAAACTATAGGAAATTCAGTGAGAAGAAAAGCAGGAGCTGTTTCTCCCCCCCCCCCCCCGGCCACGCCGCCGCCATAGCGCTTGGCAAGAAGCCCGATTCATTCACCTGAAACCAGCGGGACTAGGACCCACAGTCATGGCACCCCGCCCTCCTTGCCCGCAGCAGCGTGTCAGGTGTCAGGTCCTCCCAGATCCGTGCCCTCAACTCCTGGAGTGTGGTGCCCCAGATAAACCACTGTGAGAACAGCCGAACAGGGGCTGCTGCTGCTACTGCCAGAGATGGCTTTCTGGGCTTACGGGTCCCATGGTTTCATCAGCTACTCCCCACTTTCCAGGTGGGGGAGTTGCCCACAGAACCCCTCTAGTCATTGGTAGAACCAGGATCTAACCCAGGCCACCTGCTCAGACAGCCACACGGAGCTGTTTCCAGTTAAATGAACCAAAGTCAAATTCAGTTCCTCTGCTTGCCACATGGCGAGTGCTCCATAGTCATGTGTGGCACATGGCCTCCATTAGCTCAGTGATGGGTGTGTCTATCCAGGAAATCTGGGAGCAAGATGCTCTGGCTTTGGCCTGCCCCCTTCCTGTGGCTCGTTAAGAGAAGCCCAGGTGCAGTGGAACAAATCAATGGCACTGAGCATCCTGTCACCTGCCTAGACTGCTTGTTTATAGAACTAGAGGCCCAGTGCACAAAATTCGTGCACTTGGGGGTGGTCCCTCAAGCTGGCCTGTGCCCTCTTGCAGTCCGGGAGCCCTGGGGGGATGTCCGACTGATGGCTTAGTGGGCCTAAGCTGCCAGTCGGACATCCTTAGCATTGCCACAGAGGCGGAGAGGGTCCAACCACTGCCGCTGTGCTCACCAGCCATGAGCCTGACTTCTGGCTAAGTGGTGCTCCCCCTGTGGGAGCACACTGACCACCAGGGGGCAGCTCCTGCATTGAGTGTCTGCCCCCTGGTAGTCAGCACACATCATAGTGACTGGTCATTCTACCATTCAGTCATTTGTATATTGGCCTTTTATTATGTAGGATACACTGTAGGTAAGGCCCCCTAGAATCATAAGAAATGCAAAATATTCACTGTTAATTCATTCTCGAATTGCCCCCACTTAAAATCAAATTGCCTCCCCTGTGGGGCGTGTGCTGTACCTTGGGAACCAGTGGGCTTGACACTTTTACTCTTCGAGCTTCATTTCTGAATACATACACATATACCATGGAAATTGTAATCTCTTCTCTGCCTACCTCCCTGGGTTGTCATGAGGAGATTCTGAGCTAATAAACCTAGAAATGTTTCATCAAATAAATGATGTCTAAACAGGAAGGGGTTGTTATTTTTAAACTCACAGGTACCCTCGCAGGTAGCAGCTGCTGATTAGGGGAGGAGGGCATGATTGTTTCCTGGGACTGCAGCTATGGAAGCTTTGCAGAGGGTTCACGCAGGCCTCAGAGGGGCGGGCTCTGGCCAGCAGCCCTGTAGTGGTGGTCGTCCCTGGAGCTGCTGGTGCGGAGCAGGGCATTAGGGGGGCACTAGAGTGGTGGTGAGGCCAAAGGGGGAGTAACTGTCAAACCTTCTCATTTGGCGCCATTCTTTAAATTGTATGTGGCTCTTTAACGGCTGTACCTGGTCAGGGTGGGGCTCCAATCTCCTGGAGCCATGTGGGGTCCTGGCCAAGGCGGAGCTAGGTGGGCTAGGAGGGCGGGTTTAGCCACGCCCCCAGAGAGGTTCAGTGTGCTTCCGCAGCAGAGATGGTGCTGCTACAGGGGGGGAGTTGGGGGGGGGGGCGCGGGGGGAAGGGTCTGATGCTGGGGAGCCGCTCAGGCCTGCCTCCACCAGGGTCCAAAGTTGTAGGGAGAGGCTTGCCCAGCCCCAGCAGAGGGGACCCAGCAGTTGTGGGCTGCCACCCTCAGGGGCCCTGATGGGTGGTTGCTGGCATGCTATTGTTGTGGGCACCCCTGGTGGGGTTGGCGGGTGGTGGGGGGAGAGATTGGGAGCCAGAGGTGCGGGCTGCAGCTACCCCTGAGGCTGGGTCTTCTCCCTGTTCCGTCAGCCTCCCCATCCCTCCGGGGGTGTGGGGGCTGAAGTAGGGTGGCTGTGCAGAGGTATTGTAAGAGCTCCCCATGGCCACTTCTTCCTTCTTTACAGTCCGGGCTCCTGTCAGGCACCCTCCTAAGACCCCCCCCCCCAAACTTGGCTCCAGCTGCCCATCCCCTGCTGCACTCTCAGCCTCCTGCTGGTCTGCCAATATGCAAATTGGTCATTACTGTGATGCTGTTAGGACCAGTTAGCGTATTACCTCTTTATAAGTATAGATAAGCCTTCAGTCTTCACAGGAACACCTTGAGCTCCTTCACCAGCATAATTGGCCCATTCCCCGCTGAGTCACAGTTCAGGAGAAGGTGAAACCCTTTCTCAGCGTGACTGTCTCTTAGTTTCCAGAGGAACAAGGTAACCGAGGAAACCCTCCCTGCCCCGTCCAATAGCAGGTTCCTCCTTCCTTGGGCAGCCCTGGCCCCAGGCAACGGCTGTGTCTGCTTCGTGTCTCCACAGGGTGGGAATGACCACGAGATCTTCACAGACCAGAGGACCATGGGCTACACCGTGATGGCCCCCGAGGACACGCGCAGGATCTGTGAAGAGCTCTTCTCCTAATGCCCCTCCTGTGGGAGGGCAGGAAGGCCCAACTGCAAGCCTGAAAGGCTCGCCCAATGGCCAACCCCGGTTCCTCCCTCCATGCCCACGGACATTTACAATTGTCCAGCCCAGGACAGACATGTAAAAACACTTCCTAAAATGAAGCACCTGCTGAGTGTCGGCTTGGTAGGAGCCTTGAGACCAGGGCACTGTGGTCACCAGCCAGTAGTAAGCTAAGTGACCTCTGAACTCGTTTTCCCACCTTCCTGTTTGAGAGCCACAGACCTCAGTTTGGCCTGTGGACGACTGGCCGGGCAAGTGACAGCTGACCCGACGGAGCTTGCCCTCTGCTGGCCTGGTACACAGGTTAGCTCAGATCTACTACAGGGAGGGCTGGTTTTCTAACCTTCGACTTGAGAGGCAGTAGTCCCAACAGCCCTTCCTCAGGGGCTGGCTCTGAGCCCAGGTTCAGAGAGACTAACAGGTGTCACACTTCACCAAAGAACCTTCTGCCTAGGCCTGGGCTACCAGGGACCTAATGTGCCTGGTTTCTCAGGCATCAGGTGAAAGCCACGGTGATTAGCAGGACAGAAGCTGCCCTATTTCTCTGCAAAACTTTGAATAAATAAGCAAGGGACCCTGGCCCTCACCCTGATTCTGACCTCGGGGTTGGGAGCAGCCTTAGTTAGGCCTGGGTTCTGCAGGTTCCTCATGAAACGAAGGTCCCTCCAAGGCCCTGGTCCAGAACAGGGCAGAGATGGCTTGCCCAGGCAACGGTTAACATGTCGATTCCTAGCCTCTGGAAATGTCAGGACCCACAGTCTTCCACAGATTGGTACAAGGGCCCGAGGCCGGCTTCAGTCCACAGTGTGACCTCTGCCGGGGCCCCCACTGACCTGAATCCATGTGCTTTGCACCCCCACCTTCCCACCCCCACCAGGTGCTTTCATCACAGAGGAGCCTGGCTTCCCCCCCACTCCCCAGAGCTGTCCCCGGGCTTCTGGGCTCGGGACAGTGCCCCCACCGCACGGTTGGCGTTTTTAGCGGTTCCCAGGACATGCCGTCGTGGCATCTTGTCAAAGGGTTTTGCAAATGTACTGTAATGACCTTTCAAGGTGACGAATAGCAAATTAAAGTGATTGTATTGTTTCCTATTTCTCACTGATTACTTTTCATGTCAACCTGTTTGCTCTTCGGTCCCATGGGATCCAGTCCCTACCACATAGGTAACTTCATTTCAGTAAAGCCCACTGAATGGTGGGTGTGAGCTACCACTAACTCACATAACCCCCCAGCAACCTGGGAAGCAGGACTTAGCCCAAAGCCATCCCTTAGCCTCGCAGTCCACGGGATAAAGACACCATCACCAGAACCCTAAACATGCTGAGCAAGAGGGAAGCACAGAGGTTGCAGCCTGCAGCTGGTAAGAAAGAGGTCCCATCCCAGCACAGCAGAAGCTGGCCAGATTTCAACCCTGGACTCAGGTAGCTGGGGAAAGGCCTATGTGCAGGGCGGGGGTGCAGAGCACACCAGATGGCTGCAGCAGTTGGGCCCCTCCAGGAAAGCCTTCCGAGCCTTTTGAGGAGCCTAAGCTTGACCATGTGGGAGGAACTGGAGGCAGCGAGGTCTGCCACCACTTGGTGGGGAGCAGATGTGGATTCAGGAAGGGTGGGTGTAGATGGCTTTGAATCACTTCCTTTCTAAGAACTGCTTCCTCTTCCTCTTCCTCTTCCCCCAAGAAGTGCTCCTTGGTCTCAGGCCTGGCAGGCACCTGCGACCAGGTAGCCAGCCTCCAGGCCCCTCCACCTGTCTGCCCTCTGCAGCACCCACTCAGGTTCTGAAGTTCATCCCACCCCCCATTTGCAGCTGGTTCCCAATATCCCCTGCTTTTTGCCAAGGCCTCCCTCATGCCACCTGCGTAACATCCCCTTAGTGCAACAGACCCACAATCTCATGGTTTTGAGCTTTGGCCTTTCCCTAAAAGATTCAATGGAATGGTCCTGGTTTTCCTTCATACAATTAGTTTTTTTGTTTGTTTTTAGAGAGAGAAAAACACCAATTTGTTATTCCACTTATTGATGCATTCACTGGTTGCTTATATGTGCCCTCACCTCAGATAGAACCAAAAACTTTGGTGTATCAGGATGATGCTCTAACCAACTGAGCTACGCAGCCAGGGCCTTTCCTGATATACTGTGAAAGTCAATGTAGCCTTAAAATAAAGATGTTCACCTCTGCACCAACAAAGATCGTTATCCACCTCCCCTGAGAAAGATGTCCCAGGACGACCTTCCCAGACCAGTGTATGGGAAGACCCGCTCGGAGCGGCCCTGCCTCTCCAGCCCAGCCCCTCACCTCCTCCCGCCCTCCGGGAGACCAAAACAGTGTTCTCACGGCTCAGCCTCACACAACAGAAGTATAAACACATCCACAGGGCATCTACCCACAAGTGACGAGTAGCACTTTCTGTTGTCACAAAGCCACATTCCACTTCTAAGCTTCCTACATGGAGCCTGACAGTTAAGGGAAAAGGTATGATTCCATTTTCGGACTCAACCCCAAAACAACCAGCTGCGAGTAGAATGACTCAGCCTAGTGTGGGGAGCCGCCCTTAGCCTCTGGCTCCGAGGAAGAGCTTCCTGACAGCCAGCTCCTCCTCAACAAACAATACACAGCCATGCACAAAACAACCTTTATTGACAGGAAGGTGGGAGGAAAGATTTGGATTTAGGAATCCCGGGTGCAACTCCCATCTCAGTCACCAACACCTCAGTCCACCAGAGCCTAGAGCAGGTTCTGTATGTTGGGACTGAGTGGGAGGGCGTCCCTTCCAGCTCTGGGACATCGAGCGGTTCTGGAATATCCATTGAAGAGCTGGTCACACAGGAAGGACTGCAGGAGCAATTTGCAAAGGATTCCACACACACAGGTCACCTCCGAACAGCAGATCCAATCCCCACCCACTGATAGGCGGAGTCTGTGGGATCACACAAAAGACTGGGCTCCTGGCAGAAGTGGCTCCAGAAGTGTGGTCTATACCTGACAGCCAGCCTCCAGGGGCCACCTGGGCACACTCAAGGCTCACAGGAAAAGACCACCTTGGGCCCAGCAGAAGGCGAAGGCAGGAGGCAGAGAGCTATGCAAGGGGCAGCCAGGAAAAGGTAGATGGAATCACTTAACCAAGTATTTCACATCACCCACACTTTGTGTTGAAACAACTGCATCAGCCATCAGCCAAGCAGTTCCAGCCTCCCACCCTTCCGATAAGGCTGTCCCCAGGCTGAACACAAAGCGTCCCCAGAACGCAGACACCTGGGGGCCAGGGCCAGGATTGCTTCCCATCCCCGTCTTTGGTCTTTGGTCTAGAATACCCTGTCTGCCCAAAACCAGCTTTAAAGGGTTCCCTTTCCATGCTGACAAATGGACTCCTGACTCCACATCAGCCACATATTTCAAATGTATTACCCAGCTAGTTCTATTTAAAAATCACAACTACAGCCAAACCAAAGCACAGCAAATACAATCCTAGATCTGTTTACTGGAACTAGCTACAAAAGCTTGCAATGGCGGCAGAAAGCGCAAACAGCTGGCTCCGGTGAGAGCGGCAGTTACTTAAAAACAAAAACTCCTAACATTTCTTCACGCCTGTTTTCAAGACAACCCCTTCACTCAATGTGTATTTCTCCAACGTTTGAGGCTACTTACTCTTTTCTGGAAGGATCAGGAGAAAGGTCTGTTTTAAAACAAACACCCTCCCCTCTACACTCCCTCCTCCCTCCCCATCCACCACCTAAATAACAAGGGATGTGCAATGGCTGCTGGGCCGTAATTACTCAGCTTGAAGGCAGGTGAAGAAGACCAGGCTTCTAAGGGTTAGAATTCAGCTCTCAGCATGGCTTTCCCAGGTGGAGGGCTAAGGGCTCCTGGGAAAACTTTTTCCTGACCCCCAGCTGTGACACCTCCTGCTGCAAAGGCACCTAACACCCTCCCACCCCTCCCACCCCTGCCCCCTGAAGCCAGCTCCCCTGGAACCAACCAAGCCTAGAATGAAAAAGCCTGCTCTGCCCAGGGCCAGGGACACACAAGAAGGGAGCGCTTGGGTGGGAATTCATGCTGGGGAAACATACAGGATCCAAGTGTGTCACCACCCAGCAGAGTTCTGAGCCTCCAACCCCAGGGAGATGGGGATGAGGGACTCTGTGGGCTGGAGAAATACCACCTGACCCACCTCTGGGCGAGGGTTGCACCCTCTACTCAGCCACCAGCCGGGCGCCTCTCCTTGTTCAATGCTTTTAATACTTTTCAGATGGTGCGGTTGTTGTGATGGTCAGAGGCTATGCTGGTGGCCCAGACACCCGGTGCTTGCCCCCGACCCCCTTCCACCAGGAGATACTTGAAAGGGACCACGCTCCCTGCTCTGAAGCCGCATCTCGGGCAGTGGAATGTCATCTCCAGTCCGGTCCTGCCTCCTCCTCTCCGCAGTCTCCCACAAGCCCAGGAGAAGGGGTGCTCCCAGCCTCTCCTAGGAGCTGACGACGTGGCCGGACCAGGTCTCGTGCTTGGTGCCCGGCGCCAGGTGGGTGATGACCACCTCCACGGCCTGCAGCTTCTCGTGCTTGGGCGGGATGGAACACATCTTGTAGGTGACCTCGTCGCCTTCCACCGGCACGTACTCCCCTTCCACACTGCGGGATGGGGAGAAGCACTCAGGCCCAGCACTCAGACGAGCCGAGCCATGGAATGCCACGCCCAGGACACAGCCCCTGCTGGTCAGAGGGCCAACCCGGGCTTCTAGGAGAACTGCCCCTTCACCCTGCCCCCTGCAGCCAGAGGGAACCACCATGCCTCAGTAGTGCCATGGCGCCCCAGCCTCTCCCTTCTCTCTCCCTCGGTGCTACAGAGCCCCACACCCAATCAGCAGCTTCCCTGGGACCTCTAATGCTGAGACAGAAGGAGCTCAGCCTGGAGGTGCTCACACTTTACAGTAAGCATGGGCGACCTGGAGCCTTTGGGACAGAAGAGTCTGAACCAGAGAAACGAGGTGGCCCCATGCGAGAGGAGTGATGCCTGGTCGAGGGATTCCCAGGCACCAGCAGCATGCCCTCTGTGGGATCATACAGTATCACCTGCAGAACCCACACTGCACCTGCTCTCCAACTCCCCACAAATGGTGAGCCTTTCAGAAAGATCCTTTGTGCTTAAAGCTAGTTCCAGGAGGGTCCTCTCCCTTGGAGCCATTCCCTGGAAAAGTCCCTCACTTTCTATGGGACATGAGTCACCATCCCGCCCATGGCAGTGATATGCCTGTCTTGAAGCCCCCTTGATGAGACCCCACAAATCCCCTTGAGATCCTGAGCTCCAGGGCTAGCCAGCTCCCCCAGAACTGGTTTGCCACTATTAAAGAATCACAGAGCAAATGGAGCTTCCCCCTTCCACCTGGTGGCCAGGGAGCTCAGGAATGCAAGTGCAGCACTTGTCGCAGCAGGACCAGTCACCCCGAGACCTCTTCTTCCTTCCCTGCCCCTGCCCCCACCCCCGTGCTCCTTACTCACTGATTTTTCATGATGCCCTGAGCATATCCTTGTAAACCACCACAAGTCCTTTCTGGAAAGAGGCAATGCACACCCACGTATGCACTCACATACATGATGCGTTGCTTTAGCATCCTAGGTCTACGTGGTACAGGGGACCTACTTACTAATAAGATCTGACGTGTGAGTAGTGGGAGAGAGAATAAAGAAAGGGCAATTCTCCCATTTGTAATAGGTTCCTATTTTCAAATACATGGTTTCTATATACAGGGTGAGGCAAAAATAGGTTTATAATTCTTCATATGGAAAATAACACAATAATTAATGAATAGTAATACAAGAGTAAACTGCTTTGCGCACTCACCACTGTAAACCTACTTTGGCCCCAGCTTGTGCAGAACACAACTTTCCCATAAACTGAAAAGAAAGACCAGGGGATGCTGAGGCCAAAGGGTAGGGTGGGGTAAGGGTGCCAGGTCAGGTCCCCACATAGCTGAAGGCCAGAAGTGGAACACAAGCCACCGGACGCCAGGGCCTGCATGTGTGAGCCCCCCCCCTGGGCCTTCCAAGGGCTTCCAGACACTCAGGAAGGAAGGACGTCGTCAGTGAGCAAGTGACTAGAGAAAGGATCCAGCTCCAACTTCCCGGATCAGAGGGGGCGGGCAGGAAACCACCCTGAGGCCAAACACAGAGGCGCCCTCGCCGTCCACCAGATACACTCGGGCACTCAGCCCCATCCCAGCCTACCCCAATGGTTCTACACACACACACACACACACACACACACACACTGTCACCAGCAGCATCAGATACACCAGCACCACCAAGTGCAGTCCCACAACCCTACCCCTGAACACAGTCACACCGGGTCCCACATGCCTGGCCTCACCCCCTTACCATCATGGTCACATATTCTCCCTGCCACTGAGGAACCAAGACAGGGCCCGCCCAGCCCACCCAGACCCCAGACTCACTCGGAGATGTGCAGGAAGATGTCGGGGCCGCCGTCAGCTGGGGTGATGAAGCCGTGGCCCTTGGAGCGACAGAAGCATTTGCACACTCCTTTGTAGATGGGGCCCTGCGAGGCCCTCACCGTCCTGACAGAGAGGGGGGAGGGAGTGTGAGGGGGCCCCACCAGCCCTTCAGACAGACACCTGCTCTCCTGGGGCACACCCAGCTCATCCCAGCCCTGCCCACAGCTGTGCCCCCGAGGTCCTGGCACAACTCTGGGGGCCATTCACACAGAACCCAGTAAGAGTGACTCCCTGACGACCTTGGCAATTGTTCTCAGGACTCAGGTTCCCCATTTGAAAAGAGGGTATTAGACTAAAAGCTGACAACAGATCATTAATCAATCAGAGCAGCAGCCTCCACTCACTGGGCCTGAGGTCTGCATCTGCCAGGCACCGTGTGCATCCTCGGCAGCACCGTGGCAGCCCTGCTCCTGTCCCCATTTTGCAGCTGAGGAAGTTGAGGTCTGACAAGGGAAGAGTCTCTGTGTGGTTAAAGGCCAGCGATTTTCGACCCCAGCGGTCTCGCCCCAGCTCGCGACAGGCTCCAGTGGGCTTGGGGCTGCGCCCTCCAGAGTTTGCAAGGCACTCTCCATTTCTCGCCCTGACCCCACCCCCACGTCTCCCCCTGTGACAAACAGGGACACTGAGGCACAGAGATGGCCACCAGTCTCTGGAAGCCTCCCCCAGCCAGCCCGAGACTCACGCCGAGAAGGTCCTGGTCCGGCGAGTGGGCAGTGGGCTGGGGACCACATTGCTCCGGAGCGGGGATGGTGAGCGGTTGCGGGCCCGTTGGGTGTCCAGCAGCCCGACCGAAGCCTGGTGGGTGGGCGGCTGTGGTGGCGCAGGAGGTTCAGATGACATGGCTGACCTGGAGAGAGAGGGGGGCTCTCAGGGGCTCACACCCACGGGGAGGCCCCAGATGCATCCCCACCCCCACATTGGGGAGTCTGCCATCTGAGACCCATTCCTCTCGCTGTAGAATGCAGGCCCAGCTCACTGAGCATGCAGGTCACAGCCACGTCTCACAAACTCGCCTCCACAAACACTCCACAAACACGCTGGCTGGCAGGCCCAGCAGGTGAGGCGCGCCCCGCCTCTCTCTCCCTCCCCCCCTCCCCGCCCCGACCCCGGGGTCTGCAGAAGCCTGGCCTCCCTCTATCACGCGCTGCTCAAAAAGGCCAGCTGGTACCCATGACAAGGACGGCGTAGGTCCCCTGTGTGTCCTCAGTGCCCAGTACAGACCTGGGGCAATTAGTAAATACTGTGACAGGAAGGGAGGGGGCTTGGAGACAGGCAGGCAGGCCTTGCTCTATGCCAGCCCCTAGATCAGGACTCCAGCCTGAGAAACATTTTCTGGACCCTGCAAGGGCCAGCGGGGAGGGGAGGAGGGAGGCAAAAGAAATAGCTCAGTGTTCATCCAGGAAACTCTGGGACACAAACCAAAGACAGGCTCAGACACCGAGTCTGGATCCCAGAGGCTGTGACAAGCCGGCATGGAGGACAACCTCAAAGGCAGCGTGTCCACCAGCCCCTTACAAAAACCCAGCGCTCCAAGTGAATTCCCACTCCGTCTGGGTCACCAGGCTGCTATGACCACTGATTACCTCGGTGATCCCCCAACATGCATCAAGGGTGGGACCAGCCGCCAGAGGGCTGGGGGAGTGCACTCCACAGGGCTGCCTTGCTCAGGACGTTTTGCCAAGATCCGGATGTGGCCCGCTGTACCCAAGGCACACCACATGGTGACTACAAAGGCGCCCTCTCTAACGTGGCCTTGGCTCAAGGTCAAGAACAAAGAGCCCAGAGATCAAGTGAAGGACTTGTATCCATGTATATAAGCATAACCAATGGATATAAGACACTGGGAGGAGGGGGTGCAGGTGAGGGCAAGTACTGGGAGGTAGGAAAGGCCAGGGGGAGGTCAATGGGGGGGAAAAAAAGGAGACATGTGTACTACTATTTGTAATACTTTAAGCAATAAAAATAAATAAACAAAATAAATAAATATTTAAAAATTAAAAGAACAAAGAGCCCAGCCCAGGAGCCAGATGGCCTGGTAAGTCTCTTCCCCTCTTGGGGATGAATTTCCCATCTGCAGGGGGAGCGCCTGCTCGGGCTTCCACTTCAGGATGGCCACGAGCCTGAGCCCAGACCTCACCCGAGTTCACACAGAGCAGGGACAGAAGTGGCCCAATGGGCATGAGTGCCTCACACGGGGTTTTCAAATGTAAAATGTGATCTAGCTTTTAAACATCCAGGAGTTTGCCTCAACTTGCAGGTTTCCAGCTACTCGAGAGAAAAACTAGCAGCGCGGACAATCTGAACCCCCAGGTAGCTACCCTGCTTCCCTCATTTCTAGTAACTATGTGGCCCCTGAACACCGAGGTTTCAAAGTCACCCAGCAACGTCCCCTCTGTCCCCAACCAAACAACCAAGCACCGGCCTCATTCCTCTTCCCAAAAAACAAAATCTCTGCTCCCACACTCCCTACCACTACCCCACCACCGCCCACCGCCCCTCCCCCAGCAGCCCCCAGGCTCTCGCTGGCTGAGAAGGAGAGCCAGCTGGCCTCTGGAGGATATGGCATAGCTACCTCCTGACCCTTCTCTCAGCTGCAGCCACGGCCAGGGAGGACCGGGAGTCCGGGGAGCCCCCACCTCAAAAAGGCCCCGGCTGCTAGGCTGGGGGGTCAGGGCTCCAGCGTGACCCACCAGCACAGGTCATAGAGTCCTGGAATGTTCCAACGCACGGGGTTCTGGGAAGGGGCCAGCCCCGCCCACACTAAGGCCACCAGGACAGCAGGCGGGACCACAGTAACTCAGTGACACCAGAGTGCAGTGGAAAAGGCCCTCCCCACTTCCACCTGAAATCCCCCTCCTTTCCTCCGGGTCAGGCACATCTCATCTCACATTTAAAATGTGAGCTATCTTCTAAACATCCAGGAGTTTGCCTCAAGTTCCAGGGACCACCTGCCAGATGTGCAATCTTGGGCAAGCTACTTAACCTCTCTGGACCCCCCGTTTCCAAGTCCGGGAAATGGAGATTATAATAGTCCTGACTTCCCAAAAGGATCATGAGGTTGAAATGAAATAATGTGCGCTGAGCACTTGGCACACCATCTGCCCCCAACAAGTGAGCAATAAGTGTCAGCTATAATTGTTGTGTAATTGTCATCATAAAATTATTCAATAAATGTGTGCCCTGTGCCAGGCCCTATTCATGGCACTGGAGACAGAGCTCAATTTGGAACCAGAGAATAAACAGGTAAATCAATATATGAACAAGATCACTGAGATTTCCAAAAGGGCTGGTAAAAATGCACAGAAAGTGATAAAAAGAACAGGATGGGGGTGCTTCCCTAATGAGTTTACGAGCTGGATCCTGAACAATACCAGTCAACCTTCTGAAAAGCAGAAGGAGGCAGAGGAGGGGGGATGCCTGAGGTCGGCAGGGACTCAGGTATGACTGAGGCCAGGAAAGAGCCTATGTGGTGGCTGCTGGGGATGGAGAAGGTAAGAGACAGGTGGGGGAGTGGAAGGGAGGGCAGAACAGCTCAGAAAACCTTGGGCATCATCAGCATCACCACACGTGTCTTCCTTTCTTCACGCCTATTTGTCTGTCTGTCTCCATTCCCCTTGCCAAGCCCATCTCCACCTGGGTTAATGAACCGGGCCAAATTAGGCCTCTCTTCTCCCTCCACCATCTCCTCAACTCTCCCAGTATACTCAATCCCGCAGAGATGCCATCAGAAGCCCATGACCTTGTGGGGTAAGCAACTGAGGGCAGCACGGGGTCCCTCTGGGTCTCTAGGGCCAGCACTGGGGCTGCCACAGACAGTGAGAAAAACTAGTAGCGCAGAGGACAGTCTTAGGGAATGGCCCAAAGACTCCTTACCCAGCACCAGACCCGAAGCCTGGCTGGCGCTGACCATGCACTTGGGGTGCTCGGCCCCTAGCACAGTCCGCAGAAGGTGGTCACATTCATACTCACCTGCCAGAGGAAGAAACTCAGGCACTGAAAGCAGGAGTGACTAGGGAGGAGGAAGGAAAATGCCGGCCTGGGAGACCCAGCAGCCTTAATCACCACCACCCTGCCTGCCTCCCATGGCCCATCTGAGCTGGAGAGCAGCTGGGGCAGCTGGAGCAGGCCTGGCCAAGGACCAGTACCCCCATCCCCTCCCCCACCCACAATGGATCTGGTAGGAAGAGGAGGATAGAATGGCCTCTGTGTGGGGGAGGCCTCAGTTTAGGTCAAAGTCCAGCTGTAAGGAAAACAGCTGGGTGAGGGAGTTGCCAGTCACCCAAGAGCCAGCTCTGGGGCCCTGTTGCTGCCCTCCTCTCCCAACACACACACACACACACACACACACACACACACACGCATGCGTGCATGCAGCAACCCCACCAGCATAGTCCAGGCTTCCCGCTGGGTAATTGTGGTCCCAGGGGTGGCCTTGGAGCATCCCTGAGGGAGGCAGCTACATCCAGTGTGACTAGCACCCTCCCCCAACTCCTGCAGCTGGGAGGAGTTTGCAAACAGATGCTCAGGCTGGCAAGAGGCTCTAGGCCACACCTGGAGTGGACCTCTGGCCTGCAGCAAACTCAGACCAAATAGCATGCCCAAGACATGTCACAGTTGCTGCTCTGTGCACACATGTGTTTGTGTATCTGTGACATGTGTGTATATGAGTGTGCACAGGTAAGTGTTCTCACACATGACTCTGGAGCCATCTGTGCATCTGAAGTGTGCCTGCTCTGGCTTACGACCCAGGCTTGTCACTGCCAGTGTGTGCACACCAGTGGCCAGGTGGGCCTCACCCTGCCCCCCACACCTCAGGTGCTACACTGGCATCAGAGGACCTTGAAGAATGTTGCCTTCTAGTCAATTAAGAACTACTGGGCCCCCACTGTGTACAGGAATGAAGCTCAGGACAGCAAAATTCCTGCCCTCGACAACCACCAGGACAACAAGAACAGAGAACTGGGGCCAGGAGTGCTCTCAGCAATGTCAGCTCATCTCATCCCCATTTCACTGATGGAAAAACTGAGGACAAAGTATCAAATGACTTACCCAAGCTCCACATCTAATAAGTAAACTGGTGAAACTCACAGTACATCCAACAGTGGAAAAAGCAATAAAGAAAAAGCAAGCGGAGGCAAGGTGTGGGTAAGGGGCTGTATTTTTAAAGCAGGTGGTCCCAGGTGAGCTATTGGCCCTATTCTCCCTTCCCTAGACTGAAGAGTACCCAGCCAGAACAGGGAACCCAGGACCTAAATAAAGGTAGGGAAGCCAACAAGCCATTCCCACCCTGTGGGTCCCCAGGGAAAGGTGTGTCACCAGAGCCTTTACTCTGGGAAAGGGCGGAGAAGGGGCCTCAGCCCAAAATAGCCTGGGAATTTTCCACAGGCCATGCAAGTCCTCTTGGAAGGTTCTGAGAATTCCACTGGGCACCAGGCTCCTCCTCAGCCCATAGATCTGGACGCTGGAGATCCAACCCTGCAGGTCTCCTTTTAACCCCCAACCCCCTCCTGCTCTCTCAGCCTAAAAGCCACCAATCACATCAAACAGTGGCTGGGCCCAGCCCCAGGGCCAAGCCACTGCTGGCAGGTGAGGATGAGTACTAGCCCACACAAAGGGCACGGGATATGGGCCCAGAGAACCAGGCATGGGGCATGGGGGCATGGAGGCAGTGAATGTGTGATGTCCACCGTCCACTGACTTCTATGCCAGGCTCTGTGCCAGCATTTATATACATTAATTAGATTCACCCCACATCAGTCCCACAGGGGAGGCACTTTTATGATTCCCATTTTACAGATAAAGAAACTAAGGCACAGAGAGGTTTAAGCCAGCTATATTCACACTTTAGTTGACCCATGAATCTCAGGGATGGAGTGAAAGTACTCATTCTGATTCTGAAGGTTGGGGGCTGAGGCCTGAAAGTCTGCATTTCTAAGGTGCACCCAGGGAGGCAGATGCTGGGCAGAGCCCACAGAACTGGTTTTTAAGAAAAACAGGGTGGGGAGTGGGGGGTGTTTAGGCTCTAGATGACTCACAAAATTATCCCAGTGATAATTTTACCTGGGATCCTGGTAAACTGAGGCAGAGACACCCTCCCTTCTCTCCCCTCTCCTCCCCACCTCCACCCCAGCTGAGCCCCAACCTGGCAGAACTGAGGGCCTGCAGGCCTAGCAGGGTGGGTCAGCTGAGGCAGCACAGAGGGGCCCAGGAAGCCAGAGGGCCCACAATGAGCCCCATTCCCCTTCATTGTTCCAAAGAGAGCCTGGTTCTGGGGGAGGGATGGGAAAAGGACAAAGGGAAGGGGAGGAGGCAAAGGGAGGAAAAGGGAGCAGTGGGTAGGGAGTGAAGGGTAGAGGGAAAGTGTCAAGCTGAAGGATGAGGGAGCTGGGGGAGAGGGGAGGGAATGAAGAGAAAGTCAAGAGGATGTGGCAACAAGAGAAAAATACAAACAGGGCAGGAGGGTGTAGCCCCAGCCCCAGTGTCAGGGGCTGGATGAGAACAGCTGAGCCCCATTCCAGACTGAGCCCAGCTGGCCTGCGCCTGCCCCCTGGGGCCCAAATGCTGGGAAGAGGTCTCAAATCCCAGGACCAGTGTGCTGGGAACCAGAGGCTGGCCCTCCAGCATTGCCACCTGACCCCAAGTAGGGCTCCCACCCCATCCTTCCCAGAGATGGTCACCCAGAGCCTTGACCACCTAGGTCCCGGCCCAGCCCAGCTCAACCCTCACAGCCCTTCTGAGACAGCCCAAGCCCTTGCTGGTAACTGAAGCCCGCTCTGCATCCCGCTGCACGCATTCGGGAATTCCATCTTTGCCGCTGGACCTTGGCAGCAGACCTGCTTCAGGTCCACTCTGCTCTTCATGCCGTCTGTGACCCTGGCAAGTGACCTCACAGCTCACGCCTCAGCTTCATCATCTGTCGAATGGGACAGTAACAGTGGCAGCCTCCCAGGCCTAGGAACATTGTGCAGGACAACTGCAATGGGCTGGGTCCACAATAGTTGAGCTGCTCATGGTGGAACTATCAGGCACTAGGCCATCTAGAAAGATCCCTCCCATTCCTGTCCCTGCCGACGGAACAGAAACCAAGGGCTCTGACCGTGCCATCAGTGGGACAAAGAAAACCGGCCCTCTCCCAAGGGAACCCTCCTTCAACACCACCCCAGACTCTAGGAAGCCCTCAGGATTTCCTGGGCCAGTAGGAGATCAGGGGGAGGGCAGACAGGCCAGCACTGAGAACCAGAAGTCATCAGGGGCTCCAGGAGAGGGGAGGCCCTGGCCTGGAGGAGGGGCAGGATCACTTCAGGAGTGGGGAAGTCATTCCTGGCAGGGGGATCTGCAGGGGCAAAGGCCCAGAGGGAGGGGTGCACGCACAGAGAGAAGTGGGGAAGATCCAGTGGAAGATAACAGGAAGCTCTGCTGAGAAGTTTGGCACTAGAAGACAATGAGCACCATTTGAAGCCTGGGGTTGATTTAAACCAATTGTTTTTACAAGTCTCCCCTGGCGAACGATTGGAGGGGCATGACTTGGGGCTAAGAGACTGAGAAATATCAACATGGCAAATAAAAAATGTAACAGTCGCTAACCTTCCTCCGGGCAAGGGGTTAGCCATCTCCTTTCATTCTCACACATTGCCTTAGGGTAGAAAAATTATATCCCCAGTCTACGGAAGGGGAAACTGAGGCTCCCGGAGGCCCCAGTTTGCAACGAGATGAGAACGGAAGCCCTGCCTGGAGCGGGCTAATCTGCGCTCCCCCCGCCTCCATAAACACACAGAGTTCAACACCAGAAAGGAGGGGGTGGGAGGATATCAGGGGCTTCCTTTCTTTAAATCGAAAAAGAACAGTTCATTTCCGGCCTGCAAACGGGCTGCCAGCGAGGCCAGCGGGGAGGGAGGCTGCGGACGCGGGAGAAGTTTTCGGCCCCGCCTAGGGGCCCCCCATCCGGGCGCAAACACAGTCGGCGACGGCCCGGCGATTCCTCCCCCGAGGCAGCCAATCGCGCGCCGCCAGGCCGGCTCCCCCGCCGGGCCCGGCCGCGGACCCGCCGCCAAACCCGCAACTGGCGCGCCCGCCCCGCCGCCCGGAGCGACGCCCCCCGCGCCTCGCCCCCTCGCACCACCAGCCACCCCATCCGCGCTGCAGCGCGCACGCGAAAGCGAGGGGAGGCTTCCCTACACGCGGAAAACAGGTGGCCGGGCGGGAGTGCTACCCGAGGTCGGCTCCCAGTCCCTCCAGCCGCCGCCACTCCCACCCTCCTCCTGGGAGGAGTAACTCGCTCTCCCCAAACAGGCCTCGCGACCCGAGGTTTCCTAGGAGCCCGAGAGTCCCAGCCTCGAGCCCCCTGCCGGCGAGCTGGGAGACCCTGCAACGGGGGGCGAAGGGAGCACCGGCGCAGAGGAGCCCGAGTCCCATCCAGGCGGCTTCCGGCCCTCCGGGCAGGGGCCCCCGCCACGCCCTCCTCGGGCCCCCGGAGACGGTCCCTACCTGGCGACCCGCTCCTCTCCGCCTGCGGCTGGGCTCCGTCTGCCGGAGGAAGGCGGCGGAGGGGGCGTGGTCCGAAGGGCGGACCCGCTGAGGCCCCGCCCCCAGGAGCTGCCAGCCAATGGAGCGGCGCCGGAGCCTGGGCTGGCGGGGGCGGGACGGGCGGGGACCGCTCCGACGGACCTTTGTGTCCCGCGCAGGACTGGCGGGAGCGCAGGACGCCCGCCGAGGACTTCGTCGCCCTACCCCGTGCGGGGGCGGAGGACAGCGCCTGCCTGTGTTGGCCCCACGGTCAGAAAGCTCCCCTGAAAAGTGGGAGAATCCCATCTTCGCGCTTGCAGGTCCGTCTCCTAACCCAGCGGGACCGGTGCGGCCGCCATCTGACTTTCGCTCGGAATCCGGATGGACCTGGAGTGCTCTAGGAAACAGATGGAGGAGTGACAGGAATGGAGAGACAGAGGGGAGGAAAGGAAAACAGAAAATGCAAAGAAAGAAAACGAGGGAAAGCTGTTGATTTTGTTTTTGTTTTTTATTCGTTTTATTTTCAAACTCCCCCCACCCCCCGCCAGGAAGGAAGAGAAAGAGATAGAAACATCAATGATGAGAGAATCATTGATCAGCTGCCTCCTGCAGGCCCCACAGCAGAGACTGAGCCGCAACCTGGGCATGTGCTCTTGACAGGAACTGAACCCAGGACCCTTCAGTCTGCAGACTTATGCTCTATCCACTGAGCCAAACCAGCTAGGACTCGTTTTATTCTTCCCCTCAATCCTTGACTCTGGAGGTAAAAGGTGTTATTCTCATTTTATTGGAGAGGAAACGGAAGCACGAGAGAGGAGTGACCTACCCCAAGTCACAGCAAGTTTGAAACAGCAAGCTCAGACTCAGGATGGTAGATGAAGGGCAGGGAAGTGGGGAGGTAACCTGCAACTGGCCTGGGACCACAGGGCCCAGGAGTGAGGTGGCACTGGGATCTCTGCAGGAGCCCACTAGCTCTGCCTGCCATTCATCTCTCTCTCCTTCCCCATCAGGAGCATGCAGACTATTGAAGACAAAGTGAGAAGACAGCTATCTACAACCAGGAAGAGAGTCTCCACCAGGAGCCAAGAGGGCTGGCACCTTGAACGTGGACTTCTCAGTCCCGAGAACTGTGAGAAATACACTTCTTTGTTTAAGCTGCCCAGTCTGTGGTATTTTGTTATGGCAGCTAGAAGAGACTAAGGCTGTCCCCTTTTTCTTCCTTCTCCCCCCAAATCCCTTCTCAGCTTCTCAGTCAGTTGAAGCCTCTCAGGACTTCACGTCCTAGTTTGGTGCAGTTCCAGTTTGCAGTCACACCAGGCTCAGGGTCGGGCACGGCACACGCAGAAATAAAAAGTGCCCATCTAGTCCCCACCCCAGAGGAGCTGCAGCCTGGTGAAGTGGCAGACAGGTTGATAACCGATAACCAATCAGCAGGATGTCGTGTGGTAGGCTGGATAAGCCTGCAAAGCCCAGTGAGTGTCCCATCAGAGGAGACTTGCTCCGAGGGAGGAGTTCTCTCGCAAGTTGCCATGGTTTACGCCTACTGCAGCCAGTGACATCAGTCCACATGTCGCCTTGCCTCATACTACTGGCCTCGTGCAAGACTTTGAAGCAATAGCTAATGAAGAGAGCTGGCCTATTTCTGCCCCATGAGGACCAATCTGCCAATCAGCCAATCAGCCAGCCATCCGACAAATATTTATTGAATATGCACTCTGTTCCAAACCCTACACTAAAAACTCACATTGGCCCTGCGCCTTGGAGTATTACACTCTTACAGGAGCAGATGTTAAACCGGTAACCACGCAAGGGTATAAAAGCCCACTGTATCCATAGCAGGGATGGTCACCATGCTGGGAGAGCTGAAGAGGCTTCTCTGGAAAGTGCTAATTGACCTGAGATCTTTCAAAAGATCAAGAATTAAACAATGGAAAGGACATTGTCAAGAGAGGCTACCAGAGTATGTGTACAGGCCCTGTGGTGTCAGGGCATGTGGGATGAGATGGCAATTGACAGAATGAGTCAAATGTATGGGTCTCAATTAGGAAGCTTCATCTTTAAGAGTGATGGTAGCCAGGTAACGGCTTACAGCAGGGAAGAAGTGGAGACTCCTCTCTCCAAAATGCAATTCCCATCCATCTGTCACCATTCCTTCTCACTGTGACTTGGGCCTATACTCTCTCACCAGGAGCAGTGGCCTCCACCCATCCCTTCTGCCTTCCTCTAATTTCATGCCCACACTCCAATTTTCTGTGCAGCAGCCAGAGTGAGCTTTCAAAGTCCAACCATTTTAAAAGAAAAAGAAAAAATCATGCTACTTGGTAAGGCAGACTTTATTCTGGACTATCACGATAGGTATATGTGCTGAGGTTCTTGTTCCAGCATTACAAAGGATTCAGCAATCTGGAGAAAGGCTGCACGTAGATTAAATAAGAGCCCAGAGATGAAAGATAATTTTGAAAGGCATTGAGAGTCAGAGGAGCTTTAGCTAAAGGAGCTAAAGTTCTAAGTTCTTAGTTCTCCTTGTCTCGGGACCCCTGCTTTTTATTAACACAATTTGTCCTAAGGCAAGGTGGAGATAATACACTTCAAAAGGTAGGGTACAGAAGCATTGTCAGATTGGGGAATAGCCTACAAACTGTTCAGGTGCTTGGCCAACAAGAGGCAATAACATGTAGACTGAGATGCCCTGAGCTGTCTGATAGTAAACAATCATCTATTCAGGTTTGGGGGAAGTGCCTTTTAGCCATTCCAACAAGTGATTACATATGTTGAGCCCCCAAGTTTCATCAACCTTTTGATGAAACTCTTATAATTATGACATGCTAGAATTGGCTTCTGGCATATAGAGAACACTGTGTGGGGTTTTGCAGCAAGAGAGAGAGAGATTGCACTCAACTCCAAATACAATAAGGAAAAGTGAGAATTTATACTCAAGGAGCTGGCAGGCGGGGAGGAGTGTTGTGGCGGGGCGGGGGGGGGGGGGGTACCTCTGGCTAAATGGGCCTAGCAGGATTCTTGCAGAAGGCAGGCCAGTGTGCTCAGACATCACCTGAAGGTTGGTGGGAGATGAGGAACTTCATCAAATATCAAAGGTGACCAGGTATTGAGGGTGAGGGATTCTGGCCAAACCAACTTGAAAGGACTCTTACTAAAACTGGACTGTACAAGGACAAAGACAGGAGCTCAAAATCAAGTACAGGGCTCAAAGGAGCCAGCCTAAAGTTTAGTCAAGAAGAGACTCTTTAGCCCTGGCTGGTTATCTCAATGGTTAGAGTGGCAGCCCTCCTCTTCTTCCTCCTCACTCCCCCCAACTCCCCACTGAAGCATCTCAGGTTCAATTCCCCATCAAGGGCACCATACCTGGGTTGCAGGCTCCATCCCCAGCTCTGGTCAGAGTGTGTGGAGAAGGCAACCAATCAATGTGTTTCTCTCACATCCAAGTTTCTCTCTCTCCCTCCATCTCTCTCTCTCTCTCTTTCCCTCCCCCCACCTTCCTTTCCACTTTTTCTAAAAAAGAAGTGGGGGAGTCCTAACTGGTTTGGCTCAGTGGATAGAGTGTTGGCCTGCGGACTAAAGGGTCCCAGGTTCGATTCCAGTCAAGGGCATGTACCTTGGTTGTGGGCACATCCCCAGTAGGGGGTGTGCAGGAGGCAGCTGATCGATGTTCTTCCCTCATCAATGTTTCCAACTCTCTATCCTTCTCCCTTCCTCTCTGTAAAGAATCAATAAGATATATTTTTAAAAAGAGGGGCAGGGGGAATATTCTCAGGTAAGGATTAACAAAAAAGAGAGAAACTATTTATATGTGTATAAATAGTCTCCATGTCCCTCCTGTGCTCAAAACCCTCCAGTGACTCTGTATTGCTCTTTAAATAAATCCCAGCTCTCCTGCTGTAACACTTCAGATTTGACTTAGCTGAATATGAGAAAGTGCCAGTAAGAAGCTGGTGCGAGGTGGAGGTTGCTATCTGTGCCATGTGAAAGAGGCCTGGAGTTGCTGTGCTCGGTTGATACAGCAGCTCTGCAGTCCTCAGACTTGGATGTCTCCTCATCCTCACCCCGTCATCCTTTAACATTGGCTTCTGGTGGTCTCAGGGGCCAGGGCAGCCACCTGAGCTCCAGCCATCACACAGCAGTATTGGATGGGGAGAGGCAAAGGAGCGTCTTCTCATCTCCAGAGTCTCAACACCATTGTCTAGCGAGCCCCACCACTCTGTGGGCTCCCCTTAGAGTTCTCATCTAAACCTCTCATTCCTTGGCCTACCAGTTCTCTGGGTACACAGAACATCACCTGTTGGGCTCAGCAGGCGCCTCCAGAGCCCAGCCCTGCACAGAGTCCCTGTGAGCAGACTTGAATTGTGACTGAATGCACAAATGGGTGAAATGAATGTGTGCATGAAACCATTTCCCGCAGCGCCCCTTCATCTTCTCCAGACACAGAAATGCTGACCTGGAAACTGGAGTGAACTGGTCTGAGACTTCCTGGCGGGCTTCCTGTAGGAAATGCCAAATGGAATCTCGACAGGTAGGAAGAGCATTCTAGGCAGAGGATCAGCAGAACTGAAGGCCACATCCCATTCCCACTCCCTCTCTCCCAGCTCCAGGAGGTACTGCCACACCCAAGGGGGTGCTTCAGGCATGTGGTAGAGCCTCTACAATCATCCAAATGATGCGGGCCCTCCTAGCATGCAGAGCAGGGGCCATGGTTGTGGAGGTGAGGCAGTGGAGTGTTAATGAAAAATCACACACAGAGAACAGTTTCCAGTGCCCTCCTTCCCCCCACCCCTCACAGTCAGTGGGACACCTCCTAGAACTGTGCCCCTGCCCCACCAAGCGCAGGCTCCCTCACAATCAATATCCCAGCAGACTGGCATGTTTCCATGGAGGAACTACACATCGTCCACAGGCCCACCTGCCCCGCTTGCTCTCCCCAGTTCCTGCTGCTCAGGTCAGACAAATATGCTGCGTCACTTCCTGTTTCCTCCTCATTCTCCCATCGTGTCGAGAAGACACTGTATGTTTCTGGAACACATTCTGGTGAAGGGGGAGGAGGGCCCCATCCAGCTGTGTTGAGCTTGGTGTGCAGACTCTGGGGACAGGTGGTGAGTGATTAGACTCCGCCCACATTCAGATCTGGGAGCACTCTTCCCAGGATGCCTCTTTCTGGTTGTTACACCCAATTAGAGAACTCTCTGCCCACCCGGAGCCAAAGGTAGTGCCCCTCCGATCAGTCTGTCTCCCCCCCCCATCTTCACCATTGTTTCACTCTCTTCCCCCTACGGTTGTGTCCCCCACTAAAATATGAGTTCCCAGGCCAGGCACCTCATCTGCCTTGCTTGGTTTCCTAGGCTGACACATGTTGAAGAAACAAGGGTCTGTCGCTAATGAGGGACCAAGCATAACACTCAGTTTTCCCTTCTGTAACACTGTGCTGGGATGCCGAAACCGGTTTGGCTCAGTGGATAGAGCCTCGACCTGGGGATTGAAAGGTCCCAGGTTTAATTCCAGTCAAGGGCATGTATCTTGGTTTCGGGCACATCCCCAGTAGGGGGCATGCAGGAGGCGGCTGATCGATGTCTCTCATCGATGTTTCTAACTCTCTATCCCTCTCACTTCCCCTCTGTAAAAATTCAATAAAATAAAATTTTAAAAAAAAAACTGCTGGGAGAGCCAGATGTTCTGTGTTCCCAGAGCTATGGCCACTGGGAGACAGAAATGAACTGGTAGGCAAAGGAATGAGACCTCTAAGGGGAGCTGAAAACTTCACCCTGTGCTGGTGGGGAGACCTGGGACTGAGGGGGTCCTATCTCAGGCCTGGTACACCCGGGCTGACCCCATGTGGGCAGCTATTGTAGCTGGAAGCTGCTCGGGGTGAGGTCCAGGGGTGGCTGGCTGAAGTGAGGGAAGATGGACCCAGGAGCCCCCCTCCTGCTGTGTGAGCACTCCCCACACCCAGACACTCCTTCCACACACCCTCCCACATGGACAGACACACATACATACCTGCATCCACATGAACAGCCCACACAGCTACTCATGGACACACATATCTCCCCACACACCACCAGATGCAAACACCACAGATGGAAACATGCACACCCACACCTTCCATCACACAGCTCCTGGGTCAGACCAGACCCCAAGAGCTTTCTCGGTCTAGAAACAGGCCAAGCCTCTGGGGGTGGTCAGAGAGTGCTGGGGGCAGGGATGGATGGCCATGGGAAGAGGTAACTCTGTCACCCTCCTCCACCCGGGGTGCCTGCTCTCCAGGGAGAGGGCCTCCCCTGGTGCTCAGGCAAGGATGGGCAGGGGGAGGAGGGAGGGTGGGATCCAGGTAAAACCCAGGCAACCTATTCCTCCTCCCCACACACTTGCCCAATAATTACAATTCATTCCTCTGGATTCCTTCCTCATTACATTGCCTGCCTGTGAGTTATGTCCTCTGAGAAGAGAGGATGAACAGGAAGGAAAAAAAATGTCCCATCTCATTTGGAGTCCAGCTTCAGAGTCTTTCTTATTTCTCTAGAAGAAAGCATAGCCCAGAGAGGGTGAGTTAAGTGCCCAGGATCACACAGCAAGAAAGAACCAGGGGGGCTCCCAATACCAGGCTCATTTCCTTCCCGGGATGGCCTGCCCCCTGCTCTGGCTTTCATGACTCTGCTTATTGAATTTATTATTGTCATGGTTATTGCTACTACTAATTGCTAACTCATTGCAAGCTTTCTATATGCCAGGCACAGGGCTCAGTGCTTCATATGGATTCCTTTCCTTCATCATTCACTCAACACATCTTTTGTGAGCATCTACTATGTCCCAGACACTCTGCTAGGTACTGGGGAGAGCTGTAAACAAAATCGGGAAGGATCCTCATGGAGCTGACGTTTTGAGGGTAATGAATGATGATCAAGTAAACTACAAGAACCAATTAATTTCAGACAGAGGTAACGTGTTGAAATTGAACTTGGTAATTATGGGAGAGTGTGGGTGGCTCCTCTTGCCAAGGTTCTTCACAAGGAGTGGCATGGGAGCTAAGAATTTGACAATGAAATGAACCGTGCGATATCTTGGGAAAGAGCACTCCTGGCACAGGGACAGCAAGTGCAAATGCCCGGGGGCAGGATGGAACAAACAGAAAGGAGGCATGTGTGAAGGATCAGCCAGCAAGGTCAACTTCTCTCAGTGAATTTTTCATAACACTCAGAGGAAAGATTGTTAGTACCAGATCTATTTTTCCGAGGAGGAAACTGAGTTCTGCCTGGGGTCTCGCAGCTGGGAGTGACAGCCATGCTCTGACCACTTACTTTCTCCTCTATGCCAGGCCTTATGTGGGGGATGCAAAGGTTATAACAAATAATTAACAACATCCTCCAGAATCCCTGAACCCTGCAGAGAACTGATCCTCACAGAAGAGGCCCAGGAAGAGCCCAGCCAGGTCTCATGGCTCCCCCAGTGACCCTGTGTCTGGATGCAGAGACTGGGTTCTAACCTGGCTCCCCCACAGCCCTGCAGTGTGACTTTGTGCTGGCCTCAAGCCCTCTCTTGACTCCACATTCCTTCCAGCCTGTCCTGAAGGAAACAGCGTGGAACAGGAGTCCTCAGCCCCAGGACAGGATGGGGAACACCCTTAAAGGAAGGGTAGCAGGGGCGACCCTGCTGCCTGGGTCCCTGCCCACTATGGGGACTTCTCACCCCAGCAGACCCCAGAGGGATAAGATGAAGCTGACTCACGCAGTCTGGTGCTGCTCCCTGGTGGCCATATCCGGAATGGTTGGGCGCCCAAGCACATCGTTCATCAGCCATTCATTTACCCTCAGAGGGTCCCATTCAGCACTACAGCCAGGATCCCAGCCCTGCCTTAGGACCATCATTCTCAAAATCCCAATCCCCAAAGAAGGCGGTCTCCAACCCCATTTCAAGATGTGTAACCGCAAGTCTGTACAAAGGTGTGATATCCAGGGCATTTGAAGCTAAATGGAGCTGGGCTCTGATGAGTGGACCATGCAGCTCATCCATTCATTTGTTCATTCATTCACTAGTTCATTCGTTCACACATTGAACCTGTATTAATTGAGCACCTCCTCCACGCCATTGCTGAGGGAAGCACTACACCGCATGTCAGACACCAATACATTCTGGGGTGTGGACACTGTGGGTATTGGTAAGGAGTTGCAGGGGAGGTCAAGGGTCGGTTGGGAGAGGGTCAGCAGGAGCCAGGCATTCCTTTTCCCAGGAAGATGATGCCCTTGTAGGAATCAGGAAAGGGCTTCCTCAAGACACTTTCCCTTCTTCAGCTGAAAAAAACGGTGTAAGGGTGCACGGGTCTATGTCGCCCAGATACAAGTGGCACTGGCTACCCTGGGCACACCTGCCTGCACACTGCCCCCTCACTCCCCAGGTGGCACCTTCACCTTGATCAGACCGCACAGCTTAGCCTGTGCTAGACCTTCACATAAATAAAATCACAGAAGACCTACTCTTTTAGGTCAGGTTTATTCTTTTTAAATATTTTTTTTTCTTGATTTCAGAGAGGAAGGGAGAAGGAGACACAGAAACATCAATGATGAGAGAGAATTATCAATCCGCTGCCTCCTGCACCCTCCACACTGGGGATCCAGCCCACAACCCAGGCACGTGCCCTGACGGAGAATTAAACTGTGACCTCCTGGTTCATAGGTCGTACTCAACCATTGAGCCACACCAGCTGAGCAGGTCGGGTTTCTTTTGCTCAAAATCATTTTTTGAGATATATTCTTCTTGCTGAGCACCATAAGTAATTCATTGTCTTTATTGCTGAACAGCAATCCTTGGTATAAATATACACAATCTGCTTATTCACTTACCTGTTGACAAATATTTGGGTTGTTTCTAAATTTGGGGTATTATAAATTTTCTCATGTGGTCTCTTTTTGAACACACGTTTTTATGTCTCCTGGTAAAAATCTGGGAGTAGGACTGCTCCCTATGGTTTTCTTTCTTTTTTTAAAAAATATATTTTATTGATTTTTTACAGAGAGGAAGGGAAAGGGATAGAGAGTTAGAAACATTGATGAGAGAGAGACATCAATCAGCCGCCTCCTGCACGCCCCCCACTGGGGATGTGCCCGAAACCAAGGCACATGCCCTTGACCAGAATCGAACCTGGGACCCTTTAGTCCACAGACTGACGCTCTATCCACTGAGCCAAACCGGTTTTCTTTCTTCCTTCTTTTTTTGTATATTGCCCTTCTTATGTTTTCTTCTATGAAGTGTCTATTCTGATCTTTTGCCCACTTTTAATATTGCATTTTTAAAATAACTATTTCTGCATGGAAGGAGATCTTTTATATTCTGGATACATGTGCTTTTTGTCACACATATGGACTGCAAATATTTTCTTCCAGCCATGGCTTGCCTTCTTTTTTCTCTTTGGTGTCTTTTAACAAGCTGACTCTCAGCTGTGATGAAGTCATTTTTTTTCAGGTTTTTCTCCTATGGCCTATGTTCTCTGTCCCCTGTAAGAGATTTTTATATTATTAATATGTTTTTATTGATTTCAAAGAAGAATGGAGAGACAGAAACATCAATGAGGAGAAACATCTATTGGCTGCCTCCTGCATGCCCCACACTGGGGATCGAGCCACAACCTGGGCATGTGCCATGGCTGGGAATCGAACTGTGACCTCATGATTCATGGGTCAACACTCAACCACTGGGCCACACTGGCTGGGCCCCTATAAGAAATACTGATAATCACATTTGTTTTGGGTTACTTTCATTTTTTCAGTGTTGCTTTGCTCTTTTTTTTACATACTTTCTTTGTAATTAGAAAAAATATGATATAGTTCCAAAGTCAACTCAGTAAAGCAAAGCATATTTAGAGAGGGCCTGCTTTCACTCCTGTCTCCCTCAACATCAACCACTTTAGTTTTCTTATTAATTCTTCCTTTATTTCTTCTTGAAATTATACACCTCCCTCCCTGTTTCCTTACACAGACAGTGGCACTATATCTATCTACCTACTTATCTATATGTATATATAGATGTGTGTATATATATGTGTGTGTATATATACATATATACCTATCTCTATATATCTGTGTGTGTGTGTGTATGTGTGTGTATATATATGTGTGTGAGATTTACTCATATATCTTGTTTTTTGTTCTTAGTTAGCACTCTATTCCTGAGAGATTACATCATAGTAATATATGGAGATTTTCCTGTTTTTCTTTTTTCCTCCTTCCTCTCCCTACCCCCTCCCTCCAATCTCTCTCTCCCTTCTTCACTCCCCTCTCGCCCTGCATTTTTCTGCAGCTGAAGAGTTGCTATACATAAAGACATTTTTAGTTTTTGTCTAGTTTTTGCTGCTGCCCTGAAGAGCCTTTTGTTTGAGTCATTTGACATTTTTGCTGGTCTACCTTGGGATGGATTTCTAGAAAGTACTACCAGGTCAATCGTCCACACCTGCAACTCTGCTAGAGACTCGCCCCAGCTCTTGGTTGCTGCCAGCTTGATAGCCTTGAAGGCTACCCCAGATGTTCCCCACGAGCAGCCATGGAGAACACTGTCCAGTCGCATGCCTGTGCACACACATCCTGCCCGCGCTCTCCCTGGCCGAGCCCAGCTGAGGTGCCAAGCCAGCGCACACAGTGGGATCATCTCTTCTGGGCTACTCAGGCCACTAATCACAGTAAGCATGCTGGCTTTGTGTCTGCACCTGGCGGCACTGTATTAAGGTAGCTGTTATTATCCCCATTTTACAGAGGAGTCAGCCAGGCGATGGAGGTCAGGGAAAGTGAGGATCTTGCATGAGCTCACAGCTGAACAAGCAGGAGAGGCAGTTGAGGTGACACTCACACACATACACCTGTAGTACATATGTGTTACATGTATATACATGTGTGAATACACAGATCTGTCTTTACATAGACAGACCCATGTGTATACACATTTACTATATGCACATGTTTACTGTATGCATATACCTACATACACATGTGTGCATGCATGTACACCTACTTCCAAATAGGACATGAGCATCCTCACAGCTAGATCTCCGCCGAGAGCAGGATCAATCCCTCAAGGCAGAGTCGCCAGTTCCGAGCAGATTCCTATCTGTGAAGCCTGGGATCGGTGCTCCCACTCTGCCCTGTGATCAGGGCGCCGGTGCCCACTCTGCCCACAGCGGGGCAACGGACACGGCGAAGGGCCATCTTCAGAAGGTCCCCAGCTGGGTGCCTGGCAGGCTGCCCTCCTGCAGGGCCGGGTGAAGCTCCCCTCAGCCATTGTGAGGACACACATCACAATGGCCGTTCCACCTGAGCCAGGCCCAGCAAGAGGCTCCGAGGCCTGCACTCCTGTGCGCGGGCCGCCAGCCGCCATGAGGGCTCCTGGAGAGAAGCGCTCGGCTGCTCAGAACTCGGAACCCGATCCTGCTCGGATACCATTACTGGAACAAAGGGCCTCCAGGGTCCCAAGATGGAACCCTCCAGTGGGTGAGAGTGCCCTTCAGGTGTCGGCTGGGAGAAGCCAGGGATGGGCGAAGGGCGGGGCTCGGGGAGCAGAGAGATTGTGTGCCCCCTTGCTGAGCGGGTCGCCCACTCCAGTCCTCACCCCACCTCCCCAAGTCCTGCTGTTCCCGCCCTGGGACCGTGTGACTCAGGGGAACAAAGTGGGGCTTCACATCCTGTGCCCTCTCCTAAAGTGCCACAAAGAAGTCGCAGGAAAAAGCTAAGGACTCCCCCAAGTCAGGTATGACCTGCCCCCTTCTCCCAGCCTGCCCCATGTGCCCAGACACCAAGACAGGTGAGGTGGGTTAGGGTTAGGCTTACAGTCATGCTTAGAGTTCTGGCCATGCTGATGTGAGTGTGCATAAGTCGCAGAATCCCTTTGAATCTCGTAAGAGAATTGGTTGGAAGGATTAAGAGATGAGGTAGGCTGGGCAGGTGCTAACTCAGTGGAGACTGGGAGTTTCTAGTTGGCAGCCCTGGGCCAGGAACTGAATTTCTAACCTTCAGTTTTGTCATCTGTAAAATGGGTACAAAAATGAGGTGAGGTGGGACTGCTGAGGGCACCGGATGGGAGCCTAGACTGTGGTAGAGCGTGCGGAGAAACTATTTCCATGCTCCTACTCAGGGTAAAGGCATTGGAGGGGAAACCCAGGGTCCCACACCCCCAAATCATGAAGCTCCTTTCCTGGGAGGGTTAAATTCCCATGTAAAGCATTCATTGAAAGTGGTTCCCAATGAAACACAAGGGGATCCCCATCCATCACCCACATTGTCATTAAAACTATGGGGCTCCCACTGCACCCCCTCTCAGACACTCTGGGGACGCAGGGTCCTAGAATTTCTTGTCCGACCAGCCCTCCACCTGCATGCTGGTCCCCAGGGCTGGCCAAGAGCTGATGGCTGGGGGTGGCAAGAGACACAGCTGGGTGATCGCAAGTTGAGAAGCCCCTTCGGGGCGGGAGGGATCCAAGGTGGGAAGAAGGGACGCAGACCCAAAAAGCCCCTCCCAGGAGGAGCAGGTGCAGTGTTGCCACTTCCGGAGCCGTCCTGACCAGAGGCCAGGACGCGACCTGGAGTAGCATGTGCTCTGGAGGCAGGCATCTTAAGTTCCGTTAATGACTGATACTTATTTACCGGGGACCTCAGGCATGTTAACCTCTTTGAGCCTAGTCTCCACATCTGCAAAATTGGAATGACACCCAGCCACTTCTCTGGTGTTTTGGCAAGAGTAAGTGGAATGAGGGATGTAAAGTGTTTAGTGCAGAGTTTGACATGTAATAAATGCTTCAGATAAAATTACAAGAAAAAAAAAAAGGCGCCCTAGCCAATTAGTTTAGTGGTTAGAGCATCGACCCACTGACTGAAGGGTGGCAGGTTTGATTCTGGTCAAGGGCACATACCTTGGTTGAAGGCTCGATGCCCGGCCCCTGTCGGGGTGCATGTAGAAGGCAGCCAATCGATGTGTCTCTTTCACACCCATGTTTCTCTCTGTCTCTCCTCCTCCCCTCTACTCTCTCTAAACATCAATGGAAAAATATCCTCAGGTGAGGATTAAAAAGAAAGGAAATATAGGGCCCTGTGCAATTCCCCATCCTCAACTCCCTGGCACCGCCTCTAGGAAGGTCTTCCATCCTAAGACAATGAGGGCACATTGGACTCAGAAATGCCTGGGTTCCCCTTTCAGCTCCTCCATCTATTAGTTATACAACCAGCTTTCTATCATATAAAATGGGTATCTCCCTCAGACTGACCAAGTTTTTAGCTCAGTGCGTGGCACATAGTGGGCCTTCATATCTAAGTGTGTGTTCCTTCCTCTCTCCCAAAGAGCCACCCCCGCAGCCATCTTCTCATTCTCCTCGTCCTCCTCCTTATGCACCACCTTCTCCTGGACCACCTCCTCCACCTCCAGTATTTCAGGCACCTCCTCAATCGTACTTCCAAGGCCCCCGAGTTATTCACACAGGTGAGTGCCCCTGCCTGCCTCCTCTCCTTGCCCTGGCCATTCCCCAGGACTCTGACCCACAATGCCTCCTCTGGGAAGCCCTCCTTCTCTGCCACCTCAGCCACCAGTGGCCACTTTGCCCAAGCCATGAGCGGTTCCCTCCAATGTGGAATCACCAGTGCAGGGAGAGGGGAGGACTGGCATGCAGTAGGTGCTCAGGAAATGTGTGTGGAGTAGAATCCTGTTATCTACTCTGCCAAGGCACTACCCCAATCACAGATGAGGGGGATGCAGACCCCCAGGTGAGGCCTGGGCTTTGGGATTGTTAAACACACTTGCCGGGAATTTGGGAACACCAGGAAGGCTGAGAGCTGCTGGATTCGGCTGTGAATTCCGGTGGCCAGAAGGAAGGCAGCATCCTCGCTGTTGTCAAGACCATAGAGCCCGTGGGTCACCCCTTCCAGCCAGTTCTTTCCTGAGTGCTCTGCCAAACAGAGTGGCTGCATCAGGCTCCAGGTGTCCAAACCCAGCACCCCGCTCCTTGGGCCCCAGAAAAACCCAAGTCCTCATGGCTCTGAACAGTCCACCAGACCAGGCCCTGCGCCTTGGGTCAGACACCAGAGCCCCTGGGACCAGGCTCCTGACAGGAGACGCAGCCCGCACCGCCCACCCGGGCTATAGACATGCTGCAGGGTTTACAAGAGCTGCGCACACTTTTTGGTCCCTGTGTACAAATGCAAGAGGAAGAAACAAGAAGGCTTTTGGGTTTTCAGTTGTGCTGGGGGGTATCTGTCTGTCTGTTTGCAATGCAACTGCTTTCCCAAGGGTGTCGGTGGGAGCTTTCTGACTGCAGGGTAGCAAGCAGCTGTGTCTCAGTTAAACAAAAGCCCGAGAGGGACTTCGTGGGCGGGATGTCCTGGGAACACCCTCGGCTGATGTTGAATTGAGTTTTAACCCAGAAAGGCTCCCAGGTCAGAGAGGCAGGATGTCTGGACTGAGGAAGCCTCTGAGCCCTGAGGCTGGTGGTTGGAGGGAAAGGCACTGCTGGGCTTGGACCTATGGCACGGTCTGGATGCTCGGGGAGCACGAGAACCTGCAGAGGGCACAGGCCATGCGAGGGTCCGCCCAGTGGTGGATGCTGAGGAGGGGTGTGAGGTCTGACCCTCCTCCTCCTGCCCCTAAGCTGTGTTCAACGGTGTGCCTATGGTGGCGACTCCCATGCCCATAAACTACCCGTGTCCGTACTGCGGGAACTACGTCGTCACGGTGACCACCCCGATCCCGGGGATCCTCACCTGGGTGCTGTGTACAGGCCTCTTCATGTTTGGGTGAGGAGGCACCCTGACCGTTGGTGGGGGAGGGCCTGCTGGCTGGGGGGAGGGGGGGGGCTGGCCGGGCAGAGGCGGCAGGGCAGGGCCAAGCATGCGGGGAGGGGCGCAGGCTTGGCAGGGCACACCCAGCCTGGACCCTGGCCCACTGCTCCCGAGGCTGCAGGTGTGTCCTGGGCTGCTGTCTCCTCCCCTTCTGTGTGGACAGTTTAATGGACGTGAGTCACACGTGTCCCGTGTGCCGGCGGGAACTCTTCCGCTTCCATCGCCTGTGAACCTCCACGAAATAAATGTCTAATAAGTAACTGTTACCTGCCCATGTCTGTGCTTCTGGGGTTCCCTCACCCCTCCTGCCCAGGGCTATGAAGGACTGAGGCAGTGTCCACCGCCCTTCCCGTCCTCCCATCTTCATAGGTTATGTGGGCGCTCGGACCAGCGCCTGCACATAGCAGGGGCTGTTTGCACCGGGCGAATGAAGGATGCCCAGCCCTCCCTTCTCAGGGTCCATCGTCTCCTAACCTCTTAAAAACCACAATCCAGTCATTGATCCGTTTAAGCTTCTAAATCCTCTAGTCCACATCTCCAGCCAACAGGTCTCAAGATGCCTCTTCCCACCTCTCATGTGGCCCTGGGCGTTGGAGAGGCAGGACCACCTCTCTGCAGTCCCTCCTCTGACCCACCCCCTCAGCAGCACCCTGGGCAGTCCTTGTTGCCCAACAAAGATTTCTTCCCCTCCTTGATCGCCCACCCTGCTCTTCCTTGAGGGAGGCACCAGCTCCTCCCTGCTGGGCCTCCCTGCCCCAAGTCTTGCCTACTCCCTCCGGTCTTCACCAGCAACCAGTGACTGGAACATAGCAAGTTCAATTATTGGGTGAGAATTCGTAACTTCAGCTCTGACTATGCCAGACGCCTGTGTAGAACTTCCCAGGCTCAGGACTGAGTTGACATTTTAACATGGGGTCACCTGAGGCCATTGTAAGTGGGCCTCTGCCTCTCCTGCCACTGCGTTGCTGCCCACCCACTATGCGTCCAGACGCCTCCCTGTGCTGCCCCTGGAGTGCCCTGCCCGCCCCCACCCCCTTCCTTCAGTGGGGCCCAGCAGTGCCATCACTCATTCTCTATCACTCCTCCAGGGGAAGGAAATGCTCCCAGACCTGCCCCCGTCCCCCAAGCAGAGGTTTAATTCTTAAAATTCCTTCATGGCCACAGCACAGTAGCCATCCTGTAGGCCATGGTGACTGCGTAAGTGGAGAAAGTTAAAAGGCCCTCGCTGGCTTTAGGACGGATGCTTGTGGGTAAATGAGTCTGCTGAGGATGAGGTCAGGGGTGGGCAGGCACTAAGGGAAAACCCAGGGCACAACTGAGGGCCATTTCATTTGGCAAAACACAAAAATATATGATCCCACTCTTCAATTAACATGAATTTCAGAGAAGTGAACTGGGGGGGCGGGTAGCCTGTGGAGTTCATTTCATTCACTGAAGTGTGGCAGGGGGTCGGCTGCAATGCTCCCCCATCCTGGGCACATGATGCCAGGGCCAGAGATGGCTGGTCCAGATCCAAGAACTGGACCAGCAGCTGGAAACTCGGCCTGTCCACCCAAGATGAATGCAGTGCAGCAGTGAGAAATGGTACAGCGGCAGGAACATGCACGTGTTCGATGTGCGCCTGTGCAGAGCTGAGTCACGGAGGCACTGAAGCATCACAGTGGCCTCTTAAGCTGCTGTTCACAGGCAGATGTTCCTGGAAGCCAACCAGTCAGGTGAGAGCTGCTCTGGCCACACCTGCTGTGACAGTGCTGGCAGGTCCAGGGTTGCACCATCCAGGGGGTGGGTGAGATTTCTCTAGACCAGAATATCAGCCCTGCAAAGATGCCCCAGCAACTGCCCCACTGCCATCTTCGGCACCCCCAGATGCCCTGGGGAGCCAGGGGAGCACTGACTTCCGAGGAAGCACTAGCTGTGGGACTGAGGTTCCAATTTCCACATCCAAACAGAGACCCATTTTATCTTTTTAAATGTATTTTTATTGATTTCAGGGCTGAAGGGAAAGACAGAAACAAGATGAGAATCATTGATCAGCTGCCTCCTGCATATCCTTCATTGAGGATCAAGCCCGCAACCCAGGCACGAGTCCTGACTGGAAACTGAATCATGAACTCCTGGTTCATAGGCGAGTGTTCAACCTCTGAGCAACACCAGCTGGGCCAAAGACCCATTTCAGGATTACAGAAGATGAAGCATCTGACAAACTATAGACTCCAGTTCCTGGGAGCCAATCCCTCATTTATAATAAAGCCGACAGAGTGGCACCAAATGGACCCAAGGCGACAGAAAGGCCTCGGGTCTACACATGGGGCCCACCAACTGGTCCCATGTTTCAAGATGAGACCATGCTGTTGCAAACAGGGTGAGTGTGTCATCATGGAGGGAAGGGCGGGTTACAGAGGCAGAATGGGCCCATCGGCCACCATTATCTGGAGGAGAAAGTCTTGAGCTAGGACTTGGCCAACCCCCGGCTGAGAGGAAGCCCACACCCCTGCCGAGGGGCCAGGCTTTGCGGGTTGGTCACAGGGCAGGCCTGGCTCTGCCTATGGCTGTAGCCGAGTTATCCAAGGAGCTTGACTGCAGGGCGGTGTCTCATCCCACGCAGGCCAGGCAACTGGCTGGTTCTGACTTGGTGCCCAGACACCTGCACAGTTATTCCCCTGACAGTGACGTCTGTAGCAGGCACAGGGCCACTGTGGCACATGAGCATACTGCCCGCTGTTGGGCTGGTGTCCCAGCCCTTCACTCACCTGGCTCAGACACTACGCACCTTCAACAAGGCCCAGCCCAGCCCCAGGCAATACCCTTGCCACGGACCAATCCCCGGGCTGGTTAGACAGCCCAATGTTAAGAAAATATAGTTTGTCAACTTTTAACATTGGGAAAGTCGCACTAAAAATCCAGACTCTTCAGCTTCTTTGAACTCAGGTGCAAAAGATGCACATTCGGACTGAAGCATGTCTGTCCTCTCGGCCTGGCCCGACCCTCCCCCCTCCTCGCATCCCAGGGCGATCTTATTCGCTGCTTAGGTCACCTGGGCCCAGAACATCATTTCCACCTCTTAGTGGCCTCGTGTCTGAGCCTGGTCCCAGGGCGGCCTTGGTTCTCCTGTCCCAGGACCTCACCGTAGAACCTGCCAGGGTGCACGTGGCACAGCCTGTCTCCCTGTGCTCAGCGGGAGACGATGCCCTGCCCTGAGCTCCTGCAGCTCCCACTGGGGCATCTGGGGGCAGGGTGGCACGTGGCAGTGAGGTGGTTTTGAGGCCAGCTCGGTATTTAGCCACCGAGAGCCCAGGTAGGCGGTCAGCCTCCGAGCCCATGTCCTGTCACTCTGGGCTGCCCACATGCCTTGCTGGGAACTGAGACAGGGTGTACTCAAGTTGTTTGAGAACTGCTGACTTGTGGCCAGAGTCAAGACAGGATACGTCCACACCTTCCTTATCACAGGAGCACAGAGGAGGGTGTGATGCTGGCCTCCCAACCCAGCTCTGCCATCAGTGATGCTGTCACAGCCAGAGATACCTCCTGCTGTTTCCAGTGGCCATCACCTCGAGCCACACCCAGGACGGAGGGCGGGGGGCCATGGTTGTATAGACTGTCACGCCCCTCCCATATTCGCATGCCTGCGGGGAGTGGACACAGCTGACCCGGAACCTGCCACCCGAGTGCCAACTTCACAGAAAGGAGTCTGGAAGGGCTGTGGGTGCCCACTCCTCACTGGTGGGCAAGGGAAATGGCCAGCCCAAGTTGCCACTCCACGCCCGTGGCTGGGATCGGGAAGTGGGAGACTCAGTCTCTATCTGTCCCACGCATGCAGTTCCTGGTCACCCCGAAGGTCAGGAAAACCAGAGCCCCAGTGCTCTGTCTCACACATTAACTCCAGCTCATTAGTGCAGCAGACCACAAGGGAGAGCACCTGGTCAGTGCCTTTACCCAGCATGGTAGGCATCAGTCACATGGCAGCTTGCAGTTCACACCCTCGGCCACTCTGGCACACGTGGCTCGTGGCTCTGCACAGGCCAGGGCACATGAAAATTCGCTGTGGCAGATGATGCTGGAAAGCCAGGTCACAACACAACTGCCAATGGCCAGACACGCTGCTCAGTGACCCCAGGCATGTGGAACGTGGCTCTAATGTGACAGCACCATGAATATGTTAAGTGAGGGGCAAGGCAGCCTCCATTCCAATGCAATTTCACCCCAGAGACCACCCTACTATCAAATGCTGCAGCCAACCAGGAATCCCCCACAGGAGCTCCTTTCCCGCTTAGTACCAGGGCCGGCAAACCTGGACTTTCACCTGCTTTTTATAAATGAAGTGCACCCAGGCTTGGCTTCACCTCACTGCAGGGTGGTCTGTGGCTGTGTTCAGGCTCCAGCACAGAGCTGTGTCCCACGACCAGCAGCCTGCAGAGCCCAAAGCGTATCACATATTCAACTGCACAGCAGCTCCCAACCAGAACCCCCCCATCCTCATAGCACCCCAACCACCACCCAGATCGCAAAGCGAGGCAAGAAGAGCCCCAGGAAGGCCTTGCTCAAGGAGCGATGGTTCTGGACACAGTCTGTTCTCGCTGCAGCCACACAACTCTGGCCCGGGTCACCTCTGCAGCTGTTTCTCCTTCTCGCCGTGTTAAGCACCAAAGCCACACCTCCCAGCATGGCAGATTCTGGTTTTAAAGCGTATTTATTAGTTAGGTACGGCTACTTGCAGACACATGCCTCACTTCCAATACAACCAACTTGAAGCTCTTAGAGAAAGCCAGCAATCATTTCAAAGGTGGCCCCCACACTGGACCGGCAGACACACTGGGAGGTGCTCTGGGAATGGCCATTAAACGGATGCCTATGGCAAGCCCTGTCCTCACCTCGTGAGCTTCTTCCAGCACACTGCTCCTGTGTACATGCAGTGGGGGCCTTCCCCTCACACTGTGGGTGCCAGGGACCCAGCGTTCTAGGACTTGGTTCACCATCATGAGACGGTGACATCTTAAGAGGGAGAGGATAGAGGATGGGACGCCCTCGAGGGTCAGCTATCTGAAACACAGTGTGTCTCCATCCCTATCCCCAAAACTCAGTTTTATGAGCTCAGAATACTCTTGATGCTGTAAACTGGAAATAGAAGGCAAAGGAAAAGCCCATATTGCAAAAAGATTCATTTACTAACTTCGGGGAGAATTCTGTCTGTGACCTAAGGCTATATAACCTACCCTTAACCAGAACCCAAAACAAAAAAAATCAAAATGCTCTTTGGACAAAGGAGGCGGTGCGATCCACATCCTGGCCTAGGGCAGCACTGGGTGTGAAAGCACACGTCCCAGTGGAATATGGAGAGGGACCACGGGGCACAGACCACCTGGGGACCAGGAACAGTGCGCTGAGGCAGGCCATGGCTGCTCAGATGCCGGCGGCCCACTCCACCATTTCAATAATATTTCCAGTCATCTTATTTGTACATGGTGCTCACCTGGAAAACCTTTTATTCCTTAAGCTTAAATGAAACTAGTGAAAGGATAAATTAAATAAATAAATAAGGAAAAAAAGGCAGAACTATACATCAGCAATACTGAAATTTGGGGGTTGGGCAGTGGGGGTGAAGGAGGCGAGATAGCTCGGTAAAACCTTATTATAAATGAAAAGGTTTTCTAAGCCCCTTTCTGGGAAGGCCAAAAAGCTTCCTCAACTTCCACATCACTCACTGATCATTTTTATAGAAAATTTTATTCAACATACAACATTTTCCAGCAAAAAGGCAATATACAGGAAGAGTTGGTGTACACCGCTGCTACAGAAACAAACAAAAAATACTGGAAAAGAATGAAAAAAAAAAAGTGTGATCTGCTGATTCTATTTTACTGCACTCAAAACTAGACACGCAGCTGGCATTTAGCTCCAAAATAAAAGGTCGGGACTGAAATAAACTACACACAATGAATATCAACATCAGTGAGTCACCTGTAGATTCACCCAACAAAAAGTCACCTCCTCCCAGCAGTAAATTGTACATGTTCATTCATTAAATATACAATTTCATTTTTCCTGTTTTTTTTTTTCTTTTAACTTTTATACAAAGTCAACAGCTTACTACCACTAGTGAGCATGCCCTCTTTGCTAAAAGGCTCTCTGTTCATCTGTTGTGTTTAAGGAAATTCTATATAATTTTTCACCTGCTCGTATGAACGCGAGATCACTGTCTGCCAACAGGCAGCATAATACACCTTAATTGTAATTAACAGTGCTTTCCATTTAATAAAAGACCCCAGGATGGCTGTCAGACTGTGCTCCGTGCCCCCACTTTGCAATGGGCTGCAGAACAGTAGTGGCTGCCGGAAGTAAGACAGTTTATTAAAAGACCCAGGAGGCTGGGAGAGGACTGAGGAAGGGGCGACAGGACACGCAGTGAAGGAAAGAGTGCTATTTATTAGCTTGTGAGTTTCTCTGTTTTGCCTTTACAGATGCACAAAAGGCCATTGAAATATAACTGAAGGAATACGTCAGACGAGCCTAAACATACGACTTACTGGCTGCAGGTGGAGGCAGGGACCCCAGCAGGCAGCCAGGCAGCTTCTGCCAACCAGACAGACTACAGACCTCTTGCCAGCGCCACGCATCCCACTAATCTCTGCTCCCCGTATGCTGACAGTTGCCTTGCATGTGGTTACCATAAAATAACTCTCATTGGCATCCAAGCTTTATAAAAACACCTTCATTTTGCTCAAAAAGGGCAGTCAATAGGTACAGAGAAGCCAAACCGAACAGCCTCAACAAAATAAAATGAACACCAGCAGCAAATCCTCCTCGGAAGACTCGCTAGAGTGCACGTGTGCCAGAGTCCTCGCTGTTAAAGGGGCACACCCACACGCGGTCCTCGCCTTGCACGCACGGGTGAGGAAGTCAGTTATGGATTTTAATGGCCTTTTCAAGGTAAGTGTAGCGACTTCTCTTTGGGGCTTTGTTGAAGTGGTCGAGCCCTAGCCACGGCCGCGGGTGAGACATGTTACCTGGTGGGGAAAGAGGGGCAATGAGACCACAGAACAAGTACCAGGACACCCTACACCTGTGGTGGTCACACAAGCAGGTGTGGGTTCACAGTGACCAGGTGTGGGTTCAGTGAGGCTGGGGCTTGAGCCAAAAAGGCGCCCACACCCTGCCTGCCTCAGCGGCTTCTACGGGCAGCTCTGCCAGAGCCTGCTGACCACATGGAGCCTTCACACCTTGACCTTGGAGCTTAGTTCTTTTAGCCACCACGTGACGCAAGACACCTTTTAATCCTTAAGAGACTCGATGGGTTCAGGTTACTGTTCCTCCTACCACAAAGGAGGTCAGCAAGCCCAGGCCGCCCCACTGTGGAAATGGACAGTGGACTCGACCCTGAGCTCTCCGCCTCCAGCTACTTACCGCTGGCTGGTTGGACCTCACACACACAGAAGGAAAGCAGTGGGAGGGCTCTTACCAGGCTGAGGTTCAAAGTCTTTCAAGTTTACTTCGTACTCATCTTCATTTATGTATTGGTGCCGGCCCATCATCACAATGGCAAATTTAAACTACAAGACAAAAATGAAAACTCCTCCATGAACTGGGGATGCCTCTGCGGAGTCTAGGCCGCTTTCCCAGGAAGCCTCCAGCATGCTGCTCGCCGATTACTCATCCAGCACGCGCGTACCTTCTCAAACTCCTTCTCCTGGATGTCTAACAGGCTCTGAATCCGCTTCATGACTTCTCTGAAATGCTCGCCCTGTGGACAGGAGAGGACACTGCTCATGTGCCTATGTGCACCGTGACAGCGCTCACGGCCCACAGGGACGCCACCAAAGCCCATGGTCTGCCCACCAAGGCAGGAAGCCAGATTTAGCAATGCTCATCCCAAAAGGGGGCGAGGTTTCAAGTTGTGACATGCAATGCTCAACCTGTTAGCTATAAAGCTCACCTGGTGTATCCTCAGCAAAAAAGGGATTCCAAACGTCCCGAACACCTCTTTATGAAAATGTGCCACCGTGATCAGCATCTCATTTTCCTTATCTATGTCTACCTGGTCCAAAGGTATTTCCTGGGGACACAATTAAACACAGGGAGGGAGCAGAATAAAACACCTGATGCAGACAAAACACTTTTAATTCTGACCTGCTCCTGCAATGAGGTGGTTAGGTCATTATTTTTGCCAAAATGCCATGTTTAGGGATTGTTAGAATGGTAAGAATTCAGAATCAGAAAATACCCAAGTTTTTTAAGGAAAATGATGAGTTTTTCCAGTTACTGTGAGAATTCAGCAATTCTAGAAATCAACAGGGACCCAGATTCGGAATAGACTTGTCTGGTGGCCCATATTTAAAATGAACGTATAAATACAAAGACTATACGTGATTCTATTTATATGCGGTACCTAGGATAGTCAAATTCACAGAGTGGGATGGTGGTTGCCAAGGACTGGTAGAGGGAGATGTTAGTGGGTATGGAGTTTTACTAGGGGAAGATGGAGATTGTGGCAATGGATGGTGATGACGAGTGCTCAACAGTGTGGATGTACTTAATGCCATTGAAATGTACATTTTTAACGGTACAGAGTACATTATGTAGGTTTTATCACAGCAAGGCAATCAGAAAAGCGGCTGACAGCTGCCCCACCCACCAAAGACTCAGAATTCTCCCTGGTGCCAAGAACAAGGCAGTTACCTCTATTCGAAATGTTCTACTCGTTGCAGGAGATAAACATTCTAATAGCTCGTCTTCTTGGTGCACACCAATAATTTTGTAGCTTACAATTTCTAGCAGCCTGTACAAACAGCATGGGGGTGAAAGATATAAATTCATGGGGAAACACAATGACAAATTGTTTTCTTATTATAAAGCTATCAAGATTTTCTTATCTTCTTTCTTTTTAAAAAGATTGGAAATGTTGAAAGTAGGCACCCAAGAGAAAGAGCAAAACACGGGCCAGGTGGCCCCCTTGAGTGTGTGATTCAAGGGGAGTGACCTCAGGCCTTGATGAGGCCGAGTCCCTGGAGCTGATGAATCTTCCTCAAACCCACGCGAGGCAGGACTGGAGAAGTTGTGCTCATTGAGCCTTTGGAGAACAAGGGGCTCCAAATATTAGAGAAAAAAACATGCTGGGAGCCAATAGCCACAAGAGCAGTTTTGTCCAGAGCTGACTGTGAGGCGACATAAGAAAGCACTCAGCCCTGTCCAGTCTGGCTCAGCGGTTGGAGCATTGACACTCGGATTGAAGGGCACATGCAGGAGACAACCAATTGATTCGTCTCTCTCTCTCCTGCATCTTCCCCTCCACTCTTTCAAAAAGTATCAATGGAAAAAAGATCCTTGGGTGAGGATTAAAAGTAAAAAAGAAAAGCACCCAGCTCTCTGAAATAAAAACTGGTCATCACATCTGCAGCTTCTGTCCTCAGCCTGAACCCAGTTTCACAAATGCAAGCCCAGCAGCTTTTCCCATTTCAGTTATCATTCTCTTGTCATCACATCCTTCCTCTGCTTGGGTTTCCTACCTGAAGCACACATTTTTACTACAGGTAGTTAATATTAGGAGACTGGAAGGAAAGGAGGGGGAAATAGTTTAACTGTGAAATATTTACTAAAAACTTCTGCGAAAAAACAACTGAGAGGTGAGTCTGGCAACAGGCACAGGGCTCTGGCTGTGCTGTATCCACCAGCACACAGCAGGGCTGGGGCTCCTCACCATTCCTCCCACCGCCAAGGGTTCCAGGAAATACTTGCCTAAGTTTCCCTGATGCCTTCTCCCCAAGCTCTACAGCCTTTTTACATTCTTCTAACAGGTCCCGGACACACCCGTGCTTGTCTGGATATAGTGTTATTTCCTAAGAAATGACAAGATGAAATATATGCTTTAAAGAAAACATAAAGGATCTGCTACAGCAAACCAATTTTGCTTGAAGAAAGAAAACACAGCAACAGATGTCCTCAGCTGTCTCTAACTCCCCAGGATTCTCTTACTTACATTCCCGCCATGAGGGCCCCTGGTATGAGACATCATTCAGACCATCTGCCTAAACCTGGGGCCCACCAAGTCCTGAGGGGACTTTAAGAAGTGCCACTTTTGCCCTGAGCCCAGGTTTAGCTCAGTGGATAGAGCATCGGTCCATGGACTGAAGGGTCCCGGGTTCGATTCCCGTCAAGGACACATACTTCAGATAGAGATTCCATCCCCAGCCCTGGTCCAGGCACTTGCAGGAGGCAACCAATCAATGTGTCTCTCACATCAATATTTCTCTCTCCCCAACCCTTCAACTCTCTCTAAAAAATCAATGCAAAAATATCCACAAGTGAGGATTAACAACAACAAAAATGCCACTTCCTGGTTATCTGAAAACTACATACTTTTTAAAAAAATACATACATTTTTATTGATTTCAGAGAGGAAGGAAGATGAGAGAGGCGGGGGGGAGGAAAAGGAGGGGGGGAGGGAGAGAAAGATCAATGATGAGAGAGAGTCATTGATTGGCTGTCTCCTGCACAACCCCACTGGGGATCAAGCCCATAGCCTGGGCACGTGCCCTTGACCAGAATCGAACCTGGGACCCTTCAGTCTGCAGGCCGATGCTCTATCCACTGAGCCAAACTAGGTAGGGATGAAAAGTATATACTTTTATTAACCAATGTTACTCCAATGAACCCAATAATAAAGAAAACACACACAAAAATGCTACTATGAAGTGAAAAGTTTGCCATTCCCAGAGCAGTTTCTTAGGAAATGACCCCTGAAAGATGACCTACAAGCCTTTTGGATTCCAGCAGTGAGAAAGAAGGCTGATTAATCCAGGCATGACCAGCAGGAGGCTTTACAATTTAAGCCTGAATGATCAACTGCCTGTACGCGTGAATGTCTGTGGCCATGTAGCTCAACTTTTCCCTCAAAACTGGCCGAGCAAAAAAGGTGAAAAGGACTTGGAATGCCAGCAGTTGAACTTCCTAGAACTACCTAAAGCAGTGGTTCTCAACCTTTCTAATGCCATGACCCTTTAATACAGTTCTTCATATTGTGGTGACCCCAACCATAAAATTATTTTCGTTGCTATTTCTTAACTGTAATTTTGCTACTGTTATGAATCGCAATATATTCCAATGGTCTTAGGCTCTACAGTAGCAGGGTCACCTAAGACCATCGGAAAACACAGATATTTACATTACAATTCATAACAGTAGCAAAATTACAGTTATGAAGTAGCAACAAAAATTAATTTTATGGTTGGGGGTCACCACAACATGAAGAACTGTATTAAGGGGCCATGGCATTAGAAAGGTTGAGAACCACTGACCTAAAGTGTGGTTGGACATGCCTTCTATATGCAACAAGCACACGCCACTGGAGCAGCCCACATAGTCAGTGTCAGCTCACTTGCAGGCCAGCTGCCCACACTGAGATCTGATGGGGTTCAAGGAAAATACTGCTCTGGCCAAGCAGCAGCACATCAACATAAGATGTCCAAATTGGTAAGAAAAGCAATCCTGGAGGGTCAGGCTGATGACATGGCAATTCGTCCACCAGGGCTCAGAGGTGGTGGCAGGAGGACACAAACTTGGGTTCTCCACTCTGGACCCAGGGGCTGCGAAAATGCTATCACTCCTCTTGCTTTCTTTTGTTGTTTTAGTTATCAAACTCCAGAGAGACAGAAACCATAGGCAAGCTCCAATAAAAATAAAGATCCATATCATTAAAAAAAAACTTACCTCTTCCCTAAATTGGCTGTTTAACCATATACACTTAAAACTTCGCCTGTTTTCAAAGTCTGTGATTTTCATTTTCAGCTATGAAGGAAAGAGAGACTCCCTTTAGATGTACTTCCACAAAAACCCAAGGCTTCTCCTTATGACCCACGGGCACATTAATTTGGACTCATACCTGCTGATAGTAAAGTTTCTTAGGTTGTCTAGGCTTGAAGAATTGTAGAAGATCTCTTAAAGTACCTTCATAATTATGTCTAAGAGGATTACCTGGGCCATCCCTATAACTACACAAGAAAACAGCATATAAATAAATGACTCGTTTATTCGCCTATAACAAATATCTATGACTGACAGAAAAGCAAACCACTAGTCTTGCACCTAGACTTGCAATTGGGACCTGGCACAGGGTTCCACTGTATGTTCCTACATTCCGAGCTCTCTGCCCCCCTGGCTGCCACCTCCAAGTGATCCCTGTAGTGGTGGCACAGCACAGAGAGGTCTGGCTCGGACGGACCCAGCTGGATAGGTGGTGGTGGGGGGGGGGGGGGGGAGGAAGTGTTTACTGATGATGGATCTAAAGTAAGTCTGACTTGAGATGAGGCTGCCAATTACTTTGACATCTTGGAGTAGTGTGGTCAAGATATGAGGGGTGACAATTCTATATCTGAAACTAAGCAAGAAATGGCATGTCAGGTGATGTGGCCAGCTACTTATTAAAATTAGTTCCAATATGTTTGGATGAACTATGGCAAGCATGCAGCAAGGACCAAACACACGTGTGTGCACATGTAGCTTACCCTTGAGATTTGAAAAACTGGAGCAGCATTGGGTCGGTGTTGAGCCTCTGTGCAACTGTCTTTGCAACCTGGGGAAGGGAAGAAGCCAGACATCAGAACGCCAAGGTGCACACTGCAACAATGAACTAAATTTGCTTATAAGCTTCATCATCACATTAATGAGGCGCCTCGTGATCTTCACCCAATGTGGGATGAGCAGCTCACATTTCAGTGCCCTAGGAATTTACTACCTAATAGGCATAAGGCACAGTACCATGAGAGTAACATAGCTGATGAAGATAAAACTTTTGGGGGCTTTTTAAGTTGAAGACTATAGATTTTTAAATTTCCTGATGATTGTTAAACGCTTTCCACTTGGCATGTTCTAACTGAAGCAATGGATCACCATCATCTCCAAAAGTATACTGCGCCAGGTTAAGAGGGTTTCGAGGGACCAGAGTGCAGATGGACATGGTAGCTGAGGAGGAGGAGGAGGAGGCTGAGGTAAGAATGGCTTTGGTCTCATGGCCATCCTAGCACCAACCCACTTTAGTTAGGTATTTCCTCAGACCTGCAGGACTAACCCCTCCTCCTGAACCAAATCCATCAGCTTTATCAGCAAACATTTTTTTTAAAAGAACATGGTCTTTCTGGTGCAATATGTGAAAGGAGAAGAGCCTTTATCAAATACCTGAAAATAATTCATTCTATTTGATAACGTGACCACAAATCCAGGATCATTAGGGATTGTCTTATCACAGAAAATGACATCAACACGGTGATAGAGGTCTCTGAAATATTCTTTTGCAGTGGGTAATTCACTATTATCATTCTCAGGGTCATCCCTGGGGGGAGAAAAAACAAAACAATTTGTTGACTGAATTAAAGCCCAGGCCAGAGGCCATCATCTCTCACACAACAGTGACACCAGCAGGCATGAACAGAAGATCAGGGTCCTATTTAGGGTGCTGGGGAGGTCTGCCAGTGACCTTTGTAAGCAGAGACAATGGGGAAAGGCCATCCCATACAGAAGGTGTCCCTGAGCTAGGCACATTGCTGCTTTCTGTCCTGATCTCAATACAGAAAGCAGAGCCTCTTCTCTAGAGACAAGGGGAAGGGCTGCGGTGAAGTGTGGGGCCCGCACAGCCTGCTCTCTGACCAGGAGCTGGCAGGTGGCACTTTCGAGCCAAGGCAGCAGGACACGATAAAAGTGACCTGCCCACAATCTATACCAGGGCCACCTCACCATACACTTTAACAGCAAGAAAAAAGGAACACCGGGCTGCTTTCAGGCTCAGACTCAGATCTGCTGCTTTTACATGCAGGTTTAAATCAATTACCTACGTAGCTGCATTCTAAGAAATACCCTTTTTTAGGGGACGAAATGCAATCTTGCTATTTCACAAAGGCTTTTGTGGCCGTGCTAACAGTGCTCATGCTCACTGTAGACATTTTTAGGAAATCAGAGCATTGATGAAAACGCTCACCACCTAATTCCAAGACCCAGAGACAGCCAGTGCCTGTCAGCATTATGAGGCATTTCAAACAGCACCTGACTCTGGTCTCAACACAATCTTGTCAGCATTATAGGACTTGGAAAAAAATTTTCTGCTACCAGCATAAAGTGATCAAATCCTTCAAAAAGTACATACTTCTGAAACACTATAATATCACCATCCATTAGCTCATCCAGGGCTTTATCAAGAGACACATCATAGTCCTGAATTCTCTCTGTTAAATTCGGTTTAACTTCCTAGAGTAAAAGAAATGAAATAGTTACCATGCAACATTTATCTAATGTTTAATCTGGCCATACACTGTATGTATTTTCTCTACACCCAATTCTATCAGCTATGTATTTTTAGTATGTTAAAAAGCTAACAGAAATACTAATATCCATAAAGATGTAATAATCACCGATGGATCCTCAATTGGTAAAAAAATCACAAACCTACACGTGATCCCAAACTCGAGGTCACCTCAACAGTAGACATTACCCATCACAAATATAGGGATAGTCAAACAAGCAAAAAAAAATCCCTCTCCTATCTGCTAACAATATGCTGATTATAGAAAAATAAACTATCCAAACCTCATAGAGGATAAGGCTAGTATCTTGGATAAATCCTGCTCTGTCACACATAACCGGGAGCAAGTCACCTAGGAGAGAGAGAGAGAGAGAAAGAAAAGAACGCAAAACTGTAATACACCACAACTGCAACAGAATCAAGGCAGAACTGAGCGCATCAGGACTTACGTATTTTACAGGATATTGGCGTGTAGATGTGCCCACAGTAGTTCAAGCTCCGTGTTTTGGGATCATACATCTTCAAAAATAACATCACATCATCTACAAGGTTCATAAACAGGTTTTGTTAAGGTCTTACACTCAGTACAGTGTTAAAACAGTGATGGTGAACTTAGTGAGGCACTGAAAGGACGGCTTACTGCACCTAAAATCGTATCAGATCAGGCCTGTGACTTCTCCCTCACTCAAACCCTAGGGGAACACTCCATGTGATGCAGTGAAGATGGAATTGGAGCAGTGAGCTTAGAAATCCTAGTTTCAAGATCTGGTACTAACTAGATGGCTAGGTGCTGTCATGGGAATAATGGTAGGGTTGTATGACTTCGCTACACTACAGAGGTGACCACTTACAGCAATAAAAAACAATCTTATAGCAAAATCTGATCCACCTGCTTTGAATATAAAACAGTGCTGCCATATAGCTAAACTGTCCATTTATACATCCTCTGTGGCCACTTTCCTGCTACAATGCCAGGCAGAAACCATATGACCCACAAGGCATGAAATACAGTTGACCCTTAATAACTTGGGGGTTAGGGAAACGCCCCCACTCCACAAGCACTTACAAATCCGTATGTAATTTCTGACTTTCCAAAAACATAACTATTAATAGCCTCCTACTGACTAGAAGTCTGACGGATAACATAAACCGTTAACACATATTTTATGTATGTAATTAGTAGCCCAGCATGCAAAATTGTGCAGCGTGGGCCATCCACTTGCCGCCCTGTCCATGCAGAATTCCAGTGCACCTGGCCCAGCCCCCAAACCCTCTGGCCCTCTCTGGCCACTTCAAGGCCCACCCTCAGTCCAAGTCGCCTTGGGCTGGTCTCACCTTCTCTGGGCACCTCCCCGCTTCTACCCTGTCTCCAGAGCAATGCAGTGGCTCCGCCCCATCATGGCACCAAAAGAGAGCATGGAAGCCTTTTGCTTGCTGCACTGTGCTTCTTCCCCTGGCAAGTGAGCCATGGGACACTCAGAGTGCTAGCAGTGGGTGGCAAAGGACTGATGAGGGGGGAGCTATGGGCTCTCACCCCTAGGCTCCCCAGCATGGGATGGTAACGTCTCCTCCAGGGCGCCTCCACGCTTCCTTCCCAGCTAACATGCTGATGGTCTGGTCATTACCCATTATAAGTGTCCCAACCATTAGCAAATTAGCTCTTTATTAGTATAGATTATATGCTATAGTCTCCCAATAAAGTAAGCTTGAAAAAGATTAAGGAAATCATGAGGAAAATACATACAGTACTTCTTTAAAAATCCACATATAAGTAGGCCCATGCAAATCAAGGCCTTTGAGAGAGGCTGCAATGCCTGCTCTGTGTGATCTGCCGGTATATAAAGGACCAATGTGATCAGCAAACATGGGGCCACAACTAAAGATGGAACTTGACACCTCAACACTGGGACCCCTCCTGTGCTCCCGGACACTACAGCCCATGGCCACTCCTACTTGACTTCATCATGAAGCCTTAACCACAACAGGGGTTTAATGAGCATTTTAGGGATTACTAAGATTGTTCTGCAAGGGAATAACAAGGCAATATTTGGAACAATGGTCCAGGAACCCAACTACACTGTCCTGATAGTGGCTGGGTGTTTGGTGGGCACTTACGATCTTTATCAAACTTAGGTAACGTTGCTCCAGTAGCAGCCAGCTCCGGATCAACTGTTTCCAGGAATATTGTCCAAGGGTTTTCATTATCACTGAGTTCAATCATCTATTGCCAAAAGAGATGTCAATTTTAGAAAAGTGTAATGCAGAGTAAGAGTGAAAAGCTATACTCAGGTACCGAAAAAACATATCCAACTGGACCATAGGAGAGGCATGCTGCAGCCCCAATAGCAGAGCACGCTGAGATGTGCAGCCGTCAACAACACTCACTGTTTTATTGCCATCGGCCTCGTTATCTAACATCGCCGGTCGTTTGGTTCCATTGCTCCTCGCTTGCATGGGCCATAATCGAATTTGATCTTGTGGAAATCCCTAGAAAAAAATTAAATGAAAACAAAGTTAATTCTTATTTTACTTCTGTATCACTGTAATCATTTTATGACTATAAGAAAAATAATCACAGGATCTCCCTGCTTTCAGGATCATTAGTATTCCAAGACTCAAATGCCCACTTTACAAAAGAAAAAAGAAACACAGGAAGGGGTACAAAAGAGAAGATTCAAGTTCACATTCAGCTTTCCTTCACTGCTGATTCAGTTGAAAGATTAGGTCACAGGCAGACACAGGCACCACCCAGAAGGAAAGGAGTACAGGTCAATTACCTCACTTCTCAGGCAGCCTAGACACAGCACCTCCCCCAAAAGGTACAAAGTGAGGATATCTAGGTATAAAGAAGGAGAGTGGGAATGGAAGTCAAAATCAGCAGAGCAGCCAGCACTCACCATGGTCTGGGAAAGGTTCTGGACAAACTCAGCAAGTGAAGAGTTTTTCAGTACTTTGAACACAGTGTACTTGACTTTTTCTTCATCATACATATCATTTCCTTGGTGGCCACAAAACTGGTCCTCTGCAACTATCTGAAAATATGCACAAACATACACAACAACTGATATACAAAATACAGTGAGACCATTCTGATCGAGAACAAGTTCAAATAGCCCTGGCAGGATAGCTCAGCTGGTTGGAGCATTGTCCTAGGCATCATAAGGTCATGGGTTCGATTCCATCCCCATCATGGCACCAAAAGGTTGCCATCCCCAGTTGGGTTTCGCGTTCCATCCCCAGTTGGGGCACATAGAAGAGGGAACCAATTGATGTCTCTCTCTCCCTTCCTCTCTTTAAAATCAATAAACACATCCTAAGATGAGGATTTTTTAAAAAATAGTAAAATGCTGAATATAACTAGTCTTGCTACTTCAGAAGACCCAAGGAGAAAAGTTTCAAAATGACCAAGAATGAAATCAAGGTATGTATTTAGAAAAGACAAAAGACTACATTTTCATGCCACCATTCTTAACTCATCTGAAAGCATTAGCTAGAAATCCATCTATATGGTGATCACCAAATAATATAAAGATATGCTACGCCTAGCAGGTGTTGGTCAGTTGGTTGAGTGTCATCCTATGCACCAAAAGGTTGCCAGTTCAATTCCTGATCATGGTACATGTCAGGGTTGTGGGCTCAATCCCCAGTAGGAGGCATGGAGCAGGCAGTCAATTGAGGTTTCTCTCTCATCATTGTTTCTCTCTCTCTCCCCCCTTCTCCCTCTCCCTTCCTCTCTTAAAAAAAAAATCAATTAACAACCTGTTACCAAAAAAGGGAGGAGGATGATACACAATGCATCATTTTCCAGGTAGATAATCACAACTGAGCCATGAACCAGGACCAAATGGAAGTTCACCTCCCTGCTGTTCCTCTCCTGTCTTCTCCATACTGTGTCAGGCTTTCCATGACCTGGCAAACCACTGACCCACATCCTATCTGGGCTGTACTCATCTCCCGATGGGAACCCTCCCTTTTTACGCACCCTTCCATTGAGGCCTTCACCCCTCTAACACCTTTCTACACTTTTTATAAATACTCTAATGTAAGCACTTCTCATATCTATGTCCTTACCCTGAACTGAATTGTATATTCCAAATGGTCAGGAAACTGGCCTACACAGTCACTCAGCTAATAACACTCAAGGGCTGCCCAGAGCAACCCCTGATCTGTCAGCAATAAGCCCAGGTACATGCCAGCCCTCGGAGCAGTGTGGCTCTCAGCAGCTCCCTCCCCACCAGGGCCCCAGGAGGCTGAAGCTGACCTGCACTTGCATGTAAAGATGGGCTTCCTGCCGCTCCTTCCTCTTCTGGGCTTCGATCCTTTTCTCTTCTTGTAATCGTTCCACCAGCTGCTGAGGAATGTCATTGTCGGTGACAGCTTGTAACACCTCACCTGCAGGACAAATGCATCTTCATTCACCACTGCCAGGTTCTCCTTTCCCCTTCTTAGAAGGTTCCCGTTTTACGTCATCACTGCTATAGCAATCTAATAAAGGGAAATGACTGGGTGCCACGAGTCTACATCACAGCCCACAAGCCCAACCCCTCCTGCCTCTAAATGTTGTAAACAAGGCAGACTAATGAGAGCATGAGTTTGCACAGGAGGCACAGCTGAGGTCCCTGTAATGTGGCCTGAAACACCACAGCAATGACTCATGGAGCAACTACAAAGCTCCCCCAGTGCAGAGCATGAAAGACCACTCTACTCACTCAGCTTTGATTCCCTGATATAAACCAACATGTATGCGTTCGTGCAGTGCCGGACGGAGAGGTCGTCGTCATGGCCCCCATAATTGTGCTCGATTGCTTCTTCTTTCGTACACCTCGATACCACGTCATCATCAAATTTACACCACTGGACAGGAGAGCAATGAGACATTAGCAGAGAGATAGTGCTCTGAGCACATAAGCTCTCACACGGGATTTTCCTAGAACAGATCACCTACATCTTATGACACAGTAGAGGCCCAGTGCACAAATTGGGCCCCTCAACCTGGCCAGCGACAGGGGCCAGCCAGTTGGGGGGAGGGACTGCAAGAGGTTGGCTGTGGGAGCATACTGAATATCAGCAGGGGCAGCTTCTGTGTTGAGTATCTGCTCCCTGGTGGTCAGTGCACGTCATAGCAATCAGCCGTTTGGTCAGCCAGTCATAATGGTCACTTAGGCTTTTTATATATAGACTAGAGGCCTGATACATAAAATTCATGCAAAGGGCTTGGCCCTTGTATCTGTGGCAGCTGCACTTGGCCCTCACAACCCCGGCTTTGTTGGGAAGGTCTCTGGAAGGTTGTTTGACTGTCTGGTCTAATTAGCATATTACACTTTTATTATTATAGTAGATAATCATAGCAAGAGCCTGACTTTAAAAAAGAGCAGAACTATACGAAGCTATGTCCCAGTCTCTTCATTATGGATTAAGTAATTTTAAATGGTACTCAGCCTCACAGTTAAAGACGCTATGACAGTTCCCTTCGCATGAGCCAGGCAGGATCCATCTTTGCCGTCCTCCTAGGCCCTATGCTGCTGGACACAGACCCTGAGACCCTCACTTGCTCCCCGTGGGGAAGATTATGTATGAGATCCACATGAACCAGGAAAAACAGAGCACTGCCCAGTGTGGACAATGGGGCACATGGAATACCATGCAATCAATGCTGCCTCCCCTGCCCGGATAGCAGAGAACTGTTCTGTTGTTATTCCTAGGTGGAAAATAAGTGCCTCATTTTAGTTGTAAAGGAATTCTGTGAGTTCCAACAGAGATACAAACATAAAGTATGATCACTAATTTACTATTCAGCCTTAGATTATCAACAATTAATATATATCAGAACATACAGATCAATCAGAGGCCAAGAAGGCTCATTTGCTAGCAAGCGATCAGGAGGAATAGGGAAAGGCTGTGCTGGTGTTAGTGTAAGTCCCCTATAAGCAATCACATCCAACTCTACCCTCCTCCTCCCCAACCCCGTCCATCCAGCACTTACTTTCCCATCCCCTTTGGGGTTTAGATAAACCACATAATGTCCACCATGATTATCTCCACTGTGAACCAGGACTGCGTGAAGAATATAATTTGCAGGGTCCTTAGGATCTGTTTTTTGTAAAAATTCATCAAGTGGTAACTGTTCAGGGAATTCAAACCTATTAAAAAAACATTTTTAAAGAAATCCAGGTTTCATTTACATGTAAAACATTTCTCCCTTAGGCTTTATTTATTGCTAGACCTTCTAATTGCCTGTGGCTGTCTTTGGAAAGGGAAGTAAGAATCTGACTAAGGAGGCCCTATGAACTGCTTCTAAGGCAGCTCCTACTCATTAGAACAAAGTAACTGTTTATATGTCAATACAATATCTGAAGTTGTATGAGAAAAATGGCTATAAAGCACTGAGATGCCTAACAGAATGTTAAATCCAAAGGTACAACCCAACAGCTAGTCTTGTGATAAATGTACAATGACTTTTCTAGGATGGAAATAATTCTGCATTTGTGTTAATGAGTGATTCCGACAGTGCAAGCCTGGGACCACTAAGGGTCTCCTACAGGCTGAGAAATGTGGGGAAATCAAAACTGGAGGAGGTCATGTAAAAAAGAACCCCACCCTATGATTTTTAAAAACACCCTGGACTCTACTTATTTTCAAATTATTGGCTCCATAAGCTTTTAAATTAAATGGTAATTGGGAGTGCTATCAGAGGCAGGAAGGAAGTGAGCTGGGCAGCTGGGACCTGAGGTAGAGCATGCACACTGACCCTAACAGGGCAGTGTCTGAGCCACGGGAATTCTGGCCCAGTGTCACCAAATATTCTGAATTCCTAAAAGATGCCAGAAATGTGGACTTTTATATGAAATCATATGAGTCCCAATAAAAATAGGAACAGAACCAAGATAAGGACCCAACAAAACACACTAGCAGGTTGGATATAGTCTGCAGACTGCCAGTCTGTGGGGTCTAGTGGAGACAATTTCTTATATTCTCCACAGAAAAGAACGACAAGGGATAAGCCGATGAGCAAAGACCCAGCTGGTGGCAAGCAATCTGACTGTTACATACATTTCCCCCTCAAATCTGAAGGATGGCTGACCAACCTGGAAAAAAGCACATACACACACACACACACCTACATCAGGATTCCTGAAAATTGTACCACATTCTAGGGATCAACACCAACTGAGATATTACAATGTATCGGAGAGTCCTGTTTAAACAAATGCAACACTGCATTTGGTACTGCAGAGTCTGCGGAGTGGAGAGCACCCTCCTCACAGACGCCAACCTGCCACGTTGCAGAGTGGCTAGGGCTCCTTGAGAGAGAGAGATACACAAGAGCAGCTCCAATTTTAAGCAAAAGTATGCCTTTAAAATGACAGTTGTTGGGCACCTAGGTAGAAGGGAAACCTAAATACATCAGAGATGAGACTGAAATACATACACAGACTAAAAAAAAGGCACTGAGATTAACCCCTCTCCCCCCAAAAATATCCAGTGACGATTAACTCACACCTCCACACCATACTTAGATTACCTATCATTGATCTTGATGTTTTGGTCCGTCTGAGGGTCATACATAAATCTCATCAGTTGTAGGTGTAACACTGGTGGCAATGTTAGGAATTTCACACCTTTCTCTGCTTCCTGAACATTAAAAAAGAAATGCAAATTTAGTTCAAAGCTACTTGTTTCTTGAAGCAATGAAAGCAGGAGTATCTCAATAAGACTGGAACTTGCTGGGGACTTCTGAAAGGGAGCTGCGATGTATAGGTGTCCATCTAGGGCAGTGGTCAGCAAACTCATTAGTCAACAGAGCCGCGGTTTACAGACCACTGATCTAGGGTGCCATTAAAATATTTAGACCTAGCTCTGGCTGGTGTTCTCAGTGATTAGAGTGTTGCCCTATGCACCAAAGGGTTTGATTCCCAGTCAAGGGCAGATACCTGGGTTGCAGGCTCAATTCCCAACCCCAGTCAGGGTTAAGTGCAGAGAAGCAACCAATGGAAGTGCCTTTCTCACAACCATATTTCTCTCAGTCCCCCTCCTCCCTTACACTCTCTCTAAAAAAAATCTCGAAAAAAATATTCTCAGGTGATGATTAGTAAAAGCAAACAAAAAAAAATTTAGAGCCCTAGCTGGTTTGGCTCAATGGATAGAGCATCAGCCTGTGGACTGAGGGGTCCCGGGTTCGATTCCAATCAAGGGCACATGCCTGGATAATGGGCTTGGTCCCCAGTAGGTAACGTGCAGGAGACAGTCAATCAATGATTCTCTCTCATCATTGATGTTTCTCTCTCTCCCTCTTCCTTCCTTTCTGAAGTAATAAAACAAACAGAACATTTAAAAAAAAATTAGATCTATATTTATTGCACGTAAGAGCTCCCTAAGGATGATATTCTATCTTGATATCCAGCAATAAGGGAAGAGCTGAGTAAATTAAGGTGTGGTTTACTTTCTGACATATTTTATAGTCATTAAACACTATGAAAAATATGGAGGAACACAGAAAAAAAGACTAGGTGGAAAAGCCTAAGAGCAACTGCAATACCGCAAGCAAAAGAAAGCTAGGAAGACCTGCATTGAGCAGCACAAGCAAGCGATTATGGCTGGGGACTCTCCATGAGAGTTAATGAGTGTTAATGAGTGATTCATTAGGATCCTTTCCTGGGACGTTCATCTTACTGTGGAGCACATGCGCAGCGCTTACTGCTCAACCCACCTCTGAAGAACATTCCGAGTTAGTGCCAGCAACACAGCCTCTCCCTGCTGCTTGCTAGCCACCCCCAGCTCCCAAACTCGGCTCCTGTGGGGCCTGTGCCTGCATAGCTCTCACGCCTCTCCCATCTCTTCTCCACCTTAGCCAATAATTTTTCCTTCACGAAAGTAAGCCTTTGCCAGCTCAGCCACTTCCAGGCCACCTGTGACCCTCATCAGGTTGATTTCTAACCCAGACCTTCCCTCGGCACTTTTAACATCCACCCAAAGGAACCAGTAGCTGTGTTAGGCAAGCTACTTGGCAATGCTCTGTGATGTGCATTAGTGTATTTAAGGGGACAAGGCATTTGAAGGGAAAAAACAAATCCCAGGAACCTACTACCACACAAAGGCATGGTTTCAATACACCCTGAAATAATAAGATCCCCAGAAAACTGTTAACACCAGGTGAGTGCAGACTCCACATGCCTAGAAATCCTATGTATGACTAGGGGAAACTGAGGAGAATCCGTGCACTGACACCAGTAACGGGAGAAACAGAATAATGACCGGGTGTACTGGAAAAGTCTTCAAACAAGAGACAGAGCCTCGGGTGTGCTGGATGACAGTCCTACCTCTGATAACAAAATGCTACCTCTGACAGTCCTGCTCTCACCTTTGCTATCCCTTCCCGTTCAATCCCACCAGCCGCTCAGTCAGAGCTCGCTAATATATATTGTCCAGGCTAAGAAATGAAATCCTTTTTGAGTTCTAAATACCAGCCGCATATGAAAAGTTACGAGAAAATTATTAGTTCACAATTAAGCAAAACATCTGAGACTAAAGTGAGAAGCTACACCAAGACACCGTTACAAATGTCCAAGTTACCTGCAAGCCGTGCTCCCCGGCATCATACTTGTTGTCACCGTCTAGTTGTTCTACTGCCACATAATCCACAAATGATTCAAATACTTTAAAGAGAGAAAGGAAACAGTCAGCCGAAATTATCAGTAAAGCTTTGATTACAATAAAGCCAATGCCATACATTTAAAAATGTCAGGGAAAGGAATGTGACTGACTGTGAGCAGTACCTCTCAGCCCCAAACAGAGAGCAGTTAAACCTGCCATACCACCTTCACTAATCCAGCAAAGGCATAAATGCTAATGACATGGTTTCCTAAAGTTCTTACCAAAATAACACGGAGTCAGTGTTCCAAGATTTTAACAAAAGCAAGTAAATTGTGACCCACACACTTACTATAAAGCTACAATTATTAAGAGCATGTAGAAAGTGAGGAGGAATCGGGAGAGGGTAGTGAAGGGCACAGACTTTCAGATATAACATGAGTAAGGTCTGAAGATCTAGTATAAAACACCGTATTGTACAATTGAAATGTGCTGAGAGTAGAGCCTAAGTGTCCTCTGCAAAAGAAATAGAGGAATGAAACATGTGAGGTGACAGATGTGTTCACTAATCAGATGAAAGTAATCCCTCACAAGGCATATCCATGTCAAATACAATGTGCACTTTAAATATCGTATAAGTATCCATTAAACTGCATGGCAGAGCAATGAGGATAACATGATGGGACCATTTGACATCCATGAGGAGGGGGTGAGGGTGGTGATCAACCTTAACACCACACACACACGCAAAAAAATGAGTTGTAGATAAACAGAAAAGATAGAACAATAACAGATGAGAGAAGATCTTATGACTTCAGGGCAGATGTTCTTAGGACACAAAAAACAAAGACTGATACACTGGAGATCACTTAAGTTATGAAATTGTTACACAAAAAGAGTGAAAAGGTGAGCTCACTCTGGGGGAACGCCTCAGCGACCCCACCGAGAACTGCCATGCAGACGGGAAGACCTCTTGCGCTACTGGTGACAGTAACAGAAGCCGGCTTCCTCTCCTGCACTAGACCAGTAAAACCCTGGACTGCATGGAAAACAACACTGCCCACACTCTGGATGACAGGCGGTACCAGAGTGGTGACCTCTGAGAGAGCCTGTAAAGTGCCCCAACTACACGTCCTTTCCAGGGAAAAGAAACTCAAACAGGGCCCGAGGGGTCAAGGCAGCTCAGATGTGTAGGTTGGGAGCCCAAGAAAAGACAGCTGTGGAGGAAGAGAACACCAGTGACACTCTCAGCACATTTCAATTGTACAAGGGTCCTGGAGCCTTTCGTGAGCGCAGGTCACTGTACTCGGGAGAGTGAGGAGATTTTCTGGCGCCAGGGGACAAACCACCTCACTGATAGGGGCACTGGCCCCAGAGCTCACACCAGCCTGAGACTGATCTGTGCTCCCTCCTGCCACAGAGGAAAGCCTCCTAGGACTTCAGGCTGAAACTCAGAAAGGTGTTGCCTCAGTTGGGAGGACAAATCAGCCCTGAACTAAAAACTATTATACTCCCACCTGACAAAGTTTAAAAGCAAAACCTAAAAATAAAAAACAAATGATTGACAAGTAACTTAACTGTGCCCCAGAACAAAGGGTAAGCACAATGGCTGGCATCCAATGAAAGATTACCAGGCATACCACAAAGCTGGCAAACACAGCCATGAAGATGACAAAGGTGATTCAACAGAAATCACACAAGTGGTAATAACTTAATGTCCTTGTCTGCAAGTCTTATTAACTGTATCCCCTTGTGTTCAGAAAGATAGCCATATTACTAATAGGTATGGAAAAGGTGACCACTTCATGATCGTTAGTGTGAATTAAAACCCAGAAAGCATCATACTCTCACCTAAACATTCAATCTGATAAGTGACAGCTCCCACACATTGCTAGGGTGGGGGTGAAATTGATAAACCCCTTTGGGAAACTCACTGGCTTTATCTATTAAGCTAAACATATGTGTACCCTGTGAGATAGCAATCCCACTCAACATAAATATGAATATATATGTGTCCTGGGGACAGAAATAAGCATGGTTAAGGAGCTTATGCCTAACAGCTTCACAATGAAAACAACCCAAACATCTATCAAGAAAAGAAAGTTTCAAAATGCTTGCAATACATTTCCAGAGTAGAATGCTGTAAGCTAATGAAAATGACCGAATTATTGCTACTCACAACATATGTGAATTGCACAGAAATAATGCTGAGCAAAGTGAGAAAGGCACTACATCCTACATAAATATTTACCACATGCAAATACAACCTATAACAGAATGTTAGAAACTCAAGTAATTGTTTCCCCTGAGGAGGAAGCAGTGATGAGAAGGGTCGGGCAGGGCTGCGTGTGCGTGTTCACTGAGTGAGCTGTGCACTCAGGGTTTGGGCACGTGGCTGTCTATGCTACAGTTCAATGACAAGCACTTCTGTAAGGAAGTACTGAACCACAACAGAAATTACCAGACAGGTAGCAGGCCACTGTGTGCATACAACTTACTGTTTTTCTTTCCTTTTATGCTCAGTTGGATGTCATAATAATCTTCTCTCCTATCAGATCGATAGTCCACCTCTTTACACTGGATATAGGACTACAAAGGAAGGAGACATGGTGTGCATAGTATTAATCAGAACACTGTTAGCATTTTAAAGTATTTTAAAATCATTCTTGAAGAGAGATAGCCACATACCACCATTTTGCCTCTGAATAATTTAGGTATGGTGCCTTCTACACATGTGCCTTTCATCTTATTTTCCACATTATCAAGCAACTGGAAGAGAAAAGTTTTGGCTTTAGGAAAATGTTATGTTTACTAAATATTCAGTAATTTGCAACTTGACTAGGAAATTTCAATGGTCAAAGAAATTCTAGACTATAAATATTATGACCTTTGGCATGCAATTATCAAAAACATACAAAATCGTCTTTCTTGGTTGGATATTTACAAAAATATCTACATGCAATAGTTGAGATTAACTCTCTATACAGCCTTTGGAATGAATTAGTAATCTGTAGTGCCTTTAGAAGCATTTTTTATATTCATTTTACCTCTGTGGAAAAGCATGTAAATTGAGCACTAAACTTAACTCGTATTGGTCCACACCAAGAGATTAATGAGGTTGAGCCTGTCAACAGGATTGACTGGTTTGTCCATGGATATTTAATGAACTGGATTCAACCCAGCTAGTGCTGCAAAAAAGAAAACACACCTTGCCCAGCCAATCACCTTGAATAGCCATGTCATGTTGTATGTTTGTGTGTCTTTCATCAGAACTGGAAGAATGGGATTTGCTAGTGGCAAGAGCTGGTTTGGGGGAGAATCACCCACACAGAGCTCTGCCTCAACTAGATCATCTGTGCAAAGGAGGGGCCTGGACGCTGCAGGGCAGTAAAGGAAGTCATCCTTCTGTAGAGCAGCAGGGCAGTCAGGGCAGCTATGTAGCCAACCTGTGCTTTTATAACAACTCAGATAGATATTCCAGGTTAACATATTAAACATATGCTACCTACTATTTAAATTCAAGTTTCCCCTCATATTTCCCTCTCAAATAACTTATTTTCATCCTTGTTGGATTTTTAACTAGATAGATACTGCTATGTCCTTCTGGCCTAATTTTGGTCCTGAACAAAGATGGGTATGTCTGAATTATAGTGACATGAGGTAGGTCTGAGGTTTTACTTGAAAACAGCTGCAGACACAGTAGTATACAATGATAGCTTAATACTTACCACTCGACATAGCTCTTGAACATCATGTTGCATGAAGCTATCTAAAGTTTCCCACCTTGGAAAGAGAAAATGAACATTTATATTGAAACTTTGAAATTTCAAATAAGAATTAACAAGCAGCTTGGATTTTAAAAACTACACAGTAAAATAATTGGCCACTATTCTTAAATTCATTTTCTGAGAAGATTATTTGGGGGTTTATAATTAAAAGATAAACTAATTTTTATCAGGACAACCAAATGTTCACAACTTTATCTTATTCTAAACAATTTACTGCAAGGAGAGGTCATGTTTGCAAGTAAGTACACATTCACTTAAAAACTATACATGTCCTTTTCCTGACAGGTAAAGTTTTAAGTCATGACTTATTCCTCAAACAATTTTCTAAAGCCAAGCTCCTATTTTCCAAAAAAGTCAAATAAAATGATAAAAACACTCTGACATAATTAAATGCCTACACTACGCTCCCTTTCTTCTAGCAACTCACTCATCCATAAGAAAAGCCACAGAATGGAAAGGCAGATTTGAATACCTACCCAAATGACTTTGTTAGCTTTTTTGTTCCTACAGGCTTATCGCTGTGTTGTAGTTCATAGAACACTCTCTGCAATGCTAAGGGAACACTTTTGGATGAATCATCACCCTCTGTTGGCATCATGTACACGGCCTAAAAGAAGTCATAAAAGTGAAATTTGATGTGAAAGTATACTTTCTAATATCACAATGGCTAAGGTAGTTTAATAAAGGCTTTTAGTTATCCCCTAAAAAGGCCAGAAAGTGTGTTGTTGTTTTTTTTAAATCATAAAAGTCTTTAGAAACAAACTAGAAAAAAAACAAGACCAAAAAAAAATTTTAATTACCTATAGCTCACCATCCAAAAGAGAACCACACTTATGTCATACTTCTCGGAGCAACATTTTAAAACTTAACATTATTTGTAAACAAAAGATTTGATAAAACAAATGCTACTGAAACTATCCATAGTCAGCTATCCCCAGGATAAAATCCTTCTATGGTAACTAACTAGAAGAATAGTGCAAACATAATAGAGAGCCAGCAGATCAGCCAGTGGTGCCCCCCAACCAGGAGTCCATGTTGCCTACACAGCTCCATGCTGCTCATGATTCTCTCTCCTACATTAGATTCCAAGGAGGTTTGTTCTGGCTTAACTATTCTTACAAAAGTAAGTTTTACCTATAATAGATACAAATTATATGCCACAGCAGTTTTCTAACTGAAGAATTTTTTATAAAGAACTTTTCAAATGATGTTTATGGCTTTCCAAGTTAAAACAAACCCGTATTATTTTTAGCTCAAAGTTAGGATTATTAGCTGTAGAGAACTTCTGATCACCCCAGTTAGCTTTGAAAATGTCCAAACACTGAGGAATAAAAATATGTGCAAGCATAAAACAGGGGCTCTTTCTGGAGACAGCACTGTGGTATGGGAAAAGATAAGACAAAGGTTGGCGAAAGAATGGCGAAAGAATTTTGCTTGTGCCTTAACACTTGAGAGAAAAGGGTGGGTGGAGGTTGGGGAGAGAAATACCATCCATTTACCTTTCGTAGTTGATTTGTGAAAAATAAAGTCTGCAGCAGGCTGTTCATGTAACAAGTCGCTCCCTGATTCTTTAAACCGACATAGCCCGTGTGCTTCTTTGAATCCCACCTACAAGATCAGTTTGAGGTTGAGGGAAAACTGCACAGGACACCCCCTTGCTTCTGCAATGTGTGGAGCGATTCGACTAGATGTCAACATGGTGGCCAACATTTCACTTCCCACCATTCTGACACAGGAATGAAGGCCAAGCATCCCTCCAAGGTAATAATAACTCATCAACTAGGCCCGTGACATGGATGACACCAAGGCCAAGGTTCTTATCACAGGGTTCCCTTCAGTGGTCACTGACTGTCCGTCCAAGTGTGTGTGGACCAGAGCTAATTCAATTTCAGTGTTCAAGAAGCAGCTTAAAACAGTCTGCTATTAGTAGCATTGCTATAATTTACCAAGATCAGCACTCACAGACCCGGCTTAAATTCTACATACTTCTATCAAACTGGCCCCCACTGTGGTTCTATTACATGCACATTAGATCACGTGTAGTCATCAAGAAGTGGAAACAGCAGAGGCCCCCCCCCCCCCCGCTTTCTGTAATCATATACACAGAAAAGATAAGCATGTATACTGGCAAGTTCTGATGCAGACTTTTAAACATCTATAGCTTTTTCTCTTAGTCTTTTCTTTTGGTGGTTGGTTAAAAGATTTTCTCTCTCTCTCTCTCTCAAGGTTAATAGTCCACCCCACCCACCCCCACCAAAATAGGAAGCTGAAGAGGATACCACTTGAAAGCAGAACAATCCCACCTCCATCTCCACCTTCCTCTGTGTGTGTGTGTACAGTGCAAAGACATAAATGTAATCGCCACTAAGTGTGACCAATCCTAGAGGAGATATTTATTATGAGGTCAAATGTCAACAAACAGTACTTTGAATTTCAGGGGTTAATTCATGACCTTGCAAACACATTCAGGTATGTCAAAATGGCCCAGTTAAAATTTGCATGTGTGTAAAAGTCATTTTTTAATGCAAGAATCACAAATTACAGATTGTTATTTTAAGAACTATAACCATAAAGGTGATAATGGTTGAATAAGTTTTGACAAGTGTGGCTAAGCCAATTAATGTTTTGATTGGTAAGGCTGGAAACCCCAATGTACTTTTTAAAACAAGAGACATAGGGATAAGTGTTTTTAAATGAAGGGGGTGGGAAGGAGATCAAAAAAATTAATTAGCAATACCTTGTTTCAGCCCCCAACTTGATATCAGAATACAGCGTGTGTGTTTTGAAAAGGTTACTCAAAAAAAGCCTACTTCCTCTGGTATCAGTCCAATTAATATAAAACTAATTAATGTTATTTGCTTTTTAAAAAATTCCCAGTGCCACCCCAGGCTACATTAGCCAGGACCTGGACTAAGTAATAGCTCCTTGAGGGCCACTCCACTGTTCTCTGTCCCATTCCATCGGGGTCAACCAATGGTGCACTCTTGCCAAGAGAAGGGCCTTATGGAAACAAAATATCACAAGCAAGACACTGGAATCTGTCTGTCACTTAACTTCTTCCTGGACAAAGTATCATTATTTTGCTTTGGGCCTTAAAAAGTGTTGGGCCCAGCTGATGTGGCTCAGTGATTGAGTGTCGACCTATGAACCAGGAAGTCACAGTTTGATTCCCAATCAGGGTTGTGAGCTTGATACCAATCCCCAGTGGAGGGCAGGTATGAATCATTGATACATCATTAATGTTTCTCTCTCTCTGTCCTTCTTTCTTCCTCTCTGAAATATATTTTTATTTTAAAAGTATTTGTCTTCTATAACATGATCCCAATTTATCATCTCAGCCTTCGGTTCTATTCTTCACACTTTCCTGATACTCTGCCCAATCCCAAACTTTCCTGCTGGTGTCTTCACTCATGTTGTTCTCCCTATTCCCAAATTCCACTGTCCTTCCTCATCACCCAGTCACCCAATCCACTCTTTAAGGCCAATACTTCCTTTTGCACACAGACCTTCCTGGATGAGTGACAAAAGCATCTCCTAGCAGGCCCTCCTCTAAGCCCTGTGGCACCCCACTCACTACTTCACTGCTCAGTGGGCTGGGCCCCCTTCAGCACACACTGATGCTCCCAAATTTGTACATCCCTGATCTCTTCAAAATAAAACAGAGCCACTCCTGCTGTAGTTATTTACATACTGGTCTTACTCCTTTACCAGACCAGCATGTACATTCTCTGAAGACAGAAACCCAAGGCTATCTTGTTGACTCTAAATTATATTTTCTTAGTACACAGCAGGGTCTGGCATAAGGAAACTGCTCTATAAATCTACTAAGCAAAGCAGTGAAGCTCCATATATGTCTGTGTGTTCCATGTGTGCCAATGGGGCAGCACAGAGGGTGCTTATCGGTGGAATACATGCATCTTTGATAGTATGCAAATGTTGCCCTCACTTCACCACAAAACACATTTCTTAACAGCACCCAATTAAAGAAAAACTTACGCAACTCCATGGGGAGCATCCGCCTGTACAAAGACTTCAAAAGTCACTTTGTCATCATCTATAAATCCTTTCTCAGGATCAGTCACTTCCTATAAAAGATTTTAAAAAAAGAATATCCAACTTGCATAAGATCACACAAATGCTCCCTTCATTCCAGCAAGGTAATTATCCTAGTGTCCTGTGCTTAATAAAGTGCTACTTTTTCAAGCATCCCAATTACACTTTGTTTTGTAGTGTTCTTGGTTTATTTTAAAAGTGTTCTTTGAACAAAAGGAGGAATCCCAGAGGCAATCGAGGTGCAATGCCAGAGCGTAGAAATTAAAAGATCAGCCTCTGCTCATCAAAGTACGGATGGAGGTTCCAAAGAACCCATGATAGGAGAGTATTTCCACCTTTGCAAAAAGAACCCACAATGAACTGACTTGAGAATTCAGGAAGGTACTACAACCACCCTGCACCATGTCTAACTCAGGAAAGGACCCTGAATGGTATTTCTTTTAAAGGAAATGTACCTATCAGAAAAGCTATTAACTAACTTATCAATTTTGACCAAATGTTGAGACTTGAGTCCTGTTGGCTGCTAAAAGCTTAGCTAAGAAACAAAACCACATATAGATACCTGGCCAACTTACTCTAAAATAAACAGAAGGCCTTGAAAAATAGAAAATTCAGGGTAACACAGAATGATGCTCAGGTTATTCAGGCTAACCCACCCCACTGTTACTTACACTCCAGGCCATAAAATTGGAAAATCCCCAATCATTTTCTTTATGGAAGAACAAATGACTAATACGACGACTGAATGACTTCTCGTCATCTCTGTAATTTATTATCTTCAGTACCGCTTGTGCATGACAAGACCACGACCTGTTTAAAGAAAATAATCTAAGACTTAGGTAACGTATTTCATGGATGTTTACATTTTTAAAACACAGCACACAAAAATTCCCATACTTATTGTTTTTCTCTTTTGGAGAGATTGGGAAGGACACATTTGCCTTTAACAGAGAATAAAAGCTGAAAGGGTTTTGAGGTACTCCTATGTACTGATTTGCTTTATTATTTTAATAATTTTTCAAAAGTTTACTTCAAGTTTCTTATAGGTATATCTATAAAATACATGTTTAGATTTTCTAAGAGACTACAGCTTTAGGATCAGATTACAGTTCTATTGATATTCTTTGAAAAGAATTCTAGGAAAAGCCCTACCTGATTTGGCTCAGTAATAGAGTGTTAGCCTGCGGACTGAAGAGTCCCAGGTTTGATTCCGTTCAGGGCACATGCCCAGGTTGTGGGCTCATTCCCAGTGGAGGGCATACAGGAGACAGCCAATCAAGGATTCTCTCTCATTATTGGTGTTTCTATCTCTCTCTCCCTTCCTCTCTGAAACCCATAAAAATACATTTAAAGGAAAGAAAAGAATAGGGGAAAAAAAAAATGGTTCTACTAATAAAGCTGTCATCACTTCTAAGCATCATTCCTGCCCCTGGTAACTCATAGGTGCTGTGGCTATCAAGTTCTCAAGAGTACCTTCCACACAAGCCTCCGACAGGGCTGCACCAGGGTCTCCTGAGAAACTTTAAGCATGGGTACCGAATCACAACCAAAAAACATGACAATAGATGCTGTCAGTCACATTTTGGGCAGAACACAAAAAAGCCTCTGGGTCAATGTTTAAAAAGAAAAAAAAAAAATTCCAGCAAGTGTGAATAAGTGGTTGAACAAGGACTCATAAGCCAAGAGGTCCCTGGTTAAATTCCCGGTCAGGGACATGCAAAGATTGAGGATTCTGTCCCCAGTAGGGAGGCGTACGGGAGGCAGCAGATAATTGTTTCTATTTCTCCATCCCTCTCTCTTCCTCTCTCTGAAGAAAATCAATAAAAACGTTTTAAAAATCAAAAAGATATGCCACTTTACAAGTCCATCATAGGGTTTACAATGCAAGTAGAGCTTATAAAGGAATGTTATGAATGAACTCTGAACGGGCTGCAAACTCACTGAAATACCTAGCACAGCAGAGCTGTCACCTCGGCACTTCCATTTGCTCTGGATCCTTATGCTGGATGTGGATGGCTCACTGTGCTTCCCAACTGTTCAGGCTAAAGCTGTTAGACTAGAATCTAGCTCAATACTCATTAGATCCTATCACAATGTGAATATAGGGGAGGGGGGCAAATTTTAATCTGAATACAGCCCTGGCTGCACCATAAAATGGGCGTGGCACTTCCTAAAAATTCAAGTAAAATAAAAAATAAAATGAGCTGTGTTCCCTGGAGCTTTGGCAGAACTAGAACCAGTGCCCTCTGGGGAACAACCTTCCCCAGGGGGCACCAAAGAGCCACAATCAGGAGGTGACAGGGAGTCTACGCAGGTGTCCAGGAAGCAGGTTGGTGACAAAGTGATCTAGAATCCCTTCAAACTGTTACACTAGGGGAATTGATAAGCGCTGAACAGTGGTAGTTTTTAATTAAAGGAAAGAAGAGTAAAGAAACTTTTTGGAAGTAGGCAGATAATATGAAACCTCTAATCTTTGGCTTCATCTGAAGAGAGGGACCACCAAGACACTTCTTATTTCTAAGGACATTTTATAGTATACCTATTTTTAGAAATTACATGAATAAAAATTTATTCTTTAAAATAAGCCAAATAGGCTCATGTTGTAGAACCCTCCAATGTTTTCATTTGCATTTTTTGAATGGCCCATATGAAGTGATTAACACAAAATGAGAAAGATGTCAGCCTAAATAATTTTTCTTAACCAAAATTTTCCCCTTGGAGACTTACTGCTGAAAAGAAATTAAGCCTGGTAACCAGTATCCAGCTAATCCACTGGGTCCTGATTCTGTGTTCATACAAACTTCAGTTTTGTAAATGCAAGAAAAATACATATCTTTTTAGTTTGGATATAATACCTACTGGTGAGATTTAAAGAGGGAAATGCACTTAATCTAATTTAAAATTAAAACTGTAAAGGCAATAAGGGAATTAAAAAAAAAAATTCAAAAAGAGGCCAATCAAATTTGACTTCCAATGTATTATAACTATCTGTGGATTTGTAATTGCATCATTTAAACTGTCTTACGTGGAATCAGATTCAGCATTGCACTGGAGAAAGAATCCTACGCTTTTTTGGTGTGGTCTGTCTGGATAAAAGCGTGGCATCACCATAATCTTCCATGGCAGATTTCGCACAAAACACGGAGGGCTAAGGACCGACTCACTCAGTCTGCTGAAGCGCTCGACAGTGAACTGAAAGGTTGCCTCGGAGCGCCAACTCGTGTCTGCAAGAAAACATGTGACTGTCATTCAGAGCCATAAAACAGCCCTGAAAGCACCAACAAACAGGAATAAACTATTCTACACAACATCAACTAGCTGCTAAAACCTAGCTCTCAGGAAAAATAACATCAGCCCAATTACTAATAACCTAAAACAGCACAATGATATGCAACTTCTATATGAATGAAACCCCACATTCAGGAGGCTAACAACACACACTTGCCTTCCCTCCTACATTTAAGTCCAGTGTGTTAAGAACAGCTATTCTACTCACTTCTCACATAATTCTTAGTGCATGGAGGAGCTTTGGAGAGAAGGGATGAAACATGTGACATCTGTCAAGGTCAGGGGTTGCGGAGGAAAAGAAAAAGCCTTGAGACTTGGGCTGAGCTGAAGAGGAAAAACGAAGGGGGTGCTGAACTTGCAAACACAGGTGGCCTTTTGAGTAAAGGGATATTCCCAAGGAAGCGCGGCACTGTTTAGAGACAAAAAGATTGCTGAAAAGTTAGCCTACAAATAAAGGTTAAATAACTTCCTTAGTTCACAATTTTTGTGAAACATCAGCCTGGACTCCCTAGCAAAAAAAGAGGGGAAAAAAAAAGGGTATTCTTTATTACTCAATGAACTAAAGGGCAATTTAAGGAATTAGGATTTTCTCCAATAAAAAGCAATGTGTTGTTGTAGTGTCTGTTAGTAGACATTCAACTAATGTCACAAACTTTAGAATTCCAGCTTTTACTGATGGTGGCTAGTCATTTACAATTGACACAAGCGCTGGATTAGCTTTGACAAACCCAGCAGTGTCCATATTGACACTTCTGACTCTTTGTATGAAGGAGTGGTCCTCCCGCCAATCTATCACTGCCAGCACTTTATAATAAAGCATTGTAAAACTGCCACAGCAAGGTACATGTTTCTAAATGCTTCCTCTCACTTTCTGTACCTATCCCCTTGCAGACTGGGAACAGTTCACAGACGGGCAGGGGACCAAGGGCCACACCTTGAGGAGCCACAATTAGTTTACAGAATAGAAGGGGCATGGAAGGTTTTTTTAAGAATCAGATGCTATTTTGACATCCTGCCCAACTGGCTCCTGAGGTACCCAATGAGACTGGAGGCTTATGGGAAGAAGAGTGGGTTAAGAGAACACTCCCTCCCTTCATCCTTCAATCTCCAAAACTGCACTGAGACAGCTGAGTGCTCAGGATGCAGACAAACTGTGTACACAAACTGCTTGATTTGTGACTAACTGAATTTGTTCTTAGGAAAACATGTCCATCAGCCCTCATGAGAGGTTAATATTCTTCACCAAAAAAAGAAAAACCAAATGTATGTGTGACAGCATTTTTACCTTCTTTTAAACACTCTTTCTTCATCCCTAATAATTTTTTCTACACATGAGGCTGCTCGGCAGTTTACAGTGAAGCCCTTTAAAAGAAGAGTAGCTGAGCAGGGGTTAGTCTTATCTAAGAGGTGATTGAATTTGGAATCAAGCCTCTCCTAGTGGCAGGCAACTCTAATCCCCTTAATGGATAATAAAGTCCACTGAAAAGGCAAGAAACTTGCTCAAGAGAATGGGGTCTAGAATGGCTCAGGAGAAAAGCAGGCCACTTTTTCATAGACACATAGATCACATTTGAGTGGTATTTAAATTCTGCAAGGTTAAGCAAGGACAGCTAGTACTTAATTCCCACTTTATAGACAAGGAAACTGAGGCTTCCTGAGGTTTACTGGTTCATCTTATCTAAGGTGTTTCACAAAGTGACCATGGGAGTTTTAATACTCAAGATCTGTCAACACCAAGCACAATAACCCTGCCTCTGATTTGTAGGATGCCATTCTAACACTCCATCAAACTCAGATCCCAATAAAATTGACCTGCTTTCCACTGACTGAAGAACTGAACAGAACCAAATGAAAAGCACCCCAAGACACTCCTTGGGCCTAAAGATTTTGAGGCTGCAAGGACTCACCTCTTTTCTAATTATGACTTTGTTTTCAGATGCAATTCAGCTATCAGCAGGATTAGATTTTTATATAGATTAAAAACTGACACATATCAGTGCTTTTCTGTTCTTCAGAATTTAAGTCAATTTCTAAATTCACCTTTAAATATTAAATAGGACCCAACAATAGTGAAGTCAGCATGACACTGAATCCAGGCGATGGCAGGCCGAATTGAGGCTCAGTGCCCTGAGCCTGGTGCCAACCTGGCTCATGGTACTCGTTGAATTATACACTAGAAGTGAGATTCTGCCTCACATGAAGGCACAGCCTTAGAACTTATCTTCCTAAACAGGAAATTTAATGTAAGATTTGAAGTAAATAGAAATCTTACTCTAATAACCAATGGATGCAAAACACTGGGGGGTGAGGGCATGTATGGGAGTGGGGTGTGGAGGGTGAGGGCGCAATGGGAAGATATGTACATATATAATACATTAATTAAAAATGGGAAAAAAGAAATCTTAACTCTATCACTAAAAATTATTTATACTAATTTAATAATTCAAAATTATTTTTAATACAAAAAGATCAAAACAAGAGACGCTTACTTGAAACCCACCTTTGACAGATAAGGCTGGCCTGATTTACAACAGGCTAATATAAGTGTTTGCCCAAGAAAATGGATGAAAGGTCCTTGGGATTCCATGTACAATATTTGCAACTTCTTGTGTCTATAATTACTTCAAAATTAAAAATGTTTTAAGAAAGCAGTAAACCTGGAATTATGAAGGATACCCCACATCTTACTGTATTAGTACTTCATCCAAACAAAGACACTAAATTGCCAGGATGCCACAGAACACCTATCACTCCAAGAATCTTTCTATTGTGAATAAAAGAACAATGAGTTCTGTTAACTGCTGCCATCAGACATCCTCAATCAGAAAACTTGATAAGCCGTTACTTTCCCATCCTGTCTCTGAAGAGCAGCAGCAGCAGCTCCCACCTAGTCCCCAGCTACCATTTTGCTTATTCTTACAACAATCTTATCTTTGCAGGTCAAAGGCTAGTGTACTGGCGTGGGGGTTTAGTTTCTTGAAAAAGTAGAGGAGGATGAAATATTTGGGTTTTCTGAATTAGAAAGATTAGAGTGAAGTTTTCCCAAATGGCACTCTTGCAGTTAATTGTATCAAGCCTCAAATACAAGTGTTCACAAAGCCCTAGTGAATTCCCAGAAATTACTTGTTTCATGGGTACCAACCATCTCAATCTAGATCCCTCTAGATCTGCAGAGGCTGCACTTGCTCTAAAACTTCTCATGGTCATCTTAGGAAAGACAGTAAGACACTAACATCAAAGTACAGTAGACGCGCACAACTAGAAAATGATCTGATACTTGTCCACAATTCTATTAACAGGATTTATGTCCTCTACCTCACAAACATTTTGCCAAACTGTGTATTAGCTACTTAACTTTTATATAAAAATGTGCCTTATTAAGGCCTCTCTGCACAAGTATGGCATTGATCATTGAAATCCAGGGTTTTCCCAATTGAAGTATTAAAAGGAGATTCAGGGAAAAGGGGTTCTAAAGTCCAGAGTTCTGGGGAATCACTAACAAAGACAGTCTTTTGGAGAAAGATGTTCGGATACAGAATGACTCAGAGACCTATACTACAGAAACTTGTTTAACCTAGCACTCCTCAAACTTCCTAGATTCACAACAAACTTATGTCCTGCAGAAGAGTATTTTGAAATACACATGATGGCTGGGAAAATGCTGCCCATAAGTAAGGCTTCTACACCTAGATCGAGAACCACCTCCCTCCTGCTCCCTTTGCCATTAAATAGAAATGATCTTTTTTTTTCATTCTCTTACTCTTGGGTCTTTCAAAAAGCACCTAAAATCCAAACCAGGAAGAAAGTGCTATTGAAGACCGCTCATTCTCCTATAATATGCTTTTTCTATGTGGTAATTCACAGCAGGAGCATTTCCATTTTTAGGTTCTATGGTTCAGCATCATTACTTAGTACTAATAATTTAGTAAAATTGCCTTGAGAGAAAAGAGATTTTACATACATTATGATCTCATATAAGTGGTTCACAAATGGGGCCATTCCGGCTATAAAGAGACAACTGGCAGTATCTAGACATTTGGTTGTCACAACTAGGGGGATAAGGGTGGTATGACACTAGTGTCCTTAATGCACAGGACAGCCGCCTACAACAAAGAATGCCCCACCCAAAAAGGCAACAGAGTTGAGGCTGAGACACATGCCCTTTTCTCTACACCTGTGCCTTCTCCCAAGCCCTCTGCCCATAAAAACACCAGTGGAAATATCAGATTGAAATTGCTCTGTGGAAACTAGACTGAGAGTGCTGTGACTAGATTGGACCAGCTATTGCTCCACAAGTGGTTAGAATTGGTCCTTCACTCACACCTGGCACATGAGACCTGGCTGTGCCTTCCCACTACTCTCTCTGAATTACTTAAGGCATCTCCGGTGTCTAAAATAAAACCAAGAGCCCAGCAACCAGAGACCACACCCACACCGTTGCCCTTGGTCTAGAGTGGAAAGCGCACTCCACAGGTAACAAAGCAGCGGGGTTTAGACCACTCTTCTTTACCTTCCTCAGATATTGCCTCAGCCAGCTGCCAGGGGGTAAACCGCACTGTCAGAGAAATCTCAACTACGGCTGCAGTTTCTCATGGAGGCTGAACTTTTGGCAGGAGGTCTGAACAGCAGTCCTTCTGGTGGTGCAGCCCGTGGCTGATGAAGTTTCTTTCAACTGCCCCGTTACACCCCTGGGAAGGACACAACCCTCATGAGGATTGATGGACATGCTTTTGACAGAACATGGTTTCATATTATACTGCAAGATTCCAGGGACTGGATAAAGTGATGACTGGCTGCTACCTGCTCACGATTTTTGACCTTGCCAATGTACAGGTCACATAATCTAATAAATTATGAAAAAGAAACTGCCTCAAAAGAAAACGATTCCCTAGTCATAAAATGTCCATGCATGTACATATGCATATGTTTTTTGCATAGAACATATAGACCTAAAGTTAGTGTGGGAGAATGAAGTCCAAAGCTTGGTCTGATTTCACACCTAACAGGAGTGGGATACAGACACTGATAGACACACTGCACTAAGAATGCAATGGAAAGCCAAGTTCCAATGTCTTGAAATATCTTGCTGCCAACAAGAAGGAAAGGAGAGTAACATGTAGTTAATCTGAATACTAACAGTGGCCGGAAAATTGCAGGCTTGTGTACCTGTTATAAAATTATAAACTTCTGCATTTAAACCTTCTCATCTAGGCTGGGGAGAATCAACTTACCTTGAAATTTGTAGGTAATCTTGAACTCAACACGAATTCAACGCTCAATTTTTCTTCAGGCACAACCTCCTAAAAACTAGCTACTTTTAAGAAACTCAGAAGAACTTAAGGAAGCAATAGGCATCACATCTACTTGTGTTTCTGACAGAGTTTCTGTCTTGGTGCAAGTAAGCAAACCACACGTACTTACCATCCTCCATGTCTTCCTCTGTGTTGTTGTGCCCATCACTCATGGCTACATTCCCGTTGATAACAGGGTTTTGAGTAATTCTTGGTGGGTCATCTGTATCTCCAGCTTTAAAGAAAACAAAGAAATTCTATGTTTTTTTTACCTTCTTGGCTTAAGTTAAATAAAAATATACTAGTACTTTTGATGATTTCTAGGCTCCAATAAATTTCAACTGTGTCAAAATAAATGCACTCTAATCCAAAAGGCATTTACTGGTATGTTTCCTAAATATGAACTTGGGTTGATTTCCAAAATGCTCCATCTGCAATGATATTTACTTTGAAGTAGGTTTCCTACCCATTAAAACCAATCGATCCTAGAGAAAATGTTGAGGATTTTAAAAACCATTCCTTTCACCATTACTTAACTTGCTCAAACTCTGAAACATGTGTACTTTTTTGGGGGGGCCGGGGGGGGGGAGTTAATAGGGAATTGAGAAGGAGGGTCCTGGGAGAATTGGCATGTATAGAGTCTAGAAAGGACCAAGAAACTAATAAAATGATTTTGTTATTCTGAATGCTTGCTGAAAATATGTCTTGGAAAACATTTACATAGACCGGGGGATTAAAACTTTTAAGCTATGGCTTGGAAATATAAGGTATCAATTCTGAACTGTAACATTCTCATTACTATTTTTACCAATTAATTTAAAAACCATCTTCTTACATTGGCATAGGTCCATGATGTAAAAGAAGAGGAGAGAGTGGAAAAAATGATGGAAAGCCAGGACTTAAATAGTGTCTACTGGCCAAAAGGGCCATATTTCACATTTTTAGATCCCTGCCATCTCCCACGTATCAAAATAGTTCTTTGCAACTAATGCTGATCCCCATGTTGCCTATGCACTGAGCTTTCCCTGGGGCATCAGCACTTCTATAGAAATTAAACAATCTCAGCTACAAACAAGAGATTTTGTTTTAAAAATATGTATATAGGCGTGTCCTCAGCTTCCAATATTTTAGAGCAGCGGTTCTCAACCTGTGGGTTGCGACCTCTTTGTGGGGTCGAACGACCCTTTCACAGAGGTCGCCTAAGACTATTGAAAAACACCTATTTCCCATGGTCTTAGGAACCAACACACCGCTCCTTGGTGTAGCAAAATGTAGCAATGTAATTTACTGTTGTTATATTAAGACTGTTACCCATTTATTTGTAATCAAAAAATAAATATTTCACAATATATAATTACATATTGTTTGTAATTAATCACTATGCTTTAATTATGTTCAATTTATAACAATGAAAATACATCCCGCATATCAGATATTTACATTACAGTTCATAACAGTAGCAAAATTACAGTTATGAAGTAGCAACGGAAATAATTTTATGGTTGGGGGTCACCACCACATGAGGAGCTGTCTTAAAGGGTCGCAGCATTAGGAAGGTTGAGAACCACTCTTTTAGTCTTCCCAGAATTTAGACCAACACAGTTCAGTTCAGCACCATGGATAGCACCATAACTTTCCCTCTCTAGACACTCCAAAACCCCAAACTATCAGGTTACATCTCTCAACCATATAAACTCTAGTTTCACCCTTAAGCATCACACGCACCTTAGAAATTTTTGGAAGCCAAGAAACCAGCATTACCACCACATTTTGACACACCAGTTCCAATCCTAACACTCTTAATGAAGTTCTTCTATTAAATATCAATATATACACGTAAATTAACAAGTTAAAAACAATTGTTAAAAAATAAACCTTTTTCTAAAGTGGCCCCTTGACCACTGCAACCCGACAGAAAAAATGGGTGGAGAGAAAATATGGCAAAGAGAAATTCCTTTTACCGTTGCTTAAAACTCTGAAACATGTGCTTAAAAAGCAGTAAATAATCAGGAACCATGGCCAAAATGTCTTTCACCCACATTTATCCTCCAAAATTAACTACATGAAAACACCACAGAAATATTATATAAGGAAAAAGTAAAAAGTCCTGATGAGGCTTATGAAATTAATAACACACAATCCACTGATAGAAGCTAAAGAGTATTTTTCACCATATATACACCCACTCCCATCATGTGAATGTACTAAAAATTTTAAAGTAGTTTGCTTGACACATGCCCTAATACTTTTAATTTAGTTCCTTGGTTTAAACCTGTCCTACTGCAACTGCTTTAAAGTGTGGTTTATAATGAGCAAATGCAAATATGACAAATAATTATGTGCACAAAACAAAGCACTGTTCCTAAAAACAGGATGTTATGTAAAGGTAAGCAATCTAAACTATGGCAAGTGATAACCTGCCTGACCCATGATTCTGAGATCCAAGTGAATTCAGATTATTGTTGAAAGTATTTTTAAAGATTTGTTTTGGTGGCTTGAGATAGAGCACTTTTTTTCACCAGAAGTTACGGTACTAATAAAAGTAAAGATCGATTCAGGGGATCTTATGGAGCATCATCCACATTACCTTAGTGTGGGGTGGGAAAAAAATGAATAAATTGGACCAGTTTTTCAGCAGCAGAATTAATTACAATATGATGAGAGCCTAATATTTTATGAAATGAGAGCTCCTGTTCTATTGTTAATGAAGACAGGATTTCCCTGAGTTGCCCAGAAGGCAAGGCAGGTAGAATAAACAGTTGAGCAATATCCCATCTTTTACATACTGAGGTATACTTTTCAGCTAGGTTGACCAATTTACTCTTTCCCACCCTTCATAAGCATTAAGATGGGGGTCAGTGGATGTGAAATGGTACAAAGTCCTAATTAGTCCACCATGTACATGAGAATCCAGGACAACAGGCCCCATGAAGCTCCCAATCAACTGCCATGGGACCTTTGTAGAAAGTTGGCAACTCAAGTCTAGCTCTTAAGGATATCCAGTTTTTAAAAGCAACTCATAAACGAGTTAGTTCAGCAAGAGGATTAAAAACTTAATTAAGAGACAGAATTAAATGAAAGTACCAAATAACCACAAAAAAGTCTGTACTTCCAGAAATATCCTAAATGATAAACTGCCTTCCTTATCATCAAAAGGGTGCAAGATTGGTGTATACATATATTTATTGCTATAGTGATCCTGCTCCTGAATTTTATGTACAGCACAGCTGGAATTTTCCCAGATGTGTCGAATCTCATTTAGCTCACATGAACAACACTAATTTTTTGATACACAACAATCTCAAATAATAAGACTGGAGACATGTTTGGCAAACACTAATGACAATATGGAATGCCTCAAATAAACAGATTTTAAAAAGTCCCTGATAGGCCAGATGTCTGCAGGGTGGAAAAAAATAGCCCCAAATATCAATGCAAAATATACACTGACACTCAGAAAAACAACAGAAATCATTTCTATTACTCATGGGTAAGCCTGTTGACAAAAACCTTGTGATAAGTAATAAAGGCATAATTTTAATATATATGTAAAAAGACACAAAATACTTTTTTTAAAGAGTGAGTTTAGAAACACACAAAAGCTACCTTTAGCTAGTTACAAATCCTCTATATGCTCCTCTTTTACTGAGGATGCCTATGCTTATGTCAGCTTTCTTTCCTGATGATTTTCATTTGTGATGTCATAACAGACTTACTATCCCAGAGAACATGGCCAATTGCTATGGAAATAATGCAGCATTAATTTGGCGCCTGAATCTCCTGAATGAGATAATAGATGAAAAATAAAATTCCAATGTATTGGCTTTGACATTTTCTGTCACTTCATAAAGATTTCTCAAACCTCTCCCAAAAAGACTGGGTTTGGGGAAACAAACACCACAATAAAACTTCCCAGCCTTTCAACTAAGATAGTTTCAAGACCACAAGGACCCAGGCATCCCTCAGATTCAGTCTCCACTCAGTCCGCCAAGGTCCTCCTTGAATTTCCCACCTAGTGACACAGCCCAGTGAGAAAACCAAATAGTAGATTACAAACTACCAACTTAGTCCCTGAAGTGGTCAAGCAAGCCTTTAACTGCACATCTTAATCCCAACTCTACCAGATCACCCTGAATTCCAAGTCAACATACCCCCCTCCCCCATTCTGTTTGGTCTTCCCCTCCTCACATCTCTCCCAGCAATGAATCCATTTTAAAAGAATATTACATAAAACAGAGGTTATCAAGATAAATTAGAACACTGGTATCTTTCTGCATACTCATTTCTTAATTGTCAATCCCAAATATATTTCAGAAGGAAGCTTAGAAATATCAGTATTGTTTCTGGAAACCTATCAAGCAGCATCAAGACTCCAATCTGAACTCCTGAGTCACCTTCTTGTCCAAGTCTGTGGTTTCCAGCCATGTCTGCATGGCTCTGCAGGAGAATCTGCTGGGTTGGGGGTGGGGTGGGTTCTCTCGTCCACATCAGAGTGACTGCATAGAATCTCTAGGAGCTCTATGCCTCAACATTCTTTTTTTTTTTTTTAATTCCCTACAAAATAAGGGCCAGAAACAGATTCAAGCAACTTCAACAATTTAAATAATCACCTCCAAAAGGCAAAGTATCTGGCTCTATAGCAGTGCTTCTCAACCTTCCTAAGGCTGCGACCCTTGCATACAGTTCCTCATGTGGTGGTGACCCCCAACCATGAAATTTTGCTACTGTTATGCATCGTGATGTAAATATCTGCATTTTCCGATGGTCTTAGGCGATCCCTGTGAAAGGGTCATTCGACCCCCAAAGGGGTCGCGACCCACAGGTTGAGAACCGCTGCTCTATATGGTGGCTTTTATGACAATACTACCATGTTAGGTTCTCTATATGTATAGTTAATAAGAACCATTCCTATGTAAAATGTCTGTATGGTTGTGTGAATATATTCTTACTGTGAACCTGTACCTTGCAAAGTAGTTTAGAAATCTGTAAAACACTAAAGCACAACCACAAAAGAAAATTAAACTTAATGTAGCTTAATTGTAACATGTAATTTATCAACTTGATGTAGCTTAACTGTAACATGTAATTTCTTTTCTATGGCAAAAAGTTTGACACTAGAAAAACTGAAGCAATACTTGATTTTTTTAAATATTTAGGATATTTAATAAATGACTGTCCAATATAGTAACAGTAAAAAAGGGAGGGTGGGGGGCATTAATAGCCAGAAACAGAATGAGGATGTTAACAGGGTTAATTAGGCAGGGGTGTGTGTGTGTGATATGGTTGGGAGCATTTGAGATTTTGCTCCCCTGTATATGTTAGCTTGATTCAAATAAACTTTTACAAAAAAAAATTTTTTTTTAAATGTGGCTACTAGTTTCTTAGTTGTTGATTTAAGTTGCTAACAACTGGAAACCGGGTGAGGAGTACATGGTGACATAGCAAATCTTCTTTTAAAAAGACAACACAGCAAACTTTCAAGCCTAAGAAGCAAGGTATATTAACATTAAATTTATATATGGAAAATTTTAGCATGAAGCATCTACATAAGCATACAGTATCTGAAATTCTCACACAAGTAAAAGGAGAAAAGAAAGTGGAAAGAGACTTGACTTTGGGTGGCGAATTCACAATGCACTATGTAGATGGTATTAAATAACAGCATATTGGAAAGCTGTTTAATTTTATTAACCAGTATCACCCCAATAAATTTATACTAATAATAGAGGGATATGCAAATTGTCCAGGACACCATCACAGTAACCGTAACGACCGAACAGCAGGCTGAGTGGGGCGATCAGGCTGGCAAGGGATGGCAGTTGGGGGTGACCAGGCCAGTGGGAGTGGAGAGGGCAGTTAGGGGCAACCGGGCTGGCTGGGAGGCAGTTAGGGGTGACCAGACCGGCAGGCAGAGACACAATCAGGCCAGCAGGCAGAGGCAATTAGAGGTGATCAGCCTGGCAGGGGAGGCAGTTAGGGACATCAGGCAGGCAGGCAGGTGAGCAGTTAGAAGCCAGCAGTCCCAGATTGTAAGAGGGATTTCCTGGGGATTAGGCCTAAACCAGCAGTCGTACATCCCCAGATTGGAGAGAGAACAGGCTGGACTGAGGGGTTCCCCCACTCCGCATGAATTTCATGCATCAGGCCTATAGCTAAATAATAAGTGGATGGATGAAGAAAAAGGACAGCCTGGGAGCTGAGGCAGGAAAAGCTTCCATACAGATGCCTGGGTAGGCATACAGAGCAAAGATCTTCAATAAGGACACTGGGAGGAGAGCTGGGGAGGAGAACTCATATCTGTCGTCCTGGGGCAGTGCGAGCAGCACCTCAAGTTTGCTTGAACTAGTTCATGAACCAGTAGCTCCCATTTACTGGCCCCCTAAGGGGTCTCAGGTAGTGATCACAGCCCCTGATTGACGCAAAGTGGTATGAGAGAGATCAGGTTACCAGAATGGGTCACAGCCAGGCACTCTGAGGGCACTGCCACAGGATGAATCCAGGTCTATAAAGCCATGGCAGCCCTTGTTCTTTCTCTACCTTTCCTCCCTAATATACTTTGTGCTCATGTGGCCCTCTCCTCAAGGAGGCATGTTCACTCCTTAGATACAAGTTTAATGGAGCAGCCAAATAAATCCAGAGGCCCTAGTAAGGAAAAAAATAAAAATGAAAGGAAGTCCTAAGCATAGACACATGATGCTATGAGATTCTTAACTCTATGAATATACACTTTTTACAATGCTCACTCTCAACATAACCTATAGTCCTGCACAACTTCTATATTCCTCAATTTCATGTTTCTATGAAACTCACTGTGATATCACGGGTTCACAATTACTATAGAAATAACAGAGATCCCCTTTACCTTTACCCAATTTTCCCCAAAAGTACAATTTTGCGAAGTATCATCACAACCAAGATACTGATGTTGACACAAGATACTAATCCAATTCCTATTCACTTGAACTCATTTTATAACGTGTCTGTTTATGAGTTCATCACAGTCATGATACTGAACAATCCCAACACAAGGACCTTCAAAGGGCACTTTCACAGCCATACCCACATCCCTTATGTGTGCCCACCCCCCGTACCATAAACCCTGGCAATGACTAATTTCCACATCTGTAATTTGCCATTTCAATGATGTTACAGAAATGGACATAGGTATGTAACGTTTTGGAAGGCCTGAAATATACATTGCCAAGTAGGGTTCCCTGGCAAGGATAAACCATTATCTGGCCACTCACATCTGCTAACATCTGGGTTGTTTCCAGTTTTGGGGATAGTATGAATAAAGCTGCTATAAATATTTTTGTACAAGTCCCGCTTTTTACTTTTGGATTTTCAATAATGAAATGTTCACTGCTCACAATGGCTACAGAGATGCATTCCAGGGAACAATGACCTTCTCCCCAGCGAGCCAAAAGGGAAGGAATCCACTGTTTGATATGTCACCTTCCAGGTTTTCTCAATGTTCATAGACAGACATATACGCATGAACTTTTGTCTGGAAAAGAAAACAGTACACTAATCAATACATGGATCAATTATAGCTATCCTGAGTCAACATACAAGCACGTATGCATAAATATGCACATGGATGCATGGATTTAATTTTGAACAGCACCATAGCATTATGCCATGATTTACTCAAGCATTCCCTTACAGATGATTGTTTCTAATTTGAGGGCTTTCCCTCCCCCACCCCACTTGCATAATGTACAGCAAACAACTGTAAACTATTTCACCCTGCTGCAAGTTCTGTAAGCCAGTTTTCTCAAACAGATCTGGTCCCTAAGTAGCTCTTCACATTAAAGAACAAAATGGCTCCAAACAACTAAATCACAAGACCCACCTTTAGCACAAAGTTCACATACTGTACTCAGAAGAACTCCAGCTCTCAGGCATAGTTCTGTTACTATTTTTTGGAGGAATCCAAATACAATCAATTTCTTGATGGTCTGGCCCAGAACAATCTTCAACACATAGAACCTAGCTCCAAGCTCACAAAGAGTGAAAGGCAGCTGACAAACCAAGAGACACAGAAGGTGTACTGAGCAGAACTAAGACGCAGGGTGCTGTAACGAACCAACTATAAAAGGAGGGTGGGTGTCCAGAAGCCAGGGCAGCACTGACCTGTCAGGGGGACAAGCAACCCAAAGGAATGTGGACAGTCATGAGGGACACCCAAGCTGGGAGCTGCCACACTCTCTAAGAAATCAGAGCCTCCTGAGAGCTGGGAAACAACTTCTTGCCACTTGGAGAGAACATATGGTTCTGTGAGAAAACTCAGTAACTGTGAAGTCAACTCTACTTCCCTCTGTGCAAGAAGTCGTCTAAGGCAGTAGTTGCCAATCGGTGGTCCGTGGATCGCTGGTGGTCTGCGAGGTCTGAAAGGTTGATGACCGCTGGTCTAAAACACCATTAGGCCTCAGGTGAGCCCATGGAATACAGCCAGTCCTTAGAACCTGAGGTAACCAGGGACTGAAGTTCTTACAAGAATACAAACGTGAGGACTCGAATCTGAATTACTCCATTCTCACCTCAAGTCATTATTTTCTCCCTTCCATGAGTCAGTGGCTCCCAAAGTTTACTACCCTCATGGCCACTGGGTGAGGAGAAGCAGGTGCCAACAAGGCAACATAGCCCCTGCTTGTCCAGGCACAGACAAAAACAACACTGCCCGGCTCCAAGGAAACAAGTACTTTCCGGACCTCACTCCCTCTGTGCCTGACTAGGAAAGAGAAACCTCCCAGAAGTAGTCAATTCCACTTAGTGGTCCTAAGTGGAAAACTTCAACTATGCTTCAAAAAGATCACTTCTAATCCATTACGATGCCGTTACCAAAGACTTCAAGCATCCCTAGACGGTGGGCATGCCCTATTTGCCTGCAATCACAGTAACAACAAAGAAGACATTCTAATTATTTCTAACACTTCTTTCCCAGACAGGAAGAATCTGGGAGGTGAAGGCAAGCATTTCTGGCCGGGACTGGGCAGAGCCCACACTCTTCTCTCAGAAATTAATCAACCTACCACTTATCAATTGTCTTGTGTGTGCCAAGAGCTGGGAGGGGCTCTGGGGCTCAGGACGGAACAGACAGATAAGCTATGGGAGGAGACAAGAGGTGACAACTGCAATGCAGGGGAAAACAGTATTAACAGAGCCACTGGGGCTTAGACATGTATCATCAGCCACAAAGAAAAGGGCACAGATCTAAACCATGAATGTACTCAAACCGGTTTGGCAGAGAACCTAGAGAAACACATTCTCAAAGTGTCAATGCAGAAGATGGGAGATGAGGTTCAGATACAAGGTGGGCAGGACTAAGGCTCTGAAGGGCCATGAAGGCCATGATAAGGACTCTACATTTCATTTCCAAATGTTCCCTCTGTGATATGCTTCCACTGGGGAGAGGTGGTAAAGGGGCGATAAGATGGTAACAGAAAGAATTTGACTTTGGGTGATGAACATAATACAATAAAAATATGATGTAGTATAGAATTATGCACCTGGAAGCTACATAATAACCAATGACACACCAATAAATCCAATAAAATTTTAATTTAAAAAGAGAAAAGAAAGGCCAAAACCGGTTTGGCTCAATGGGTAGAGCGTCAGCCTGCAGACTGAAAGGTCCCAGGTTCGATTCTGGTCAAGGGCATGTACCTTGATTGCGGGCACATCCCCAGTAGGGAGTGTGCAGGAGGCAGCTAATCGATGTTTCTCTCTCAATGATGTTTCTAACTCTCTATCCCTCTCCCTTCCTCTCTGTAAAAAATCAATAAAATATATTTAAGAAAAAAAAGAGAGAGAGAGAGAGAGAGAAAAGAAAGCCACCATGGCCTTGAAAGCACTACTCAAAGAAGAGCTTTCTGGTCCATCGGAGCTAAGATGGTTCCAGTGTCCGGAACTTGGCTGTCAATCCCATATACCATCTGGTCAAGCCTGCCAGATAGATGCCTCCCTTGCTGTGCTGCAGAGGATGTGGGTGCCCCTCGGGGCTGCCTGCCAGGTTAGCAGGGCAGCCTCCAGAAGCTCACAGAATATTTTTTATCATATTATTAAAAAGAAAAGTATAGCTTAATCAATACCACACCTCTAAGGTGCTCTGGTTTTAATTATTTTATGACTTTTACATGATTTGGCTATATGAACCTCCCATTTAAATGGCTGGCTAGCCTGGCCAGCATGGTTCATTGGTTGAACATCGACCTATGAACCAGGAGGTCATGGTTCAATTCCCGATCACGGCACATGCTCACATTGTGGGCTCGATCCCCAGTGGGGGGCATGGATGAGGCAGCCAATCAATGATTCTCATCATTGATGTTTCTATCTCCCTCTCCCTTTCCCTTCCTCTCTGAAATCAATAAAATATATGTTTTTAAAAATGGCTGGGAGTCCTATCCTACAAAGCCAGACTTTTTTGGTCTTCTGCCATTGGTGGGCCACCACAGGGCCTGATAAGTAGTAGAGCCTGAAGGTTCACCCTATGGAAATCTGACAGTTGGCTCTAGACTCTGAAGTTATTCCAACTTAAATTATTTACATGAATATAAGCCACAAAGAAGACCACATATAAATTTGTGTTCCTTAAATAAATCTATTTGTTTGGGGCTTTCTGTTTAACTTGACATCTGCTCCCTGGAGGATCATCCTAACTGCCAATCATTGTCTGTCCCACAAACTCTGATGACTGAATACTGGCTGGGCACTGAGAAGGATGTGCAATCCTGCACAACTGCAGAGCCTATATGTCCATTGCTTGTTTACACATTTGATCTTGTTCCACAGAAAAAGATAACCAGCATTATCTGCTAAGTTATATAGCATAGGTCACTTATGGAAAAGAAAGTCCCAGCATACCTAGCAGAGACACAGGTTCATGAAAGCTACATGATAAATGTAGAAAATGTTTGCACAAGAACCAAAGGACTGCCACTCAGAATGTAGAGTTTCTAAAAATTAGGAAGAAACAACCCAACTACAACAAAGGAGAAATTAATAAGAAACAAAAGACTAACAAATATGCTCGACTTCCGCCGAAACCAGTTTGGCTCAATGGATAGAGCGTTGGCCTGCGACCTGAAAGGTCCCAGGTTCGATTCCAGTCAAAGGCATGTACCCTGGTTGCAGGCACATTCCCAGCAGGGGGCCTGCAGGAGGCAGCTGATCGATGTCTCTCATCGATGTTTCTAACTCTCTATCCCTCTCCCTTCCTCTCTGTAAAAAAATCAATAAAATATATTTTTTAAAAATATGCTCGACTTCCCTAATTAACGCAATACTATTTTTCATACTAACAATGGAAAATATTGGAGAAGCCTACTGATACTGAGGGTCTCGCAAAATGCTTGGCATCAAATGGCTAGCTGGAGTGCATATTTAGAGTCAAATATCATTCTCTCCAAAGGCAGTATTTAATAAAATAAGAAATCAAATCTTTTCAAACAAAATGAATTCATTCCAAAGAAAACTAGAATATATACCCAAAGATGCACAAAAGCAAATTTCTTACATTGAAATACCATTTTTTTAGAGAAAAATTAACAAACTAAGTGCCATTAACATCAAGGGCCACATATTATATACTATAGCGCCATTTATATGAAGTGCTTTAGAGACAGAATGCCTCAGTTGAGGAGCATGGGTACGTAAGGAATGTGGAGAATGGAAAGGTGATAGAATAGGGGATACAAGGGCTTCTTTTGGTGAAATAAAAATCTTCCAAAATTGACCGGGATTCTGGTTGCACAACTCTGAAACTATACTAAAAGCCACTGAACTGTACAATGTGGATAAGTGAATTGCAAGGTATGTTAATTACCCTATACTAGAGGCCTGGTGCACAAAATTCATGCACGGGGTGGGGGTGTCCCTCAGCCCACCCTGCATCCTCTCCAATCTTAGACCCCTCGAGGAATGTCTGACTGCCCTCTCACAATCCAGGACTGCCAGGTCCCAAATGCTCTCCTGCCTGCCTTCCTGATTGTCCCTAACCACTTCTGCCTACTAGCCTGATCACCCCCTAACCACTCCCCTGACAGCCTGATTGATGCCTAACTGCTCTCCTGCCAGTCTGTTTACCCTTAATTGTCCTCCCCTGCAGGACTGGTCACGTCAATTGCCTCCCCCTGCAGGTCTGGGTCCTCCTCAACTGCCCTTCCCTGCAGGCCTGGTCATCCCTAACTGCCCTCCCCTGCAGGCCTGGTCCCTCCCAACTGCCCTCCCCAGCTGGCCATCTTGTGTCCACATGGGGGTAGGATCTTTGACCATATAGGGGCAGCCATCTTGTGTGTTGGAGTAATGGTCAATTTGCATATTGCTCTTTTATTAGATAGAGGCCTGGTGCATGGGTGGGAGCTGGTTAGTTTGCCCTGAAGGGTGTCCCGGATCAGGGTATGGCTTCCCTTGGGGTATGGGGTGGCCTGGGCGAGGGGCCTGTGGTGGTTTGCAGGCTGCCCACGCCCCCAGTGACCCAAGCAGAGGCCCTGGGATCTGGGATTTATTTATCTTCTATAACTGAAACTTTGTAGCCTGGAGAGGAGACCAGGGCAGGCCAAGAAGTTTGGCTTCCTCCATTGCTGGGGAAACCCAAGCCTCCTGCTCACTCCAAGGCTGGCTGCCATCTTGGTTGGATTAATTTGCATACTTGCTCCTGATTGGCTGGTGGACATGGTTTGTTAGTGTAGCAGAGTGTTGGTTAATTTGAATGTTTCTCTTTTATTAGTGTAGATAATAAAAGGCTAATATGCAAATCAACCAATTGGTGGGATGACCAGCTGCTATGAAGTGCACTGACCACCAGGGGTAGATACTCAATGCAGGAGCTGCCCCCTGGTGGTCAGTGCACTCCCACAGAGGAAGTGCCACTCAGCCAGAAGTCCTGAGCAAGGCTCACAGCTGGCAAGCACAGTGGCAGTGGCAGGAGCCTCTCCTGCCTCTATGGCAGTTGGACATACCCTGAGGGTTCCTGGACTGAGAGAGGGCACAGGCCAAGCTGAGGAACCCCCCTGAGTGCACACATTTCGTGCACTGGGCCTCTAGTATCTCAATAAAGCACTATTAAAAGGAGGAGGCACAACTTAATAGAAACGAGCCATTTTACCTAGAGACAAGTAGTTCCACAAATCACATATTTCTGAAAGCTCTCTACAGTAAATGATGTGGATACTGAGCAACTGAGTGGTGTATAAGTGGTCCATTTTCTGCAGTATTTCTCTAAAAATAATAATAAAGTTTAGTGTTTAAAAATTCAATTATCTCAAAGTTTACTTATGTGTGTAAATTTACTCTACATTCATGTAGTTTTAAATAAAGTTTAAGAGACATGTCTACCAATAGAGGAATCACTGAATAAATTATAAATTACAAGGATGTCCTTATAGAATGAGTGAACTTGCATATATGAACCTGTGACAAAATCCAAATACATTAGGGATACAAATTAACTCTTGAGGAATGGAGGCTTGCTTTCTAGCTTCTAAGTTGTTTTAATGTTTTAGTGAATATGTATTACCTTTACAATAGAAGTTAAAACACACACATACAAGGAAAGCAAATCATGGTGCAAAAAGGCACAACCTAAAGATTGCCCAAGCATGACATCACCTCAATAGCCATCAGGAGTTGTACCAAAGGAGGAAAAAGAGAGGTAGGAGGAAGTAGGCATTTGGAATACCTACAATAAAGGTATTAATTACCTAAACAATTTGTGGCCTAGAAGATCAGTTTACATATTGGCAAAAGGCAGCATCCTCTCTTAAACATGTAGATTTTCCTTAAAAACTATTTTAAAAGACAAGGTACTTTAGGGGCTGTGGATGAGGTCAGAAATATAGTTTTAAACAAGCTAGTTAAAACTAGTCAAACAGAACCAATTTCAACTGAATTCCTTTATTTGCATAAAACCACAAACAGAATAACTCTAGAACAGAACACGTAAGTTGTTTCTGGTTTTTTTTTTTTTTGGAGTTTTTGTTTTGTTTTGTTTTTTTAATGTGTTGGTGCAGGCAGAAAACCATTCAGGTTTTATCGTCCTTTTGAGAAGACCTTCCCTTAGTTTTAAAGGAACATTCCCATTTATAAAAAAAAACTAGTGGCCAAAGAAATGGTTTAAAAGTTCCTGAAAGACAGAAATTTCCCAGGAGTAGGAAAGAAAATATGGTCTTTCCCTCCCCACCCTCCAGGAGGGGAGGGGACTGCACAGTTCACTAACCAGGAGACCTTAAACATCGTTGATGCACTAGCAATGTCCCCTGTGAAAATTGGACACCAAGAAGTAATGTCATTGGCACAGAAGACTTGCTGTATTCACGAACTGGGAATCTCACAGTAAAGATACCAGTTCTCTTTAAATTAAACTATATGTCTAAATACAGTTCCAATCAAATCCCAGCAGGATTTTTTTTCTACCTATAGACAAACTAATTCTAAAATTTATGAGGAAAAATAAAGGAAATTAAGTAAAACAATCTGGAAAACTAAGGACACAATTAGATGAATTAAACTACCTAATTTTATAATTCACCATAAAGCTTTAGTAATCAAGACAGAATTGCACTAGCAAAGAGAGTTACACAGACCAATGAAACATAAGAGTGTAAAAACACACCCACATAAGCACAATATTTGACTTTTTACAAAGGTATAAGCACTTCAGTGGAAAAGGAACAACAGCACATCCACAGGCCAAAACAAAGACCCCCAACCTCATACCTTAAGTAAACATTAACCCATAATGATCATAGATGTAAATATAAAATTTAAAACTTTAAAAGAAAAGTGGGCAAAGATTTCTTAGACATAAAAAAAGCAATATCCATAACAAAAAATTTTGACTAACTAGATTTCACCAGAACTGAAAACTTTTGCTCCAGAAAGTCAGTTAAGAGAAAAGACAGACCAAGTAAAGGTTGGGAGAAAATACTAACAAATCACCCATCTCACAAATAACTTGTATCCCAAATATATAAAGAATTCTCAAAACTTGATTATAATAATAATAATAATAAATAACCCAGTATCTCAACAGATACTTCAAAGAGGGATGGCAAATAAACCTGTTTGAGCAAGGAAAATGCGAAGTCAAAATAGAACTGAAAGAAAACATACACTAAAACAATAGTTTAGCAACACATACATATTCTGCTATGATAAACTCAAACACAGAAAAACAAGTTGTGTTGCCCTAGCTGGTTTGGTTCAGTGGATAGAACATCAGCTTGTGGACTGAAGGGTCCCAGGTTCAATTCTGGTCAAGGACACATGCCCGAGTTGCAGGCTTGATCCCCAATACAGATGTGCAGGAGGCAGCCAACCAATGATTCTCTCTCATCATTGATATTTCTCTCTCTCTCTCTCTCTCTCTCTCCTCTCTGAAATCAATAAAAATACTTACTTTTTTAAAAATTAAATTGGAAAAGGGGAGGAGAAACAAGTAATAAAAATAAGTGGAATATTGGCCATTATGAAGAATTAGAAAGCAAAATAATCAAGATAAAAAATTACATCTGATATTGTGCTCTCTCCTTAAATGCTCATGAAATACCTGGTATTCATCTTTTTTAAAAAAATATATTTTTATTGATTTTTTACAGAGAGGAAGGGAGAGGAATAGAGATTTAGAAACATCGATGAGAGACATCGATCAGCCGCTTCCTGCACGCCCCCTACTGGGGATGTGCCTGCAACCAGGATACATGCCCTTGACCGGAATAGAACCTGGGACCTTTCAGTCCGCAGGCTGATGCTCTATCCACTGAGCCAAACCGGTTTTGGCTGGTATTCATCTTAATAGGACCACCTTTAAGCAGGGGAGTGGAGGAGGGATTCTGATCTCTACTTCCCCATCACAGGGACCATCCAACACTGCCTGCTCCCCATCCTCATGGCATTAGCTGATACAGAAGTGGCCACCACCCTGCTGTGGATGACTAGGCTGCCACAAATACCACCCAACTATCTTCACCCATGCTATCAAGTAGTATTAAGGCTTTTACATACAGAACAAAAGTGACTGCTCTCTGTCCCAATAAGGTTTCAAGAGTTAGAACTCCAATACTATCCCCAAACAGGTAACAGCACCAAGCTGCCACATACATGAATGTGATGCTTTAAGCACTTGCACTCAATGTTCTAAAATGTAACTGTAATAAAGAAATCTATATATATACATATATAAAAGGCTCCTATCCAAAGTGTCCCCTCAGAAGTTCAACCGCTCGCTATGACGTGCATTGACCACCAGGGGCCAGTGATCACCAGGGGCCAGCGTGGAGGGAAGGAAGGCCCCAGCCAGCAGCCAGAAGGCCCCCATCGGCCAGGCCTAGGGACACTACCTGTGCACAAATTTCGTGTACAGGGCCTCTAGTATGTTAATATTTAGAAGATCGGTGTAATTCAGTGAGTCTTTTCCAAATGACCCAAATAAATGGTATTAGAAAAGATTCATTAAGAGTATAAGACAGAACAATGAATCTTAATGTACTAGAACATGAAAAATTAATTCAGTTTCAAACTGCACATTGCTATTAACCTTAAGAAGCTACCAAGGAAGATGGCAGCATAGGTGAACAACTAAACTGCTGCCTTGCACAACAATTTCAAAACTATAGCTAAAAGACAGAACCAACATAATCCAGAACCACAGGAAAGCTGGCTGAGCAAAAATTCTACAACTAGAAGGAAAGAGAGGGGCTCATGGAGACTCAGAAGAGCTGCAAAAAGCTGAGGTACAGAGGCACGTATGTGGAGAGGACAGGCGGCGGAGTGCCTGGCTGGCTTCCTCTAGCGAGAGGGAGACAGAAACTCCTGACTGCACTGATCCCCAGTTCCGACTGCACTGAACCCCAGTTCCAGGCGAGACTCATATGGGGAGAGTCTGGACTGTCGTGAAAAGGGAGGAATTTTTAATATGGCAAATAATTATATAACCCACCTACTCAAAATTTCTTTGGGGTTTCTGTAACAGGATCCTGACAACAAAATGTTTTGTAGTGCAAAGATCAGACTGACCAGTGGATTTATAGTATGTTCCTTTAATAAACTGGAATTACAAGCCTCTGCCTGCAGAGTTCCCACTTAGAGGAGAAAACCTGCTATCAATTTGAGGATTAAGAGTAAAGAAGCCCCACATTCCTTTATGCCTGGGGTTTCTTTACCCTGTGGGCCCTTAGCTTTGGGAGATCTATGGGTACCTAATTCTTCCCTTGCAGACTGCATGCCTTATAAACTTCAGCTCCAGCAGCAGACCCAGACCCAGACTCTATGAACCATTGGTAGCTCCCCCAACTGTGCAAGGTGAAAATCTAGTAAGTTCCTTTATCCATCTCTACTGCTACTCTGCTGCTCTGATTGGACAGACCCTCAATGGACACAGATACCCTCATCTTATACCATGCAAGTAATTTACTGTTAAAGTACACTCATAACCACACATAAAAAAAGTCCCTTTTAAAAATACTGAATAAGGCCTATTTTCTGATCCAATATGGTGAGTTCCAAAGATGAAATATTATCCTATCTAATAAAAGAGTAATACACCAATCAACCATCACTTCACTACACCTACAAACCACACCCACCAGCCAATCAGGAGTGAGTATACAAATTAGTCTGACCAAGATGGCTGTGGCCACAGAGCAAGCAGGAGGCCTGGGTCCCCCCCAACCCCCTACCCACCCCCACCCCCCGCAATGGAGGACACCAAGCTTTCTGCAAACCCTGACAGGCCCATGCTTCCACTCAAGGCTACAAAGTTTCAATTATAGAAGATAAATAAATCCCAACAAAAATGGCCATCAGCCATGAAGCTGGAAAGAGCAGGAGGCTTGAGTTGCTCTCAGTGATGGAGGAAGCCAAGCTTCCACAGCCCTGGCCTGCCTTGGCCTCTACTCAAGGCTACGAAGTTTCAATGGTAGAAGATAAATAAATCCCAGATACCAGGGCCTCCACTTGGGTTGCCAGGGGGCATGGCCGGCCTGCAAACCACCACAGGACCCTTGCCCTAGTCACCCCCCACCCCAAGGAAACCCCCACCCTGATCTGGGACATCCTTCAGGCCAACCAGCTGGCCCCACCCATGCACCTGGCATCTATCCTGTCTAATAAAAGAATAATATGAAGATTGACCATCATTCCAACACAGAAGATGGCTGCCCCCATGTGGACACAAGATGGTCAACAGGGAAGGGCAGTTGGGAGGGACCAGGCCTGCAAGGGAGGGCAGGTGGGGACAATCAAGCCTGCAGGGGAGGGCAGTTAGGGGTGACCAGGCCAGCAGAGGAGGGAAGTTGGAGTGACCGGACCTCCAGGAAAGGCCTGCAGGGGAGGGCAGTTAGGAGTGACCAGGCCTGCAGGGAAAGGCAGTTAGGGGTGACCAGGCCTGACAGGAAAGCAGTTAGGCATCAATCAGGCTGTCAGGGGAGTGGTTAGGGGGTGATGAGGCTGGCAGGCAGAAGTGGTTAGGGGCAATCAGGCAGGCAGGTGAGCAGCTGGGAACCAGCAGTCCTGGATTGTGAGAGAGATGCCCAACTGCCCATTTAGGCCCGGTAGGATCAGGCCTAAATGGACAATCAGACAGCCCTCTAAGGGTCCTAGACTGGAGAGGGTACAGGCTGGGCTGAGGGACACACACCCCCATGCACGAACTTCGTGCACCAGTTCGTGCACCAGGCCTCTAGTTTTGCAATAAAGGAATGAAACATTGATGTTGGTGGGGGGACACAGGCAGTGACTGAAGAACTACAAGATTTCTTTCTGGGGTAATGAAAAGGTTCCCAATTTTTATTGTGTTAATAGACAACTGTGAACATACTAAAACCCACTGAATTATACTCTTTAAATGAGTAAATTATGATGTATGTAAATTATATCTCAATATAAGTTGCTATTTTTTAAATTTTACAGATTATTAACATTTTATTAGAAAGACATAGAACGGCAGATGCAAACCTAACCCTTTTTAACTGGTATTGAAGTGGGTAAAATTAAGGTTAACTGGCATTTAACACTGTGGCATGTCCCAGTCTGACAGAAACTAAAATATAAAAAAACACAATGCATTTGATTTGGTACTGAGGACCAACTACTGTTTTGGGGTAGAAAATGACATTGGCTCAAATACCTGCACTTCTGACCTAGATCCATGATGGGGGAAGAGAAAAGCAAAGGAATACAACCCGATGTGTTAATTACAACATAATAGTCATGCCCAGGAAATACAACGGAAGATAGTACTCCTATTTTCATCTATCCAGAAGTCTTGCCTCTGGCAGTCTTACCTCAAATTCCCCTGAACTCAAACCCTAACCATCCCTTATAATCCATTCCAAGTACCATTTCACCAAACCTTTCAGCTTCCCCAGACTCTACCATGATCTCTCTACCCAACTTCCAAAACCCTATCTCTTCACCCCTCCTGGCACTTATTCCTTTCTCTCCTACATTAATTATGTATGCACATGACCCACCTACATATAACCTGCCGACTTCCCTTAAGCAAATACATCTCTTATCTCTAAATCTTTGAACCACACCCACGTCAGAGCCTGAAGCAGTGATTCAGTGACTGCCAGTTTCCCAGCAAGTATGCAATATGCTGAGCCTGTTTGGGGAACCTTCTTCCTAGCTTATTACAGAAAGAAATGCTTGGTTTTCCATTATTCTAACCAAGGCAAAAGACTGCCTAAAAAAACAAACCGAGTACACAGGCTAGGTCTAGAGCAGCACTGTCTAAACAATTCTCTACAGCTGTGCTGTTCTATCTAGAAGCCACAAGTCACATGTGGCTACGAAGCCCCTGAAGTATAGCTAGTGAGGCTGAGGAACTGCTAATTTTACTTAATGTTCATTAAAATAAACCTAATCATCCAGGTCCAGAAATCACTTCATCCTTCAGAGCTTGGGTTTCTTCACCTGTGGAGTTGGAGGCATAATAAACACTTTCTGCCCTAAAATAAAATCATACAACCAAGTGCCCTTTGATATCAACAGACCCAAAATGAAAACAGTATTTTAAGAAACATAAAAGGGCTTCTTAAAAAATAAAAAAATTATAGGACTGAACTTCATCAAGAGAGAAATTATGTGTTAATACTGGCCATAACAGAAAACATTTAGATTTGCAGTAATTAATTCTCCCTCTCCTCATATTCTCCATTCCCAAGGTAATCAATAACAAACTTCAGAATAATCCTCAAGCCATAAATACAAAATTCACAATCCTGGTGAACTGTGAGGGCTGAAGGAGGCTACACCTGTCACTAACTTGCAATGCTAAGACACAACACAGAAGCTGTGCAGCTGGCTGCCATGTGTCCTGAAGCTGAACTAGTCACTTCAAAAACCATATGAAATTCTGTTCCCCACTATGAGGTCCAAGGATTGCCTCACTTATTTGCACCCTCTCCAAACATCCCCAAAATCAATTTCTTTGAAGGTCTCAACTTTGCCAACCCACTGCTCAACACATTGGCAATTATCATTTGGTACTGTCATTCTTGCAGACATTTTCACTTCCTTGAGGCCATCTTCGTATCTTTTCTCTGCAGAAACTCACAAATATAATTGATAGCCAATAAATATCCTAAATCTATCTGCACAACTGAAATCATCCATCTGATGCAATGTTCAGTTCAAAAAAGGTATGCTTTCAAAGGAAATCACAGTAACTTTTAAGACCCCGCTGCTGACACATTTCGAGAGATGGGCCCTACAGTGCATTCTGAGAACAGAAGGAACATTCAGAAAAACTAATAGCAAAAGGCCACATTTATTTAAGCTTTCTTCAAATAGTGACTTAACAGCCAAAGGCTGACGTTAAACCAAGTGAGGCTTTCTATATATTTAAAACTGTTTTTCTCCAGTTTTTGACTACTGCAATCACTTTACAAACTAAACATGCTTCCCAAAGTTACCTACAAAGATGAATAACCTGTTTTAAAATTCCATCAGGAAAAGCCCCAAAGGAAGACATTCAAAATATGCCACAAAAGCAATAACACATAGCTAGCTGGAGATTAGTGAGGCAAGGAGAGTAGCCTCTGAAGTCACCTCACTCCTTTCAACCCCTACCCAGGTAGGGCAACCCAGAGCTCTGTGTCTCTGACCCAGTGTCCTTTCCACTTTCTGAAAGCCGCCGTCCTAAGGAAGAAACTCGGTGATTTTAGAAGAGAGAAGGAAAGCACAGCTGATTAGGGCTTCAAAACAGACGTGGCCCAGGGAGAGGGGAGAGCAGCCGGGATCGTGCCAATGTGTAGGCCTGCTCATCTGTAATGCTGCTCTAGGGACAGGACCTCAGTAGAGGTCTGCATCTTGGATTAAGGTGCCTCACCAGCTAACTCTAGTACACAGAATTGGGTAGTCTGAAATGTAGCATATTTGTGATCTGAGCACCAGCTGACAAGACTTGGGCCTTGTCCATATACCCAGAGCCCCAGCTGGTTTGCTTTAGGGATCATGTCACTTCAACTCAGGATCATGTTCAACTCAGAATACCTGATTCAGTTACTGCAATTCTCAAAGGAGGGAGGAGTCATCACCTTTAAAAACTCATACTATTTTGTTCTGTGTCTCTGCCACCCTATTCCACTTGCTAAACTGTAGGGGTGTGTAGGGTGGCCCAAGCTGATTTTGTCAGTAGCTACTTTATTTTTTTTCTCTCTCTAAAAATATATCTTTATTGATATCAGAGAGGAAGGGAAAGTAAGATAGAAACATGAATAGTGAGAGAGAATCAATGATTAGCTGCCTCCTACTGAGGATCAAGCTAGCAACCCAGGCAGTGCCCTGATGGGGTATTGAACAATGACCTCCTGGTTCAGAGGTCAACACTTAACCACTTAGCCACACACCAGCCAGGCATGAGCTACTTTCCATATTCAAAACATGTGGTGAACCACACAAAAACGTTCAGACTAGGAAGCCCAACTACAGCATACCAGTATGGGGTTGTGAGGGAAGAAACATAGAAGACAGCAATTGACTGCCCTGGCTGATGTCATCCTGTGCACCAAAGGGTCGCAGGTTCGATTATGGGTTGGGGTACATAGTCAGGTTGTTGATTCCATCCCATTGGGACGCACATGTATAGGAGGCAACCGAAGGTGGTTTTTTTTTCTTACAGAGATGTTTCTCTCTTCCTCTCCATGATCAGTAAAATGCAAATGTGTGGAGCCAAAATGTGTGGGTTCTCATCCCATCACTGCCCCTGAGAAAAGTAACTTGATCGATGCCTTCTGTTCTGCTACAAAACAGGGATGCTGCTGCATCTATTTCAAGGTTGTAGTACTGAGTAAAGGATTTAGTACAGGTATAGCCCACATCACATGTCCTGGCAGAGTGGGGGTTAGTTCCCTCGTTCTCATCAAGCCACTCTCTGCAGTCTCTAAAGTTCAAGGCCAGCTACATTTATTGGACACCCACCTGCTGCTTCTTTCCCACTTCCTTAGCTCCTGTATTAATTTCCAATTGCTGCCTGAACAACTTACCACAACTTTGTAGCTTAAACAACACACACCTATTCTTTTATCATTCTAGAGGTCAGAAGTCTGGAAATGAGGCTCAATGGGCTAAATTTGAGGGGTCAGAAAGGCACGTCCCTTTTGGAGGCTCAAAGGGAAAATCTGTTTCCTTGTCTTTTCCAGCTTCTGGAGACCATCTACATTCTGTAGCTCCCCTTCCATCTTCAAAGCCAGCAATGGCCTTCTCATACCACACCACTCTGCCACTCCTATCTCCCTCTTTCAGGTGTAAGAACTTCTGATTATAGTGGGCCCACGTGGATACTGCTGAATAATCTTCCCTTAACTTAATCACACATCTAGTCAGAATAGCAACCTTTTGGACCATCGGTTGGCAACCGCTCACTGAGTCAGAAACTTGAAGGTCCCTCCCTATCCCATCCTGTTATTCTGTACTTCCAGCCTCTGACCAATCCAGCCCAGCCCTTCCTTCTTTGCAAACTCAGCTATGAATCCTTTACTCACTCATTCCTTCCCCAAAGTAGGCCAGCCCTGTGGCACAGCCACCTCCTCTGCACCATTCCACAAAAGCCCTTCCCTGAGTTCTCCCCTGAGTGTTTAACAGGTATCTGCACCCCATGCTATCAAGACTGGGCCAGTCAAGAGGGCTTTCACAAGTGTATTTGATAAACGAAAGCCCTGCAACAGGCTCTGAGCACCACAGCAAAGTCAGCTCTGCTGCCACTAGGGTGCAAAGAAAGAGTCAGGAGCAAGCCATGATCCCTAGTTCACATGAAAACCAGAAAGAAAAAGGGGTGGGGCTAAAAACAAGATGCTCTGGGTGCCCCGCTGTGGACCTATCAAAAAGAACAAACATAGACACTTTTTAGCAATCTTTCCTGCAATATCCAAACATGGGCCCATTGGGGTTAGTCGGGCTGTTGTTGAACTTGTGTGGCACATGTCACATAGGATCACATTACAGCATGACTTTAGGGTTAGTTTAACTGCAACCCAAAAATAGATACAACCCAGAATCCATTTCTTTCAATGGAAGATAATTTAACTTTTTACAAATTAGTGTTTTTATTGGAGAGGGGGTAGGGAGGAAGAGGGATAGAAAAATAGAAACATCATTAGTTGCCTCCTGCATGTTCCCTACCTGGATGGAGATTGAGCCAGCATATGCCCTGTCCAGTAATTGAACCAGTGATCTCTTGATTCATGGGTCAACACTCAACCACTGAACCACATCAGCTAACTTTAAGTAGGTAGGCTACAGTCAAAGCTGTCTACAGATAAATTTTGGTAAATCTCTTTAAAGATCTTTCCCATTCTCATTGCTACCTCTGTAGCACGGGGTACATACGATTCACCAACTATCAGTAAAACAAAGAAGCGGTCAGAATAAATATCATCCTCTCTGAAAAGCAAGGATGTTGTCTATCCAAGCAGGAAGCAAGATTGTTACTTCAAATCTATTTGTGTAACCCGCATTCTTCAAAGTGTGCATGCAGGCTTCTAATATAAGGAATTGTGATAGTGTTTCTTTATATTAATGGCCTATACACGTATTTTCAATAAACATGTACAGTTTATGCAATACTTTCCTTTCTTCCTATTTGTTCTAAGTATAAGTGTTGAAATGAAACTTTACCTTTGTTGAATTTTAATAATAAATTGGGGCTTGTATTCTTTATGTCTTTTATTTTACTTAAGTAATTTGTTTGCATTGAATTTCTACAAAACACAACTTAGAAATTGTCCACAATGAACTGGCAGTTAAAGGAAAAAACCTGGTTCTCAGTACCACAAGTTACTGAAGAAGCCAACCTCTAAATAACAGGTTTGCACAAGAACTACTTATCCATAAGTTTCCACTGCTTTTACTCATTTTAATGTTACTTTTCCAGGACACACTGGAACACTTTCTATCATTCAGTGTCACACTAATGCTACCAGAACACCTTCAAGCCAAGGAGCCAATCACACCAGCGCTGGCATAACATATTCTTCACTCAGAGACAGGTTCATTTGCACTGTCCACCAACATGTATAACTACTGAATATGTAAAATGCAATTAATATTTGAGGAATGAGATTTAAAATTTTATTTTAAATTTAAAATCACAGCCTTATGGCTGGTGGCTACCACAATGCAGAGTACAACAAACCCTTAAGAGTCTTCTCACATATGTATCTCCTCATCACATATGCCCCCAAATGAAAACAAGTGGCTTTCTGAACAAAGATTGGTCTAAAGTAGGAACACAACCTCAGTTTGTTCCCACCAGTAGCAGGAACCTGGAGTGCTTCAGAGAAATGAGGACTTCTTTGGGCTAGGGTAGACACACCACACCAACCAGGAGAAGCAGCCATAGGCCACCACTGACCTTAGGCTTGACAGGGAGGGAGAGCCCAGAGGCTGGAGCTCACAAAGAGCCACAGCAACCCTCACTCCACCAGCTACTTCTGAGGGCATTCTGCAAGTCAGGCACTCCAATCCCTTTCTGTTCACCCTCTAAATCCTCACAAGCTCAAGACCTAAGATGAAAAGGCTGAGATTCTTGGGGAAAATTCCAACAAGGATGGTTATAAAACTAAAGGCCTGGTGCACAAAATTCATGCACATGGGGGGTGGCCCCTCAGCCTAGCCTGTACTCTTTCGCAGTCCAGGAGCCCTGGGCAGTGGTCAGCAAACCTCGGCTTGTGAGCCGAATGTGGCTCACGAGCCACGGTTTGCAGATCACTGCCCTGGAGGGATGTCCGACTGATGGCTTGGTGGGCCTAAGCTGCCAGTCGGACATCCTTAGCACTGCCATGGAGGCAGGAGAGGCTCCCACCACTGCCGCTGTGCTCACCAGCCATGAGCCCAGCTTCTGGCTGAGCGGTGCTCCCCCTGTAGGAGCACACTAATCACCAGGGGGCAGCTCCTGCATTGAGTGTCTGCCCCCTGGTGGTCAGTGTGCATAATAGTGACCAGTCATTTCACCATTTGGTCATTTGCATATTAGCCTTTTATTATATAGCATTTATTATCTAAGATACACTGTAGATGAAGCCCCCTAAAACCATAAGAAATACAAAAAAATACACTGTTAACTCATTCTCAAATTGCCCACCCTGTGGGATGTGTGCTGCACCTTGGAAACCAGTGGGCTTGACACTTTTACTCTCTGAGTTTCATTTTGAATACATACACATATACCATGGGAATTGTAATCTCTTCTCCGCCTACCTCATGGGTTGTCATGAGGAGGTTCTGAGCTAATAAACCTAGAAATGTTTCATCAAATAAATGTCTAAACAGGAAGGGGTTGTTATTTTTAAACTCACAGGTACCCTCGCAGGTAGCAGCTGCTGATTAGGGGAGGAGGGCATGATTGTTTCCTGGGACTGTAGCTATGGAAGCTTTGCAGAGGGTTCACGCAGGCCTCAGAGGGGCGGGCTCTGGCCAGCAGCCCTGTAGTGGTGGTCATCCCTGGAGGCGCTAGCGGGGTGTGGGGCATTAGGGGAACGGAAAGGCCAAAGGGGTAGTAACTGTTAAAACTTTCCCGCTTGGCGCCATTCTTTAAGTTGTACGTGGCTCTTTCTCAGCTATACCTTCTCAGGGCGGGGCTCCAATCTCCTGGAACGGGGTGGGGGCTGGGCCAGGGCAGAGCCAGGTGGGCTAGGAGGGCAGGTTTAGCTGCACCCCCAGTGAGGTTCAGCATGCTTCTGCTGTGGAAATGGCGCTGCTGCAGAGGACTGGGGGGGTTGGGGGGAGGGGAGGTGGTGTCTGACACTGGGTGGTCGCTCAGGCCTGCCTCCACCCAGGTCTGGAGTTGTAGGAAGGAGAGGCATGCCTGGCTCCAGTGGAGGGGCCCCAGGTGGCTTGGAAGCGCTGACTGATGGTCGCTGGCAAGCTATTGGTGTGGGCACCCCTGAAGGGGGTGGCAGGGCAAAGTCAGAAGTTCGGACTGCAGCTACCCCCGGAGGTAGCTGTCCGGTCAGCCTCCCCATTCCTTCGGGGTGCAGAGGCTGGGGTAGGAACCCATCCGTACCCCCAGGGGTGCGGTGAGGGGCTGGGGTAGGGTGTCAGTGCAGGGAGATTGGAAGAGCTCCCCATGGCCACTTCCTCTTTCTTCTTTGCAGTCCTGGCTCCTGTCAGGCACTCTCCTCAGACTCCTGGGAACTTGGCTCCAGCCGCCCACCCCCTGCTGCGCACGCAGCCTCCTGCTCGTCAGTCAATATGCAAATTGGTCGTTACAGGAACATCATAACGGACAATTAGCATGTTACCTCTTTATATGTATAGATGATCTGTGCTATGAGATGTTTCTAAAGACTTCACAGTTTATTTGAATGAATAATTTCTCCTCCAAGCTTATATAAACTACTAACTGTAAGAAGCAAGCACTTCAAAATTACCTACCCTACATTTTAAAAGCTGAACTATGTAAACATGTTAAAGAGTGTTAACATGTGCTTGTTTGTTTGTTTTTAAATTGATTTCTTTTTAAGAGAGAGAGAGAAACATCAACTTGCTGTTCCACTCATCCATGCACTCACTCACTAGTTGATTCCTGTATGTGCTCAGACTGAGTATCAATCCTACAACCCTGGCAGTCAGGACAACACTTCAACCAACTGCTACTGGGCCAGGGTAGCACATGCTTCCAGCAAATGCAGGAAACATCTGAGATCTTGCTTCCTGGCACTGTCATCAGTTCAAATAAACTCTTATAAAAATTTAAAAATTAAAAATAAAACAGCAAGTGCACAGGGTCAATTAAGAGTCTTGAAATAATTCATTCTCTGAAGTCATATTGATGAAATGTATTTGCAACTCTAGGAAATGGCCCATATTCCTTTTTATAAGGGGCTTTTTTATAAGGTGCCATAGAGTGGCAGGGTCTGCTCAGTTGCCACATTAGAGCAATGCCACATGGTTTCTTTTGGAAATACTCTTCTCAACTTTCTGAAAGTCCCCGGAGTAGGGTGGCAAGAGGGACAGCCAAGAGAAGTGAGATTACCACCCAGACTTCTGTGGCTACACACTGGGTGTGAGCTCACTGTGCAATACAGGTCATCCTAACAGACGCATACTACAACCTGTTTCTAAACTAGAGGCCAGTTGAACAACTTATTGCGATACCTAGACCTTCCCCTGGTCAATATTCTGGAGGCTGGTACATAACACAGGACACTGCCTTCCCAGCATTAGGATGTCAAAAAATTAATTTAGTCACTGGCACAAAATCAAAACCAAGGGAGGACTTGGGTTTTGAATATTGTGTCAAGCAGGAAAATCCAGTAGAACTGTTGTGGTCACACAGAAGGTCTCCTTCTCCACAGCTTTTAGTCTCAGTGACCCAAAAAAGAAAAAGGACCTACCACTTAGAGACTCAGACAATATTTACTCATATTTCAAACATTTAGTAAGATGATGCTCCTGTTAATCAGTAGCTTGGGCTCCCTGAAAGGATATGTGGGCATTTCTATGAATATTAACAACTGTGACCTCACAACAGTGGTCCCCACACCTCAAGGGTTGACTAAGAGCTAAACTTGCTACAATGTGGCATTTGCACAGCCCAGTGAGGGCCCAGCCAGTACCAGGCAGTGAGGCATCCAGTGTGGTCTTCTACTCCCAGCTCTTGTCCACCCAACACACAACAGTGACACTATTTCTCAGGGTGTGCTCTCCCAGAGGCCCCTCTTTCTTGCTAGTCCCACATTCAACATGTCATCAAGTTCTGGAAGCATTTGGCTCTTGCCCAGGTTGGTGTATTCCCTGCTTGAGAAACATTCTAATTACCTCCATTCCCAACTTCCAAACTTAAATCTCCAACCCTCAGAAGTAAGCCTGCTTCTCTTCAAGGAAATTTCAACACATCTGACTTCTCATTAGCCAAGGCATGTGTTAACCCACTAGAAAAATGGCAAAACTAACTTTCTGGACTATAACATGGCACTTAAAATCCTGCTTCCTCCAACTTTCTGAAGTTCAAATTAGTTTAGAACAAGAAGCTTATGAAGCAGGTGACTGAACTCTGTCACAATACATGTCAAGAAATACCTTGTTAGAACTCTTGGTCTCCAGATTAAAATTGCATTGCTTTGGAAATTGAGAACCAGGCTACCTACTGCTCATCCAAAAACCAGAAACAGCAATAAAAACAAAATTTGAAAATATTCAAAAGAAATCTTCAGTAATTTATGAAGATCTATCAATGTCCTTATCTGGAAAACAAGCTTTTTTTCCAAAACCATAAAAAATGTCATTTGAAGGAAGTCCGTTAAAAGCAACAAAACTGAATTTGCAGCTAATAGACTCTGATGGTTTATGGCTTCGGCATTCTTTCACAGGCCATCTTGCCAGCCAGTCAAGCAGCCAACCATCTCCTGTACTACTTACTTACTACCTTTAGTCTTAGAATTGCTGTTTTCTGAAGAAATATCTTCCACAGTACATTTACAAAAAAGGAACATAAGGTGGTCACTTCAGCACAAATAGTCCATCAGTGAGAAAGATGGGTACACAAGTGGCAACCTCACAGTAGCAGCACATGGGGCAAAAGGTTGGCAAAGAAAGTAGCTGAGGAGACCAGAAAGGGTTTAGGAAAAAGGTGGCATCTGAATGGGTTTTGAACCTCCTTCCTAGGGAGAATCTGTCACATGACCATCTACAATACTGTGGGGTCCAGAACCTGGAGCTGTACTCCATGCAACACAAATGTGTGCCTGTTGGGAGCCTGAAGCACAGAGCAGGCTGAGGCCATACTCAGGACTCTGATGGCCTAGACTGTGTTATGTGACTTCCCCTCTACAGGGAAGGCAGCACAGAGTCTTTTTAAAAGCAGGGCAGTACAAACATACATACATATATACATACATAAGATAGAATAAAATAAAATAAAATAAAAGCAGGACTGTGACAGGGCTGAGCAGTCCTGTGGGCAGTCCGTTTTCATAGCTATGTGGGAATCAGGAAGCCAAGACCAGTAAGAAGGCTATTGCAAAGTCCCGGCATGAGGCAACAGGGATCTTGCTTTAGAGTGGCAGCTGGAAAACCAAAAGAGCTTGATAATAGGATATGGATATCCAGAGAGAGTTCAAGGCCAACTCCCAAAGTCTGGAGACCTGGCTTCCCTGCTACATACAACCTGATGCTCAAGCTCCCATTAGATGATCTAACACTAGTGCAAGAACAAGAATGTCCTTATCAGAGAAGGCTATGGAACTGACCAAACTGCAGTAGCAGTGTCACAACAAACATCCACTCATCATTTCTATTACTCAGTTAATTTTTTTAAACATATTTTTATTGATTTCAGAGAGGGAGGAAGAGGGAGATAGAGAGAGAACAATGGTAACAGAGAATCATTGATCAGCTGCCTCCTGAACAGATCGAGCCCGCAACCTGGGCACGTGCCCTGACTGGCAATCAAACTGTGACCTCCTGGTTCATAGGTCGATGCTCAACCACTGAGCCATGCCGGCTGGGCTGCCCATTTAATCTTTCTTAAAATATTTATACCATTGGCCTTAAATACCTATTTAGAAACATCAAATCCCAAATTTCATAACAGGATTGCTTAGATTGAGTCTGGTTATGTTTTCTTCCTGATCCACATTAGGATATAATTACCCTAGGTCTAAGACATTTTTGCATACCTCCAAAAACCAACTCATGCTGCCTGGATTTGGCAAACTTTATCCCTACTAAGGTGCAAAGGTTCAACCAGCACAGCATTACCACTGACTGTACATCACCTGCACTCCCAACTCTGTGCCTGGCACTTGACCTGTGCTATGTGTTTTCTCCCTCACAATCTTGCCAAACAGAATTGACATTTTCAAGGACAAAGAAACCCAGGCACTAAGAGCTTAAGCAATGTATATGAGGCCAAAGAACAGTGAAATGGCAAAGTCTACATTCAAACTCAAGCTCAGCCCCAAACCTGTACTCTCAAGTCACCCCACAGCCTCACCAAGAGTTTTCGGTGGCTTCTTTCCACACCGGAGGAAAAGTATATACTTTCTTCCCATATTTGTGCTGTTATCCATTTTTTGTTTACAGATAATCAAAATCAGCACCTTGAAAGAATAAGGCTGATGCCTCTGACAATAACTTCCAATATGTTAAAAAATGGACAGGCTCACATCAGATTATGTTTCTAGGTTCAGCCTAATTTCATTTCTTCTATATTTCTTTTGAGTTCTCCAAATTGGTGTTCACTGTGTAGCTTTGCAGTTTTTTTTAACCATACCATGCTAATGTGAGGAGAAAATCAATATTCTTATTATTTGATTTGTCTTGTTACAAAGCTACTTGAAAAGGAAATCTTTTAGATATAATAAAATGCACTAATTTGGTTGCATTGAGTGCATGTGTTCAACAGAACTCACTTTCTACTCCCAAACCTGCTTCAGCAGAAAAGTAACTTGAAACTCCATCTACCCACACAAATTTGAAAGAAAAAAACCCACCACTGTTGTCACCCTCCCCAACAACACACATACAACAACAACAAAAAAAAAAAATGGAAGGCAGTAGTCAATTCTTTTCAGAAACAGCAGGTAACTGACTCACTGATGTGCTTGAAGCTTGGGGTCCCTGATAGCAGTGGTCTGAGTGCTGTACACAGTCAAACCAAACTGTCTGTCCTCTCAGTGATTACACTCTGAAACAGACAGCTCACCAGAACAGAAGAAACATACCAGGGAACAAACATTAGGATATTTGCATTTGTGCTAGTCAGTCTATGAAGCAGAAGCAAGGCCTTGGGAAAACTTCCTGTTGACAGGGCATAATATAGACCAGATTATCACCTCCCCAAAGTACTCACAGGGCAGAAGCCTATGCAAGTCATTCTTTCAGCCTCTCAGTCTGCATTGCCTCTGAGTGAGAGAGTAAACTGCCAAGAACATTCAATCCTGGCCAGACCTAACAACACACCACCACCACCACCTCCACAGTTCTATATGCTCCCAACTTGAAACATGAGATTGGTTGCTTCAGGCCTTACAGGAAGCCTGTGGTCCCAACCCCAATGAAATTCCATGTTCTCCACCTTTCCCCACTCTGCCTTCACGCTTCATAACTTTCCTAACTGCGCAAAGCAAGGCTTTTTTACCATAACTAATCCAGGGCACTGTTATTCTCCAGAAGATGTGCAAGAACTGTGCAGAGTTCAATCAGGAGCAAATTCAACCCCAATCCAGCAGAGCAGGAGGACAGACAGCAAACTAATACTGACCTCTTTATAGAAAAAAACAACTCACCAATCTAGTCTCCCTGCCTAATTTGAAACCACCCTGCTCAGGAGGGGCAGGCAGGATGCTTACTAACAAAGCTTCAAGCTGATCAGATCCCTGAGATTCCAGCTTAATTCTATTGGAATTAAGGCAAAGACATTAAACAGGTGCAAGTCACTACCATATCCTGACATATGGAGCCAACCAGACTTGATAGGAACTAAATCCCACCTTGCTGGTTTTTTAATAGGATTCTTCCCAATCCTAAACTATAATATAAACCTAGCACCATATTTTAAGAAGGGGAAGGCTAAGAAAAGCAGAGATAGACTGCTTAATACATAGGCAGCTTTTTAAACCACACACCTGTGGGTGCTCCAAGGGTGTCAATCACAAGCCTGACAAAGCAAAGGTACCTCTGGATGATGAATCTGGGACAGAGGCCCACTCAAGAGAAACAAGTTTCTTACATTTCCCCCAAAGAGCACAGTTCTGAGTTCTGAACTAGAAATAGACTTCAGTGATGTCCATGTTTACTAATTGTCACCAGCATTCAATAACACTTGACAATAGGTAAGGCAACATAGATGGAAAATCTATGCACTAGCCCTGATTTGGTCCTGACAGAGTAATATCCTAAAAACAAAATGAAAAGCACCCTTTTTGCTAGGTAGCATCAAAGGAATAGACAAAATTCTTTCAGCAATGTATTCCTTCACTAGCCGCTTGAATCACACTCTGCAGAGTGACTGCTTGCTGGGGCCGAGTGAAGTAAGCCAATCCTTGAGGGGACTCCCCTCTGCTGGCCCCCATGCCTGCTACTGTAAGTACCACTGAGAAGTGCTTTCAGCAGACATCTCCACCACTCACTGGGCCTTCTGCAATCTGGCAGGCCAGTTTTTCAGTCAACACCCAACGTATCGGCAGCAAGTTATTCACAAGGGAATACCAGTCATGGTCAGTACTTCCACCAACCAGTGCACAGCACCCCACACGTGTAGCCAACGCATATGATAAATGCTTCTTCTCCCAGCTTCCTTAGGGCTTCCGTTCATTTATGCAACTCAAAATTTCTTGCTAAAAGCAAACGAGAACAAAACATTCAATGCCCGGTTCCTGCCAGGCCGACTCCTCCAGGTGTATGGGAAACTATCTTTTGATGAAGACAACTTGGACTACATACACCCTCTTAAGTACTTGGATGTCCCCAGGTAGTATATGCTAGCCTAGCCCCACCACGAGGAATGAAAGATGCCTTCCCATGACCAGCGTCGCTTGACTAGGTAAATCAAAGCGCTTGCTTTCCCTCACAGTGGCTTTACAAACCTAACCGAGACCTCGCATGGCAATGTGCAGTGCCTTGGGAAGCTGCTGCCACCTGGGCAGAAAATTAAATTACCTTCGGAGTCAGGCTTGATGTGGATGTGGGTAGCCAAATGTGGCGGGGCATTCGCGGAGTTTCACACACACACCTGGCCGGATGCTGACTGCACGGCACACGCTCCCCGAAAGGCAGGTAACTTAGAAACCAAGGGCACCTGGCTCTCCACTCCGAGCCAGTCCAAAGGCTGACAGCGTCTGCGTCCCTGGCAGGTGTTTCAAAATGAAGCCCGACGCTGGCAAGTGCCGGGATACGGCGACCTGGGAGGCCGTCGCCAGCCAAGCCCGTGGGCTCTCCGGGGGCGCGCGCGGAGCAGGTGCCGGCCAGCCCCGCGTCCACGGAGATTACTTTCCAAGTTACCGGCCGGAACCGGGCCAGCCCGGCGGGGCCCCGGGGCGCCCGACCAGGGAGGGGGCCGGTCCCGGGCGCCCCGCTCCCCGCCCGGGCGGCGGGAGGCCGCCAGCAGCGAGAGCGCGTCCGCGTCCCTGCGCGGCCCGGGCGCCCTAATTTACAAATCGGAGCGCTTTGTGCCCGGGGGCCGCCGGCCGGGCCCGGACAATGAGCGGCCGCATGACGGTGCAGCCGGGCCGAGCCGGCCGGGCCGCCGCGGGCCTGCTTTAAAGATGGCGAGCCCCCCGCGTGGCTCCCGCGGCTCCCCCCGGCCACAATGGAAGGCGCCCGGCCCCGCTGCCGCCCGCGGGCCTCACCTTCCATCTCCATGTCCTCGGGCTCGCTCAGCTGCTGCTCGCCCGCTTTCTGCTGCTGCTGCTGCTGCTGGTG
>JAAGEH010002525.1:9763615-9781710 GCA_011751065.1 Lasiurus cinereus
GGGTGACGGGCCGGCCGCGCTCGGGGCGCTGCGGCCTCGGCCTCCTCGGCGGCGGCGGGGTTGCGGAGCGGACGCGGCGCCCGGCGGCTCGGCTCGGCTCGGCTGGCTCTCAAAATGGCGGCGGCCTGAAATGTCACATCCGCATGGGGGCCCGAGAGCGAGCGAGCAGCGAGCGAGGAAAGCCAGCGGGCGGGCGGGCGGGCGGGCGGGCGACGCCGGTCCGGAGGGCGGAGCAGGAGGCGGAGCGGGGAGGCGGGGCCCGGCGGGGCCGGCCGCAGCCACCGCCTCCTGGCCGCGGCGCCGCGCCCCCTCGCCGCGCGGCCCGGCCTCTCGCCCAGCCCCGCCTGCGGTCCCTGCCTCTTACGCCCGAGGTCTGCTCCGACGCGGACAGCCTGGCCTCCCCCGCCCCCAGGTGGGCACCTTACCCGGCAGCTGTCCCGTCCCGGGATGTGGCCACCCAGGAAGACCGGCGGCGGCCTAGGGTGGGGGCCGTGCGGCCCGGGGCGATGCTGCCGTGCCCTTGCACGGCCGGACCGAGGCCGGAGGCGGGCGCGGCGTCCACGCTGCGAGCAGCTGCTGGTAGTGTTTGGCGCCCTTAGCCGACCTGCCATCGACTCACCAACATCTCACGTGAGAACTCATTTTCTCACTCTAGTCCGACCCAGAAAATGTAGTCCCTCAAAACCAGAGCTTTCCATTTGGCGTTAGGGTGTTCCCTGTCTGCCCAGCCTGGCGAGATGGCTCAGAACGTCCCTCCTTCCTGGAGGCACTCTCCATGCTGTCCCCTCCGGCCCTGGAGACGGGCGATCAGGGCTTCAACTTTCCCGTGGTAACCAAGGCAGCGTAAGGGAGTGCAGTAAGGGGAACTGCATCCCCGCACACCTGTATACCTAAGCGGCCGTCTCCGGTGAGGATGGCGTTTTACACTAACCATGGCCAGGAAATTGCCCTGGCCGGTACCTCTCCTCCCCTCTGCCCCGCCAACATTGTGAATTCTATCCCCCGTCAGGGCACGTGCAAGATTCAACCAATGCATGCATAAAAATGTGGAACAGCAAAAAGATATGAGGGGTAAAAAAGGATACCTTGCGTGCATACCCATAAAGGAAATACCATTTGGCAATAAAAATGAGGCTGTGCCCGGTCGTGTGGCCCCGTGGCTGAGCGTGGACCTATCAACCAGGAGATCACCATTCAATTCCTGGTCAATCTTGATCCCCAGGAGGAAGTGTGCAGGAAGTAGCTGATCAGTGATTCTCTCTCATCATTGATGTTTCTATCTTTTCTTGCCCCTCCCCCTGGCCTCTAAAAGCAATGAAATATATGTTTTAAAAAAATGAGGTTCTGACACAGGCTACAAGTGGATGAGCCTTGAAAACACTGTGCTGAGTGAAAGAAGCCAGAAGCAAAATGCCACATAATATATGATTCCAATTACATAAAATGTCCAGAATCACTTTATATAGAGACAGAAAGTAGATTGGGGACTGGGGAATTGGCATAGGATTTCTCTTGCGGCTGATGAAAATTTCTTGAAATTTGATTCTGGTGATGATTACACAGCTCTGAATATACCAAAAGCTATTGAACACTTTAAAATGTTACAGTACATGAATCATATTGCAATAAAACTAATTTTATAAAAGGATATCTTGCAAAGAAGAAGAATGAGTGAGGAAGAACAGAGTCTAGACAAGAGATGGAGATGGATTGGACTAGGATGGTGGAGATGGAAAAAACGAGGACAGGTGTAGGTAAGTTGGCGGGTAGAATTTGCTGCACTTGCACGTAGATTTGGAGTTGGGTGGGAGGGAAGGAGAAGAATCAAGCATCACTCTGATTTTTTTGGCTTGGGCATAGAGTTCATTTCTAGGTGACAATAGTCACTAGAAAAGCAAAACTGGCACTCTTTGAGGCCTACCAAGAAGGCCCAGACTCTTACTCCAGAGGGCTCCACTAGCCTATTTTCTTCTTCCCCTTATAGAATTAGGTCTGCATTAGCCATAAAGCCCATTTACACACAGAAGGGGTGTGTGTTGAAGAACTCCACAGAAGATGTGAATTGGCTGAGTAATGCCGGCTTCCTGGGAGGCTTAACGCCAAGATGCTAAAAGGCACCTGGAGAGTTCCAAAGAGGGAGAGAACTGAGGACACCATTTCTGATCATTGCCAGTTTCTAATAATTTTACATCCCCTCCTCTGTTTGAGGATCCAGGAATGAGGGAAACCTAAAAACCGGGAAGACAGGAACTGTTGGAGCAGCTGACTTGTCATTAAGTCGAGTCAGTCAAGTATAGGGAGGGGCTACCCTATCATTACTCTCATAGCAAAACATATTTTGCTCCTCCCAGGGCCTGTGCCATGACTTGGCATAAGCAGGGGGTTGGTTTTTCTCCTTGAGGACTAAATATTTACCTGGAAGTTATGTTGGTCAGGGTCTGAAACAATTTCATGGAAGTATCAGAGAAGAATTGAGCATTAACAGGTATTCCCCCCCCCCACCACCACCACGTTATTTAAATTCTTAGATAATCCTGCCTGGATAGAAGACCTAAAACCCCAACCACAAGTTTAGAGAAGGATTTGGGTTTGAGATCAGGCATTTGCCAAGGCCATGCCACTGAAAGCAGTTTGGGAGGACAAGGGACTTCAGGATTCAGAACCAGGTGACCCAGGTGGGAGTTTTGCAAACATGTACATGGGAATTTATTTAACATCAGACTTAACTTTCCTATTAGGGGAAAGGGAAGGGAAGATTCTACCTAAAGGTACTATTGTGGAAATCATATGAAATGCTAAAACTTTATGGAAATACTTCTCAATTCAGAGGTTGTTAAATGGTTATTGTAAGAGCAAGGGCAGAATGCGATGAGACCTCAGCCCCCACTTCCTGACCCACCATCTTTTCACTCAAAATTGTTCATAGGTGGCCCAGCTGGCATGGCTCAGTTGTTGAGCTTTGACCTATGAACCCAAAGGTCACGGTTCAATTCTTGGTGTCAGGGCACATGCCTGGGTTTTGGGGCATGCAGGAGGCAGCCGATCAATGGTTCTCTCATCATTGATGTTTCTATCTCTATCTCCCTCTCCCTTTCTGAAATATGTGTGTGTGTGTGTGTGTGTGTGTGTATACATATATATGTACACACACATATATATATATGTACACACACATATATATATATACTTTTTTAAAACTGTTTATAGGTGAAGTACCTATGTACCAGGGACTGAGCTTCCCAATGTTAGATGAATGGCAAAAATAGGCATCGGGTAACTAAACAAAGTCATTTTACCAACATTTTCCCAGCTGTGAGATGACAAAATGCTAATGCAAGTACTTTGCTACAATGACTGCTCATGGTTGGCCAGGTGTGAGTACAAATGCTGGGTCTTGTTTATATTTTCTTAAAGCTCAGAAAAGATGCTTTGGTAATGTGACTGAATGGAGTTTTGCAATGCGCAAAACTTTTGACATGCGCAGCCAAGGGTGTCTTCCTCATTTTTTGATTTTCAGGAAAATTTGTCAAACTATTACCTAACTTTCTTGCTCAGGCCTTTTTTAAAAATATATATATTTTATTGATTTTTTACAGAGAGGAAGGGAGAGAGAAAGTCAGAAACATCGATGAGAGAGAGACACCGATCAGCCCGCCTCCTGCACGCCCCACAGTGGAGATGTGCCCACAAGCAAGGTACATGCCCCCAACCGGAATCAAACCTGGGACCTTTCAGTCTGCAAACTGACGCTCTATCCACTGAGCCAAACCGGTCTCGGCTAGGCCTTTTTTTAAATTTATTGGTCTCAGAGAGAAAGGAAGGGAGAGAGAGAGAAAGAGAGAGAGAGAGAGAGAGAGAGAGAGAGAGAGAGAGATATCAATTTGTTGTTCCACTTCTTTATTCATTTACCAGTTGATTTTTGTGTGCCTGGTCCCTAGGTTGAATCCACAACCTTATCATATTGTGATGACACTCTAACCAACTGAGCTACCTGGCCAGACTTAATCAGACCATTTTAAAAGGGTAAGAATATGGAACAGTGGCATCTTTTCAACTGTGTGGTTTTAGAAACACATACAAACGCACTCACACACACACCAACTGAATTGCTTAGTTAAACAGAGCTGGTAGTATGAACCAGGGGCTTTTTTATTTTATTTTTTTAAGGATAAATCTCTCTTTTTTTTTTTTTAATGTACATGCCCTGGGACCCTTCAGTCTGCAGGCCAACTCTCTATCCATTGAGCCAAACTGGTTAGGGATAGCCAGGGGCTTTTTAAAGCACTTTGCATATTAATTCATTTAATTCTCACCAACAACCCTATGAGGTAGGTACTATTATCCCCATTTTATGGATGGGGTCATTGAGGCACAGTCTCCAAGCTAAATAACTAGCTCAAGATCACATAAGCTTGTAAAAAAGAGGCCCAGATTTGAACCCATGCAGTCTGGGTCAATATACTGCAATAGAATATTGATGAGACTTCATGCCCAGTATAAGCCCCAAATGTGAAATGCCCCTCCCCTATTAGAAGCCCATGAATCAGGAATCCCATAATTTCACAACTGTCTTACACTATTTTCTTATCCACATTAGCTGGAAAACAGATAAAAGCCATCTTTCAGCAGCATTGCTCTGGAATCACACAAAATCTTTAGGAACTATCCTCTGCTTAAAAGACATCCATTCTGTATTTTTTAATTGGCCAATATGAGCCTGGAAGTTTACCACATCACATACATTCTTGACAGAATTCTATCAGCAGGAATTGTAAACCAAATAATAAGTAACTATTCACAGAGCCAGGTAACATGCTCTCTGTGGGTGTTTTACTTAATCCTTATAACCAAAGAGAGCAGTAATGCTAGTGCTTCCTTGTGCTAGGCACGTTCCAAAGGCTTAACATTAACTCATTTAATCCTCCCAACAAATAAACTGTCGTGAACCTTCTGTATAGATGACATAACTAAGGCACAGAAAAGAAAGGTGCTCAGGTCTCAGAGGTAAAAGTAGCAAGGGGTTTCCTGGCTACATACCCAACAGAATTAAAAACAGGTCTCAAACAAAAACTTGTACACACATGTTCACAGCTGCACCATTCTCAATCGCCAAAACAATGGACAGATGAATGGACAAAAAATGCAGTCGACCTGGACTGCATGGAATATTATTCAGCCCAGCTGGCATGCCTCAGCAGTTGAGCGTGGACCTCTGAACCAGGAGTCACGGTTCGACTCCTAGTAAGGGAACATGCCAGTGTGAGGTGTACAGAAGGCAGCCAATCAATGATTCTTTCTCTTCATTGATGTTTCTCTCTCTCCCTCTCCCTTTCTCTCTGAAATCAATAAAAACACATTTTTTTAAAAAAGTTCTGACACATGCTATCACATGGATGAATTAGAAAACATTCTGATAAATGAAAGAAGCCTGACATAAAAGACTATATATTGTATGATTCCATTTATATGAAACAAGAGGCCCAATGCATAAAGATTCTTGCAAGAAGGGGCCTTCCTTCCCCTGGCTGCCAACACCGCCTTCGCTCCAGCCCGGAGCCACCTTTCCACCTTCCCACACTGCCCAGAGACCTGGAACAGCTGGGGTGGTGTGGAATGCCTGCAACATTGCCATTGTGATGATGCAAGCATCCCACCCCGCCCCCAGCAGTTCAGCACCTGCAAATTAACCTGCCAGCTTTGTTGAGTTAATTTGCATATTCACTCCTGATTGGCTGGTGGGTGTCACAAAGGTACAGTCAATTTGCATCTTACTATTTTATTAGTGTAGATATCCAGAGTGGACAAATCCATAGAGACAGAAAATAGATTAGAGCCTGGGTATGGGGGTGGAGGGAATGGCTGCTTAATGAGCATGGGGTTTCCTTTTGTGGGTAATGAAATGTCCTGGACATAGATAGTGATGATGGTTGCATAACATGGTGAATGTGTCTAATATCACTAACAATAAAGTTTATGTTATATGTATTTTATGCCAAAAAATAGCAAAGTAAAGTTTTGAACCATGGTATTCTCTCATTCCATAATATATGCCACTGATCACAATGCCATACTTTAAATTCTGGTAGAAAGTGTTATTATGCTCATTTTACAGGAGAGGAAGCAGGCACAGTTAGGAAGTGGTGGAAATGGGGTTCAAGCTTAGTTAGCTAAGCTGTAGAAGTCAAGGCACCCCCTGCTGTTTGCCTTATTCAACAACTCAACTTACTTTTAACAACCCTTTAGAAAAGCTGCTGACCTAGAAAATTAAATTCTTTTAAAAAACATTTGAAAATGAGGGTTGAGAAGATCTGTATGTTAAAAGTAAAATTCATTGAACAATCCTGAACTTTACACACTTTTATTCATTCAACAAATATTGGTGGATCGCCTCTCCTGCCCCATGTTCAAGGTCTAGACTGGAGTTCGCTCTACCAGGAGAAGGGATTGTGAGGTAGTAATGGGTCCCCTGTCTGGTGAGACCATCCAAGGTTCATGCTTCCAGATGGAAATGCCTTTCTTGGAACCCTCCTCCCATCTCTCAGAATATCCAGGTGTAGAGCACAGCTACCGGCCCCTGTGTGTTAGTCAAGAAGCAGGTCCTTCATTCATTAGTGCTTGCTCAAGAAATATTTATCTAATCAATGAATACATACACTGGCAAGAGTTTCAGGGAGGTTTTTTTTCAACAGTTCAGTGACTGTGGCATGCAGTAGCTGGATTTTATCTACCGGATGGGAACTCCAGGAATTAAAATTAATTAAAATAACGACATTTGATACCAGAGTTGATAGGGAAACAGTACCAGTGACTGATTCTAAGGGCCACAAGCTTGAGAACAACTTTGTGTTTAAAAAAATCACACATTTACAAGGGCTATTTATTTAGCACTTACTATGTGCCAGGCACCCTGATGAGTGTTTTACCTGACTTTTTTCCCTTAAATAAACCTAGAATCTCCAAAGACTTGATATAAAAAGATAATGTCCCATATTAATAACTGTCATTGTTTTAGAAAGTAATTTTTATTCACTAGTAATCTCCATCCCACTCCCACCCCCACCATGTCTACCAAAACAAAGGAAATTCTTTTTAAAAAATATATATATTTTATTGATTTTTTACAGAGAGAAAGGGAGAGAGACAGAAAGTCAGAAACATCGATGAGAGAGAGACATCGATCAGCACGCCCCACAGTGGAGATGTGCCCGCAAGCAAGGTACATTGCCCCGAACCGGAATCGAACCTGGGACCCTTCAGTCCACAAGCTGAAGCTCTATCCACTGAGCCAAACCGGTCTTGGCTAAAGGAAATTCTTGTCTGTAACACACATATCCCCATTTTAACAACCTTTTGAATTTCTTTTAAGAATAAAATCAACAATGTGTTTAAATGGCACAGGACAACTTGTGTTAGGATTTGGTGTTAGACTCTTTTTTATTTTCCACAATAAAATAAATTGAGGCCTTAAAAAAGGTAACCTTGTTAGCTAAGTCCTACTTTTCCCACTTTGTTTTTTACATATTTACTTAGGAGTTAATTTTGTTATTAACTTGAACTAACAACAACAAAAAATAAAAAGTGACAATGGTAAAATACAACTAAAAAGACGAAAGTAAATATTTCTATATCTAAGAATAGAAATTCAAGAAGAGAGAGAATACAAATGTGCAATTAATAAATCTACATCATTCCTATGACCCTGCTTCAAATTTTTCATTCAATCCACTGGACCAAATTTAAATTAAACAGTTTTGGAACACCTATTAGGTTGGTCATCACCCTAAACTCAACCCATTATCTTAGAACAGCCCTATTGTCATTTCTCAACTCTCTCTGACTTGGTTTATTATGTATCTTTATTAACCTACTAGAGACCGGGTGCACTAAATTTGTGCAATTGAGGGGGGAGGATCCCTCAGCCCGGCCTGTGCCCTCCCACAGTCTGGGAGCCCTCAGGGGATATCTGACTGACTGCTTAGGCCTGCTCCCCAGGGGAGAGGCTCCCATCACCAGCCATGAGCCCAGCTTCTAAGCTTCTAACTGAGTGGTGCTCCCCCTGTGGGAGCACACTGACCACCAGGGGGCAGCTCCTGCATTGAGCGTCTGCCCCCTGGTGGTCAGTGAGCATCATAGTGACTGGTCATTCTGCCGTTCAATCAATTTGCATATTAACCTTTTATTATATGGGAGGATTATATTCAAGGCAGTGAGGGTGGGAAGAGGGTTGGGCTTTTTCTGTCACCATAAAGTCTGACATTACCTGGCTTGCTTTATTTCATCTTTATACAACAACTCTGCTAGTAATATTATCCCCAACTTATACAGCAGCTCATCCACAGGCACACAGAAGCCCAACAGTAATCTGAGACAGTTTGGCTCCCAAGCCACACTTTTAGCCACAATGCGATACATAAGAAACCATTAACAGTTATTTCTTCTGAGGAATGGAAACAAGAATTAGGCGTATCATGTCTACATTTTATTTTATTCTTTTCCCTTCTACATGGATCAGTAAACTACAGCCCCTTTGCTATATCTGCCATGTTTGTTTGTTTGTTTGTTTTTATTGATTTGAGGGAGGAAGAAGGAGATGAGAAACATGGATGGATTGTCTCCTGTATGCATTCCAACCAGGGAACAAATCTGAAACCTGGGTATGTGCCCTGAATGGGAATGGAACCCTGAACCTTTTGGTGTATGAGATGCTTCAACCAAACTGACCCACCTGGCCAGGGATGCATTTTAAAAATGTAAATTTTTATTGCTTGGCTGGTGTGGCTCAGTGGTTGAGTATCAATCCATGAACCAAAAGGTCACTGGTTTGATTCCCAGTTAGGGCACATGCCCAGTTGTGGGCTATATCCCCAATAGGGGGTGTACAGGAGGCAGCTGGCCAGTGATTCTCATCATTGATGTTTCTTTCTCTGCCTCGCCCTTTCTCTCTCTCTAAAAATCAATAAAATAAAAAAAATATATTAAAAAAATTAAAATAGCCCTGACTGGTTTGGCTCAGTGGATAGAGCGTCAGCTTGCAGACAAAGGTCTCGGGTTCAATTTCAGCCAAGGGCATGTACCTTGGTTGTGGGCATATTCCCAGAAGGGGGTGTGCAGGAGGCAGCTGACAGATGTTTCTCTCTCATCGATGTTTCTAACTTTCTATCCCTCTCCTTTTCTCTCTGTAAAAAATCAATAAAATTTATTTTAAAAAATAAAAGTAAAGTTTTATTGGAACAGCCTTCATTCATTTATAGATTGTCTATGGCTGCTTCCACCCAAAAGGCAGAGTTGAGTAGCTACAACAGAGCCTAATGGGGTATGGCTCGCAAAACCAAAAATAATTATCTGGCCCTTTATAAAAGGTTTGTTGACCCCTGCTGTCCTACCCTAAAGCTACAGGGGTCCTTGGAGCTGAAAGGCCCAGACCCCAAGAGGAGAGCAGTTACCCAGGGGTTCAGAGTGGGTTACTGGCAGAGAATTCAGTGGCCCTTATCTGAGACCACCACTCTATTATTATTTTCCTTAGTTGCCTTGTTAGGTACATTGAGCTCCCTGGGTTCGGCCAGAGCAGGCACCATTGGACACTTCCTTTGTCCCCTTTTCCCCCAGAGTCACTTTGCTGATATCTAGCACCACCTCCCCATCCCCAGTGAACAAAGCACCCTAGCCTCTAAAATGTCTGATAGTTACAACAGCTCATGAGTGATGGGCACTTAATATGTGCCAGGTCCTGTCCTGAATTTTCTATGAACTATTTTTTTTAATATTTTTTTTTATTGATTTCAGAGAGGAAGGGAGAGGGAGAGATAGAAACATCAATGTTGAGAGAGAATCATTGATCCACTGCTTCCTGCACACCCCCCACATGGGGATACAGCCCACAACCCTGGCGGGAATCAAAACAGTGACCTCTTGGTTTGTAAGTAACAATGCTCTGCCCAAGCTGGTTTGATTCAGTGAATAGAGCATCAGCTGTGGACTGAAAGGCCCTGGGTTCGATTCCAGTGAAGGGCACATGCCTGGCTTGTGGACTTGATTCCCAGTGGGGTGTGTGCAGGAGGTAGCCGATCAATGATTCTCTCATCATTGATGTTTCTATCTCTCTCTCTCCCTTCCTCTCTGAAATCAATAAATAATAATAATAATGACACTCAACCACTGAGCCATGCCGGCCATTCCTAATTCATCTTACAATCACAACAACCCCATGAGCAGAGCCTTGCTTGTTGTTGGGTGGTTTATGTGTTGTAATAAAAGTGGGGCAGCAAATCCGTGTTTGCCAGGAGTTGGGGAGAGGCTCTGAATGCAGAGGGATCAGAAGGGGGATTTTGAGGTGTTCAGATTAATAGTGGGGAAGGAGGATACATGGCCCTATGCCTTTGTAAACCCATAAAGTTTTACATCACATATGGTGAACTTCAGTAACTGTCATCATTTTAAAAAAGTTAAGAGGAATACTGGGGAATTCCAAGGACAAAATGCAGACTATGACAAATGAATGGCTGTACACAAGGTGTAGGACATAACCTCATTGAAGGGAGTGGGAGAAAAAGGGGAACTGATTTAAATGGCTTTGGAAAATGGCATTTTTAATGGAAACTATAAAGCTAATGTCAAAGAATTATACTTTTAAAGAAAAGGGGGCTGCAATCCAGCCTAAGAACCCCCGGCAGCAAAGGCTCCATCTGCTCACCCTGCCTTGTGATGAGATAGATGTCTGCCACGAGGAGCACCCCAATCTAATTCAAATAAAGGGTCTATATAGGCTAAAGGTGGCCCTGCCTATGATCAGGGTGCTATCATTTCCCCATTTTACAGATGAAGAAGCCAAGGCAGCAGGCAGTTAACTGGCAGAAAAACAGGTCAGTTTCCTCTAGAAACAGTTCAAAATGCCCACTGAAAGATGACTGGATAGATACAAGTGGTATAGCCTATGATGGAATATTACTTAGCCATAACATTGTATGATTCTAATTATATGAAATGTCCAGAATAGGTAAATCCATAGAGACAGTAAACAGATTAGTGGTTGCCAGTAAGTGGGGGTAGGAGAGAATGGGGGGTGACTACTAATGGACATGGGACTTGGGAGGATGAATGAAAATGTTGGAAATTGACAATGGTGATGGTTGCACAACTCTCTGAACACATTACAAACCCCTGAATTAATTGTACACTTAAAATAGGTAAATTGTGAAGTTATATTTTACTCCCACCACCATGTATCCACTCTGTAAATTATATCTTAATAAAGCTATCATTTAAAAGGAAAAAAGCCCAGCTGGCGTGGCTCAGTGGTTGAGCATCAGGAGGTCATGGTTCAAATTCGTGGTTCGATTCCCAGTCAGGGCACATGGCTGGATTGTGGGCTCAATCCCCAGTGTGGAATGTGCAGGAGGCAGCCAATCAATGATTCTCTTTCATCATTGATGTTGCTCTTTCTCTCTCCCTCTCCTTTCCTCTCTGAAATCAATAAAAATATATTTAAAAAAAATAAAGGTAAAAATGATTCGTACTCTGGTAAATGTACACCACTTCACAGGAGCTCTTAACCCTTTCACCAAGGCATGCCTGTCAATACCTCACAACCCATCCAAGGAATTCCTGAATTAATACTCTGCCACTGAATTAATACAAATAGCCATTTTTTAAGCTGGTCCTTTTCTTATATTAAATTCACTTTTCACACCAGCAGGGCAGGTTGGATTCTAGATTCCCCTATTTTCTGGGAAAACTGTGTTCCTGAAGACTTGTCAACATTTAAAAATCATCATTTAAGACTAACCTTGAGAATGGAGGGGGTGTGAATTTCTGTTTATAACTCGGTGGTGCTGCCCTAATGGCGAGCATATGGCACAAGGTTCTGCAGGCGTCTTGGTCCTACATACCCTGAGGTTATTGGATCCTTAAATTAATGTGTGAGGTAAGAAGTTTGCATGATTTCACTTCAAGGCAAAAAGTGAGACTTTACCCATGTTTTTGTTGCATTGATTCAATCTGAATTGAAAATGACAACCCTATATGATTATCTTTCTTTTATGGAGAGGTTGGTGACTTTCCAAAGTCACACAGAAAATAAGTGATGGACCCTAATTCTGTCCAGATATGAAGATGGGGCTACACCTCTCCCCAGTTCTTTTGGTCATTTCAAAGTCTCCTCTCTGAATTTCAAGTGGAAAGCACTGATGGAATCCAGGTTGGAAACAGCTACTCTCAAAGGGATGTGGTATTCCTTTCTTAAAATATTTAGTTGGTCTACATATGAATGAACACACACACACACACACACACACACACACACACACACAGTGTTTGGTCTAGGAATTAAAACCTTAGATTTGTTTAAGCTTATGATTACCTGATGGAAAGGAGTTGGAGGTTGGGGAAGCCATTAAGAAGCACAAATTGGCAGTTACAGAATAGTCACAGGACTGTAGGTACAAGCATAGGGAATCCTATCTAATAAAGAGGGACTATGCTAATTGACCATCACACCCTCACAAAGATGGAAGTTCCCACAGCCAATAAGGAGAGAATATGCTAATTGACTGGCATGCCCTCAAAGATGGCAGTGCCCGCCACAACATGGTGGCACCCAGTCCTCTCAGCCCCGTCGGGGCAGCAGGCATGCGGCAAGGCTGGGCCCATCCCCAGGCAGGTCCAGCCACTCCACATGCCTGCCTCCAGAGTCCCCCAGTCCCTTCAGTCCCCCAGCCACCCAGGGCTGGCCAGAGGTGCAGGCAAGCCTCAGATGTCAGCTGCCCAGCTGCCCAGGGATGGCCAGAGAGATGACCAAATGACTAATCAAGCAGGCTGTCTGGGGCAACCAGGCCTGTGGGGGAACTGTGAGTGGCAATCAGGCCAGCAGCAGGGGCAGTTTGGGGCAACCAGGTGGGCAGGGTAAGGCTGTAAGAGGTGACCAGACTGGCGGGGGTTAGGGGAAGTTGAGGGCGACCAGGCTGGTGAGGTGGGGAAGTTAGGGGTATCCAGGCTGGCGGGGGGAGGGCAGTTAGGAGTGACTAGGCCTGCAGGGAGGGGACAGTTGGGGGAGACCTTCCCAGCAGTGGAGGGCAGTTATGGGTGACCAGGCCAGCGGAGGCGAGGGAGGGGGAGGTTAGGGGTGATCAGGCTGGTACACAGAGTCAGTGAGGGACAATCAGGTAGGGGGGGATAGGGGGACACGAGCAGTTAAGGATGACCAGGTAGGCAGGTGAGTGATTAGGAGCCAGCAGTCCAGGAATCCCAGATTGGAGAGGGTGCCGGCTGCACTGAGGGGACCTCCCCCCCACTCCCATACATGAATTTTGTGCATCGGGCCTCTAGTATTGTCAATAATATAAATAGCTATTTATGGTGTCAGGTGGGTACTAGACTTACAGGGGGATCACTTTATAAGTTAAATTAATGTCTAATCAGTTTGCCATACACCTGAAATTAACAATCTTGAATATCAAATGTAACTGAAAAAAAAAATTTAATTTAAAAACAGTTTAGCCCAGCCAGCGTGGCTCAATAATTGAGCATTGACCTATGAACCAGGAGGTCACTGTTGGATTCCTGGTCAGGGCAAGTGCCTAGGTTGCAGGCTTGATTTCCATTGTGGAACCTGCAGGAGGCAGGTGCAGGAGGCAGCCAATCAATGATTCTTTCATTGATGTTTCTATCTCTCCCTCTCCCTTTCTCTCTGAAATAAGTACAAATATATTTTATTTTATTTTTTAATTTTTAAAAAGATTTTTTACTAATTTCAGAGAAGAAGGAAGAGAGAGAGAGATATATAAACATCAATGGTGAGAGAAAATCACTGATTGGCTGCCTCCTGCATGCCCCCCACTGGGGATTGAGCCCACAACTTGGGCATATGCCCTGACCAGGAATCGAACCAGTGATCTCTTGGTTCCTGGGTCAAAGCTCAACTGCTGAGCTATACCCGGCTGGGCAGTAAAAATATATTTTAAAAAAATAAATAAAAAGAACAATTTAGAGTTTAGAAACTTTTAAGTTTTATAAACCTAGAACAATTTGGATTTTAATAACTTTGGTTGCCCTGAGACCATTTGCTCTCTTGTGCATTTGTGTGGAATGGAACAGGACTCAACCAGACCACCTGAGCTCTGTGCCCTCACTTCTCTGAACCTGCCTCTGCATGTATTGAAAGTGAAAAATGATTGATCAATGTCACCCCAATAAATGTTATAAAAATTTAAAAAATGGAAAACCATGCCTCCCTGTCCACCTTACTGCACCATAGTCAAGTTCAAATGGAATAAAGCAGGGCTTGACAAACTACCGCCCTGGGCCATGTCTGGTCTGTTTCCTGTTTTGTATAGCCTAAAGGCTTAGAATGGTTTTTTACATCCTTTTAATGATTGAAAAAAAATCAGAAGAATAATATTTCATGACATGTGAAAATTATGTAAACTTCACATTGAAGTGTCCATGAATAAGGTTTTATTGTAACACTAGAGGTCCAGTACATGAAATTCATGCATTGGGGGGTGTCCCTCAGCCCAGCCTGCCGCCTCTTCAATCTGGGACCCCTGTGGGATCGGGCCTAAACCGGCAGTCAGACATCCCTCTCACAATCCGGGACTGCTGGCTCCTAACTACTCGCCTGCCTGCCAGCCTGATCACCCCCTAACCATTCCCCTGCCAGCCTAATCAACGCTTAACTGCTCCCCAGCCAGCCTGGTCATCTCAAACTATCCTCCCCTGCAAGCCTGGTTGCCCCTAACTGCCCTCCCCTGCAGGCCTGCTCCCCGCAACTGCACTCCCCTGCTAGCCATCTTGTGGTGGCCATCTTTGACCACATAGGTCAGCCATCTTGTGCAAGGGCATGAGGGTCAATTTGAATATTACCTTTTTATTATATAGGATGGCCACTCCCATTCATTTATGTCTTGTCTCTGGCTGTTAACAGTGGCAGAGAGAAGTAGTTGAGAGAGACTCTTTTGCCAGCAGCAAAGTCCCAACTATTTCCCAATTAGGCCTTTATAAAAAAGACTCTGGCCCCTGGGTAAAAAATGCTTTCAGTAAAATAGCACATGCCATAGAAATACCAATTATTTTATCTAGTCTTCCTTATTATCAATATCCCTAATATGCACACCAAACTTTCTTTAACCTGTATTTTTGAACTATTAGATTCATTTGTGACCATGCATTTTCTTCTATAAGATATTTTAAAACATTAACCCAAAAAATGAAATATAGAAAAAAATACTCAAGACATTGTCAAAGCCAGAGATTCTTTATGTAAAAGGAATACTTTTAGATAAAGAAAAACTAAGCTTATAATCATTAATGTGGCCATAAAACTAAATACAGTAACAGTGAACAATCAAAAGATGTTCAACCTAGTTAGTAATAAAGAAACCCAAATTAAATACAAGATGTTTTCACCCAGTTGATTGGCCATGGTTAGAAATTACAAAGGTGTATACTCAGTGATGGAGAAGATGCAGGACCACGGATATACATTGCACATGGAATATTTCCCTGAGTAGTACTTTTTAACTTTCAGGTTTAACTTAAAATGTCTTTAAATTTATATATAGACACACACACACACACACACACACAATTTGAAAGAAAACAACAAAATATTTTCCATTATTTGTTCACAAATATTGCATGAGTGTCAAATAAATGCCAGGCAATGGAAAAGAATTTATATTTGATATCAGTGCAATGGGAAGCCATCGGAGGGTTTTAAGCAGGGAATGGCACCATCAGATTTACACTTTTAAAAATATCTCTTTGGCTGCTGGCTGGAGATTTAGCCCTGGAACAGAGACCAGTTAACAGGCTTTGGCACTGGAAGATGAAAGTACATGAAGTAAAATATGAAAGTTACCAAAGGGTACCACCCATTGTCCTGCACTGCCTTCTCTCTTCTCATCACAACCTCTAGTGTATTTTTCCAATTTTTCACCATGACACTTGGGCTCAAAGTAGATTTCTGGGCTGGCTGTCCAATACAAGTATAATATGAGGCACATACGCAATTTTAAATTTTCTAGGAGTTACATTTTAGCAGGTAAAAATCAGTTTCTTAATGAGTAGAGTTACCATGTGATCCAACAATTCTACTGCTAGATATATATACAAGAGAACTGAAAACCTGTCCACATGAAAACTTGTATCTGAATGTTCACAGCCACTTACTCATAATATAGCCAAAACATGGTTGTAACCCAAATGTCCACCAACTCTGGAATGGATAAACAAAATGTGACATATAATTACAAATAGACTATAATTCAGCCATCAGAAGGAATGAAGTACTGATACATGCTACAACATTTTCAGTTAAAAGAACCTAGCTACAGCCCTAGCAGGTTTGGCTCAGAGAATAGAGCGGCCCAGATTTGATTCCAGCTGAGGGCATGGGATTGATCCCCAGTAGAGGGCATGCAAGAGGCAGCCGATCAGTGATTCTCATCATTGATATTTCTATCTCTCTCTCCCTCTCCTTCCTTCTCTGAAATTAATAAAGAAATATATATATATATAAGTATTTTTAAAAATATATATATTTTTTAAAAAGAAGCCAGTTACAAAGAACATATTCTATACTTATTCTGAGCATTTCATAAGTATACAATATGTAGATTAAAAGTAGATTAAGTATACAATATGTAGATTAAAAGTAGATTACTGGTTGCCATGGATGGGGGAGGGGCAATAGAAAGCAAATGCTAAAGAATATAGATTTCTTTAGGGAGTGATGAAAAATTCTGGCATTATAATTGTGGCAATGATTGTACAACTTTGTGACTAAAACTAACCAAATTATACAGGTTAAAAGGGTGAATATTGAACTCATGAGTTATATTTCAATTAAAAATATACATAAAAGAAGGAATATGGTGATATTAATTTAAACCAATTGTATCCAAAATATAATTTCATTAGGTAATTGACATAGAACTTATTTTACATTATTTTTTCTAACTAAGTCTTCAAAATCTGGTATATATTTCACATGGATTATTGCAATTTTAGATGTTAAAATTTCATTGGAAATACTAGCTCTTCATTTAGGTTTCATAAAACTCACCTTTAAAAAAGTAGAGTCAAAAATGTTATTAGGAGCTGCTTAAATGGCATTTTAAACTATTTTTCAAATTTTCTTTGACAATAATATATTATTTTTCTTAAAGTAGGACAACATATCCAAGTTGTTCCAAACACACTTAAAGGTTTTCTAATAAATAGAATCAAACATTCATTTTAAAGTTAAATTACAACTTCAGCCCCTCAGTCCCACTATTTATATTTCAAAGGGTCAATTGCCACATGGGGCTGGTGGCTCCCATTCTGGGCAGCTCAGAATTAGAATATTTCCATCATCACAGAAGTCCAATTGGCAGCACTGTCTTTGAGAGTTATTGTAAGGATTAATGGAGCTGATGGATGTAAGTGCTTAGCAACTGTCCAGTTGTCAATATAGTACTAGATACCATGTAGTTATTTCATTGCTACATACTCCAGATAGGCCAGTTTTCCTGGCAGGGCAAGGCCCAAGCCTGTCCAACATGCCTTTCCCTCTATCTTTCTACTTGTAACTCAGTTCTGCTTCCTAACAATTTTTTAAAATAAATATTTTTATTAATTTCAAAAAAATGAAATATAGGAAAGGAAGGGAGAAGGGAAGATAGAAACATCAATTAGAAGAGAGAATCATGACTGGCTGCCTCCTGCACACCTGCAACCCAGGCATGTGCTCCCCCTGGGAATCGAACCATGCCCTTTTGGTTCATAGGTAGATGCACAAGCCCTGAGCCACATTGTCAGGGCCTAAAAATTTATAAAAATATTTTTGTATTGATTTCAGAGAGGAAGGGAGAGGGAAATAGAAACATCAATGATGAAAACAAAATCATTGATCAGCTGCCTCCTGCACAACCCCTACTGGGGGTTGAGCTCACAACCTGGGCATGTGCCCTTTACCGGAATTGAATTTGGGACCCTTCAGTCCACAGACCCCACCTACCTCACTGATCCCTATTTCCAGGACCAGGCATACACAAGTGCCGGTATGCGAGTCCTTCCCTTCCCTTCCCTTCCCTTCCCTTCCCTTCCCTTCCCTTCCC
>JAAGEH010002525.1:9800513-9827318 GCA_011751065.1 Lasiurus cinereus
AGAGAGAGAGAGAGAGAGAGAGAGAGAGAGAGAGAGAGAGAGAGAGAACTGGAAGAAAGATGCAGGAAGGAAAGAACAGTTAGTCTATGTCTTTCAAACCACAGTGGCGAGGATGACTGGCTTACCAGTGAGGAAACAATCCAAATCTTGGCACCATTCTGTTGTAGGCGGAGGAACAGCACCAGGTGGGGTCAGACTGGACCTGGGTTCAGCAACCTCAATACTTGAATTCTGGCTAAGAAAGAATTTAGAGCCAAGATCCAAACTATAAGAGAACATTTATTGGGTAAATTACAGAGGTACAAAAAGTAATTCTTAGAAGAAATGGGCTTAGGAAACAAGTTATAGAGGTAAAAGAGGGCCCATGGGAGTGAGGGAGGAAGCTAATGGTAATGTGGCTGGGGGAAGGTTTTAAGGGTGGACATTTTAGGGGAGGTCCCAGGGGAATATCTCAATAGACTATCCAGCAGTTTTCCAGGTGTGTCCTTTCAGGGTTGTGGTCTCCACTGATTGATTGGTCTGCATTAGGGCAGGGGCTCAGTATTAATGCAGCTGGTACTGAGGTTAGCCTTGGCTGGTTTTGTTGCTCTTCTGGTCTGGAGTTGAAATACAACTTCCTTCTAGGGAGGAGAGGTCAGGGGGTCCAAACTGCATGACCAGCATTATGCTAGGGGAGGAAAGGTCACCTGGGGGCAAGATCCCACCCTACATTTTGTCCTTTCCTGGGCACCCAGGGCTTTCCACCCTGATGACCTTTTGACCTAGCCTATTGTCCTTTCTCTGCTCATGTCTGTCTAACTGCCTACCACACCACGACATTTAGTGTATGGAATGATACTCAACCAACTGAGCGACACTGGCCAGGGCTTGTCTTCAGATTCTTCCATTCATTCAACAGATTCTTCCATTCATTCATTCGACCAGCTGAGACTTTGACAAATGTCAAATTCTCACTCCATGACCCACTCATCCATGGGAGAGAGAGGGAGGGAGAGGGAAAGGGAGAGAGAGAGAGAGAGAGAGAGAGAGAGAGAAAGTTGCTCAAGTAAAAACCACGAAGCACCCACTTAACCTGATGTGGCCAGGACAGAAGCTGATTCAGACCCAGCGCTCAGCTTCCTCTCGGCACATCTACCAGGATAGGGATGCCAGGCAGCAGTGTCTGGAGAAAGGAAACAGGATGGCCTGTCCCGATCCCCTGACCTTATGCCAAGAAATTCCAAATATGGACAGTAATTTTCTTCTCCCTGCTGAGGTTCTCTACAAAGAGAGGGCAGTTTTCAAATTTAGTAAGCACAAGAATCCCTGAGGAATGTTAACAATGCAGATTCCTCAGTCCCACCTTGGGTCAGGCTGAACCGGGACTTGGACATCTACAGTTTCCACCAGCCTTCCTCAGACACTCTCCTTACCGCCTCTTCCCGTCCCCCTCCCCCTGCCTCCCCACACACAAAGTGACTCTGACAGAGCTGGTTTTTATTTTATTTTTTAAGATATTTTCTTATTGATTTCAGAGAGGAAGGGAGAGGAGAGAGAGCGAAACATCAATGATGGGAGAGAAGCATCAGTTGGTTGTCTCCTGCAAACCCCCTATTGGGGATCAAGCCTTCAACTCAGGCACATGCCCTGACCAGGAATTGAACTGTGACCTCCTTGTTCATAGGTCAAATCTCAACCACTGAGCCATGCCAGCCAGGCCAGAGCTGGTTTTTAGATCACCCTTGGGGAAACCCTAGGAATACAAAATGCTATTTTTATTTCAAATAGGGATGAACTTCTAGTAGGGAATTTCTTCTCTTCGTGTTCAGATGGAATCAAATGGGTCTAGAAATTGTCTGAGCTCCTTATTTCCTTCATTCCTCTTGAAGTAATAGTAAAAGCCAAAGCAAACATTCAGGACCCACTAGGCAAATTTGCAAGACATTGCTTCCACATTTATGTTTTTATCCTCACAACACATCCTGGGACAGTACTACAATTATCATCTTTATTTTTCAGAGGAGGAAACAAATGACCTGTCCAAAGTCACCTATCTAGTAAGATGGCAGAGCTAGTATTTGAACTAAAGACTGTCTGAGGGCTTAACTGCCATGCCATGCTGCCTGCCTACACTACAGACCTAAACAGGTGGCAGGTAACACACAAGACAAACAGCAAGTGCAGGCACCCTTGGGGAGATGTCTCCCAGGGCATAGATTTGGCATTGAGACCTCATTTGTCTTTTCCTCTAGCCATGATAGAGACCTCTATCAGACACCCCTTCAACTCCTAGGATGCTGTTGACCATAGGTAGAGGTCAAAATCATTAGGAATTTGAGGCATGAGGCTGGGGTAGTTGGGACCAAAGTTTGATCCTCAAAGCATTCGGTTTGTTTTCAGCATGGCACCACTTAGAAGAGGGTAGATTTTACTGCTATAAACGTTCAGACATATAGACCTGGTTGGCCTGAGTGGGAAGATAAGAGGAGAAGCAGTGGTCCCCTCTCTCCTCTGCAAAGGTTAGAGATGTCTCAGGGAGATTATACCTATTTTGTATTCTGCAATTTGTGTGTGCCCCTTGCATTCTGTATGTCAGGGTGGCTCAAGGCAGTCAACACCATCTGTTCTCTCTCTGAAACAGATAGAAATAAGATCTGAGGTATGGTTGCTTCTGTTACTGACTTCTTAAGAGGGGCCCTGTGCTGGGCAGGATCATGACTCCTCAAAATAGTCCACATCCTAACCCCTGGAACCTGTGAATATGCTATTCTATATAATAAAAGCATAGTATGCAAATTGTCCGCTAGTCTGGGAGTTGTCCAGGAGTTGGACCAGGGGACAAGCCCAGCTGGGAGAAATGAGGGAAGCCCCAGCAATGGCAGGTGGCCGGGAGAGGGCGGGGGAGGGAGGGCATACCTGCCAGCAGCCAGCAGCTGCTAGGGACCCTACCAGTGCATGAATTTTATGCATAGGCCTCTAACTTTACATAACAAGGGGTGAATTTAGGTTGCTAATCAGCTGACCTTAGTATATAGATTATCCAGATGACACCAAGATAACCACAAAACTTCTTAAAAGAAGCAGAAGAATCAAAATCAGGGATATGGAATGCTGAGTAATATTTGGGCAGCCATGTCTGGCTTTTAAGGGGGAAAGGGGCTATGAGCCAAGGAATGTGTGCAGCCTCTTAGAGAAGTTAGAAAAAGCATGAAAACTGATTCTGATCTAGAGCCTCAAGAAAGACACACAGCCCTGATGACAATTCCTATTAGCTTGCAGAGACAACCCCCCATCAAAATTCTGACAACCAGAGCCGTGAAATAATGCATTTGTGTTGTTGAGGTCACTAAGTTTTTGGTAACTTGTTATAGCAGCCATAGGAAACTAATACTGGTGAAGAGTATTGACACTGGGCATGATGCTCAGGAGCCCTGCTTAACCATCCATGGCCACCCTATATCATTTACCACATCACAGGAGAGAGAGTGAGAGAAACACGCTGTGGCCAGAATTGAGCTCTGGAGCTGGACAGTTCTTGCCATAGTCCAAGAGCAGAGGAAATCGGGCTGGACAGAGAAAGAATGAATCCAACGTGAGGAGAGAAACAGAGCCAAGAGGCTCTTGAAATGCAAATCAAGTCTGCATTTCTGATGGCTTTCCAATTCTAGACCATCCTGAGGTCCTGCCAGCAGCTCCCTATATTTATAGCAAGCCTTCCCTTTTGCTTAAGCAAGCTATATTCCTGCTCCAGCAGATGCCTACCAACCCAGGGAGCATTTGGATACAGCCATCAATCTCTTGGGTTGACTTTTGCCAAAAAGCCAGGAAAATTAAGATTCAAATTATAACCAATTCATGGTGCCAGTGTCCTTGGAGGTTGTGATGAAAATGACGTTTGATTCTCTGGATAGGTGGATCAGAACTTACTCACCTCCACTCATCTGAATCGTAGCCATTCTAGGAAAGCAGCTCTGTCAGTTATGAGAGTAGCTTCTACAACAAGCATGTCAAACTCAAAGGCTAACATGGGCAAATAAACGAGGCATGTGACCTGTGGGCCACGAGTTTGACATGCTTGTTCTATAAGAATCCTGTGTGGTATAGTAAAAGAAATTCCTTTGCCTGGCTAGTGTTGCCAGTGGTTGAGCATCAACCTATGAACCAGGAGGTCATAGTTTGATTCCCAGTCAGGGCACATGCCCAGTTGGGGGCTCTATCCCCAGTGTGGGGTGTTTAGGAGGCAACTGATAAACAATTCTCTCTCATCATTGATGTTTCTATTTCTCCCTCTCTCCCCCTTCCTCTCTAATATCAATAAAAATATATATTTTAAAAAAAGAATTTCCTTTGATGAGCCTTAGAAGAGTCAACTAGACAATCTGACTCCAGGTCTTTCCTGTTTTTCTAGGTCACAAGGCGCAGGATGATGAATTCATAGCCAGCATCATGGTAAATGTGGCGCTTTCTCCCTTACCTGTGAAACACCCTGGCATGTGTGGTAGGATCATTTTATATTAGGTCTGTGATTTCATAATACTGGTTGGTCTACTATGCAAATACAGGGTAGCCTTGTGTAAATGGAAATGTTCTCTCTCTGGGTCACAGTGCCCTCAGTGATAACATGATGGAGATGAAGTAAAGGGTTGCAGTCCTTGTGTAACATATTACATGATTAACTACTGTATATTTCCACCTCTCTCCAAGTTCCTCTTGGAGAACATCATGTAGTCCTGGGTTACCCCTTCCTTTCTTCTCTCCATGTGGCTTAGGTTGGTCAGAGTAGTTCATCCCCTCTTCCCTCCAGGCCATTGGATTGACTCAAGACATAGGCATGCAGTCCACATTGAGCCAATCAGAATCTTCTCTAGGATGTTGGGAGGCAAAAGGTTTTCTAATGAGGCTGCTTAACTGGGGTGGGAGGGGGGAAAGTCATTGTTTCTGCTACTTGGAGAGACTATCCATGCAAATAAAGCCAGGCAGCAACTTACAGAGCAGAGAGAGAGGAAGAAAGCAAGGAAAGAGAGACAGAAAGCTCTTAACTTTGAAGTTCCCGTGACTCACCCATCAACTAGCTACTAGCTAAACTCCTTGAGTTGGCACTTAAATGAGAAAATCTCACCCTGGCTGGTTTGCTAAATGGTTAGAGCATCCACCTGTGCACTGAAGGGTCCCAGATTAGATTCCAGTCAAGGGCACATATCTCTGTTGTAGGCTTCATCTCCTGGTGCATGAGGGAGTCAACCAATCAATGTGTCTTTCTCACATCCATATTTCTCTTTCTCTGTCTCTCCACCTTCCTTCCACTCTCTCTAAAATTTGATGGAAAAAAATATCTTCAAGTGAGGATTAACAAGAAAATAAATAAATCAAAAGAAGAAGAAGAAAAAAAAGAAAGTCGCATTTTGTGGCGCCTCCAGTTTATGTGATTTGGAGAGGCCCATCTCAAATAAAAAGAAAATTAATTACAATGATAAAATTAGTAGGAAACAAACAGCAGGCCAGATTTGCCCAAAAGATATAGTTTGCTGACTCCTGATCTAATGCATCAAAGGAGGATATATGACTTATAAACACAACACCTAAAACAAAAAAATTATTAGGTTCCCTTAGGAAAGAATAAGGTAAGGCCCCCAAACTCGGGCTGCATGACCCTCACCTTGAAGGCATCTTTGTTTACACCCAGTTAGGATAATGGTTTTATTTGTTTGCATCTAATATTTTTTTCTCTGGGTATTATGTCAGATTAAGATCACACTGCCTTATGACTATATTGATCTCTGAGTCTGTCTATAGGGCACTTGATAGCTGGCAAATTATTTAGAATATTTATACTCTTTCTTTTTTTACCCTACCCCCACCCCAAAAATCAAATAAAAACAAAACAGAAAAATAAAACCCCAGATTCCACCAGGACTCTGTTCTCTCCTTTGGAAATAAATTAAGCAGCTCTATGCACTCAATTCACCTCCGACTAACAACATAGATAAGCTTAATAACTGGTGTGAGGCACTGTGCTAAATATTTTAAAGATACTTTCTTATTTAATCTTTTTGATAATACTGGGAGGCAGTCTGAGTTGGGGGGGCGGGCACTATTGATTGCCTGCTTAGCATCCAGTCTACATTTTCTTGAAATTCAGATATACATGTAGCCTACCTGACTGAAGGTAGTCCAATCCCATCCTCAATTGTAGGGGTGGGCTCTGATTGGTCTAAATTTGGTAATACCATTTCCCTGCCTGTGAATGGTTCAGGAATTCAGCTTTCGACATTCCACAGTGAATGGGTTTTCAGTCTGTGGGTAAGCATGAGACTAAAATTGAACCAATTATACTGAAAGGAAGGAATTTTATTGCATGATGAAAGGGGAGGATTCTATTGTTCATTGAATATGAACAATAAGGCATGTGGCCTCGATTACCATGAGAAGCCAGAAGCATCTAGTACCCACAAGAGAAACTCAACCACGTAGAAAGATGGAAAGTTTCCATGACCAGATTCAACTTTTGGATTAGCCATTACAGAAGGCCACGCTACCTTTGGGCTTTTTGCTATGTGAGTTGATACCTTCTCTTACATTTGATATAACTTTTTGTCCCTTATAGCCAAAAACATCTGGCTGATGCATGTAGATATTTACCTTCATAGTAAATGGCAGATATGGGTTTGTCTGACTTCATACTAATTCATTAATCATACTACTATGAGGATTAACTTGAGTATCCATGCCCTACCACCTCCATTTCTGCAATGAAACTTATGACAATATCAATAATAATAATAATAATAATAATAATAATAATACTTGTTAAATGGCTACTACCTGCTAGGTCGTTCTAGGGAACTCATCTGCTTCATTCTTGTAAATAGTTACTATTATCCCCATTTAACAGTTGAGGAAACTGAGGCACAGAGGCTTTAAGTAACCTATCCAAGGTCACATAGCTAACAAGTTTCTAACTATAAATGCTCTTACTCACTATGCTAAATAAAGAAAAGCACTTTAGTACATACTTCCATTGGTCAAACTCTCACCTTAGATTTTTTTTTAAAAAAAGTATGTTTTTATTGATTTTTAGAGAGAATGGAAGGGAAAGGGAGGATGGATTGAAACACCAATGATGAGCTTGGCTGGTGTGGCTCAACCGTTGAATGTCAAGCCAGGAATCAAGAGGTCTCGGGTTCAATTTCCAGTCAAGGCACATGCTCGGGTTGTGGGCTCAATCCCTAGTGGGGGCAGTGAAGGAAGCAGACAATGGATGACTTTCTCATCAATGTTTCTATCTCTCTATCCCTCTCCCTTCCTCTCTCTCTAAAAATCTCAAAAAGAAAGGAAGGAAAGAAGGAAGGAAGGAAGGAAGGAAGGAAGGAAAGAAGGAAGGAAGGAAAGAAGGTTAATGATGAGAGAGAATTATTAATTGGCTGTTTCCTGCAAGTCCCCCACTGGGGATCAAGTCTGCAACCTGGTCATGTGCCCTGACTAGGAATCGAACTGTGACCTCCTGGTTCATAGGTAGATGATCAACCACTGAGCCACAATGACTGGGCACATCCTTTAAACTTAAGCTGTGAGAGGGTGAAGACTTGACAGTCTTTTTAATTCTGTATCCCAGTACCTAAAACACTTCCTGGCACAGACTAGAAACCTAGTAAATGTTTGTTGAATTGATCAATATTTGTTAAAGCCAAATCATTTCTAGCAGATACATAATATAGGTAATGAATGAGGTTTATCTCATTTTGCCCAATACAAATTCAGAGTATTAAAATAAAATAAAAAAAGAGTTATCCAAATGATTGCTGGGTGAGTGGTTGGTCTGGCAGCACTTCTAACTTCCCTTTAATACTAAGCCACAGTGTGCCTCAGATGGACAGTCTCCAGAATGAATCCTACCTTTGCATGGCTAGGGCCCTTTACCAATCTTAGAAACCTCTTGGGATGTTCCTAGAATTATTATGGCAACCCACTGAGACTCCAAGCGCTACTGTCAAATTCATCACCCTAAATGCCATGTAGCTCCTTTCCAAAAACCTCCAGTGTTGTCATCCTATTTAATAAAAGAGTAATATGCAAATTAACCATCCTTCTGCTACACCCAAGCCACGCCTAACAGCCAATCAAGAGCACCTATGCAAATTAACCCCAACCAAGATGGCTGTGGCCACGGAGCAAGCAGGAGGGAGGCTTGGGTTTTCCTGGTGATGGAGGAAGCCAAGCTTTTCACATACCCTGGCAGGCTCAGGCCTCCACTCAAGGCTACAAAGTTTCAATTATAGAAGATAAATAAATCCCAACAAAAACGGTGGCAGCCACAGAGCTGGAGAGAGCAGGAGGCTAGGGTTGCCCAAGGGGATGGAGGAAGCCCAGCTTTCCACACACTCTGACCTGCCTTGGCCTCTGCTTAAGGCTTCAAAGTTTCAATTAGAGAAGATAAATAAATCCCAACAGAAATGGCTGCTGACATGAAGCTAGCAGGAGGCTTGACTCCGCTTAGGATACGAAGTTTCAATTGTAGAAGATAAATAAATCCCAGATCTCAGGGTCTCTGCTTGGGTCACTGGGATAAGGGGTTGGAGCGGGGGGGGGCGGCCCAGCCTGCAAACCATCACAGAATCCTCACCTAGGCCACCCCACACCCCAAAGGAACCCTCACCCTGATCCGGAACACCCTTCAGGGAAAACCAGCTGGCACCCACCCATGAATCAGGCCTCTATCCTATCTAATAAAAGAGTAATATGCAGATTGACCATCACTCCAACACACAAGATGGCTGCACCCATGTGGTCAAAGATCCTGCCCCCATGTGGACATAAGATGGACACCACAAGATGGCCAACAGGGGAGGGAAGTTAGGAGGGACTAGGCCTACAAGGGAAGGCAGTTGTGGGTGATCAGGCAAGCAGAGGAGGACAGCTGGGAGGGACCAGGCCTGCAAGGAAGGGCAGTTGGGGGCGATCAAGCCTGCAGAAAGGGCAGCTAGGAATGACCACACCAGTAGAGGAGGGAAGTTGGGGGTGACTGGGCCTGCAGGGAAGGGCAGTTGCAGGGGGACTAGGACTGCAAGGGAGGGCAGTTAGGGGTGACCAGGCCTGCAGGGGAGGGCAATTAGGGGCAATCAGGCTGGCAGGGGAGCAGTTAGGCATCAATCAGGCTGGCAGGGGAGTGGTTAGGGGGTGATCAGGCTGGCAGGCAGAGTGGTTAAGGGCAATCAGGAAGGCAGGCAGGCGAGCAGTTGGGAGCCAGCAGTCGTGGATTGTGAGAGGGATGGGGTGGGATCAGGTCTAAATGGGCAGTCAGACATCCCTCTAGACTCTAGACATCCCTCTAGAGTCTAGAGGTTCCAGATTGGAGAGGATGCAGGCTGGGCTGAGGGCCCCCCTCCCCCACATGAATTTCATGCACCGGGCCACTAGTCTTATGATAAAATCCAACTACCATGACTGACATTGAAGGATTTCACTCTTTTCTGATTAGCATCACCTCTCTTAGCATATAAAATATATGGCCATGGCATTCTAGACTCAAATCCTCCTCCTCTCTTACTAGTTCTGTGATCCTGGAAAAATCACTAAATTCCCAGTGGCTTCCATTTCTCCATCTGTAGAATGGGGTTAATAATACCCATTTCTTTTCTTTTTTTTTAATAATTCTTTTTTATTAATTTAATAAATCATTATTATTCAGATTATTACAATTGTTCCTCTTTTTCCCCCATAGCTCCCCTCCACCCAATTCCTATCCCACTCTCTGTCCTTACTCGCCCACCACTGTCCTATTCCATAGGTGTACTATTTTTGTCCAGTCTCTTCCCACACCTCACACACCTCCCCACTCCACTTAGAATTGTCAGTCCACTCCCTTTCTATGCCCCTGATTCTATTATATTTATCAGTTTATTCTGTTCATGAGATTTTTTATTCACTTGATTTTTAGATTCACTTGTGATAGGTATGTATTTGTTGTTCATAATTTTTATCTTTACCTTCTTCTTCTTTCTCTTCTTAAAGAATACCTTTCAGCATTTCATATAATTCTGGTATGGTGGTGATGAACTCTTTTAGCTTTTTCTTATTTGTGAAGCTCTTTATCTGCCCTTCAATTCTGAATGATAGCTTTGCTGGGTAGAGTAATCTGGAATCTTGGTTGTAGGTTCTTGCTATTCATCACTTTGAATATTTCTTGACACTCCCTTCTGGCCTGCATAGTTTCTGTTGAGAGATCATCTGACAATCATATGGGTGCTCCCTTGTAGATAACTAACTGTTTTTCTCTTGCTGCTTTTAATATTCTCTCTTTGTCTTTTGCTCTTGGCATTTTAATTATGATGTGTCTTGGTGTGATCCTCTTTGGATTCCTTTTGTTTGGGGTTCTGTGCACTTCCTGCACTTGTAAGTCTATTTCTTTCACCAAGTGGGGGAAGTTATTGGTTATTATTTCTTCAAATAGGTTTTCAGTATCTTGCTCTCTCTCTTCTTCTGGAATCTCCATAATTCTGATGTTGGTACACTTGAAGTTTCCCCAGAGGCTCCTTACACTATCTTCACATTTTTGGATTCTTTTTTCTTTTTGCTTTTCTGATTGTGTGTTTTTTGTTTCTTTGTATTTCTAATCTTTGACTTGATTCTTGTGTTCCTCTAGTCTGCTGTTAGGTCTCTGTGTAATATTTTTTATTTCAGTCAGTGTATGCTTAATTTCTAGTTGGTCCTTTTTCATATCCTTGATGTCTCGCTCAATTCATCAGACTTTTCTAGAAAATTCTTGAAAAAACTTATAACCATGGTTTTGAACTCTATATCCAGTCATTTGCTTTCCTCCGTTTCTTCCATTTGTGATCTGTTTCTTTGTCTCCACATTTTTGCTGCTTCCCTGAGTTGGTAGAGTGGCTGTGTGTGCTAGGTGTCTTATAGGGCCCAGTGGCTCAGCCTCCCCAGTTACCTGAGGTGGACATTCTTGGTGCACTCCTTTGTGGGCTGTGTGCACAGTCTTGTTGTAGTTAAGCCTTGATTGTTGTTGGTATTACTGGGAGGAATTGACCTCCAGGCCAATTGGCTGTGAGGGTCAGTTGTGTCTATGTTGGAAGAACTTCTGTGCTGGACACACCCTTATGAGACAAGACTTGCAAAAGCCTCTGTGCTCAGCTTGGATGGGGCAGAGTCTCAGGGCAGAGCAGATAGCATTGGTTTCTCATCAGCCCTGCCCTAATAGGCCCCCTTTTCTCAGTGTCTCTTGGTAATCACTGCAAGCACCCCTGAGAGAAACCTGCCCTCGATTTTCACCCACTGCTATACAGTCCAGTTTTTTCCTGAATGAGTCTGGGTCCCCAGAATCTCGCCTGGAACTGGAGTTGAGTGTAGTAGGGAACTTTTGTCTCCCTCCCACTTGAGAAAGCCAGCCGAGTACTCAGTTGTCTGCCTTCTCTACATGCGCACCTTGGTACTTCTGCCTTCCACATTTCCTCTGAGTCTCAGTGTGCTATTCTCTTTCCTGACAGTCCAGTTTCACCCCATATGAGTCTGGGTCCCTAGAGTCTCGCCCAGAACTGGAGTTCAGGACAGGCATTTGGGAGCTTCTGTCTTCCTGTCACTTGAGAAAGCCAGCCACACACTCAGTTGCCAGTCCTCTCTGCGCGCGTGTCTCAGTACCTCTCCCTTCTGCAGCTCCTCTGAGTCCCAGTGTGTTTTCTCTTTCCTTATAGTTGTAGAAATTCCACTCAGCCAGCTTTCCTGTGGTTCTGGGTGATGTCCGTTCTGTCTTTTAGTTTTAGTTTTGAAATTGTTGTGCAAGGCCCCCTATGCCCCCATCTTGGTTTCTCCTAATAATTCTTTATTGTTGAAACTACTACATACAATAATACGCATTTCATGAGGATGTTGAGAGGATAAGACAAGACAATGATTCTCTTTTTAAATTATTTGTAACCGTCACCTCAGAATATTTTTCCATTGATTTTTAGAGTGGAAAGGAGGGAAAAGGGGTGGTGGGGGGAAAAACATTGATGTGAAAGAAACATTGATTGGTCTCCTCCTGAATATAGCCCCAGCCAGGGATCGAACCAGCAACCAAAGTACATGCCCTTCATTGGGAATCAAATCTTCAACCTTTGGTCTGCAGGCTGACACTCTAACCATTGAGCCAAACCAACCAGGGTGAGACAATGATTGTCTAGCACAAAGCAGGGTGTGTACACTCACCACTGTTGGTCCATGTTATGACATTGGCTGTATTTATCCTTTCATCTAGCTAGGCTGGTCTGATGACCACACCCTGAGGAGGAGTGGCCCATTCTTGCCAATATTAGCAACAGTGAGAAGGAGGATAAACAACTCACATTTATTGAGGCTTATTCTGTACCAGGCACCATAAAGGCCTTGCTCTCTTTCATGGGTCTTTCCTCAAAATAAAATAAAATAAAATAATATTTTATGACTGTATTAGTACGAAGACAATTCCATTTTTTCTTCTGATAGTAAAACAAATTAAAATATTTTGGGAGCTCCTAAAAGTATCAGGGCACTTAGGCCCTGTGCCTGTTGTGTCTAATGGAGAATTTGACACTGGTGTTTAATTGTTCTAAACACAGTCTCATTTCATTTTCCCATGGAACAGGGACAGGATGGAGCACCTTTTATGTCTAGGATTGATTTCTAAGATTTGGTATAACTTTAAATTTATATAATTTGCCACCAAGCTGGACCCAGATTGGCAAATGTTTCTATTTCCCAAGGACTTTCATGTAAGATGAGCCATCAAATCATATTCAATATCCCAAGTTTTACATTCCTCAGACCCTAGTAACTTTGAAAATTTAATGATTTCTCATGCATTTACATTTCAGAGGGAGGCATTTAAAATTATTTCAAATTGGGTGCACTGAGCAAGTTTCACTGGTATTTGGTCTATCAGTGCTATTTCAAATTCACAATATTCAAATAGTACTAAGCTGTTATATCCATTCAGAGTTGGGGCTGCAGAGAATACCCAAGATTGTCTAATTCCAGAGCTCAAAATCTCAGCCACACCATATCACCTTTGTACCCATTTTCTCCCTACCCTGTCAAGCTCTCTTTAATCCTCTCCACTCCTTTCTTGAGGCCTTCCTGGAATATCACCTCCTCCAAGCTGCCCCACCCTGATCAGACAGCCCACACAGGTCTCCCTTCCTGGACTGTGTTCCTATCCCAGGTGTTGGCAGCTAATTCCAGCATGTCAGCAGGGCTGAATCATCTGGAATGACTAAAGGCATTTCCCCAAACCTAAAAGGATGCATAAATGATTGCTTGTTGCCAGACAGCTGAGGGCATTTCAATCTACATGTTATTGCCTCCTGCTGGCCAAAAACATGAACAGCTGAAGGCAGTTCCCCCAATCTGACAATGGATTCTGTATACTAAACCTTGCCTTTGATATATATCTACTTTGCCTTGGACCATTTGTGTTAATAAAAAGCAAGGGGTCCGGAGATTCAGAAGAATTTGGTTTCTTTAGTAAGTCTTTTCTGGCTCCCCAAAATGCTTTCAAACTTATGTTTCATCTCTGGACTCTTGATTAATTTACACCCAGTGCCTTCTCCAGATTCCTGAACCCTTCTCAATACTGGATAAAGACCCCTGGCACCCAGTGTCAACCAATGGCCGATGGTCAATTGGTCATTGTCTCCAATTCAATTCGAACAGGAAGCCCCAATTTGAGGTGTGGTGAAGAAACTTTATTCAATACAAAACAGAATGTAATGCCACATGGCTATGAAAAACAACATAGTGTGAGGCAGCACTTCTCGGGCCAGACAGCTCTGCTCTGGTCTGATCCTGCTGTGCATTGCTCTGTTCCATGCTGGTCTGCTTTGCATTGCGCTGGTCTGCTCCACTCTGCTCCTGTGAAATATTTGGTGTTTCAGCTCAGCCAGGGAAACACAGTCTTTGGTCTTTGGTAGAAAGGGAAAGTGCCCAATACTTATTACGGATGACAGGATAAAACGTGGCTTTGATGAAAAAATAATAGCAGCCCTGGCCAGTGTTTCTCAGTGGTTAGAGCGTCATCCCAGGGACTGAAGAGTCATAGATTCAATTCCCGGTCAAGGGCATGTACCTGGTTGCAAGTTCTATCTCCAGCCCCTGGCACCTAGTGTCATGGTGGGTGTGGAAGGCAAATGATCGATGTGTCAGATATGTCTCTCTTACATCGATATTCCGCTCCCCTCTCCCATTCCTTCCCTTCCATTCTCTCTAAAAATTAATGGAAAAATAATAATAATAAGAGAATTGTGCTCTCAGAGCCAAAGGGGAGCTGGCTTATATGGATAGAAGTTCTCCCTGCTGGTCCCTGATTGGTCCATCCTCAATTTTTTTTTTTTAAATTTGAGCCCAGTTAGCTACCAGGAACCCTTCTTAGGATTCTCTTATTTCTCAGATCCTTATTTCCCCCATTCTAATCAGAACCTGAGGACAGACAGTGTTGGTAATCCATTGGGCCAGTTTGTCCCATGTCAGTGCCAGAGTAGCTTGGCCACCTGCTCTGGTTCAATCTAGTCTCTCGATGGGACTCCTGGGGCAGGGAAGTAGCCAAAGGAGCAATTAGAGACATTTGCTTACAAGAGGTCTCACAGGCACCTGCCAAACTCAAAATTCACAAGCTCTTATAAAAGCAGCCCAAACAAGTTAAAACAACAAAGGTACTGAGTTCACAAGAGAAATCATGGCTAACTGACAAAAGGTATTTGGCATCAGGAATAAATGTTTCAACCATCATGAATTATACACTTGGAGGGGATACAGTGGGTGGTAGATTATTTCTTTTTTTTTTCTCTCTTCCTTTTTTTGTTAACCCGAGGATATTTTTCCATTGATTTTTAGAGAGAGTGGAAGATAAGGGGAGAGACACACAGAGAGAAACATCAATGAGAGAGAGAGATGTTGATCTGCTGCCTCTCGAATGTGCCTGACAGGGGATGGGGATCAAACCTGCAACTGAGGTACCTGCCGTTGACTGGAATCAAACTCATGACCCTTCAGCCTGCAGGCCAATGGTCTATCCACTGAGCCAAACTGGCTAGAGCCTGATGGATTATTTCTATCCTTTATGCAATGATTACTCAAGTTTTTGTAGGAGGCTTTAAACATTTGGTTATACAGAACACCGCTAGCTTGACAATAAAATATGTTAAAACAAATTATAATAACAATTTGCAACCCAGATCTTAAAATAGCTCTGAGACCAGTTGGGATCTAACTGAAAATGTCAGAAAATTTAAGTCCTAATCAGCCATAGTAACTAGAAGCAAAACTGGGATGTCCCTTAAGGGATCTGGCAAGGCTAAAGAGCTAGGTTGTTTCAAACTCTACCTGGGAAGAAAGAAGTATTTTTCCCAAGTACAGCAGGTATTGGCTGTGGCTCAAACCCCTCCTTGGGCTACAAGCACATAATCAAGAGTGACTGTTGTTGAGGACTATTTGTACTCAGAAGTCTAAAGATATTTGCTGGCTTCAAATCACTAAAAACAAACAAACAAACAAAAAAACAACAAGCAATTTGATTGATGGTTCTAGTTAGGTTTCACAGTATATTTAATTAAGCAGTTCCAAGGCACCCCATGAAAATACAATTCTGAGAAAGTAATTACTCCCACCTCCTGAAAAACCTGCCAGCAAGTCACATCCCACAGAAAGGCCATGAGAGCTATCTAAAAAATTTATACACACACACACACACACACACACACACACACACACACATATACATACATACTTATTTTTCATTTCTTTTTAATTCATATATATATAATTGATTTTACAGAGAGGAAGAGAGAGGGAGAGTTAGAAACATCGATTAGCTGCCTCCTGCACACTCCCTACTGGGAACTGAGCCTGCAACCATGGTACATGCCCTTGACCAGAATCATACTCAAGACCCTTCAATCCGAGGGCCAATGCTCTCTATCTACTAAGCCAAACTGGGTTAGGGCTTTTAAAATATTTTTTTATTGATTTCAAAGAGGAAGGGAGAGGGAGAGAGAGATAGAAACATCAGTGATGAGAGAATTATTGATGGGTGGCCTCCTGAACGTCCCCTACTGGAGATGGAACCCCCAACCTGGGCATGTGCCCTGACTGGGAATTGAACTGTGACTTTGTGGTTCATTAAGGTTGACATTCAACCACTGAGCCATGCCGACTGGGTGAGCACTATTTTCATAAACAAAGAGACCCACACATCAGGTGACTAATATACTCTGATCAGGCTTTCTTTTTCTTTTGATGAGAACCTGGAGGGATGGCTGTTATCATCCTGAGGATAGTAAATGAAGACATCAAGTGTCCCAGTCAGCCTCCAGCTATCTAAACAATCAAGTGTCCAAGGCTGATTTTTGTCCATGGAGACAAAATATAACCTGTGGAGGCACAAAGATGCCTGGTAGATTTCATTCATTTCTACCCATTAACAGGAAGGGAGTGAGAACATTTTCCAGCCAGAGCTCAGTCTGGTTTGAACATCTCTCTGGAAGTCCTTGCGGTATGTTTGAACATCGTGGGGTTAACATTCAAGTTCATGACAGTGTCCCAGTGGTCGGCAAACTCATTAGTCAACAGAATGGCAAACTGTGGCTCGAAACCTGCAGTTTGCCAACTACTGGTGTGGCCTGTTTCCAATCACAATGGCCTTACAAAGGGCCATTCCAAAGCAGTCAGGGTTGACAGACACAACCATATTTAAGGCATTTAAGCCACAGGTGGTCATGTTATAAGGGGTGGCTAACAATTAATTCAGCTGTGGGAGATGTTTGGGTACTACCTGTGGGGAGCCTATAGAGTGGGTTTAGGTAGACACAGAGGAGAGTAGAAGTTCCTTTTGCAATTTAACCTGAGAAGTTGCAGAAGGAGGAGTTTTGGTGAAATTAATAGTAAAGTTAGGGATAGTTGAGAAACAGCTAATAGGAACAACTATGGGATCATCTGTTTTATCAGACTAAGGAACAGGCACTGGATGGCAATCCAGTAAAGGGGTTCCAGGAGAAGGCTAACGTTTGGAAGCATTGTATTGTAATAGGTCTATGCCCAAGGTTTCCCTTCTACAAGGGTTAAAACAGCAAAGATTAGGAAGTACTGTATAAGTTGAGGGTTAAATGATGTGGAGTAACTAGAACATTCAATTTAAAATATAGGTGACCAGCTTGTTGAGAGAAGATTAAGGTTGTTAAAATACCTAAGAAATAAATGTTATAGCAACTATGAAATAAACATAAGAGTTATACATAGCAGGAGTTGATTTTACTGGCCCAATCCCTGAGCCTGAGAAAAGCCATGTTTTAAGGGATCTGCTTTTTGTCTGCATGGTTTTCTGTTCTGGATAACTTTAATTTGAGGTTTCTTATAGGCTGTGGTATTCAATCAGACAAATGAGGTGTAAGTTTGGGAGCCTTTTAAAATGAAAAACATAAATTCATGTATCAACATCTTTTTAATCTTGCAACTCAGGGACTAGTTAAAGTGCCTGGTATGGTCCCTTCCAGCCAGGCTGGAGTGAGTTCTTGTGGCAATGCGGTTTTTGTTGGACCATGTGTCCAGGTTACAAGCCATGATATTCAATGTCAGTTTCCTGGGAGCAAGCTGTGAAAACTACCCTATGAGCTTGCATTAATTCCAAGAATCTCTGTAAGTGCTTCCCAATAAGTTAGAAGGCCTTCATAATAAGGCAGGTTTGCACATTCCTTGATCTAGCCTCACAGGATAGGTCTTCTGGAACAACTCTAGAAGGAGACCATTGATGTTTACCAGAAGGAGTAGCAACATCAAGGGAAAGGCTTTTAGGTCAAGGCAGATGAAAAGATTCAATAAGTTTTACCAATTGAATTTTACTTATTTTGTCATTTTATTCTATAAAACCAGAGGATAGCCTGGTTGGTGTGGCTCGGGTGCTTGGAGTGTCATCTCCGTCCCACACACCAAAATTGTGCAAGTTTGATTCCTGGTCAGGGCACTACCTAGGTGGTGGATTTGATCCCTAGTCAGGGTGTTTACAGGAAGCAGCTGATCAATGTTTTGTTTTATTTTTCTCTCTCTCCCTCTTCATCTTCTCTTTCTAAAATTAATAAAAACATGTCTTTAGGTGAGGATTAAAAAAAAAAGAAGAAACAAACAAAAAACAGAGGGTAAGTGCAATGGAAATGCTGCAGTTTCCGCCAAGTTTGGCACACCTGATGTAGTATTTGTCTAGTAAAATGGATTTCCCTTTCTGGATGGGACTCTGTAGGGATTTTCCAAACAGGAAAAATCCTTTCTAGAAGTATTTTGTTGTTGTTAATCCTCACCCGAGGATATTTTTCCTTTGATTTTTTTTTTTAGGGAGAGTGGAAGAGAGAGGGAAAGACAGAGGGAAACATTGAGGTGAGAGAGACATAGATTAGTTAACTCCTGCACCCACCCCCACCAGGGCCTGGGCCGGGGAGGAGCCTTTAACCAAGGTTCGTGCCCTCCACCAAAATCAAACCTAGGATTCTTTATCCACAGGCTGACCCCTATCCACTAAGTCAAATAGGTTATAAATATTTTAGTAACTGCTAAGGCTGTAGCCCTTTGACAAAGGAATGTTCTACCCAATGAGAAGACACATGGTGCATCATTAATACATTTTTATCTTTTGGGGAATCAATTGGATTGAAATCCACCTTTCAAACATGAGAGAGGCCTCATTAATTTTTTTAAATTAAATTTATTGGGGTGACATTAGTCAACATGAACATACAGGTTTCTATGTTACAAGATATGTATACTACACTATGTGCTCATCACCCCAAAGTCAAACCTCATTAGTTTCACTTCCTTCTTTTGTAAAAACAGAGTCCCTTATTTCAGTTATGCATTGAATGATTCAGTTTTTTAAAAAAACACACTTCAGCCGGCTCAGTGGATAGAGTGTCGGCTTGTGGACTGAATGGTTCCAGGTTCGATTCCGTTAAAGCGCATGTATGTATTCTGGTTTCTCACTCTCTATCCCTCTCCCTTCCTCTCTGTAAAAAATAAATAAAATATATTAAATAAATAAATAAATAGATAGATAGATAGATAAATAAAATAAAAAAACACACACCACAAGCAATTATCCCCTCCTGAGGATTGAGCCCGCAACCCAGGCATGTGCCCTGACCGGGAAATAACCAGCAACATCTTGGTTCCTAGGTTGATGCTCAAACTTTGAGCCACACTGGCCAGGCTACAGGTCAATTTTGGCAATAGCATCTAGCAGGAGAAACATACCTTATTTATAACATGCATGCATAGACATACATAAACACATAGATAGCACAACAATACAAAATTCAAAAGAAAAATTATGGATCCAAAAGAAAAGAGAATGGCCCCATAAGGCCTTAAAAAGGACAAATTTTCCAGGGAGAAGACTGAAAAAATGGCTTCAGAGGTGAGGCCTGAGCATCAGATGGCTGCTGTACATCTGGAGACAAGTTGGGGGAGGGCGAAATGGTAGAGGTTAGGCAGGGGGTATGCAAGGGTGTGGGGCTAGAAAGTGAGAGATCTCCAGGGTTTGTGTTAGTAAATCTAGTTTCCAAGTTGCTAGCACAAGTGTAGGAAAAGTTTTCTAAGGATCTCCCTTTTGTTCCAATTTCACAAGTACTGGATTCCTTTTTAATACATCAAGAATTTACCTAATTTAGAATTATTTTTCCTAAGAGAGGCAATAGAGCCTCTTGATTTCTTTTAGAGCTATCAAGGTACCAGGTGTTGTTTTGTTGTTGTTTTTTAAAGCTCCCCATTGTCTCTGGGAGGAATAATATGTTCTTTGTTTTCACTGAGCGTGCAAATAAACAAGCTTTGGGTTTACGGAGGAATCCCATCTTGGCCAACAAAGCTTGAGGTCAGTCACCTCATAAGACTTTAGTCCAGAGGTCTAGGCAATTGCAATTCTCTGAACCACAATTTTGGTGCATGCAATTAGCCAAAGTCTAAGCACTTCTCCTTATGGGGAGTCTCCATGTGCGCCCCCCCACCCCACCCTCCTAGTTCCAACTGGAGGATACCCTCCCTGGTATCAAATGCAATGGAGGAAAGTCCTGTCTGGGGGATAACTCCTGGTGCCTGAGGGATACTTTTCCTAGGTACCACACCCAAATCCTATGGAGAGGTCCTCAGTTCAAACATATGAACCAAGATCACTGGATGCGGGTCGCCTGCCTAAATTCAATAAAGTATTTGAGACCTCAACAGCAAGTGGGAGTCTTGGATCTGAGAGGACTTATCCAAGTCCTCAGGTGCCACTGGGAAGACAGCTCAGCACAAGGGGCTGGTGCAGGTGCCAGAGCAGTTGGTTTCAGGATGATGTTAGGAGATGGACTCATTGCTTCAGTGCCCCACATTAGGCACCATGGAAAGTTAACTGATGGTTGTTAACTCCAATTCAATGCCATCAGAAATTCCCTAGATTGTGGGCTTGATCCCAAATAGGGGGCATGCAGGAGGCAGTAGGTCAATGATTCTCTCTCATCATTGGTATTTCTATCTCTCTCTTGCTCTCCCTTTTTCTCTGAAATCAATTTAAGAAAACAAAAGGATATAGAAACTATAAAAAGAACCAGTCAGAAATGAAGGACACACTAACTGAAATGAAGAATAATTTACAGGGAATCAACAGTAGGATAGATGAAATCAAGAACCAAATCAGCTATTTGGAATATAAAGAAGCAAAAAAACACCCAATCAAAACAGGAAAAAAAAAATCCAAAAAAATTAGGATAGTATGTAAGGAGCCTCTAGGACTTCAAGTGTATCAATATTTGATTTGCATCATGGGGTTGTGGAAAGGAAAAGAGAGAGAGCAAGAAATTGAAAACCTATTTGAAATTCCCAGTCAGGGCATATATCTAGGTTGCAGGTTTCACACCACTACCCCTCCCCTCTACCTTCACCCCATCAGGGTGCATACAGGAGGCAACTGATCAATGTTTCTCTCTCACATCAATGTTCTTTTTCCCTTCTTTCTCTCTCCCTCACCTTTCTCTCTAAAAATCAATAAAAATATCCTATCTAATAAAAGAGTAATATGTAGATTGACCATCACTCTGCTATACTACAAGCCATGCCCACCAGCCAATCAGGAGCAAGTATGCAAATTAACCCAATTAAGATGGCTGTGTCCACAGAGCGAGCAGGAGGCTTAGGTTTCCCTTGTAATAGAGGAAGCCAAACTTTCTGCACGTCCTGGCTGGCTTAGGCCTCCACTCAAGGCTACAAAGTTTCAATTATAGAAGATTAAAAAAAAAATCCCAGATACCAGGGCTTCTGCTTGGGTCACCAGGGGGCATGGCCAGCTTGCAAACCACCACAGGACCCTCTCCTAGGCCACCTCATGCCCCATCCTGATCCAGGACACCCTTCAGGGCAAACCAGCTGGCCCCCACTTGTGCACCAAGCCTCTATCCTATATAATAAAAGAGTAATATGCAAATTGACCATCACTCCAATATACAAGATTGCTGCCCCCATGCGGTCAAAGATGGCTGCCCCCATATGGACACAAGATGGCCACCACAAGATGGCCAGCAGGGGAAGGCAGTTGGGAGTGATCAGGCCTGCAGAGAAGGGCAGTTGAGAGCACCCAGGTCTGCAGGGGAGAGCAGTTTGGGGTGACCAGGCCTGCAGGGGAGGACAGTTAGGGGCAAACAGGCTGGCAGGGGAGCAGTTTAGCATCAATCAGAATGACAGGGAAGTGGTTAGGGGGCAATCAGGCTGGCAGGCAGAAGCAGTTAGGGGCAGTCAGGAAGGCAGGCAGGTGAGCAATTGGGAGCCAGCAGTCCTGGATTATGAGTGGGATGGCCGACGGCCCATATAGGCCCGCAGGCAGTCGGACATCCCTGGAGCGGCCTCAGATTAGAGAGGGTGCAGGCTGGGCTGAGGGACAATCCCCTCCCCACCTCCCCCTGTGCACGAATTTTGTGCACCAGGCCTCTAGTATTCTAATGTATGGTTTCAGATGAGTACAAAATGTATTGGGATGATCACTTATTAAGTTATATAATGTCTAATCACTAGAGTGTACACCTGAAATTAATATAATAGTATGTTAACTGTAATTGAAAAATAAAAAATGATTTGAATTTTTAAAAATGGAAGAAAGAAATGGGGTCTCTCTTGCTCAATGCCACATCCTCTGTGTCAGTCACATTGTTAGGATAGAGCAACATTTTATTAAATATCTGTGGGAGAAACAGAGGAGTTTAAGAATGAACTGTGCATGGAAATGTGGTCTAATTACTTCCTGGTTGAGCTCTATGCCTCGCCTTCTTCATAGCCCCACTGTAATGTTTATCTCTAATTAGTTTTCTGTGGCTGCTATGACAAATTACCACAAATTGGGTGGTTTAAAACCATGGGAATTTATTCTCTCACACTTCTGGAAGTCAGAAGTCTGAAATTCAGTAGAGCTGTGTTCCCTCTAGGCACTGTAGGAAAGGATCCTCTTGCCTGGTAATTTCCCAATTACCTTGGGAGTATGCAGGAGGTAGCTGATTGATGCTTCTAACTCTCTATTCCTCTCCCTTTCGCTGTGTGGAAAATCAACAAAATATATATTAACAAATCAGTCAATAAAATAATTTTTCAAAAAAAAGAGAGAGAAATTATTTCAGGGGTTTGGGAGCCACAGTTGTGAACTTCTTGAAGGCAGAATGGATTTTGTTCATCTGTTTTGTACAGTCTCTAGCACAGTGACTTGCAAGTCAGGCAATGTTTGTTAAATGAAAACAAAATCCAAAGGGAGTGTTTATGTAAGAACATGAGGAATATTTTTCCTGAAGCATCATTCATGATAAATCTAATCTTTAAAAATGTTTTCAGAAGATATGTAATAAATTATCTTTCTTCCTACCTGTGGAATAATGTCCCCCAAAGATGTCCATGTCCTAATGCCTAGAACCTGTGAAGACGTTATGTTGCATGGTAAGTGGGAATTAAGGGTGCAGATAGAATTAGGGTTGCTAATCATGTGACCTCAAGATGGGAAGATTATGCTGGATTATCCAGGTAGATCGAATGTTATCACAAGGATCCTTATAAGAGGAAATAGGAGCATCATATAAGAAAAAGGAGATTCGCCCACTGGCTGCCTGGATTGGAGGTCAGAGTGAGTTTCTTGGGCACCACTGAGGAAGATGGCGATTACTCAGGAGGAAATTAAGAAGGATCCAGAGAAGCCAATAGACCTGTGGCTGCTGCAAATCACCACCAACAACAACAGGCGCTACCACTGCATGGACTAGTTCTCCCAGAGGAATGTGCCGTCCAGTGAGCTGCAGATCTATACCTGGATGGATGCAACATTGAAAGAACTGACTAGTTTAGTGAAAGAAGTCTACACAGAAGCTAAAAAGAAGGGCATACACTCCAACTTTTCAATTGTTTTTATGTATATTAAAAGACCTGGCTATTGGGTGAAGGAGATTGGCAGCACTATGTCCAGGAGAAAGGGGACTGATGATTCCATGAAGTTTCATACAGGAAATTATATGGACATAGTGATCACCCCTCCAAATTCAGAGCGCATGAGACCATATTAAATTTTATTGACTACTAGAGGCCCAATGCACGAAATTGGTGCAAGAGTAGGCCTTTCTCCCTCTCCCCCCGCACCCCCCACCCCCTACGGCTGGCAGTGGCTTCCCTCTGGCCTCCAGCAAGTACCTGGGACTCGGGCTTCCCTTGCAACTCCAGCTTCATCTGGAGGGTTGTCTGGAAGGACATCTGGTCTAATTAGCATATTACACTTTTATTATTATAGATTTCTTCAGTTTATTTTTTATTCAGGTATGTAAAATAAATTTAGGCTTTTCCTCCCCTTTTTATTGCCATTAAGCCTTTAAACTAAACAAATTGTAGTGCATTTATTTAGGAGTTAGGTTTGGCTGTGCTACTATGGTATGAATGTTAATAGAACATCCAGGAGAGAACACAAGATGGCGGCCTAGGTAAACACCTACACTGCTAGCTCACACAACAATTTTAAAACTACATCTAAAAGACAGAATGGACATCATCCAGAACCACAGAAAAGCTGGCTGAGTGGAAATTCTACAACTAGAAGGAAAGAGAGGGGCTCACAGAGACCCAGAGGAGCTGCAAAAAGCTGAGGTACGGAGAGGCACGCGTGGAGAGAGCGGGTGCCGGAGAACCTGGCTGGCTTTCTCTGGTGGGAGGGAGACGGAAACTCTCAATGGCATTGAACCCCTTATCCTACGACACTGAACCCCAGATCCAGCTGAAACTCATACAGCGGGAGTTTGGATTGTGAAAAGGGAGAAGTGCATGGAAAGTTAGGGGAGTCGCAGAGGATCAGAAGTCTCGTGATGCACACAGCACTGCGCTCAGGGGACCTGCTGCTGATTGTGCCACTGGCTTTCGCAATTGGGTGGGAGACAGACCCTCCCCACTGCGTCACTTCTAACTCCACTAAACCCCAGTTTCAGATGAAACCCTGGGACCCAGACTCATAAGGTCCTGGAGTGCATGGGAGCCTGAAAAACAGCAGTCTAGAGGCACTATAAGAGAAAGTGTGCGCTTATGCACAGGGACCATTCCAGCGACTACCCAGTCACGTGAGACTCAGGGGCTGTGGAGGGTGGGGCCGACTAGAAGGCAAGGCGGTCCCTTAAGCCCTGAGACTCCACCCATCCCAAGCTCAACAGAGAGGCTTCTGCAGCTTTGCAAGTCTGGTATCATAAGGCTGAATCCAGCACAGAAGTCATCCTGACTTAGTGAAAATGCCGAGACAAGGGAAGGGATCACAAACAAAAGAAATGGAGGAAAACAAATGACTGGATATAGAGTTTAAAATCACGCTTATAAGGTTTTTCAAGAATATCCTAGAAAAGTTGGATAAAGTTAGTGAGACCCAAAAGGAGATGAAAAAGAACCAACTGGAAATGAAAAAGAACCAACTAGAGATGGAACAGATCCAACTAGAGATGGAACAGATCCAATTAGAGATGACAAAGACGAACTAGAAATTAAACATACACTGACTGAAATAAAAAATATTATACAGAGACCTAACAGCAGACTAGAGGAAGACAAGAATCAAGTCAAAAATTTGAAATATAAAGAATCAGAAAGCACTCAACTGGAAAAGCAAGAAGAAAAAAGAATCCAAAAATGTGAAGATAATGTAAGGAGACTCTGGGACAGTTTCAAGCGTACCAACATCAGAATTGTGGGGGTGCCAGAAGAAGAGAGAGAGCAAGATACTGAAAACCTATTTAAAGAAATAATGACTGAAAACTTCCCACATCTGGTAAAAGAAATAGACTTACAAGTCCAGGAAGCACACAGAACCCCATATAAAAGGAATCCAAAGAGGACTACACCAAGACACATCATAATTAAAATACCAAGAGCAAAAGACAAAGAGATAATATTAAAAGCAGCAAGAGAAAAACAGTTCAGGAGAATCCAAGATGGTGGCATAGGTAAACACCTACACTGCTGCCTCGCACAACAATTTCAAAACTACAACTAAAAGACAGAACAGACATCATCCAGAACCACAGGAAAGCTGGCCGAGTGTAAGTTCTACAGCTAGAAGGAAAGAGAGGGGCTCACAGAGACCCAGAGGAGCTGCAAAAAGCTGAGGTACGGAGACGCGCGCACTGAGAGAGCGGGTGCCGGAGAACCTGGCTGGCTTTCTCTGGCGGGAGGGAAACGGAGACTCCCAACGGCATTGAACCCCTTATCTTACGACACTAAACCCCAGATCCAGCCGAAACTCATACGGGGGAGTTTGGACTGTGAAAAGGGAGAGGTGCACAGAAATTTAGGGGAGTCGCAAAAGATCAGGTCTGGTCTCGCACGCGCACAGTGCTGCGCGGAGGACAGATTGCTGATTGTGCCGCTGGCTTTCGCGAGTGGGCGGGAGACAGGCCCTCCCAACTGTGCCACTTCTGAGTCCACTGAGCCCCTGTTTCGGGCGAAACCCTGGGGACCTAGACTCGTGTGGTCCTGAAGCACAGGGAAGCTGGAAAGGCAGCGGTTAGAGGCACTGTGGGTGTGCGCGAGCACAAGGACCGCTCCAGCGATTACCCAGTCACGTGAGACTCAGGGGCCGTGGAGGGCAGGGCCGACTGGAAGGCAAGGCGGTCCCTTAAGCCCTGAGACTCCACCCATCCCAAGCTCAACAGAGGCTTCTTCAGTTTTGCGTCTGGTTCATAAGGCTGAATCCAACACAGAAGTTTCCCCGGCATACTGAAAATGCTGAGACAAGGGAAGGGATCACAAACAAAACAAATGGAGTAAAAAAAACGACTGGATATAGAGTTCAAAACCACACTTATAAGGTTTTTCAAGAATATGCTAAAAAAGATGGACAAATTTAGCGAGAGCCAAAAGGAGATGAAAAAGGACCAACTAGAGATGCAAAAGAGCCAACTAGAGATGGAAAAGGTCCAACTAAAGATGATAAAGGACCAGATAGAAATTAAACATACACTGACTGAAATAAAAAATATTATACAGAGTCCTAACAGCAGACTAGAGAAAGGCAAGAATCAAGTAAAAAATTTGAAATATAAAGAAGCAGACAACATTCAACTGGAAAAGCAAGAAGAGAAAAGAATCCAAAAATGTGAAGATAATGTAAGGAGACTCTGGGACAGTTTCAAGCGTACCAACATCAGAATTGTGGGGGTGCCAGAAGAAGAGAAAGAGCAAGATACTGAAAACCTATTTAAAGAAATAATGACTGAAAACTTCCCACATCTGGTAAAAGAAATAGACTTACAAGTCCAGGAAGCACACAGAACCCCATATAAAAGGAATCCAAAGAGGACCACACCA
>JAAGEH010002525.1:9831666-9847229 GCA_011751065.1 Lasiurus cinereus
TTTAAGAACAATGTACCTGGCTGGCGTGGTTGAACCAAAAGGTCATGGTTCAATTCCTGATCAGGGCACATACCAGGGTTGCAGACTCAGTCCCCAATAGGGAGTGTGCAGGAGGCAGCTGATCAATGATTCTCTCTCATCACTGATGTTTCTATCTCTCTCTCCCTTTCCCTTCCTGTCTGAAATCAATAAAAAATACCTTTTTAAAAAAGAAAGAGTTGCCCTGGCCAGTTTGGCCCAATGGATACAGTGACGGCCTGGGGACTGAGGGATCCCAGGTTCGATTCTGGCCAAGGGTATGTGCCTGGGTTCTGGGCTTGATCTCCAGGGAGGGAGTGTGCAGGAGGCAGCCAGTCAGTGATTCTCTCTCATCATTGATGTTTCTATATCTCTCTCCCTCTTCCTTTCTCCCTGAAATCAATAAAGAAATATACATATTTTTTTAAAGTACAAGTTTTTGACGGTGGTGAAAAACGGCACCAGGTGTTAGATGGGTGGGGTCAGACCAGACCTTGGTTTAGCAACTTCAGTTCTTGAGTTCTGACTAACAATTCAGAGCCAAGACTCAAACTGTAAGAAAAAGTTTTTGTAGAAAGTCACACAGGTAGGAAAAGTGAGCCACCTGGGCATAGGATCATAAAACAAGTTATAGAGATAAAAGAAAAGCCCTTGGGGCTTAAGTAAGAGACCGGTAAAGTTAACAAGCCTGGTTTGGGGAGCAAGGAGAGGGGAGAAAGGAGGAGGAGGAAAAGGTACAGATGTGCTCCCTCCTGGTAGGGAGAACAGGAGCTAAGAGCTGCTGGGGCTCCTGTCCTCAGGGCTTTTAAGGGTGGGGATTTTAGGGGCCGTCCCAGGGAGGACCTTAATAGAATATGCATCAGCTTTCCAGGTGTGTCCTTTCAGGCCATGGTCTCCATTGATTGGTTGGTGCCAGGACTGGGGGACATTAATCAATGCAGCTGGTCCTGAGTCAGCCATGGCATCATTTGCCTGGTTTTGTTGCTTCTCTGTGCCTGGAGCTGAAACACAGATGAGACCTAGATGTTATCCCCACTGGTCGATGCCGAAGGGAGTAAGGGCTGGCATGAGAGTCCCATGAGGCCACTCTTAGGCGCCCCCCCCCCCCTTGTTCCTCCTCCAGTAGGGTCTACTGCATGATCAGCTACTTGCCAGGGGAAGAAAGGTTACCTCAAAGTGAGGTCCTTCTTTTCTCAGTTTTGCCCATTGCTAGACACCCAGGACTTTCTGCCCTGGTGACCTTCCATATCTGGCCCATCATCCATCCATCCTTGCTCTGCTCACATCTGTTTATTGCCTACCACACAGGGGCTTCTAACCACTGAAAAGGGAGACAGGATCATTGGGCCAGGTGCCACTGAGAATATAGTCAATGCATCCTATCTAATAAAAGAGTAATATGCAAATTGACTGTGTCTCTGCTACATCCACAAGTGACGCCCACCAGCCAATCATGAGCAACTATGCAAATTAACCCAACCAAGATGGCTGTGGCCACAGAGCGAGCAGGAGACTTGAGTTTCCCCAGCAATGGAGGAAAGCAAGCTTCCTGCACAGCCTGGCCGGCCCTGGCCTCCACTCAAGACTACAAAGTTTCAATTATAGAAGATAAATAAATCCCAGATCCCAAAGCCTTAACTTGGGTTGCTGTGGGGCTTGGCCAGCCTGAAAACCACCACAGGCCCCTTGCCCAGGCTGCCCCACACCCCAAAGGAACCCTCACCCTGATCTGAGCAAACCAGTTGGCCCCACCCATGCACCAAGACTCTATCCTATCTAATAAAAGAATGATATGTATTCCAACACACAAGATGGTTGCCATAAGATGGCCAGCATGGGAGGGCAGTTGGAAAGGACCAGGCCTGCAAGGGAGGGCAGGTGGGGGTGACCAGGCCTGCAGGAGAGGGCAGTTAGGGGCAATCAGGCTGACAGGGGAGCAGTTAGGCATCAATCAGGCTGACAGGGCAGTGATTAAGGGGTGATCAGGCTGGCAGGCAGAAGTGGTTAGGAGCAATCAGACAGGCAAGTGAGCAGTTGGGAGCTAGCAGTCCTGGATTGTGAGAGGGATGTCCGGCTGCCCTTTTAGGCATGATTCTACTAGGACATCCCTCGAGGGGTCCCAGAATGAAGAAGGTGCAGGCTGGGCTGAAGGATACCCTCTGCCCCGCCCCCCACCCCCCCCACCCCCGCCGCATGAATTTCATGCACTGGGCCTCTAGTTAGATAATAATTGTAATTACCTTTGGTTGTTTCCAGGAATTGGGATGAAAAGGAAGAGAGAGAGAATAGGCTTTTCGCTAAGTAAGTTCAGAGGGGAGCCAGGTGTCATTCTCCAAAATCCAGGAAGAAAATGGTCAAGTTAGAAGCCAAGCCTGGGCAAGCCATCATCTCTCACATGTCAGATCTGAGAAAATCACATTCTCTCTGTAAGCCAGACAAGTTAACAGTGGCTTTTGGTTCCAGCAGGGAGGCATCGCCACAGCAAAATGCAATTACGAGATCAAAGGGACACTTTAATGCATCTTTAAGAGCCACTAATTTGATGCAGATGTGACCATCAAACCCGCTCCCAAGACTGGTGTGCTTGACCCGGAAAAAAAATCTTATTTTGTGCCATGCTTTAACTTTGCAAATAAGAACATTTATTCTCATGGCATTAATATATAAACAAATAACAATGACAGAGACCCAGAGAGCTTCAGGGACTAGTGAGAGGTGATTTCATATAGACTCTCCCCAAATCAGCTAAAAAAATATGGCAGTGGGAAGCTTATCTTCAGAGACATCCAAGACCCAAAGGTTCCCTCCCTCAGACCCCCGCCCTCCGTATCCCCCCTCCAACCCATCATTATCTCACAGGTAAAGGTTTCTTCCTTGAGGCTAGTGGTTCTGAAATGAGGAGGGAGGAAGGAGTGGTTCACACACAGACACACTGACACACACACACATGCATTTTGGTAACGTTTAGATACATTTAGTGTTGTCACAGCTGTGTGTGTGTGTGTGTGTGTGTGTGTGTGTGTGTGTGTGTGTGTGTAGAACAAGAGATGGAGGGGTTGGAGGGAAGGAGGAAAAGGGTAGTTAGAGGAAACACAAAATGAGATAAGAAATGGTAATGAGAAAGGAAAGGCAAGAGGCCTCATATAGGTGCTGGATTCTCCCAGACCCAAAATCCGCCCTTGGACTTTTCAATTATGTGAATCAATCACTTCTCTTTTAAGCTTATGCCGGTTTCTGGTGGGCTTCACTCGCTTGCAACCAAAAGACTCCTCGCTAACACAGCATGACTGTGAACTGCTTAAGGGGGTCTGTAACGTTGAATAGGGTTGCTTTTACCCTTGACCACTCTCAAAGCCAGGGGAACATGTTGCTCCGCGATCATTTGGGTTTCTGGTGTCATGTGGGCATGAAGACAGAGACACGGGGCCTATGGGTGACAGAAGGGGTGGCAGGCAGGAGCCACCCGCTCCCGAAGCAGCAGGCTGCAGCCTGGTAAACCTTAAATTGGAGGTGGGAGTCCCATCTCTCCCGAGACAGACTTATCTGGGTGTAGACAGAAAAGGTGACTCCAAAGGGAAGTGCCCTTGGGGTCACCTGCGTTCCTTTGGATGCGTAATTCGTGCACAGGCGCACAGCACGCTGAAGCGGGTGGGAGGGTTCCTTCCTGCAGCATCCTCTCCTCTCCCTCCCCACCCCGCCCCCCTACCGCCTGCCCGCCTGCACGGGTGGCGGCGGGGATCACCCAGCCAGGAGGAGAGCGGGGCGGGGCTTTATCTGCATTGCGCCAGCACCCGCCAGAGGATGGGTGGGAGTAGGGGCTGGACTACTTTGGGAGTCAGGATTGGAGCTGGGGGGCGGGGGGAGGAAGAGAGGAGGCGGCCCCAGCAGCTGCCTGCCTGTCCCCTCCCCTCCCTCTCCTCCATCTCCTCCATCTCCAACTAAGCCAGACTCTTGTTTTTCACCAGGTGAGAGTCATAGTGGGGGTTGCGGGGTACACACATAAAACAGAGGAAGAATACTCTTAGCTCCTTTTCTAGCATGTGGGATGCAGAGACGTGGGACACCACCACTCAGGCCTCCTTCTGCTTTGGCACACTGCATTAAGCAGATGTGATAAATGGCATTCACCTAGACAGAGGGAATGAGGAACCTGAGGTCACCAGAACATGTTTTGAGAGCAGGATGCCCCACCCAGAAGTTCTCAATCCTGCCTACATGTGAATTACCTCAGGAGCAAATAAATAAGTAAATGAATACTGATGCCTGGGTGCCCTGTCTAGGGAGTCTGGAGGTGTGATTAATGCAGAGAAAAATGTAAAAAAAAAAAAAAAAGCAAAAATCCTCCTGAGCAAATAGTCACTTCAAACCTGTAAGAATCCTATAAAACTGGCTTGGAGTCCTGGCTTGACCCCAACATCACAGAATCATACTGTGACTCTGGCCAACGTTTTCAACCTCCCTGGCCTTTACCTGTAGCACAGAAGGTTGGGGCAGCTGCATCCTTGCCAGAGACTTCTTCTCTTGCTCTTAATTCCTCAGCCACCCTGGACTCCATGTTCCCAGAAGCTGGCATCTCTCCGGTCTCCATGCTTCTACCCAGGCTATCCCCTTTGACTAACTCACTCCTAATCAGGCTTTCATACCCAGCTTTAGTATCATTTGCTCTGAGCAGCTCCTTCTGCCTGGGATGGTCTTTCAATGCTTGTGACAAAGGCCAGTAACTTCCCAGATGCCCCTTCACCCCTCATTCCTTTAGTCCTAGCTCCCTGGGCTGTAACAACCACATGCTGAGGAAATCTATATTTCTCACATGACTAAATTCTGGCTAATGGAATGTGAGCCATATGCTGTGTCCTGCTTCTCAGTCGTGGCCTTAAAAGGAAGAAGTTTACACTTTCATTTTCTTTCCTGCTGGCTAGAATGTTTGTATGATGGCAGGTGCTACACCAACTATTTTGGACTCCGAGGTAATAACTGGATCCTTGACCCTGAGCAGCTGTGATAGTCCTGGACTTAAATAGAAGAAAGATCAACTTTTATCTTGTTTTACCCCCTGCGGGTTGACCTTTGTTATGTTAACTTACTAATAAAAAGACCTGCCCAGCTGGTGTGGCTCAGTGGTTGAGCATCAATCTATGAACCAGGTGGTCATGATTTGATTCACGATCAGGGCACACACCCAGTTGCAGGCTCAATCCCCAGTGTGGGGCATGCAGGAAGTAGCCGATCAATGATTCTCTCTCATCATTGATGTTTTTTCTCTCTCTCTCTCTCCTTTCCTCTCTAAAATCAATAAAATTTATTTTAAAAAATAAAAAATAAAAATAAAAAGATCTTTCAAAGTGAGAGGCAACAGCATTTATTTGAAATCAATAAGAATAACTATTTGATTTTGACAAGATAGTCTCTTCAATAAATGGTGTTGGGAAAACTGGACAGATACTTGCAAAAAAAAAAATGAAACTAGACCACCAACTTACACCATACACAAAAAATAAACTCAAAATGGATAAAGGACTTAAATGTAAGATGGGAAAACATAAAAATCTTAGAAGAAGCCATAGTCAGCAAAATAGATATTTGTTGTAGCAATATCTTTACCAATACAGCTCCTAGGCCCTAGGACCTAGGGCAATGGAAACTAAACAGAAAAATAAATAAATGGGACTACATCAAAATAAAAAGCTTCTGCATAGCAAAAGAAACCAACAAAACAAGAAAATCTACTACATGGGAGAATCTATTTGTCAGTGTTATCTCCGATAAGGGTTTAATCTCTAACATTCACAGGGAACCTCCTACAACTTAACAAAAGGAAGATAAACAACCCAATCAAAAAATGGGCAAAGGACCCATAAATAGACATTTTTCGAAAGAGAACATTCAGAAAGCCAAGAGACATATGAAAACATGCTCAAAGTCCCTAATCATCCAAGAGATGTAAATCAAAACAACAACGAGGTACTATCTCACACCTGTCAGAATGGCTATCATCAACAAATCAACAAAGGACAAGTGCTGGAGACGATGTGGAGAAAAAGGAACCCTCATGCACTGCTGGTGGGAATGCAGACTGGTGCAGCCACTGTGAAAAACAGTATGGCGTTTCCTCAAAAAATTAAAAATGGAACTGCCAGTTGAGCCAGTAATATCACTTCTAGAAATATAACCCAAGAAAACAGAAACAACAATCAGAAAGAATATATGCACCCCTATGTTCATTGCAACACAATTTACAATCGCTAAGAATTGTTTACAGACTAAATGCCCATCAGCAGATGAGTGGATTACAAAACTGTGGTGCATTTACACGATGGAATACCATGCAGCTGTAAAAAAGAAGGAATTCTTACCATTTGCAACAGCCTGGATGGAACTGGAGAGCATTATGCTAAGTGAAATAAGCCAGTCAGTGAAAGAAAAATATCTCATGATCTCAATCATTTGTGGATAATAAAGAACATTATAAACTGATTAACAAAAATAGATACAGAGGCAAGAAGCATCAGACTGTCAAACTACAGCAGGAACGCTGGGAGAGTTGGGGTGGGAGGAGGTAAGAAATCAACCAAAGAACTTGTATGTATGCATATAAGCATTGCAGGGGTGGGGTGAGGGCATGTGCTTGGGATAGGGGAGACAGGGGGAAGGTCAATGGGGGAAAAGAAAGGAGACCTATGTACTACTATTTGTAATACTTTAAACAATAAAATAAAATTGTAAAAAAAAATTTTAAAGACTATTTGAGAATCATTAATTCAGGCAAAAGACAAAATAGTGTTCCCATTAGTGGACAAAGGCAATGCATATTTCTGAGAAGGGGAGGCAGAACAATTACATCAATAGAAGGAAAGCATTTCTATTGGTGCAGATAAGCTAACATAGTGATGCTAATTCTGATCAATATTTTTAATTTTCAATCCAGTAGTCATCAGTGCAGTGGTCATAATAGCTTTCTTGTCTTTGCATCCAGTTCATAGTACAGTATTCTCACTAACACACCACTCGTTCTCTACCTACTCACTTTTCAAACCTTAATATAAATACCCTATCTAAAATAGGTCCCTCTTGCCCTATGGATAGAGCATCTGCCTGCGGACCAAAGGGTCCCAGGTTCGTAACCAATCGAGGGCACATACCTCGGTTGCAGGCATCTCCCCAGCTGGGCCCAGGTCCAGGCTTGTGCAGGAGAAAACCAATTAATGTGTCTCTCTCACATTGATGTTTCTCTCTGTCTTCCCCTCTCTCTTCCACTCTTCCTAAAAAAATCAATGGAAAAATATCCTCAGGTGAGGATTCACAAAAAAATAAATATAAATAATAAAATTAATAAAATAGGTCCCTCTTGACTTAAAAAGCACAACAACCAAATGTAACGAGTCAACCTTGATTTAATCTTAATTTGAATAAACAATCTATACGAATAAAAAATAAAATAGGTCATTCTTACACCCACAACCTTCATCTAGTGTGCTAAATATTTTATATATACTGTATCTTTGAATTTCCTCCATATTAGGAAGGGGATCTTTATTAGTCCCATTTTATATACCAAAAAGTAGAGCCACAGAGAGATGGATTCCTCGGCTCATCTGATCCCAGGACCCATTACTACAACATAGGCCACTAATGCAGATGTGCAAAATGATTACTTTCTCTGTTTTCTAGAGCTCGGGTTCATGCAAACCCCGTGTCCTTCCTGGGACCTCTGCCCCTCTCTCTCCATGGTTGTGCTGTGATTCTGAGTCTTTCAAGTGCCAAAGTGTTCCTCTGTCATTGACCCACCTGGTTTGCCATGGATCCACTGTCTTGGTTTACATGACTTCTGAGGCTCTAGAATTCTCTGTTGCTTCTATATCCTGCTCAGGGCTCCAGAAAGCCTGGGTTCACGCTTAGCTCCACCGTTTGGGAGTCAGCTCAGCTCTCCTAGCCTTTGCTTCTTCACCTGTGAAAGGAACAGGAATGGAGATTCTGTGGTGTGTTTTGTGGGGGTGTACCACCCAGCGGACCCCTCTCCACCACCTTCCATCTTGCTCGGTAACTCAGCTCCGGGTGCAGCCCTTGATTACAAGGCCCACAGTCGCTTGTCTTTCTCCTGTCCTCAGTCTAAAACAGTCCTTTTCTGCTCTGTGGGTCAAAGCACCACCCTTCTTTCTGCTTCTCCCTCAGGAAGTTTGACTGACCTGAATATCCGTTTTATTTGTGTAGGGGAGATATCTGTATGCTTGCAGAATCTTAGAGGCAGGGGAGGGTGGGTAGGAAGTGATTATCCAAAGACCTTGTATGCATATATGCATAACCTGTGGACATAGACAATAGGGTGGTGAAGGGCTGGGGTGGGGGTGAGGGCAGGCTAGAAGGGATCAATGGAGGAAAAGGGGAGGACATATGTAATACTTTCAACAACAAAGATTTTTTTTTTTGGTCTTCACTTTATTAAAAACATAATCCAGCAAAGAAAGCGGCAACAAACATGACAAAGTGAGTTGCCCACCCTGGTCACACAGACACAGTGGCAGGGCTGGTATTGGGACCCTTACCTGGTTGGCCATCTCTACAATACTCTATATTTTCATCAGAAATAGAAATCAATAATAAATATTTAAATTTTAAAAAGACATGTGTCCGAAACCAGTTTGGTTCAATGGATAGAGCATCAGCCATGGGACTGCAGGGTCCCAGGTTTGATTTCAGTCAAGGGCACATCCCCGGTAAGGAGTGTGCAAGAGGCAGCTGATCGATGTTTCTCTCTCATAGATGTTTCTAACTCTCTATCTCTCTCCCTTCCTCTCTATTAAAAAAAAAATCAATTATATATATATATATATATATATATATATACACACACACACATACACACATATATACATATATATATACATGTATATATATATTTTTTTTTTAAAAAGACATATGTATGCTTAACAGATATAAGAGAGGATATAGTAAAAATCTTCCCTGCTTCACCCATCTCTCTACCCACAATTCCTCACTCCAGATGTCAACATTGTTACCAACTCCTTTGTCCTTCCAGAGAGGATGTCTGCATATCCTAGCAACTAGTTTTACACATCCTCTCCCTTCCCACATACACACTGTTTTTAAATTTTCTTGAGGAAAATTTCAAACATGTGCCAACAGCAGAGAGAACAGTGTAATGACCCCATCCTGTGCCTGACACACAGCTTCAACCACTGTCCGCACGTGGCCAGCCTCGTGTCATCTCTACCCCCACCCACTTTTGCTCCCAATAGATTAATTGTATACTTCTTTATTTCATTCATAAATATTTCAAAACGGACCTCAAATATATAAGACTCCTTTTGAAGATCATAATCACAATGCCATCATCATATGTAATAATTTTAACAAATTTCTTTACAATGAACTATTCAGTCATTTTCAGTTTCTCAAGTTGTTTTACCGTTTGTATCAAGATACAAATAAGGTCCATTACAATTGGTTGATTTGGCTAAGTCCCTTTTAGTACTAGTCCCCTCCATCAATTTCTTTTTCTTTGTAAGATTTTGCTGATTGCACCCACGGTTATGTCACTTCATATGTTCCGCTGTTCCTTATATTTCCATTAAATTGACATTTAAGAGCTCTTCCGGACTCTGGAACCCTGGGTTGGGGGCCTGGTGTGGGGCTGGGACCCCTAGCTTCTACTGGAGGCATCTGCAGCCGATATAGTCCTCCTGATTAAAAAAAAGGGGGGGGAATACATGGTGTTGGAACAGCCCATTCCACGCCCCACCCCTCCTACCAGTGTCAATGTGCTTTCTTCTTTAATTTTTTTAGTTGTAGGACTTCCATTAAGCCAGATTTCAGGCAGTTCTGAATGATGGTTTGTGGGGAAGCACAGGATTTGGTTGGAAAGTCTGTAAGAAGGATTTTTCAAAATGTCAGGGGCCTCTTAGGGGGACCTTCCTGAAGATGGCAGCTCTTGCCTTGACCTTCCCAAACAAGTCCGAGCCCCCGGGTGTTTTACTGGAATCTCCATGTTTAGTCTTTAGATACAACCTTGTAGAATCATGTTATTTCTCAAGGATACTTATCCTGCTGATTGCATCTAGGAGTTAATTTTAGTTCAAGCTGTTGTTACAATAAAAACCTAAGGAGGCAGATGAATGGGGCTGTTTTGGTGCCACCTGCCAAGCAGCCCCTTAGCCTCTCTCTCACAGAAACATGTGTCACAGTAATCCGTTCATCTGTCACTCAGGGTCTGCTGGTCAGTCCCGGCAATGGTTGTTCTGTATTTTAGTTGCAATTTTGATGTGGTTGTGGAAGAATGCGAGTACCGAATTTACCTATGCCACCATCTTGGTTCCTCACATTTCAGTTATCCTTATTGATACTCAGATGATATTCTCTTTGGTCTATGGGAGACTGGAATTTGGCACTTGAGACCATTGGTATGACCCCAGCAATCTTTGACAGTTGCCATGCTCACCTTGTACATTTCTGCTCCAGATTTGAAATCAGCCATTTGTCCCAGGAGCCATCCGGGCACTAAGGTTACATAGTTCCCCTTCTCCCCCCAAAAAACAGACTGTAGAGAATGAATCAAGCCATTCTGCATCTTCTTTACATCACAGTATATCTTGGATTTCATTCCATATAATGTGCTTTCTCCTTTTGAAAACAAAAGCTTCCCCCAAAGCACATAATACATTAACCTCATTCTTGTTTTCTCTTTTCACCTACCTTAAAAGAAACCCTTTCAGTTCAATAATTCTTATTAACATACTCCTTCTTACAAAAGATGTCAAAAAGTGCTCTTCTTTCTTTGCCTCTATTAATTTTTAGAGAGGAAGAAAGGTAGAAAAACATTAATGTGAGAGAGAAACATCGATGCCCAACCAGGAATCAAACCCAAAACCTGGGCATCTGCCCTGACTGGGAATCAAACCTGCCACCTTCTGATGTATGGGACAATGCTCCAACCAGCTGAGCCACACTGGCCAAGGAAACATACTTCTTCTCCTCTTCCTCCTCCTCCTTCTCCTCACTTGAGGATATTTTCCATTGATTTTTAGAGAGTGGAAGAGAGAGGGAAAGATCGATGTGAGAGAAACACATCAATTGGTTGCCTCCTGCATGAGTCCCAACCAGGGCTCGGCTGGGGAGGAGCCTGCAACAGAGGTACTTGCCCTTGACCAGAATTGAACCCCAGACCCTTCAGACCACAGGCCAGCGCTCTATCCACTAAGCCAAACCAGGTGGGGCCATACTACTTCTTATTAGAGAGGGAAATTTCACTGGATCAAGTAGTTACATTTTAATGTGCAAAACTGAGAAATTCCTTCTCTTTTCTCCTATGACTTGATGCATGCCAAGAATGCTGACTGTTTGGGAATCTGAAGAAAACAGCAGTTTGTTCATCTCCTGTTCCTCGGAGTCTCCCAGAGCTGCTTTTAATCCCTAACACTTGAGATTATAGGGATGATGCAAATGGGATCCTAGGAATTCCTGTGTTCTCCATTCTCCCCCACACCCAGCCTCTCCCTCCTTGTCTTGTCAGCCTCTGACAAGTGTTCACAAGAATCTAAAGTTCAAAAAGGTAAGTTCAGGGAACCAAATGCCATGGAGACTTGAATAATCTTTCTTTGTATAATACAGTACTTCAGGTTAGTTCTCAAATGCCAAACAGCCTTGCCATCTAACGTTCTTTCCCATTTTTCATAGATAAGTGGGTATTGAGAAATATTGCTTGCCTGAAAGAAAAACAGTAATTCAAATGTTCAAATAATAATTGGCTTTGGATTTCAGCCTCGAGGTAGGGGTGGGGAGTGGCAGTAGCGAGGAGTGCAGACCATGGTGAACTGGAATCCTTTTCTAAAAAGGCAGCTACTACTGAATTCTAGCTGCTTGTTGCTATGCAAAATATGAGCAGTGTTGCCACATCTTAGGAATTTTTAAGAGAAACTGGAAATGTGAACTTTGATGTCAAAACAATTTCTTTCTTTTTAGAGAGAGAAAGGAAGGGAGGGAGCTAGGGGAAGATAGAGAGGGAGAATGAGATCTTGTTGTTCCACTTATTTATGCATTTATTGGGTACTTTTTATATGTGCCCGGACTGGGGATGGAACCCACAACCTTGGTGTCAGGATAAAACTCTAACCAACTGAGTACACTGGCCAGGGATCAAAACAATTTCTTGAGTTTTACATGGTGACTTGATTCTTTAATAAAGCATTTTGCCAGCCAAACAAAAACACATTTCTGAGCTAAATTCTGACTTCAGGCCACCAGTTTGCTATCCTTGTTCTTTTAATTTCCTGAGTTCTTTCTCTAGACTTTGGGAAATAGCCACTTTTCTCCCCTCAAGACACTCTGATAGCCCTTGTCACTCTTTCACTGTCCCAGGGGGTCTCTATTAGTCTGTAGTTTCTGTGTATGTGTATATACTATGTTCATTTACACACATAAACCAATACTTCTATAAAGCACTATGCTAAGCACTTACATACATTATTAAATTTAACCTTCACAACACTATGAGGTAGGCACGTGTATTAGCTGTGTAACAAATATCCCCCAATATAGTGGCTCAAATCAATAGTCATTTTAAAGAAATTATTTTTATTTTATTATTTTTATTTTGAGAAAAACACTGATTTGTTGTTCCACTTATTTATGCATTCATTGGTTGATCCTTGTATGTGCCCTAACAGAGATTGAACTCACAACCTTGACATATGGGTACAACGCTCTAACAAACTGAGCTACCTGGTCAGGGCATACAACAGTCATTTATTATCTCACAGTTTCTGTAAGTCAGGCATCTAAAGGTGACTTAGCTGGATGGTTCTGGCTCAGGGTCTCTCATGAAGTTGTAGTCAAGATGTTGGCTGTGGTGGCAGACATCTAGAAACTTGGGCTGGTGGATCCTTTTCCGGGGTGGCTGGCTCACATGCCTGGGACTTAGTGGTGGCTGTTGGCGGGAGGTAGCAGTGCCTCCCCACAGGGACCTTTCCTTTGGGCGGCTTGCGTGTCCTCACAACACAGCAGCTGGCTTCCCCTCAGAGAACGTGACTCAAAAGACAGGAGGCAGAAGCTGTAATGTCTTTATGAAGTCTCACAGTATAATTTCCTTCATAGTCTGCTAGTCTCACAAGCCAGCTCTTTTCATTGTGCGGGAGGACTCTACAGAGGGGTGAATATCAGGAGGTGAGAATCACTGGGAGCCATCACAGAGGCTGGCTACTACGGCACACTTTTTCTGTTTTTAATGTTTTTATTGATTTTAGAGAGAGAAAAGGAGATGGAGAGAGAGTCAGAGACATCAATGATGAGAGAGAGTTATGGATCAGCGGTCTCCTGCATGCTCCTTACTGGGGTTTGAGCCCTCAAACTGGTCATGTGCTCTGACCGGGAATCGAACTGTGACTTCCTGGTTCATGGGTCAATGCCACTACAGCACTCTTATGATTATACTATGTTACAGTGTCTATGTGAACCGATTAGGTAACAGCATCTTTATTAGAATTGGGCTTTATTCCAATAACTTCTCTTTGTGGCTTTGCCCCCACTGAGAATAGTTTCCCTCTCCTATAGCCTCTATTTCAATAATTAGCTCCTCTGGAGGCAGGAATTCTCCGGTATTAGGGATGGCTTTGTTAGGAGTGGGGAACAGGAATGTGAGTCAAGGACAAAAACCACCTCTGGACCCAGAACCTGAAATGACTTTCCCGCTTCTTGGAGTTGGTCCTTGGTCTCCTGAGCTTCTGGGGATCGAGACGCTAACCAGGCGCCCTCTGGTGGTGAAGGGGAGCCTTGGGGAATCTCTCAAGAAGCTTGTGGAGCGGGACTTGAGATCAAGTGGACTTAACGGTGCCTCCAGGGTTGAGAATCTGCTCTTGGAAGGTTGCTTTTGCAGTGGAGGCTCTGATCCTGGATGAACCTATGTACATCTTGGGTCTGGAGAAAAGATGCTGTCCCCTGAATCCAGCTTCTAAGTGTTACTTATCTAAATACTGTTTGTTTATAAGAATCTGCATTTTCATTGTAAAAGTTGCATGCTACATCACTTAAAGAGAGAAATTATGACACAATAACATACTCCACCTACTTGATTATTAAAGATGAAAAGTTTGATAACCACATATCAGGGCAGGAGGGTTACAGGGAAAGGGGCATCTCCATTTTGTGTTGGTAGAAGAGTGTCAGAGGGCACAGTCTTTTTCAGTCTTTTTGCAGAGCAGTCTGGCAATATCTGTCAACAATCAAAAACAACTGTCCTGAGAGAATCCAAGATGGCGGCATAGGTAAACACCTACACTGCTGCCTCACACAACAATTTCAAAACTACAACTAAAAGACAGAATGGACATCATCCAGAACCACAGGAAAGGTGGCCGAGCGTAAGTTCTACAGCTAGAAGGAAAGAGAGGGGCTCACAGAAACCCAGAGGAGCTGCAAAAAGCCAAGGTACAGAGATGCGCGCGCTGAGAGAGTGTGTGCCGGAGTACCTGGCTGGCTTTCTCTGGCGGGGGGGAAACAGAGACTCCCAATGGCATTGAACCCCTTATCTTACGACACTAAACACCAGATCCAGCCGAAACTCATACGGGGGAGTTTGGACTGTGAAAAGGGAGAGGTGCACGGAAATTTAGGGGAGTCGCAGAAGATCAGGTCTGGTCTCGCACGTGCACGGTGCTGCGCGGAGGAAAGATTGCTGATTGTGCCGCTGGCTTTCGAGACTGGGCGGGAGACAGACCCTCCCAACTGCGCCACTTCTGACTCCACTGGGCCCCTGTTTCGGGCGAAACCCTGGGGACCTAGACTCGTGTGGTCCTAGTGCACAGGGGAGCTGGAAAGACAGCGGTTGGAGGCACTGCAGGCGCGTGCACAAGGACCGCTCCAGCCATTACCCAGTCACGTGAGACTCAGGGGCCGTGGAGGGCGGGGCCGACTGGAAGACAAGGCGGTCCCTTAAGCCCTGAGACTCCACCCATCCCAAGCTCAACAGAGGCTTCTTAGGTTTTGTGTCTGGTATCATAAGGCTGAATCCAACACAGAAGTTTCCCCGGCATACTGAAAATGCCGAGACAAGGGAAGGGATCACAAACAAAAGAAATGGAGGAAAAAAAACGACTGGATATAGAGTTCAAAACCACGCTTATAAGGTTTTTCAAGAATATGCTAGAAAAGATGGATAAATTTAGCGAGAGCCAAGAGGAGATGCAAAAGAGCCAACTAGAGATGGAAAAGGTCCAACTAAAGATGATAAAGGATCAGATAGAAATTAAACATACACTGACTGAAATAAAAATATTATACAGAGTCCTAACAGCAGACTAGAGAAAGGCAAGAATCAAGTAAAAAATTTGAAATATAAAGAAGCAGACAACATTCAACTGGAAAAGCAAGAAGAGAAAAGAATCCAAAAATGTGAACATAATGTAAGGAGACTCTGGGACAGCTTTAAGCGTACCAACATCAGAATTGTGGGGGTGCCAGAAGAAGAGAGAGAGCAAGATACTGAAAACCTATTTAAAGAAATAATGACTGAAAACTTCCCACATCTGGTAAAAGAAATA
>JAAGEH010002525.1:9874620-9971117 GCA_011751065.1 Lasiurus cinereus
ACGAGAAAGTAGTTATTGTGACTACAGGACTGAAAATTAAAACAAGGTTTAGAATTAGCATCACTATGTTATGTTATCAACACCAATAGAAATGCTGTCGGCAGTTAGGCAGATGTGAGCAGAGCAAGGATGATGGGCCAGGAACAGAAGGTCACCAGGATGGAAAGCCCCAGGTGTCTAGCAGTGGACAACCAATTGTAGAGTGAGACCTTGCCCCCAGGGTGACCTTTCCTTCCCTAGTATATCACTGGTCCTATGGTTTGGAGCCCCTGACCTAGCCTCCCTAGAGATAACATCTATGTCTCAGCTGTATTTCAGCTCCAGGCCCGGATAAGCAACAAAACCAGCCAAGACTGACGTCAGAACCAGCTGCACTGAATACTGACCCCCTACCCTCATTCCAGCCAATCAATCAGTGGAGACCACAACCCTGAAAGGACACACCTGAAAAATTGCTGAATATTCTATTGAGATCTTTCCCTGGGATTTCCCTAAAGTCTCTGCCTTTAAAACCCTTAGCACAGAGCACCCAATGCGTTCTCCCTCTTGGGAGCACACCAGTGCCTTTTCCTACCCTTCCACCTATCCACCCCCCTCCACACCCCCACCACATATTACTATTACCTTCCTCACTCCCAAGCTCCAAAGGCCCTTCCTTTACCTCCATAGCTTCTTTCGTAAGCCCATTTCTTCCAGGAATTACTTCTTCTACCTCTGTGATTTACCCAATAAATCTCCTATAGTTGGGGTCTTGCTCTGAATTCTTTCCTGGACAGAACCCAAGTACTGAGGTTGCTGACCCAGGTTTGGTCTGACCCACCTGTCAGACACCTGGTGCCATTCCCTCTGCTTACATCAGAAATGCCTTCCTTCTATTGATGTAATTGTTCCCCTTCCCTTTACCATAAATACCCATTGCCTTTGTCCCCTAAAAAGAACACTATTTGGGCTTCTGCCAGAATTGGTGCTTCCTGAATTGTTATTGATTCCAAATAAATGCTGGTACCTCTCACTTTGAAGGGCCTTTTATTTTTAGGTTAACACAGAGCTGGCAAAAGTGTGGGGATCGGGTGCTCCTACACTGATGATGGGGTACAAATTGGGACATCCTTTTGGATAGACAAATCTAACAATATTCCTCAAAGGATTAAAGGTTTCTCACTAGAAAGAGCTGAGTGCCCAAAGACATATGTAAAAGTGACGATGCATCTCTTTCCGATGTTAAGGCTTGTGTTCTTTTTTAAAAATATTAGATTTAATTAGTGTTTGAAATAAGGCAGGTATGCAAGGGATTAATGCTGGTACCTTCCAGCCTAGAAACCCTCATAGCAGGAGTGCTCCTCAAGGCCTCGCCACCGCCAGCGTTCAGACCTTCCAAGGGCCTCAATTCTTGCGTCCAGATCGGCGTGGCTCTCTGGGGACTGCTGGCCTGGACACACATCTGTGGTTTCATCTGGGTCAGATCATCCCCGCCAAGAGGTCAGAGTTGGGTGAAAAATGAGCCTAGACTATGTGGAGCCCCTGGCACCACCCCAGGGAAGAGCTGGGGAGGCCAAGAACTGGAGGAGTGAAAGAGTTGGCCTCGAGGGAAGCGGAAGTGATGACTCAGCTTTGGGTCGTGATTTCCCTGGCTTTGACTTCTTAGTCAAAGGCGTTGAGTCATCACCTTTTTGTCTTTGATAATTAAACTTCTCCCTCATCCCAGCAGGTTATAGGAAGTGGGTGAAAGGAAGCTCCCGATAGTTAGGGCTGTACTCCCAGATGCCTCTCTCCCCCTCTCCTCCAGTAAAAATTCAGCGTCTGCTACTTACTAACCATGAGACTGACAAATCACTGAGCCCACATTTCCCGACCTGTATCCTGGAGATGCTAATACCTGTCTTGTTAGGTTCTTCCCCTAATCAGTACTTTATTTATTTATTTATTTATTTATTTATTTATTTATTTATTTTTTGTTGGTTTCAGAGAGGAATAGAGAGGGAGAGGGAAAAATAGAAACATCAAAGATGAGAGTCATTGATCAGGTACCTTCTGCACACCGTACCCTAGGGATCAAGCCTGCAACTTGGGCATGTGCCCTGAGAGGGAATCCAGCCATGACCTCTGGTTCATAGGTTGACTCTCAACCACTTCGGCTGGGCTATTCAATATTCATTAAGCACCTCCTGTGTGCCATGCATAGGGAATATGGTAGTAAGCAAATCAGACAAAATCTTTTTCCTCATGAAGCTTACATTTTAGTGGGGAAAAGCAACATTGAACAAATCCTATCTAATAAAAGAGCAATATGAAATTGACCATCACTCCAAGACACAAGATAGCCACCCCCATGTGGTAAAAAATGGCTGCCCCCATGTGGACACAAGATGGCCACCATAAAGTGGCCTTCAGGGAAGGGAAATTGTGGGCAGTTAGAGGTGACCAGGCCAGCAGAGGAGGGCAGTTGGAGGAGACCAGGCCAGCAAGGGAGGGCAGTTGGTGAGGGGGTCAGGTCAGGAGGGGAGGGCAGTTGAGAGTGACCAGGACTGCAGGGGAGGGTGGTTAGGGGTGACCAGGCCAACAGAGGAAGGCAATTGGGGCCACCAGGCCTGCAGGGAAGGACAGTTAAGGGCAACCAAACTGGCAGGGGAGGGCAGTTAGGGGTGACCAGGCCAGCAGAGGAGGGCAGTTAGGGGCAATTGGGCTAGCCGAGGAGCAGTTAGGCGTTGATCAGGCTGGAAGGGGTGTTGTTAGGGGGTAATCAGGCTGGCAGGCAGAAGCAGTTAGGGGCAATCAGGCAGAGGCAGGAGAGTGGTTGGGAGCCAGAAGTCCTGGATTGTGAAAGGGATGTCTAACTGCCTGGTTAGGCCCAATCCCGGTGGGATCAGGCCCAAATGAGCTGTCAGACATCCCTCAAGGGGTCCCAAATTGGAGAAGGTGTAGGCTGGGCTGAGGGACACCCTCCCATGCACAAATTTTGTGCATCAGGCTTCTAGTATGGACATACAATGTAATGTTAGTTGGTGATAAGCAGAGTGAAGAAAAATTAAATGGGTTGGGAGGGAGAGAGTTAAGGGGGCTGATGGAGACAGTACCTACTTGAGTGTCTAGCACAGGGCCTGGCCCATAGTAGGACTAATAAACAAAAATTCCTTTCTTTGCAATTTAGGAAGTAAGCACCACATAGTTTTCAGAACTGAAAGGACCTTCCCTGGAGAAGTTGCAAGATGACTCCCACACAGGGTTCCCAGTCACAGGACAGTGAGGAGCAAAGCTATGTGTGTGAAATATATTTTTCCAATGAAGTGGATTCACAAAACATAAAATTAACATTAATCATTAAAAAATGAACAATGTAGTACATTCACAATGTTGTGCTATCACCACCACTATCTACTTCCAAGACAATTTTAGCACCCCAAAAGAAAACCCTGTACTCACAAGGCAGTCACTCCCCATCTCTCCCTCTTCCCAGACCCTGACTAATGTTTGATCACTCAGAAAAAGCAAAAAGTTTTTTTTGGGAGTGCCAAGGCACAACAAATACATTCATTAAAGCAAAATTAGTACAGGTCTTTCATTGTAGAGGTTATGAGCAGCCCAGCTGAAGTCATGCCTGCCTAATTATTGTGCCTAATAATTACCTTGACTAATTAGAGCAAAGGTTTTTGGAGTGTGTTTCTATTCCCAGACACTGAGTCATCAGTGACTGAGAATAAATCATTTCCCTCTATTTGTGTCTTGGATCATCCACATGGAAGCACCCCAGCCAACCCCTCAGGGAAATTCCACAGGCTTCATTAAATAATATTTGGAAAACAGTGTAATTTGCGTATGTCAGGCCTATAGAAATATGACACCAGTGTGTTTTGTATGTTGGATTCATTTACTTAATTACTCAACTATGCTCCAGGTGCATTTATTTATTTAAAATGTTTTTATTGATTTTTAGAAAGAGAAGAAAGGAGAAGGCGAGAGAGAAACATCGATGTGAGATAGAACCATAGATTCCCTACTGCACACACCAGTATGTGCCCTGATTGGCAATCAAAAGTTCCCATGGGATAACACTCAATTCACTGAACCACACCAGCCAGGGCTCCAGGTACATTTAATACTTATTAAGGTCTTAGTCTGAGCCAGGTCCTGAGATAAGGCCTGGGGATATAATTAATAGTGAACAAGACAGGTGGGCTTCTGTCCTTATAAACATATAGACTAGGGGTGAAGACAAATGGTAAGTAAAACAACAAACAAAATCATCACAAATTGTCATGTGCTATAAGGAAAACTAATAGAACTCTGCCACAGATAGTAGCAGGAAGGGTCTACTTTTGAAAATGATCATAGAAGGCTTCTTGGAGGTAGTGACCTCCAAGCTGAGACCTGAACTGTGGGAAGACAACAGCCAGATAGAGTTGGTGTTCAGTATGTAGGGGAGATATGAAAGTGGGGGAGATCAGTAAGTGGTCATAGACTTTCTGGGTTTGAATCCTGCCCTACCACCGACTTACTGTAAAATGGAAACAATAACAATACTTGTTTCATAGGGCTCTCAAAAAGACTCAGTGTATTAATATTTATGAAGCACTTAAAGCTTTACCTGGCATGGACCCAGCATCATGCATGCAAGTAAGAGTCCCAGAGACTGTGGATACTATCCATATATCCCCTTGCTCACCTGACCTCACCTCCAACATCAAAGAAGAGTGTTTCCAGTTGTCTTAGCACCTCCCAACTGAACCTGAATCTCTCTTCTTCACCTAGCAAAGCTCTTCAACTCAACGAAACTCAGGCTTACCCTGGATTTGTTCTGGTTCACCTCCATATCCCTGCTCATCTTCTCACTGGAGCCTTGCTGACAGACAGCAGGCCCCATATTTGTTGAATGAATAGACAGATGAGTTCAGTAACCTCAGTACTTGGATTCTGGGTAGGAAAGAATTCAGAACCAAGACCCAAACTATAAGAGTGGGGAAAATCACAGAAGTAGAAGAAGTATTTCCTAGAAGAAATAGGCTTAGGGAACGAGTTATGGAGGTAAAGGAAGGGCCCTTGGAGATTGGGAGTGAGGAAGCTAATGGTAACTTGCCTAAGATAGGGGGAGAGACAGGGGAAGGGAAAGAAAAAGGCAAGGGCATGCTTCCTGGAGGGAGAGTGCCCTGGGTCCTCTGTCCTAAGGTTTTTAAGGGCAAAGATTTTAGGGGAAGTCCCAGGGAAAGATGTTAATAGAATATTCAGGAGCTTTCCTGGTGTATCCATTCGGGTTGTGGTCTCCACTGATAGATTGGCTGGCATTCAATGCTGCTGGTCCTGATGTCAGCCAAAGCTGATTTAGTTGCTTATCTAGACCTGGAGCTGAAATACAATGGAGTCCTAGATATTATCTCAAGGGAAGAAAGGTCAGTGGGTCTAAACACATGACCAACACTATGCTAAGGGAGGAAAAATCACCTTGGGGGCAAGGTCCCATCCTACATTTGATTGTCCTTTGCTAGGTACCTGGGGCTTTCCAACCTGATATCCTTCTGTACCTGGCCCATTGTCCTTGCTCTGCTCATGTCTGTCTAACTGCCTATAGCAGGACATTCGATGTGGGAAAATTGGCTTTTTACACTTGTTGTAGTTTTTGAGGTCCATCTGCATTGTAGCAAGTACAGTGTTTCTAAAGTCCCTCAGGCTGTAGATGGTGTCCATGGCAGAGACCCTTCTCAGGAACACACCCAGTAGCTAACCCAATATTCTCTCAGCCCATCTTTTCTCCCCAAGGGCCAAATGCCAGGCAGATTAAGCTCTCAAAGTGATATATTTATTATATTTCTCCTATATTAAAACCCTAATATGCAAATCGACCAAATGGTGGAATGACCAGTCACTATGACACACACTGACCACCAGGGGGCAGAGACACTCAACACAGGGAGTTGTCCCCAACCTGCAGGTCCCAGGACAGACAGGGTGGGTGCTGGGGGGGTGGGGGTTCCCTGAGACACTCAACACAGGGAGCTGCCCCTAACCTGCAGGTCCCAGGACAGACAGGGTGGGTGCTGGGGGGGGGGGGTCCCTGATTGCTCCACCAGTCACTCTGAAGAGGGAGGCGACTGGCAGCAGTGGTGGGAGGCAGGGCAGGAGTGGATAGTGCCAGGCCAGCCAAGGCTGGTGCCAGCAAGAGACCCCCCAACCCCAATCTCTCCCTCTGTCGCCCCACAGATCAGTCCTGATTACCAGCCAGACCTAGGGATCCTACCTGTGCACAAATTTTGTGTACCGAGCCTCTCTCTATATAAAAAATATATATTTTATTGATTTGGTTTTGTATTGATTTTAGAAGGAGAGGAAAGTAGAGGGAAAGAGAGAAATATTGATGTGAGAGAGAGACATTAATTGGTCGCCTCTAGCACACACCCCAACTGAGGATCAAATCTGAAACCTGGACATGAGCCCAGACAGGGAATCAACCAGCGTCCTTTTGGTACACTAGACGCTGTTCAACTATTGAGCCACTCCAGCCAGAGCCCACTGGTATATTTTGAATCCATCTGCTTCCCTCCAGTCCCTTCTGTCTTCTCATCACAGCCACCCTGGTCTAGGCACCACCACTTCTTGCTGTCCTCTCAGCTGCCATAATAAAACTAACAAAAGCAAAACTTTTATTATGGAAAAATTCCAAAAAGATACAAAAGGAATGAGAACAGAATATGAAAACAATGTTAACAATTCGTCAGCTCATGGCACAGTTTCACTCACTCCTCAGGTTTTTTTAATTCTTCCCCCCTCCCCTCGCTCTAGGTTTTTTGTGTGGGTGTATATGGGGTTTTTTTTTGGAAAATTTTTGGCCTCCAGGACAGGTTAACCTGACTTTTCATCAGTTTACCCTGCAGAGGTTTTGTCTGTTGTGGTGTAATGTTCACTCCAAGATTTCTTCAGGAATTTGCTTTTGAAACCAAAATTTTGAGACTTGAAACCAAAGTTTTGAGACCTTAAAATAAAAGGTCTATCTTTTGCAATCTCCCAAATGGCAAGCCTCAGCTTCCAAGATTATGATCTTTGCCATGAATTTCAAAAGACTGCTTAGGAAGTCTTAAAAGGCAGGAATATGGCTCTTCCAGTGACTGCTTTTTTTGAATTGGTTTGGGTCAGACCTCTCCCAGGGTTGTATCCAGACTGATTCAGGCCTCAAACTCAGTACTTGGTTTTGGGGAGAGAGGGATCACAAGATTTCTTTTAAAAAGGGAATAAGCCCTAGCCAGCTTGGTTCAGTGGATAGAGCCGGCCTGTGGATCAAAGAATCCTGGGTTTGATTCTGGTCAAGGGCAGGTACCTCCACTGCAGCCTCCTCCCCTGGTCAGGGTGCATACAGGCATCAACCGATCGATGTATCTCTCTTACATCAATATTTCTCTCTGTCTTTTCCTCTCTCTTTTCCTCTCTCTAAAAGTCAGTGAAAAAATATCCTCGGGTGAGGTTTAAAAATAATAAACAAACAAACAAGTTGCCCATTGCTATTTTTATTGTTGTTAAAATGTAATTTTAGTGAATTTAAACAATTTCTCAGAATGTTCACAGGGGTGGTATCCACAACCCTGTTTTCCCACATGTTTTAAGTTCTTCAACTACAATTTCATTCAAACTTTCACAAGACCCAAGCTCCCACCTTGGTGGTTATTTTTCATTTAATATGTCACTCTTCTAGGTGTTTCTTCAAGAGCAGCTTCTCTGGGCTGTGCAACAGTACACACCTGCAAACCAGTGTCCTGGATGTCACCTAAGTCCATGTCACTTCACAGTCCAGTGCTCCTGCTTAGCCTTGCATCATCTGATTTCCTGGATCACAAGCATTGGCAGTAATGTTGAAGTCAGTCACCTGTTTAAAAAAAAAAAAAAAGTAAAAGTTTTTTTGTTTGTTTTTTCCAGGCACTTCCATTGAAATCTCCCAATAATTTTCAATACCCAAAGTCTCCCAGAATCAGGACTATGCCAGACAGAATAATTCAGGCCCTGGTGTGATAAAGTCAACTGAAGGGGAAGGAAGGATGGTTAGTGGGGAGGGCCACTTACTGAGAATAGAAGCACTGGTGTTTATCCTCACCTCACCCAACAGCCTCCTTGGGGACCCAGCGTGCCACAGTTGGGTTTAGTTGCCAAATGGGCAGTTTTCCTGGCGACAAAATCAGAGTCACCTCTGTGTCCTTACAGACAGAGGCAAGGAGCCTGGTGTTTTTTTAAGTGGCCTAAATGATCACAATTGGGTGTAATCTGATTGTGTCTTTCAATCAGCTTTTTATTTGAGAACATTTTTTTACATTTATAGAAAAGTTGCAAAGACAGTATGTATACAGATTTTCCACAGACACAATACCTACTTTCCCCTACGATTTTCTGGTATTACAAACATATTGCATTATTACTGTCTATTTGTCAGATGAATGAACCGATATTGATATATTATTCTTTTTTAAAAATATGTTTTATTGACTTGAGAAAGAGAGGGATATAAAGAGAGAGATAAAGAGAGAAACATCAATTGGCTGGTCCCTGCAGGCCCCCTAGTAGGGACTGAGCCTGCAGCCCGGGGATGTGAACTGACCGGGAATGGAATTAGCAACATCTTGATTCATGGGTGGATGCTCAACCATTGAGCCACACCAGCTGGGCACTACATTGTTCTTAACTTCAGTCTGTGTTTTGCTCAAATTTCCTTATGTTTTACTGAATGCACTTTTTGTGTCCCTGGACCCCACCCAGGACATCACATTCCATTTAGGCATCATGTTTGCTTAGATTCCTCTTGGTGTAACAGTTTCTCAGACTTTATTTTTTTGTTTTTGTTTTTTTAATTGAGACATAACTCACATATTATTATATCTACCCTTTAAAAGTATACAATTTAGTGGACTTTAGTGCATTCAGAAATTGTGCTATCTTACATTTAAAAAAACAAGCCCAACTAGCTTGGCTCAGTGATTTAGCATTGACCTATGAACCAGGAGGTCATGGTTTGATTCCGGGTCACGGCATATGCCCAGGTTGCAGGCTCAATACCCATTGTGGGGCTTGTGGGAGACAGTCAATCAATGATTCTCTCTTATCATTGATGTTTCTATCTCTCTCTCCCTCCCCCTTCCTCTCTGAAATCAATAAAAATAAATTTAAGGAAAAAAAATTATGCTAATTCCATAACATTTTCTTCATCTCTGTAAGAAACCACATATCTATGTAGCAGTCACTCCCCATTCTCTCCTCCCCATAGCTCCTGGCAACCACAAATCTACTTTCTGTTTTTATTAATTTGAGTATTCTAGACATTTCATAGAAATGGGATCACACAATTTGTGGCCTTTATATCTGGCTTCCTTCATTGGGCACAATGTTCTCGAGGTTCATCCATGTTGTAGCATCTATCAGGACTTCATTCCTTTTTATGGCTAAATAAAATTCCGTTGAATGGATAGACCATATTTAGTTTATCCATTCTTTAGTTGATGGATAATCATCTTTGGCTGTTATGACTTTCTTTATAATTTCACAGAATATGCTTAGATATGTTGTCCTGCAGTGGAGATCTGTCTGATGTGTTTCTCATGATTAAACTGGGGTTAGGGCTTAGAGAGGAGGACCATGGAGACAAGTGCCCTTCTCATCACTCATGTTGAGGGTGTACGCTACTAAAATGATTCCTCGCTCTTGATATGAACTTTGATCAAGAGGTAGTGACCTGGTTGGAACTGGAGAGCCTTATGCTTAGCGAAATAAGCCAGTCAATGAAGGAGAAGCATCACATGATCACACTCATTGGGGGATAATAAAGAACATTATAAACTGATGAACAAAAGGATAGATACAGAGACAGTAAAGCTTCAAACAGACTGTAAAATTACAGCAGGAAGATTAAAGTTAGGTGAGGTAGATAAGAGATCAATCAAAGGACTTGTATCTATGCATATAATCATAACCAATGAACATAGACACTGGGGGATTGGGGTATGCCTGGGAGGGAGGGGGGCAATGGGGAGATATGTATAAAAAATTAATAAAAAAAAAGAGGTAGTGTCTGTCAGATTTCATTACTGTTAAAGAGCCCTGATTTCAATAGACAGTTGCATCAATTTCCTCTTCACTTTAACCACAAAGTTATAATTTGAACATTAATTTTTTTGCTGCAGAGATATATTAAAGGGAAAGCTAGTTTTAACTTATTTGATTTGGATTCATACTTCAAATAAAGACCCTTTTTCAGATAGAAGACATTTAATTATATTAAAAATGTCACACTGCAGTGATTTGCAGAGATTTTTCAACAAATCTTTAGTATCCAGTGTTGGTGAGAATGTAGAGAAACAGATATTTTCATAGGCTGTCTAGGGCAAGGGTGAATGAAGATAGGGAGGACATTGAGCAATTTCCATCCAAAGCCTTGAAATGTGCACCCAATTCCATCAATTCTACATTTAGAACGTTATATGAAGAAAATAAATATGTATACAAAGATTTGGTCAAAAACAAACAAAAAACCAACCCAGTTTAATATAGAATTATTTTTAGGAATCAAAGTTGAAAATAACCTAAGTGCCCCAAATAGAAAATTAGCTTTAAAATTGACACAACCCTACAATCCACTGCCAAACAACTATTTAAAAGGATGTAAATATATGAAAAGAAAAAAAAGACATGAAATGATTATCACAACTTATTAAGTAGAAAAATGATTAAAAACAGTGTGTATACTAAAATTCTAATTTTATAGAACAATCAAATATATTTACATAGAAAAAATAATGGCTCAGTCCCCAGTAAGGGGTGTGCAGGAGGTAGTCTATCAATAATTCTCTCTCATCATTCTTTTCATCTCCCTCTCTCTCTTCCTCTCTGAAATCAATATATATATATATCAAGAAATATATTTGTTCTTTATCCCTGGCTCCTGGTACAGACCTCCAAACACCCTTGGAATTTCCTGAATGACAGGAGGATTTTATGTTTTCCATAGTGAGCACTTTTAATCACACCTGGATTCACACTAATGAGATAATTTGGGGTAGAGCACCTAGGTAGATAGCCTCAGGAGGAAGCTGGTCATCAGAAAGACCAAGTGGTTGGCACTTGTAGCTCCACTCTGGGGAGGGGTAGAGTGGAGTTGGATATTAAGTTCTATAGCAACTCTTTTATTGTTAATCCTCATCTAAGTATATTTTCCCATTGATTTTTAGAGAGAGTAAAAGGGAGAGAGGGAGGGGTAGGGGAGAGAAAGAGATATATATAGAGAGAGGGAGAGAGAAAGAAAGAGAGAGAGAGAGAGAGAGAGAGAGAGAGAGAGAGAGAGAGAGAGACATCCATGGGAGAGAGAGACATCAATTGGTTGCCTCTCCTGTGCACTCTACCTGGGGTTCATGATCGAACCCGAAACCCAAGTACCTGTGTGCCTGGGTTGCACCCTTGACTTGGAATTGAACCCATGAACCTTTGGTGCAGGGGTCAATGTTCCAACCACTGAGGCACAATGGCCAGGGCTCTATAGCAACCCTTGAAGAACATTTAATGAGCTGGGTTGGTAAACATGTGGAGGTGCTGGGAGGGTGGGCTGTGCCTGGAGAGACATGAAAGCTCAGAGCCCACCTTTCCTCATACCTTGCCCTGTGCATTTCTTCCATCTGGCTGTTCCTAAGTTGTATCCCTTATAATCAAGTGGTAATAGTAAGTAAACTGTTTCCTGAGTTCTGTGAACCCTATAGCAACATGAGAAGGGGGTCATGGGAACCCCTGATTTATAGCTGATCAGTCAGAAGAACAGGAGGCCTGAACTTGGAATTGGATCTGAAGTGGGGGTAGTCTTGTGGGACTGAGCCTTTAACCTTCGGGGTTGGGGGGTGTCTGATCATAATTCTAGGTTGTGTCAGATTGAATTGCTGTTGGTGTCCAGAGATTTGGTGAATTGGTTGGTATGAGAAACCCCACACACACTTGGTGTCAGAAGGTTCTATGGATAGAAAAAGACCTTAGGAAACTGTGTATCAATTTCTCATCTTTAAAATGAGAATAAAAATACTAACCTTATTGGGTATTTGTCAGAATCAAATGAATTAATACATACAAAGGATTCATCATAAATATTAAAATAGATGGAATCCCATGTGTGGTAGGGGGACCTTTATTTTAAGTAGATAATTTGTTTTTGCTTTTTTATTTTATTATTTTTTAAAAATATACTTTATTGTTTTTTTACAGAGAGGAAGGGAGAGGAATAGAGAATTAGAAACATCGATGAGAGAGAGACATCTATCAGCCACCTCCTGCACGCCCCCTACAGGGGATGTGCTCACAACCAGGATACATGCCCTTGATCAGAATTGAACCTGGGACCTTTCAGTCTGCAGGCCAACGCTCTCCCCACTGAACCAAACTGGTTTTGGCTGTTTTTGCTTTTTTAACGTATTTTATTGATTTTTACAGAGAAGACGGGAGAGAAATAGACTTAGAAACATCTATGAGAGAGAAGCATCAATCAGCTGCCTCTTGCATGCCCCCTTCTGGGGATTGAGCCTGCAACCAAGGTACATGCCTTTGACCAGAATTGAACCCAAGACCCTTCAGTCGGCAGGGTGACACTCCACCCACTGAGCCAAACTGGTTAGGATGTAGGGGGAACTTTCATTAAAATGTTATTGATTTTGAGGAGCTCAGCTCTGCAACATTAATGTATAGATAAGGATGCTTAACTCCTAAGATTGGGATTCGCATTCAATCTTCTTCATGCCATATGTAGTTGAAACTCACACTTTCTTTGACCGTCTACTTCACCTTTTTCTTCTTGTCTGTTTGGAGATACTGTACCCATCCCAAGTTAGGCAGGGTCATATGACTAGCTCTGGCCAATGGAATATGATCAGAAGGGATGGTCACTTCCTTTCTGAGGCAGCAAAAAGCCTCTGCAAGGTTTTCCAGCTCATTTTCCCCTTCGTGGAGGAGGCCTGGGGTTGAGAGGGCAGAGTCAACAGACAGAAACCGCCTGGAAAGGGAGGGTCACCTGGACCCAGCACCGCCTTTGCCGGAGCAAGAAAGAAACGTTTGTGATGTTTAGCCAAGGAGATGTGATTGTTATCGTTATTGCAGCTTGTTCATTCACAGCAGCATTACCTGTCCTGACCAATACAACATGTCGATGGATGTTTCCAGAAAATAACCAGACGGTTTATTTGGAGGATCCCAGGGCACCACCTCTCACATCTTTTATCCTCTTATCTTTTCTAACAAGCTGCTGCTGCAGCTGCTGGAAGGAACCACAGAAACACCCTCTGCCAACTGTATCACCATCAGTTCTTCTGACCTCTGGGCAGGGAGATATGGCGCTAATTTTTAAAATATACTTCTATTAATTTCAGAGAGGAAGGGAGAGGGAGAGAGAGATAGAAACGTCATCGATGAGAGAGAATCATTGACCAGCTGCCTTCTGCATGCCCCACAGTGGGGATTGAGTCCATAACCTGGGCATGTGCCCTTGGCCAGAATCGAACCTGGGATCCTTCAGTACACAGGCTGATGCTCTATCCACTGAGCCAAACCAGCAAGGGCAAGTGCTTTTTTTTTTTTTTTAATATGTAAAGAAAATGGGACACTCTTCCTCTGGGGAGCATGCCCACGCTTTTGCCTTCCACCTCTTCTTCCCCCAGGAGGGGCACTCTTGCCTTCTTTCTTCTAAGTTCCAAGGGCCCTTCTTTTATTTCTGTGACTTGTTTTCTGAGCCTAAGCAGCCCAGCTGGCTCATTCTACTACCTCTGTAACTTTCTAAATAAACTTTCTTTTATAATTTGAAAGAAAGAAAAGAAAATGACTTTGTGAAATATTTCTGAACTACGAGGCCATGACTGATGTGCCCTGGTTTGGACAGAGCCTGAGAACCTGCACATGTTGGCATCCCATCATGTTTGCTTGTTTTTATGTGATGAGCAGGCTCTAAGGGAGGGGAGGGGGAGTCCCTAAAATCCCAGTCCCTTCTTATTCATGTCCTGGTATAATTCCCTTCCCTTTAGTGTGAGTTGGATTTCCTTACTGGCTTCAAATGAATAGAATACAGCAAGGAATGGACCCCACATCCAAGAGTAGGTTATAAAAAAGAGTGACTTCTATCTTGGATGTCCTCTTTCTCTTTCTCCCTCCAATGAAAGAAGCCAGCTGCCACGCTGTGAGCTATCCCAGGGAGAGTTAATCAACATAACTATTACCCAAACTGCTTTCTTTCCCAAAGGAGATTATAAGAAGCCCTCTTTTAAACTCCTCCCAACCCTCCTTCCCTCCCATTCCAGCAACCTTTTTTTTTAAAACATATTTTTATTAATTTCAGAGAGGAAGAGAGAGGGAGGGAGAGAAACATCCATGATGAAAGAGAATTATTGATTGGCTGCCTCCTGCACTCCTCCCCATTGAGAATTGAGCCCACAACCCAGGCATGTGCCCTTGACTGGAATCAAACCCAGGACCCTTCAGTCCACAGGCCGACACTCTATCCACTGAGCCAAACCTAGGGCTCAAATATGTTTTTATTGGTTTTTAGAGGGAGAAGAAGGGAGAGGGATAGAGAGGTAGAAATATCTACAGGCCTCCTCCTGCCTGCCCCCTACTGGGGATGGAGCTCACAACCTGAGTATGTGCCCTGGCCAGAATCAAACCAGTGACCTCTTGATTCATGGGTGGATGCTCAACCGTCGAGCCACACTGTCCGTGCTGTTTCTGTGACTATAAATTAGTTTGCATTTTCTCTAATTTTATGCAAAGGGAGTGAATTAGAAAGCACATATTCTTTTTTTGCCTGGCTACTTTCACTCAGCATAATTATTTTAGATTCATTTGTGTTGTGTTGTATACCAAGAATTCATGCCATCTTTTTGCAGTGCAGTAGTAATAATCCCCTCTATGGACATACCACATGCTCTCTGTTCACCTGTTAATGGGCATTTCAGCTGCTTCCAGTTTGAGGCTATTATAAGTAGAGCTGATATGAACATTCATGCATAAGTATGGCTTTCTTTTCTCATTGGTAATTACCTAGGAATGAAATATTTCTGGATATTTATCCAAAAAATATAAAAAAACTAATTAAAAAAGATATATGCATCCCTATGTTCATTGCAGCATTATTTACAATAGCATGGAATGGAAACAAACTAAGTGCCCATCTGTGAGTGAATAGATAAAAATGTGGTATATATACACTGAGTGGCCAGATTATTATGCTCTCTGAACACATAATAATCTGGCCACTCAGTGTATATCCTATATAATAAAAGGCTATTATACAAATTGTCCCTTTGACCAGGAGTTCAACCAGCAGGCAGGCTGGCCAACCATCCATGTCTCCTCCCCCTGGCCAGGCTGGCCAGATCCCACCCATGCATGAATTCATGCACTGGGCCTCTAATATCTTATATAATAAAAGGCTAATATGCAAATTGTCCTCTTGGGAGTTTGACCAGGAGACCAGAAGTTCTATTGCTCATGATGACATGTGCTGCCACCAGGGAGCAATGCAGAACATGGCAGGCCATCAGCAGTGGCACTGGTGTGCTGAGGGAGCCAGGGAAGGGACAAGGAGGTGGGGAGGCAGGGAAACCTGATTAGCTCTGACCACTGGACAGGCCTAGAGACCCTATTCATGCATGAATTTCATGCACTGGGCCTCTAGTATGCATGTGTGTGCATATAAATATATATATATATATATATATCTTTTTTTTTTTACCTAATAAAATAGAAACATGCAAATTAACCATCACTCTGCTATGCCCACAGCCAATCAGAATGAGTATGTAAATTAACCCAACAAAAAATGGAGGCTAATTTGCATATTCAGGCACAGTGGTGTGAAGCCTGCTATGAGGGTAAGGGAGGTGGTGGAGGGAGCTACTGGAGTGGTGCTCCAGACAGAAGTGAGGACTTGCCAGCTCCTGGGAGGTTGGGGTGGGGAGCAGCGACTTGCTGGCTCCCAGGCAGCTGGGAGTGAAGCTATGGGCCTATTCTTGCACAAATATCATGCAACAGTCCTCTAATATATATATAACACACACACACACACACACACACACACACACACACACACACTGAGTGGCCAGATTATTATGATCTGGTCACTTAGTGTATACACGACGAAATACTACTCAGCTATAAGAGCAGAATGAAATCTTGCCACTAGTGACAACATAAATGAACCTTGAAGATGTTCTGCTAAATGAAATAAGTGAGCTGGCCTGACCGGTGTGGCTCAGTGGTTGAGAGTCAACCTAGGAACCAGGAGGTCACGATTCAATTCCAGGTCAGCACTCATGTTCAGGTTGCAGGCTCCATCCCCAGGGGGGAGCTATGCAGGAAGCAGCCGATTGATGATTCTCTTTCATCATTGATGTTTCTATCTCTTTCTCCCTCTCTCTTTTTCTCTTAAGTAAATTAAAATAGATTTAAAAAATAAGTAAGGTGGAGAAAGAAAATACCATATGATTTCACTCATATGTGAAATGTAAACAAAACAAATGAAAAAAAATGAAACAAAAACAAACTCAAGATACAGAGAACAAATTGGTGGTTACCAGAGGGAAATACAATGGTTGGGGTGGGGTGCCCCTAGCAGGTTTGGCTCAGTGGATAGAGCGTCTGCCTGTGGACTGAAGGATCCCAGATTCGATTCCTGTCAAGGGTACATGCTCAAGTTGTAGGCTCAATCCCCAGGAGAGGGCGTGCAGGAGGCAAGGGGTTAAGAGAGTCAACTGTATGGTGGCTGATGGTAACTAGACTTTTGGAGGGTGATCACTTTGCAATGTATACAGATGTCAAATTATAATATTGTATACCTCATATACCAATTTTACCTTCATAAAAAAACAAACTCGAGTTATTTTTCAAAATAATTGAACCATTTTACATTCCCACAAGCATTCTATAGGATCTTTCACAACTCTGGCACTAAACCACTAAATACCAGCAGTCCCAGTCATGGTGGCAACTTAACACCCGACTCCTTTTACAAATGCCCCACTCCCCCTACACTCCCCCCCCCCCTCCCCGGAATGGAGCAGAGCTGCCTCAGCTGAGGATCACTGAGTCAGAAGCTCTTTGTTCCAACGGTAGCCAAAGATAAGCCCCCATTCAGGAGCCAAGGAAGAAAAATGTGTGAACTAATGTTTGTGAACTGAATGAATGGAAGCCTGAGGTAGAAGATGGTTACAAAAATGAGGGGTAACTGCCAGCTGTACGTCTTGGCTTGGCCAGGCATTTTGTGGTTCTTCAGTTTCTGAAAGGACCAAAATGCTCTTATTTAAAGAACTAAGGTTTATAGACATGGTGGTTAGAGCTAAAGTCAGATGATCATTTACTTTCTATTTTTATTTTCTCTCTGGCCCTGGGGCCTCCCAAAGTCTCCCAGAGCCTCCCTGGAGTAAAAATAAGTGGTGTTTGGTAATCTCAAGCTGAAAGGTGGTACTTAAGTCAAAAGTACACCTGAACTCAGCTAATTTGCACTAATCACCTCCCCCAGCCATGGATCACAGAGGGGAAAACATGGCCATGATGCAACCACAACCAGGCATTGCAGGATGCCACCCACACTCAAATAATTTTTTGATTTCTAAAACCTCCATCCCAGCCCCCTGGTAAGCTGGACGGGGCCTCAGAATCCCCTGGAGGGCTTGAGAAACACAGATTGCCTGACCCCCACCCCTAGAGATTCTGATTTCATGCAGCTGGAGAGATGCGTGAGAATTTTCATTTCTAACAAGTGTCCAGTGGGGCTGATGCTGCTGGTCCAGGGGCCACACTCTAGCTCTCACTTTCCTTTTGGAAGTCTCAGTTTAAAGTCTAATGAACGGGTGGTGGGAGCAATGGCCCTGGCCAGGGTGAGGCAGCTCTCCCAGGAGCAGGGCATCCCCCAGCACGGGAGTGCCGACATTGTGCCCAGTTCTTCTCATTTGGCATCAACAGCATTTTATATCAGTGTGACATTTACCCACTGAATCCTTTACTCAAGTGGAGAAATGTGGACTCACCTTGCTTGTAACTACTGATCCTGAGTTCATGAAATACCTAAATAATGCAGTGCAACAACTAAGATATTGTTTGTACAAGTGTTCTGTGCAGAAATGTGTAGTAGTCATCTTGAATATTGAAAGTGGGGAGGTCCATGAAAGATGGCAGTTTGACACTGAGTGTGACAAGACCGTCAAAGATGACAGTACCCAGAGAAAAGCCTGAAAGTTCTCCAAGATGAAATCCACTCGGTGATCAGACAGGTCACAGCAACGGTGACATGTCTGCCACTGTTGGAAGTTTCTTGTCCATTTGATCTGCGGATCTATGCAAATTTTGTTGTACCTGAAAAGTAGGAAGAGTTGGGACTATGGTTCATTACCAACTCTGAGCAAGTGCGTCTGCGTTCCTTCAGCTACAACCCACAAAGTAAGCAAGCAGCATGGTGGCCTATGAAATCCTGTCTATGACTGTAGATAAGACATGAACAATCATGTAATTCTCATACGTGTTTCTTGAAACTGAGTTGGCTACAGTTCACGTTTCAGTTCATTGGTTCATTTTCAGATGGGGAAAACTTAACATTAGACTTTACTGAACTGTGCACACGGTTCCATTTTTGGTATCTGTTTGGCTTTCTATAGGGGCAATGTCATTTTTCTGCACACTGTTGTTCAGAGGGAACCAGCAGATTACATCAGCACTGGAATGTCAATTCCTGTGAAGCTGGTAACTGCAGATGAAAAACTTTTGCTATAAAGCTATTTGCCTTCCAAAATCAGTCCTCACGCTTGACTCAGAGTAGAAGTAAAGCCCAGCTGGCGTGCTCCATGGTTGAGTGTTGGCCTGTAAACCAGGAGGTCATGATTCGATTCCCAGGCAGGGCACATGCCTGGGTTGTGGGCTCGATCCTCATTGTGGGGCATGCAGGAGGCAGCTGATCAATGATTCTCTCTCATCATTGATGTTTCTTTCTCTCTCTCCCTCTCCCTTCCTCTCTGAAATCAATAAAGATATATTTTTTAAAAAAAGAATAGAGGTATACAGTATACAAAGCAGCAAAAGAAGTCTGAATAATTCAGCCTTTGTTTAGGTCCTAAAGTAACTGATAACCCACAATCAACAAAGTATTCCTATAAGTTCCTTTTGCCATTTATTTTACTTGTATAATTTCCATACTGAAAAAATCTCCAATTAATTTGATTTCAATGTATATAATTTACACTTATGAAGCTGTCACTATATGTACTGTTTAAATCCCAGTGATACAGAACTCAATGTCTTTTTCTGCCTCATAGAATCAAACTTTAAATGACAATGATAAAGTTAAATGTGTATGTTAAAGATATATAAATAAAAAAATAACGTCTAGCTGAAACCGGCTTGGCTCTGTGGATAGAGCGTCGGCCTGCAGACTGAAAGGTCCTAGGTTTGATTCTGGTCAAGGGCATGTATGTTGGTTGCGGGCACATCCCCAGTAGGGGGCGTGCAGGAGGCACCTGATGGATGTTTCTCTCTCATCGATGTTTCTAACTCTCTATCCCTCTCCTTTCCTCTCTGTAAAAAATCAATAAAATATATTTTAAAAAATAATAAAGTCTAACTATGGCAGTGATCTTCAACCAATGTGATTTTGTGCCCTCATCCCAAAGGGATAAATCTTGAGACATTTTATTTGACATAACTGATGTGGGGGAACTGAAGCTGGCTTTGAGCGGGTAGAAGCCAGGGATGCTATCAGCACCCTACAACACACAGGGTAACCCTCACAAGAATTGTTTCACCCAAATGTCAATAGTTCCAAGGTTGAGAAACCCTGATCTATAGGAGAATGCTTAAAAAAATTAGAAGAAAATTCTCACAAGAAATAAATACTACCCAGCCATCCATTAAGAAGAATGCCCCTTAGACCTTTTTAAAACTTGGAGAATTGTTCCTGATATGATGTGAAAGAAACAAATAGGATAAAAGGGGTATATTCAACCTACCAGCTATTCCATTTAATTTTCTATATACTTTATCTTGTTTGTTTCTGTGTTTACTGTCTTCATCTCCTGGGATATAAGGTCCTGGTATATTTTAGGAGAGCATTAAATAGTTGGCGGACACTCAAATGGGTAATCCTGATGTCTTGGAAGAAAAATCAGTGCTGGTAAAATTTTAGTAACCAACTCTCTCAAAAGAAAATCCCTAATTTGTAGCATTTGCTGATTTCCATGGTGTAAAGACTCCCACTGTGGCTGGTTTATCAGCTCCCTCACAGTGTCACTAAGTGCACACAGCTGGCTTGCCATGCCCAAAGGAACCAGCTCCAGCACACTGCTGGCAAGAATTATATTAATCAAAAAAGGTTGGAAGGGGAAATGCTAAAATGTTAATGGTAGAGCAGTGGGATCACACTTATATTAGAGACCATTAAGCTCCAGCATAATAACAAATGAATGTGAGAGCATGGCTCCTAGTCTAGTTTATGTCCCTCAAGAAAGAATTGAATAATATGCTCATTAATATGATGTGGCTCCCAATTTCTGATCTCTATCCAAATTCCAAATTCCTGACTGAAAGAATCAGCTGACACAATCTTATGTCAACTTTGATGGAGTAGGGGAATATACCTATTTGGGGCATGGGGGCATGTAGTTTAGGTGTTCAGGTTCTGAACTACATGAAGGCAGCACATTGGAGAGGGGGGCCATATGAATTTGCATAAAAGAATGCAGGATGGGCTCAGAGGTTTGAGGTTCTGAGTCCTGAGGCAGTGGGGTAACACCTTTTGTTATAAATCCCAAGGACCAATGGTCATGTATGCACTCTGGAGAGCACACAGACACTTGGTCTTGTCATGCAGACACATGTGACCTCCTCATTTCTCAGAGCCCCAACTCTGTCCCCTCAACCCCAGTACTGAAGCTGACGGCTGTTCAACCTGGAGCAGAGGGCACTGTGGTATTGAGGTTGCTAATGAGACATGTAAGACAGGAAGGGAGGAAGGAAGGAAGGGAGAGAAGAAGGGAGGGAGAGAAAGAGGGAGGGAGGGAGAGAGAGAAAGAGGTAGGGAGGGAGGGAAACATGGATATGAGAAACACTAATGAGAGAGAAATATGGATCGGTTGTCTTTCATACATGCCTAGACTAGGAATCGTACCCGTAACCTAGGCATGAACCCTGGCTGAGAATTGAACCTACAACTTTTTGGTGCAGAGGATGATGCTCCAACCGAGCCACACTGGCCAGCAGAGCTTTAAAACAGTTTTAAGGAGAATCAAGGAATCATTGAGCAGTCAGAGCAGAAGACCTGAGAAACAGTCTCTCATGAGGGGCCTTTCATGGAGATATTACCACTGTGCTGAAGAAGGCTCTATGTATCATCTGCAAGGTTGCATCAAGTTGGCAAGGCCACAAGCAGTCTTCTGAAAATGCATTTATTTGCCTGTGATTCATCCCTCAGATAACAGAACAAGAGGTCACATTTTTAACCTGAGTACTATCTGATAACCAACAGAACTTGCAGCTACAGTTCCAGGCTGAGGAATAGCCATGAAGGAACATGCTATTCTAATGGGGAAAAGTTTCATAAGCAGTGGATAAAAGCAACATTACACAGACACACACAACACAAAGAAAAACCCTCAAGTCTTCCGAAACTATGGAGAATTACATTTATTTAGCACTCTGCAAATTACCATGAGCATTACATTATATTAGGAGTGCTGAATTGTGTTCAGCTGCTGGTACAGAGAACTGACCACAGTTGCTTATATAAACTAGAGGTTTTTTACCTCTACTTAAGAAATAAGTCTCACCCTGGCCAGTGTGGCTCCAAGATTAGAGCGTTGCCAGAGCATCAAAGGGTCTCAGGCTCGATTCCCAGTCAAGGGCACATAACTCGATTTTGGGTTTGTTCCCTGCCCCCAGTTGGGGCAGGTGTGGGAGATAGCTAGTTGATGTGTCTCTCTCACATTGATGTTTCTCCCCCTCCCCCCTCCCTCCCCCCCACCCCCCCACTCTCTTCACCCCCATCCCCGGCAACACACACAGCATTTCCTTCCACTCTCTCTCTGAAAAGCATTGGGAAAAATAAAAATATCCTTGAGTAAGGATTAACAACAACAACAACAACAAAAGTCTAGAGGTAGCCCTAGGACAACCACAAACTCATCACAGACTTCCTCCTTTTGGCTCCACCATCCTTAGCATATGGCTTCCTTCCTCAAGGTTACCTCATGGTCAAAAATGGCTGCTACGGCCCTTGCTATTTTGTTTGTGTTCCAGGCAACAGGAAGGAGGAAGTACAAGAGCAATAGGGCAAGCCAAGTCAGTTCCCTTTAAATAGCTTTCCTGGAAGCCCCACCCAATGACTTCCTCTTATTTCATCATTCTCCCTCAGTTGCAAAGGGGACTGGGAAATGTAGTCCTTAAGCTGGACTAATTGCTCATTTGAATACAATTTAGGTTCTGTTGGTAAATAGTTGTGGAATGGATATGGGGAAGGGATAGAGTTAACTTTATTATGTACATAATATTCCATTATATGCTCAGGTTTTGTATTTTCAGGTTTTGTTTCTTTTCTGTTCCTTTTTATTGAATTTATTAGGGTTACATTTGTAAATAAAATTATGTAGGTTTCTGGTGTACAATTCTATAATACATCATCTGTATATTGTACTGTGTGTTCACCATCCCAAGTCAAGTCTCCTTCCATCACCATTTATCCTCCTTATACCCTCTTTTATCTCCCCCCAGCCTTATAGGCTTAGTTTGAGAAACCCTTAGGAAAATTCCTTCTCCCTCCCCCCATGAGGTCTGAAATATTTTTACTCTTTGAGTAAAAGTTTTTTTTTTTTATCTTATAGATAAGACTTGTAGTCTTTTCTTTTCTTCCCTTTTCTTTTTCTTTCTTTACTTTTTTTTTTTTTTAAGGCAGGTAGAATTTACCTGCCCAAGTATAACAAGGGGAGAAGACTATATAAGCCTTTGCATTTCTGCTAAAAATCTCATTATTTATTAATTAACCTTATTTGCTGTTTTTATTTAGAACAGAGTTTAGAGAGAACATGTCTTTCAGTTTACCAAATGAGGTAAGAGAGTTTTGGCTGAGTTCAATCGTGAGCTTGCCATTTCTGCCCCAGGAAAGGAAGCAAAAAGAGGTCAGAACACATTGTTTTCCCTGTTCAATCCTGCACTTGCCGGAACAGTCATCGAGTTAGTTGTTGCTGTGCAAGAGCTGTGAAATGTGAGTGGTGGGGCTCCCCAGGTGAGCCATGACACCTTTGAAGTCTAAGACTGTAGAGTCAAAGAATTTCACCTTCAGTAGAGAGCTGAATGCAGCATGAGTAAGACCTAGACATGGCGGTTTTAAAATATGTCCCTAAATTCTATGACTTCCTCCCTTCCAAAGATGGGACCTAATCCCTCTCCCCTTGAATGTGGCCTTGACTTAGTATCTTGCTTCTAAGGAATAGAATGTAGCAGGATGATGCTATCTGACTTCTGAGGCCAGGTCCCCAAAAAATAGCTTCTGCCTGGTGTCTCTCAGCTCACTCACTCCAAAGGAAGCCAGCCAGCATGTCTTGAGGACACTCGAGTGGGTCTGTGGGGAACCTGAGGTTTCTCACCAACAGCCAGCATCAACTTGCCAGCCCTGTTAGGATACTATCTCAGAAGTGGATCCTCCAGCCTCAGTCAAGACTTCAGATGATTACAGGTCTCATCAATACCTGATTACAACCTCATGAGAGATCCCCATGTTAGAACACTTAGCTAAGCTACTCCTGCATTCTTATTGTTGTTTTATGCCATTGTTGGTTTGTTGTGCAGCAGTAGATAACTAACACACTGGACACTAAATATTATGAGAGAAAATAAGTAGAGAGAGAAATTCTTTTTTTTTAATTTATTTTATTGATTTTTCACAAAGAGGAAGGGAAAGGGATAGAAAGCCAGAAACATCGATGAGAGAGAGACATCGATCAGCCGCTTCCTGCACGCCCCCTACTGGGGATGTGCCCGCAACCAATGTACATGCCCTTGACCATAATCAAACCTGGGACCCTTCAGTCCCCAGGCCAACGCTCTATCCACTGAGCCAAACCGGTTTCAGCAAGAGAAAGAGAGATTCTTTTTTGTTGTTGTTAATCCTCCCCTGAAGATATTTTCCCATTGATATTTTTTTAGAGAGAGTGGTAGAGAGAGACAGAGAGCGAGAGAAACATCAATGTGAGAGAGAGACATGGATTAGTTGCCTTGCATATGTCAACCAGGGCCAAGGATGGAGCCTGCAACCTAGGTATGTGCTTTCAACAGGAATCAAACCTGGGACCCTCAGTTCACAGGCTGATGCACTTTCCACTGAGCCAAACCAACTAGGACTGGAGAGAGATATTCTTTGGTTGGTTTCTGCCTCTAGGTTTCCTGAAGCTTCTCATTTGTGCACCAAAAGGTTGATGGTTTGATTCCTGCCTAAAACATGCCTAGGTTTCAGGTCCTGTTGAGGTCAGGGTGCGTAGGAGAGGCAACTGATAGATCTTTCTTACATTGATGTTCTCTCTGTCTCTCCCTCTCCCTTCCTCTCTCTCTCAAATCAATAATGGTCCAGGCTAGAGGAAATAAAATCATACTTGCTTCCAGAACATCTGAAAATAGACTTAACCACCCCATAATGTCGTAATTACATGAGAATGGAATTGACAAACCAGAAGACTTTTGAAAATCCAGATTCCTGAACCCCACTCTTGGGGATCTGGGAACTAGCTTCCATAGCTTTGATTGGGCCCCAAGGACCTATATTTCTAAAATGCCCCAGGTAATTCTGAGGAGCAACAGTTCACATATTCTAGAACCATATCTAGGCTATTATGAAGCCTACTTTCCTGCGTTTGAGAAAATTTTCTAGAGAAAAGCATCCTACTCAGTTCCAGGTTGCCTCATTGTTCATTCTACCATCCTGGTTCACTGAAAAATCAGACTGTGAACCAGGAATATGAGATTTCTCAGTGATAACAGTTGGAGTTTTTTCCTCTCCCAAAGTCATCTCTTTTCCTGCTGTCTTTGCCCCATCAAGGGATGGAGATTCTGGAGACAGACTGTCTGAGGTCCAATCCTGGACCTACATGCCACATGGTTTTACATGAGTTAGTTAACTTCTCTCTAAGCCTCCGTTTCCTCATCATAAAAGGGAACAATTGATGGATATGGATTAGGGTTTCTCAACTTTACCACTACTGACATTTGGGCCAGATAATCCTTTGTTGTGGAGTTGTCCTGTGCACTATAAGATGTTTAGAAGCATCCCTGGACTCTACCCATTAGATGCCAGAAGTACTGCCCTCCCCGTCAGTTATGACAACCAAATATCTCCAGACATTACAAATGTCCCTCAGGGTGCAAAATTGCTCTTGGTTAAGAACCACTGATCTAGGTAACTTAATTCTGTGCATAGTGCTTAGTAAATGATAATCATAACTATTTTCTCTTTTCAGATTGCAGCACTAAAGGTTTATGCAATGTTTTTTTCCTGCGTGTGTTTTTTTAAAAGATGTTACTTGTATTTTTGTAACAAAATTATTTTTTACAGTTTAGGCAAAATGTTGAATCTCCTGCTATGTGAATTCTAGTCACTTAAAAAAACAGGTATATGATGCTCTGACCACAAGGCTCAATGGTTGAATGTTGACCTATTAAACAGAAGGTCATAGTTCAACTCCTGGTAGAAGCATATGCCCAGATTGTGGGCTCAATGCCCATTTGAGGATGTGCAGGAAGCAGTCAATCAATGATCCTCTCTCACCATTGATGTTTCTATCTCTGTCTCCATCTCCCTTCCTCTTTGAAATCAATAAAAATATATGTATTTTTAAAAAAAGATATGTAAGCAGCAGCAGCAAAAGAAAAAGTAGATAAGTTGTACTGTATCAAAGTTTCCACCTTTTGTGCTTCCAAGGATGCCATTAATAACATGAAAGGACAACTCACAGAAAGTGAGAACAATTTGCAAATCATATATCTGATAAGGAACAGGTATATCTAGAATATATAATGAAATCTTCTAACTCAATAATACAAAGACAATCCAATTAGAAAGTGGGCAGAGGAATTGAATGGCCAGAAGGAAAACAAGTGACCAATAAGCATATATAAAGTTGTGGGCTATCAAAGATGAAGTGGTGTGTGATTTCTGTGCCAGAAGGCAGCAAAATGGACAAGTTGTATTCTTTCCTCTGCTAAAACCCAAATGTGCAGAGCTGCTCTTCTCATATCCCACTCTAACAGAAGTGAAATGCAGGAATAGATTCAAGGGTGCACTTAATATGTCAACATTGGTCCTCAATTTGGACAGGTAAAGTATTAAAATATATAAAAACTTTGCTCTTATTTAAACACTAGTGGCCTGATGCACAAAATTCATGCACTCAGGGTTGGGAAGGGGGTGTGACCCCAAGCATGTCTTGTGCCCTGTCACAGTGTGGGAGCCCTGTGATCCATCACCCCAAAGAGTTAGGCCCCACCCATCCATCCAGAGCTCTTTGATGGATTGGCCCCCAAAAAGATAGGTTGGAGTTGCATAAGGCCTGCAGACCCCTGGGCCAAGTTGTGGCGGATGCCTGTGGACCTCCACGCGCCTGGGGACCCCCATCGTGGCTGCGGCAGAGGGGCTTCTCTGCGCACCTGCAGACCTCTGGCTGGACCTGTGGCACAGGGGCCTCTCCACCATGACCCCACCCTATCCTCGATGCTGCAAGTCCCCGCCTACCCACGCCTGCTGCACACGCAGCCTGCTAATCAGTCGTTGCTGTGAAGGCATCCCAACCAATTTGCATATCACTCTATTATTAGTATAGATGCTTGTTGAATTGTATGCTGTTGAATGTTAAATAAAACATTTTATTTTGTCTTGTTATTTGTATTGCCTTTTTGTGTTCCAGTATTGTTGACTTTGCTCATTTTTTTGACTCATGCTCTTGAGTCTAACTTTGACCTTTTCTGGCAGTAATTAATCTTTGAGACCATTAGCCTACTATGATGAATGCATGCTTTATAATAGAGAAGCTATTGGTAGTATGTATTCTCTTGACATTCTGTTTGGTAGTCAAATAGATGAGGGAAGATGGGCTGCCATATCCATTTTGATTCAATTATGTAACTAATTATCTTGGAGTGTGGAAAGCCTTTCTAAGCCTCATGCAAAACTCAGAAGCTATAAAATAAAATCCTCCTCTATTTTGAAAAAATTTGCAAGGCAAGAAAAGTGAAAAAAAAACATTAAAAAATGACAACATGGGAAGCTGAACTAATCAAAGGACTAATAAGGAGTATTGGAAGCTGTGCATTGTCTTCACTAGCAGAGAGGTGTGGACAAGGAGTTCAGAAGACTGGTCAACCTTGAGGCTCTGGCAAGGGTCAGAGCCAAGCACCCACTAATTGAGACAAAGGGAGCTGAAGCAACGTCCACCTTTTTTAAAAATATATATATTTTATTGATTTTCTACAGAGAGGAAGGGAGAGGGATAGAGAGTTAGGAACATCGATGAGAGAGAGACATCGATCAGCCCCCTGCTGGGGATGTGCCTGCAACCAAGGTACATGCCCTTGACTGGAATCGAACCTGGGACCCTCCAGTCCGCAAGCCAACGCTCTATCCCCTGAGCCAAACCGGTCTTGGCAACTTCCACCTTTTTAATCTTTATGTAAATCCTTGTTGATGGGCTATCATTGAGCTATTACTGGAATTGCCTGTGTAATGGCTATGAGTGTACCCCAGACCTGAATGAAAAGGATGGCAAGGCCAGAGCAAAGCATAGTTCTCCTTGGGCTTCCGCCTGGCCCCCAATTCCCAAATTAATATTTTGTCTAGTCTCTTTCATTTGTGTGTGACCTCCTCCAGAGCCCGAACCCTAAACCTGAACCCTGAACCCCAAGTGGGACGTGGGGGGGTAATACCCACAACTGGCAGCCCAACATGGGGTACTTGCAAAGGAGACCCCTTTTTCATTTACTTGTTCAGCAAAGTGTCAAGTATTTTATAATACTCACTATTGACAAGTCTGGAAAAATAGCACACTCATATTTATTGGAGGCAATGACCATTACACTCTGTCTTTCTTAAGGGCATTTCCTTTTTTAAAAATTTTATTTTTAATTTTCATCCGAGGATATTTTTCCACTGATTTTTAGAGAGAGTGGAAGAGAGAGGGAACAACAAAGAGAAATATTTATATGAGAAAAACACATTGATTGGTTTCCTCCTGCACACACCCTGACCAGGGCCTGGGCCAGGGAGGAGCCTCCTTTGGCCCTGATGCTCTATCCACTGAGCCAAACCCACTACGGCTCTGAAGGGCCTTTTAGAAGTCTCATAAAATATTTGAATCAGCCTTGGCCGGTTTGGCTTGGTGGATAGAGTGTTGACCTGTGGACTCAAAGGTCCCAGGTTTGATTCCGGTCAAGGGCACATGCCTGGGCTGTGGGCTTGATCCCCAGTGTTGGGGTGTGCAGGAGGCAGCTGATCAATGATTCTCTCTTATCACTGATGTTTCTATCTCTCTCTCCCTCTCACTTTCTCTCTGAAATCAATAAAAAATATATTTAAAAAAAGAGTGAGGTATTTTAGAAAAAAAACTATTTGAATCATATATCTTTAACTCTAAAATAGTATTTCTGAGTATATATATATATACACACATGCAAGGATGTTCACTATAGCACATATATACAAGGATATTCATTATAGCACTAGAGGTCCAGTCCATGAGATTCATGTACTAGGGATCCCCTCAGCCCAGCCTGCACCCTCTCCAATCCAGGACTTCTCAGGGATTGTCCAGCAGTTGGACATCCCTCTCACAATCCAGGACTGCCAGCCTGCCTGATCACACCTAACTGCACCCCCTGCCGGCCTGGTCACCCCATGCAATCTGTTGCTCGGTCGTTTGGTCTCCCCTCACTAACCCTCCTGCCAGTCTGGTCACCCAACACAGCCTGTTCGGTCGTCCATTTGGTTGTTTCAGATGTAATGGTTGCTTAGCCTTTTATATATAGAGATGGTTTATAGTAGTCAGAGATTGATATGATCTAAATTCCATCAATAAGGAATCTGTTTATAATCAATCCATACAATAAAGTATTTTACAATATTTTAAAAGAACTTAGTTCTGATGTGGAAAGATACTCAAATTATGTTAAGGGAAACAAGTTTACATAATAGTACAAATAAAATGGTCACCTTCTTTTTTCCTTACGAGGGGCACATACATATATACAGTTACACATATACCCTGTGTGATATACACATGAACACATCTTCTAAAAATTATAGGTTATTTATTGGAAACAGAATTGAAGATCTGGGATGAGGTAGGTAGAATGGTTTTTAGTTTTCCATTTATATTATTCTGAACAACTGGAATTCTTCAGTTGAAATATGAAGTACTTTTGTAGTAATAATAAAAAAAACAATGAATACAGAAAAATACAGTGTTTTCACCAAGTGATTCTATTTTGTGGAATTTAAACAAAGGAATTAATTGAATGAGTGTGCAAAGATGAATGTACAAGGGTGATGAGTAAATGTAGTACTAATACACAGAAACCAGCCCAGCCAGTGTGGTTCAGTGGCTGAGCATCAACCCATGAACCAAGAGGTCCATGGTTTGGTCCTAGGTTCTAAACCCAATTGGATTCCCAATCAGGGACATGCCCAGGTTTCGGGCTCAATCCCCAGTTGGGGGCATGTAAGAGGCAGCTGATCTATATTTCTCATTGATGTTTCTCTCTCTCTCTCTGTCTCCCTTCCTTTCTAAAATCAATAAAAACAAATTAGCCCTCACTGGTTTGGCTCAGTGGGTAGAGTGTCAGTCTGCGAACTAAAGGGTCCCCGGTTTGATTTTGGTCATAGGCACACGCCCAGGCTATGCGTTTGGTCCCGTGTGGGGCCTACAGGAGGCAGCCAATCAAGAATTCTCTCTCATCATTGATGTTTCTCTCTCTCTCTCCCTTCCTCTCTGAAATAGATAAAAAAAAAAATAAACAAAAACAAATTAAAAACACACACACAGAAAACAACCCTAATGTCCTTCAGTAGAGAACTGTTAAATCCATGATTATGTGTCCATACTCTGGAAGAAATGAGGCCACTATATTGAAAAAATATCCTAGATATATTATAAACTAAAAGGTAGGTTTCATAATAAGCTGTGTAATATAGCTTTTATATTGAAGTATTTACAGATACATATTGAAAAGTCTGAGTGTTAAAAATAAAAGGATATATTAATCCACTTTTCATCAGTCTCTAGTGAGTTTAAATGGATGTAAAGATTCCAGATCTTAGCTGAAAGATGTAATATTTACAATGTTTCATATAGGTCTTCTAATTCCAAGGTTGGAAGCTAATCAAGGAGCACTTCCCCAGGTGTCTGTATTGAGTTTGTGTACTGGTAGTTCTTTCCTCACTTATTCTCATTTAATCCTGAGAGCAAACATTATGAGTTTCTGTCATCATCGCCACTGAAGTAATTTGCTCAAGGTTACTCAGCTAGGAAGTCTCAGTACAGTTACTGAGAAAAACCAAATGTGATAGTGGCAGAAAAAAGAAAATTCGATTCAAGTCAAACCAAGTAAATCTGGGTTCTTTAAGCCTTTTCCACTTCTGAGCCTTTGAGTCTGTGTCCCCCTGCTCTGAGGGGCCTCTTCCTTTCAGGAGCCTTGTCAGTGCTTCAAGGCCCAGTGAGAAATGCTTTTTCTCCCAGGAAGCCCTCCTAGATTTCCATTGCTGAGCTGAGAAGGACCTTTTTACCCTCTGCACTAATCTGATTTTATGCCCTCATAGCATTTAGCACACACTGCTTTCCACAGTGCCCTGCTGTAAGCCTAATCCCCAGAGCTCTTGCAGGTTGGCTGTGGGCACACAAGTCCTGATGTGTAATAATGTTGCTTTCTTTCTTTCTTTTTTTTTTTAATAAAAGGTAGTTTAGAATAAAAAAAAATCAATCAGTAGCCTGGTGTCTAGAGTTATCTGCTGTGTGTGTGTGTGTGTGTGTGTGTGAGAGAGAGAGAGAGAGAGAGAGAGAGAGAGAGAGAGAGAGAGAGAGAAAGAGAGAGAGAGAGAGAGATAGAGAGAGAGAGAGAGACAAAACCTTGGCAGGTCTCAGAAAATATATTAATATGCACGCAGACTAACCTTTTTTTGCTGTAAAAATAACTGAAGGTTTTCAGATTTTTTTTTGTATTGTAATCATCATTGAAAAAATTTTCATAGCATAGAGTAAGTTGTGTTTGTAACGCCTGTAAAAATAGGTAGACTCTAGGCTGTGTGCCTCTATTATGGAATGGACAAAGTGCCTGCCTGCCGCGCCCTCCCACTTTGTTTGGTAGGCCTCATGAATTTAAGGTTCCCCAATAACCTTACTTTTGCCTGGGACTGTCCTTCACGCCAAGGCCTCCATTTCCCTTCCTAAATCCTTGTTTTCAGATCCAACCAGGAACCTGCCAAGATTCCTGCTCTAAGAACTTACTTTTTGGTGAGAGGAGTATACTAAGTAGACATACGTATCAATAGCAGATTGTTCAAAGAGAAACAAGGTATGAAAAACACAACAACCGGGCAATAGGAGAGAGGGGGGAGAGCGCTACTTTAAAACAGGCTAGTCTGAAAGGGGCTCTGTGCTTACGAGCTTCGAGTAGCGCCTAGAGGATGTCGACTAGGGAGGAGGGGAGGCGAGGGGGAAGGGGAGGAAAAGATTCTGGAGAGAGGGAACTCCTAGGGCAAAGGCCCTGAGGCAGACAAGAGCTTAGTCCCGCAGAGAACGGAAAGGTGGCCGGTGTGCTTGAACCACACCAGCGGAGCAGCGGCCGGCGAGAGAGAAAAACAGAGGAGGCGGGACCGAACCCTGCGGGGACGCGATGGTCTCCGGGAGGAGGTCAGATCTTACTCCAGGGTGGTGGCTTTAAAGCCAAATTTGTTGGAGCGTATCCGGGCAGCTAGTGGGAGATGGTGCTCCCCGCCGACTGCTCCACGCCCCAGGGGCTCCTGGCGGCCGCCAGCGTGACCTAGAGGGCCAGCTTTGCCTCTGAGGGGTCACCGCCCATTTACGTGGCTGCTCCTTCCCCAGACCGAGCCCCAGAGGCGGCCCCCGACCCGCACCCGCAGGCGCGCAGCCCTGCCCCAGGCGCGCAGCAGACGACCAGCCCGTGGGCGCAGAGGTGACAGGACTATTGCGCTCGGCCTGTTAACCAGAGGCTGGCGCAGAACTTTCCCGCTGGAAGCGCGGCCTCCCACCCAGCGCGGCCACGCGGGTTCCGGTAGGAGGAGGCGGGGGCTGTCGCGTGACGCAAGCGGCCGCACGTGGCCCAGGAGTGTGCTTTAGGGACAGGTGCGGGGCTGCCTCACTCGCAAACGCTCAGACGTGCCAGAGCCGCGGCACCCTCTCCTGTGCTGGCTTATTCCCGGTTTCGCGGGCCGGCTGGGTGACAGCTGCAGTCTAACTCAAAGACGTGTCCCTGGAGGGCGCGGGTTGCTTGCGGTGGAGGGGGGAAAGATGGGTGGCAGGGTTCCCCACGCAGCCCGTGATCCGCTCTGTGGTTGTGGGCCGCCCTGCAGGACACAGGAAGGGTCCGTGGCCTGCAACCTGAAAATTTTTCTTTGGGCTCTGAGGTTGATCTTGGCCATCTAAAAAATGGGAGAGAGAAATAAACAGATGGGAAGCACTTTGCACATTTCGACAGAAGTTGGGTATTTTATTCAATTCCTTCATTTTCCTCCTCCTTTTGGAAGCCCAAGGGAGGACTAACCAGGCTGTCACCCACCACACCCTTTCCAGCCTCGCGGCGCAATGGCCGGACCCAATTTTGCGTCTCCTAGGGCCTGGAAACGCCGGAAAAACGCCCGCCCCGGGTGCGGTCGCAGGACCGGTCACGTGACTCCCGCTGGAGGCCCAGGGGCTGGGGCAGCGGGCAAGTGCGCATGCGCATTTTTTTTTTTTGGCTTGGACGCATCCACTGTTAGCTCTCCCCCCTCTTTCTACGACTTCACCCTTCCCGACGTTCTCTCCCTTGCCCCCGCCCATTGGTTATGTCAGGCAGACAGGTGGAGGAACCAATCACGGCGCTGTGTTTAGACACCGGCCCGCGGAACCGGTTGTATCGGACCAATGGGAACCCTTGGAGCGGACGCGCCCCAATTGGACAGGGGAGGGCCGAGTGGGCGGTGCTTGTCGGTCAGCATGTGGGCGGGGGAGGGCGGGATCAGCAGCCGCAGAGGCGTCGACGGCGGTGGCGACGACGTTCCTTAGTTTTTGGTGTGGGCTCATTGGCGCTGGCACGGCTGTTGGGAGTGCTCGGTTGTCAGCAGCGGCGGCCCTACGGCGGGGGGTCGCGGCGCTATGGGGGGACGGTAGGCGGGCTCCGACCCTAGAGGCGAGAGGCGGCGGCAGTCCTCCGGCCCTCGGCGACCTTCGGCGGGGCCCAGGGGTGGGGAGGCCCGGGGCGGGGGTCGTCCCGGGCTGCGCGGGGCCGCGGGGCGGGGCTCGCAGGTCGTCGGGGAGCAGGAGGCCTGGGCCGCCGCGAGGAGCCGCCGCCGGCCGCTGGGCCCCGCCACCGGGCCGCTTGACGACGACGCTTCCGCGGGAGCCTAGCCTGAGGAGGACGCGGCGGCGGCGGCGGCGAGGCCGCGGGAGGCCGCGGAGGATGGAGGAGCGGAAGGAAGAGGGCGAGGCAGAGATTCAGGAGCACGGGCCCGAGCATTGGTTCTCCAAATGGGAGCGGCAGTGCCTGGCCGAGGCCGAGCAAGATGAGCAGCTACCCCCGGAGCTGCAGGAGGAGGCGGCGGCCGGGGCGCAGCCCGAGCACAAGCAACAGAAGCTGTGGCACCTCTTCCAGAACTCGGCCACCGCCGTGGCCCAGCTCTACAAAGGTGAGGGCCGCTGCCGCCATCTTGCCGCCGCCGCCGCCGCCGCCTCGGCCCGACCCCCGGCCGAGGGCCCCGGCAGCCTCCCCGGCCCGGCCGCCGCCCCGCCGCCCCCCTCCTCACAAGATGGCGGCGCGGAGGCCGGGCCTCGGGGGCGCCCGGGGAAGGCCGGGGCCAGCGCGGGGGAGGTCTGTCTTGGAGGCCGGCCCCGAGGAGCCCGCCCGCCCGCTCCGCAGGCCTGGCTGCCGGGGGCCCCGGGCCGGGGAGGGCAGGGGAGGAGCCCCCAGTCACAAAATGGCGAAGGGAGGCGACAGGGTCGGCCCTATTGTGCCCGAAGCCGGCCTCGGGGCGGGGGCAGGACACCTCCCTACGCCGTGGCCGGGCCTCGGGCTGCGCCCCGGACCCCGGGGCTCCCCTCCCACCCCTCCGCGACCCCTTTTCTCCAGCCTTCCTCCCAGTCCCTGTGGGATCCCGAAACCCCAGAACAAAATGGCGAAACCTAATATGGCCGTTCCCGAGTGATTGACGCCCAAATAACATTTCTTTCTCCGTTCCCCTCCACCCCCCCTTTTCCCCACTTTTTCAGACCGAGTGTGTCAGCAGCAAGGACTTTCTCTCTGGGTCCCCTTCCAAAACGCAGCCACCGCCGTCACCAACCTCTACAAAGGTAAAGATAACCTTGCTGCATTGCCGATTCGGGGAAGGGCGCCCTGCGTCAGGGTGGAAGGCCTGCGTTCCGAGGGTGTTGGCCCCCTGCACCTGGACCTAGACTGCGGGAGTGTGTTCTCCTGGATCCAGAGATTAGCCCTGACCATCTTGCAACTTGGAAAGGGTGATATTCTAGCTAGATCAGTGATCTGCGGGGGGCTCTTTTGAGGCCCTCCCCCCACCCCCTGTACATTTGGTTACGTCTAGGGGCATTTTTGAATGTCATCACTGAGGGGGCAGCTGAATAGCCTATTCGCTAGAGGCTGTCCCGTTACCCTCACCCCACCCCTTCTCCAAGCCCCAAATGTCAAATAGTGCGGAGGTCAGGAAGCCCTGAGCTGACACTGGGTGAGAGGAGCTTCTCTTTGGAAAAGGCACCCAGGGGAAGAAAGTTGGTGGTCTTGCGCCACAGGGAGGGGGGGGCGGGGCGGGGGGGGGGGGGAGTGGAGAATTGTAACCACCTGTGGAAAAGATCCTTGTGATGGACAGCTTAGAGCATGATCGCTTGTCGTGTTTATCAGTGTGTTGTAAACTAGTTAATCGAGATCCTGTGCCCACCTTAACACGCTGCTCCTCACTAGCAACTTCAACTATTTATCTTGAAAACTGTCTTATATCTGCTTGTACATTATTGACAGGAAATCTGTGATCCCAGTGTGAGTTAATAGAGTTGTGTTTATGGTGCCTTTCTGGAGTTAATTTTTCTCCTCTGTGATGACATGAAGCTATGTTAAAGGAAACGTTCTTGCCCATTGTGCTCTCTTAGTGACAATGGGTTGGGATTTTGTGCCTTATTGATTTTGAAGATTTGGAAATTTGGGTTTAATTTGGGGGGGGGCAAGGTTTCTATGGAAAAAGGATTTGAATTTGTTAATCTTAACAAAGATGTACTTAAATGCTTTCAAACTTCTAGAAGCTGCTGGTAACAGTAATGTAACTCGGTGCATTTCAAAACTATCAAAATAGGCTGTGGAGTGACTTGATTCTCAGATTCTTATTTTTGTGTAAGAATGTGCAAATAATGGTAGCATTCTATAAGAAAAATGTTGAGATTTTGTGGGTAGAATCTGCATTTTTTTGAGAATGTAAAGAAACTGATGAGTAAAATGTTTATTTCAAGGAATGAGGAACTGATAGTCCAGGCTTATCAAGGAAAGGGAAACAATTAAAACTTGCCCCAGTGATCAACTTTGATTTTCTTGTTAATCCTCATCTGAGGATATTTTTCCATTGATTTTTCTAGAGATAGTGGAAGGGAGGGAGGGAGAGAAACAAACAGATACGAGAAATGCATCAATTGGTTGCTTCCTCTGCACATAATCTGCAGCCCAGGTATGAACCTGCCTGATGCTCAGAACTCCGTACTTTTTGACTCCTGAGTAGTTTGCTAACATCCATCAGTGCTTGAGGGTCTGGAACATTCTCTGGGATGACTCTTTGTTTTATCCAGACAGGACAATTTGAAATAAGACATAAAACACATTTTAAAAAAATTCTCAGATTTCTTGGAGTATAATTTACATGCAGTAAAATTATCCTTTAAAGATGTAAGCTTGAGCTTGACAAGAACTGTTAAATTATTATCTTTAGCCCAGCCCTTAAGCAACCACTGATCTGATTGTTGAATATATGGTTTTCCCTGTTTCCATAGTTCATAAATAGAACCTTACAGTATGCAGCATTTTGTGGCTGGCTTCTCGCTGAGATTGAGTTCACATTGCATGCATTAATAGCTCAGTGCCTTTTTTTCTTTTTTTGTTTTGTTGAGTAGCTTTCTGTTGTATGATGGTACATGGGGTATCCATTTGCTTGTTGCAATTGGCTTTTTACTTAAAGGGGAAGGCAACACATTTTTAGTGTCTTGTATGTGCCAGGTTTGCCTAGATCAGTGGTTGGCAAATTCATTAGTTAACAGAGCCAAATATCTACAGTACAACCAATTGAAATTTCTGCATGGGCCACAAAGTTTCAATCCCACTATACGTGTGCTTTTGCAGGTGGTGTTTTGTGGAAGAGCCACACTCTAGGGGCCAAAGAGCTGCATGTGGCTCACAAACTTGCCGACCACTGTCCTAGATAGATCATACAAAAATAGGAATGCGTTCTAATTTTATTTATTTTTTAGTTTTCGGTGCTGTTGTCTACAAGATTCTATTTAGGACTAAAGCTGGCAAATTTCGTTAGTGCAAATTCTTCATATAAGTAGATGGGCTTAGAAGCTGAACTTTGAAATCTCCAGTTTGGTTACTTAATTTGCAAAAAATTTAATTTTATTCAGAAACTTAATGTAATATTCATTTATTTTAAAAAATAAACATCACCTAAAGTTCTTGCATTATTGCAAATGCTGAATTGTTAGATTGAATTACTCTTACTTTGTATTTTATTTTTGTCATATGCATTCCTTTTTATCTGATAGAAAAGGTAAGTTGTGGTTTGTGGAATTTGGTAGTGTAGCAACTTTTTTTATCTGATTTAAAGAGAGGATGGATAGTGCTCTGCAGTTACCTTGTTACTCCTTTTCAGGATGTGGTGTAGAGAATAGAGTTCAACTATAGGAATAATTGAACCCTAAATAGATAAAATAAAATTGGCAAGGTAGTGTCACAAGTGTATGCAGCATTAAGTAGTGGTAAATTTCAATCAGAATGTTCACAGTTCTGATTATTTAAATGTAATTTACAGGTGGGGGGATTTGAGGGGATCTCTTTAATTGGGTGATGCCTCCTGTATTTTGTATGATGAGGCACTTAACCTAGCAAGCTAAAAAATGGCTCATTTTGCAGCCTGGGGATAGTTTGATACATTCACCAACTTTTTCATAACCTCTTGAGTACATTGGAAGGTCAGAAATGAGGTACAAGCCTAGAAGGGGAGGGCCCCTGTGGTCTTTTGAAAAATTGAACGTTATGTTGGGGTTGGGTAGAAAATGTAGCTGGAAGGATCTGGAGGAGAGTGAGCTGGAATACTCCCTTCGTGTGGACAAAATTCAACAAAATGGAGTGCATGGTTCCTTCTCCTCCACAAAGTAGGGCCAGACTTTGCCATCCTTTTTTGGAAAGGAGAAGGAAAATCCTGATGCTGGTTCTTGTTTTATGTTGATTTGTAACCCTAAAGAGGGCAATATTTGTTCAATATTCAGTCAGGTTGTATCTCCTTTGCTTACTCCAGTGCATTTTTTGATATATGCAACTAAAGGGAGTGAAAAGTTACTGAGGTCATTTTAATATAATCCAGGTTGATGCTTACTGGAAAATACTTGGTCAAGCCTGTGTGTTTGCTTCTTAAATCCACCACCCACCTATCACATTTTCTTGGATGATTGATTTCCAATCTCTGTCTTTTGACTCTTCATTAGGAAAGTACATATTCTCTTTATCTAATTCCAAAATTCCTCCTGTATGGGGCTACTTGTTCAGGTGAGAGGTTGGACTGGTTGTCTTCTAGGACAAGGCAATCTTAGGAGCCTCACATTGTCAGACTGAGGTATCAACTAGTTAGTGTTCAGCTCTTCAGTAGCCCCCCTATAAGCAAGCTAGTGCTTGATCTTAACCTGTAGAACCACTTCTTTATTTCTCTCAGCTTGTGAATGTTTTTCTTTTTTTATGCTATGCCTTGTTTCTTTGCCTCTTCACATTTTAAAACTGCTTCTGAAACTTCAGTTGCATGCTGAGTCCTACCACATGCTGAGAGTTTTTTCTTGGTATTGTTTATATTAAAGATAATAGTATTTGCCCAGGCCAGCAACCTTATGGAGTCTACTGCTGAATTATCTGAGTTCAGAATTTAGACTTATTGTAACATAACTGTAAACTCCTGGAGACAGACAGTGGAACAAGATATTTCCCCATTGTGCTCCTTCATTTTCTTTCTTTTTTTTTTATAATATATTTTATTAATTTTTTTACAGAGAGGAAAGGAGAGGGATAGAGAGCCAGAAACATCGATAAGCTGCCTCCTGCACGCCCCCTACTGGGGATGTGCCCTTGACCGGAATCGAACCTGGGACCTTTCAGTCCCCAAGCCGATGCTCTCTCTATCCACTGAGCCAAACCGGTTTTGTCTCCTTCATTTTCTTACCTATAAGTAGTGGGGATTAGTATTTACAGCTTAGTTCAAAGCTCTTAGTTTAGTGCTAGCATATACTGAGTATTCAAGTGTTAAGGTTGACTGTTGGTGATCAGGTTTTATTTTTCAGATGTTTCCAGTTGTGGGCAGTCCTGAAGAGAAAGGGAAGATATTCTAGTTTATTTTTTGTCTATATATTTTTTTCTTGTGTTGGAATAAACTTCATGGTGTGTGATTTACTTCATTTTCCCCTAAAATGGCGAAGTATAATAAAATTTTCAGGTGAAAAATACTATTTATAATATGCTGTTTCACTTCAGTGGGTCATTTTGGACATATATATGTATATATATATGAAAATGAACTGAACATACTGAAAATTTGTGAATTGATATATAAGCAAATGGGCAGACAAGAGCATATGCTACCTGAAGATAGGTACTGGGATTTCGGCTCTACAATTTTTGGAGCTTAATTTGTGACTATCCTTGCTGCAAAAACTATTGAACTTTTAAGACTTTGTGCAAAATTCTTTAATATGGATCACAATTAGAAACCCTGTCTTAAATTTATAAGGACCAGTAGTAGCTTCAGTTATTCCTAATATTGTTGTTAGATTCTGTCTGTAATTTTTAAAAATATTTTTATTGATTTCAGAGAGAAAAGGAGAGGGAGGGAGGGAGAGAGAGAGAGAGAAATATTAATGATGAGAATCATTGATCAGCTGCCTTCTGCATGCCCTCCTACTGGGGATTGAGCCCATAACCCAGTCTACAGGCTGACGCCCTGTCCACTGAGCCAAACCGGCTAGGGCTGTTTGTAAGCTTTTATAGAAGACAATTTTACTTACTGTGTAAAAGGATGTTTTGGCTGCAGATTACCAGAAAAATACAAGTTAGGCTGGCTTCAATGGTATGAACATGGATTGGTTCCTCTCACTTGGAGGATGAGGTTGACTGAATTCAGTGACTCAGTCTCCCTGGCTCTATAGCTCTGCACTCTTGTGTATGTATGAGCTTTGTCTTCAGGCTAATGTCAGTAAGTTGGCATTCCACATCTTAGAGCCACTCAGCAAAGCATAGAAGATCCGGAAAACTTTTTTTTTCCCCAGGAGCTACTAGCAAATAACTTATACAGTTTCTTGGCCAAATTTGGGTTACATACTTAGAGCTAGCTAGCATTATAGCCACAGTTTGGGATTGTGCAGATTAAGGACTAAACCACATGTTCTACCCCTTGAGCAAATTTGTTGCAGAAGCTTTCCCATAAGCTATTCAAACAAAAAACTTGGAGGGCCTTCAGGAAGAGCAGGAGGATTGGATGCCAGGCAACTATGGCTGCAATGATTCTTCCTTGGTTCCTGCTCTTTGTTTTGTGTGGTAGATGAAGATTAAGTAAACATGTAATTAGCTAGAAGTTAGTGCTTATTTTTGGATACTACCTGTTTGGGGGATACATAGTTATTTTTTTAAAACAATCTTTTTTTAAAAAGGTTTTTTTATTTTATTGAGGGAGGGAAAGGTAGAGAGAGCTCAAAACATTAATAAGTGTCCACACTGGGGAATGAGCCTGAAATCCAGGCATGTGCCCTGATCGGGAATCAAACCAGTGACCTCCTGGTGTGTGGGTCAACATTCACTGAACTGAGGCACACGGACAGGCCCAGATCTTGTAGAAGTAACTGTGCCACCTAACTTTGAGTAAGAAGACTCTTCAAACTTTAGTTTCAGTTCCTTATTTATGAAATTGGAATATTTGCCCTGGTTGACTCACATAAGGTTTTTGAATATCAAAAAAATAATGAATAGTGAAATCTGATTAATTTTGTCAGTGTATCATGTGAGGAAATGTTGCATGATAAACTGACAATTGCCAATTGCCCCATGCCAGTGGTGGGAGGATTAGACTTCTAAAAATCTCTCAAATTAAATTTCAGCTGCTTATATACATTAAAAAAAAAAATGAAACGTGGGACATCTATTGTGACTACCATGAATCAGTATTTCTTGAATGAGGAAATGAATGTGTTGTAATTAAAGGTTAGATTGACATTTTGTGATGCCCTTGGGGTTTGCCTAACCTTCAAACTTATAGCTCTTTTTTATGATGACATTGGTGTCAGTAAGATGATGTTAGATCTAACCCTGTCCCCTTCCCCTACTCTTTGAGTTGTAGCTTGAGAATTTGGGTGATATTGTCAGTATTCAGATGTATTCAAAGCAGTTTAGCTGAGAGTTTTCAGGAGGCCATCTTGTGTGTTTATGTTTAGCTGGATATTAAATTAACCTGCAATTTAAGTTAAAAGGTACTCCAGTCATATCTAAGATTCTCCAATAAGCAAGCATTTATGTTTTTCCTGCTTAGTTCATGGTATTGTAGGAGGGTTTTTATTTTCAGCCAAGTAACTAAATCCTAAACATAGGACTATATATATATTTTTAAATACATTTTATTGATTTTTTTACAGAGAGGAAGAGGGAGAGAGAGTTAGAAACATTGATGAGAGAGAAACATCTATCAGCTGCCACCTCTACTTGGGATGTGCCCACAACCAAGGTACGTGCCCCTGACCAGAATTGAACCCAGGACCTTTCAGTCCGCAGGCTGAGCCAACCGGTTTCAGCAGGACTATATTTTTTAAATGCTTTAGTGTCAAAATGAAATTCCCTGGATTAATCTGGGTGGTAAAGGGATTGGATTTGTTTTCAGGAGATGTTAATGGTATAAAACGAAGCTATATGTCCAGGCAATGCAAAAGCCTGTACCTGAAGACCTTAGATGTTATATCTGCTTTTCTCCTACTAGTAGGTAAAAGTCAGTGTTCACAAAACGCTTAATTTTTAGTGTGTTCTTGGTTGGTTTGGATATTGAGACTTGTGCAGAATTTTTGAGATGAAATGATTTGTCAGTTGCATGCACTATAAAAGAAGTTTACAACTAGTTATATAACTCATCTAAACCAGCGAATATTGAGTTTTCCAACTTTGTTCAAGTCTGATTAAATCATCAGCCCTTTGCAGATCTAAATTTTGAGACTTTGTTGTGCCTTCAGTCAGAACAAACAAAAACTTTGCCAAGCTCTTTCTTTCCTGGATTGTCAGTTTCTTTAAACCACCTTACTGGAGGTTTGTATCCGGTAGCTTCTCTTTTTTACTGTCTTGTTTGCCAGATGTATATTTATATGTCTGCTTCATCTTTGTACCATTCAAGCCTACTTTGGGCTTGTTTCTTGTGTCCCTTTCATGCTTCTAATTTTTTTCCCTCTGTATATCTAATTCTGGGCCTTCCTGCATTTAGTTCTTGAGAAATGTAATTTGATAATCACTGTATTTCATAGTCACTTCTCCAGTTACGAACTTGATTACAAATTCCTTTAGGTGTAGGGCAGGGTTTTAGAAACCTGGTTGCTTCTAGGTTCATATTATTGTGTTTCTTCTTCCTTCTTTGGTCAAGTTCCCATGAAATGGGCTTAGTTTTTTTTGATGACTTCTCTTAAAATGCTTCCATTTCTTCAGAACACTTAAGGTACAATAAGGTCATCTTAGAACCTTATCTACTCCTATAAGGGTGGCTTCATCTAAGTCTTTTAAGACTGAGAGGTGGAAAAGTGCTCTATTTTCCTCTTAAATACAATTTGCCTTTAAAATGGAGTTTCTGCTTCCTTTTTGTTTATGTGAAATGAGAAATCAGAAGACATTGATTCATGTAATTTGGCCATTATTCTGGTAGTGAAATACTAGAGAAATGACTTCATTCCTGAGCTGCTTTTTATATCTGTAAAATTAGAATCTACTTTTACAAAATTGGGATGGAGTTTAATATTCTTAAAGAGTGCTCCCATGGACAACGTCCTTTTTTAAAATTTTTTAGCAATAAGGAATGATCATCTGGTAAGGAATAACTCTTGTAATAATGTTCTGCTTGTGTTGCCCTTTTTGCCATATTTTTTAATGATTGAAATTCATACTGTTTAAGAGCCTCTGATGTCTGAATTCTTGTTTTTCTTTTTGGGACACTGCTCTTCATTGATTATTGCTACTCTTTTTAGAATCTAACTTTGTAGCAGACAAGGGATTAAAAAAACACAAAAAACGCCATGCTGGGCCACATGGCTCAGTGGTTGAATATTGTTCTATGAACTAGAAGATCACAATCCGAATCCTGGTTAGGGCACATGCCTGGTTTGCCAGCTCAATCCCGGTTGTAGGGTGTTAGGTAGGCAACTGATCGATGATTCTCATTGATGTTTCTCTCTATTCCCCTCTTCCCCCTTATCCCTTCCTCTCTAAAATCAATCTATAATAATAAAAGCGTAATAAGCTAATTATAGACTGAACATCTTTTTGGACAACTTTCTAGACCAGCGGTTCTCAACCTGTGGGTCAAGACCCCTTTGGGGGTCGAACAACCCTTTCACAGGGGTCGCCTAAGACCATCGGAAAATGCAGATATTTACATAACGATGCATAACAGTAGCAAAATTTCATGGTTGGAGGTCACCACCACATGAGGAACTGTATGCAAGGGTCGCGGCCTTAGGAAGGTTGAGAACCACTGTTCTAGACGAAGCTGGGGCTGCAAGGGAAGCCTGGGTCCCGGGTGCCTGCTGGTGGCCAGAGGGAAGCTCAGGTTCCAGGTGTGAGAGGGAAAGCCATTGCTGGAAGCTGGGGAAAGAAAGGCCTACTCTTATACAAATTTCGTGCATCAGGCTTCTAAGTAAAAATATATTTTTAAAAAATTACAAGTAGTTCTTTATCTCTGGATCTTTTGTAAAAGCAAATTCTTGCTTAACACAGAAAATCATCCACATTTCTTGGCCTTTTATTGATTTCAGAGAAGAAGGGAGAGAGAGAAATATCAATGATGAGAGAGAATCATTGATTGGCTGCCTCTTGCACACCTCACACAGGCATGTGCCCCGACCAGGAATTGAACCATGACCTCTTGATTCATAGGTTGATGTTCAACTACTGAGTCACATCGGCTGGACTATTAAAGATATACTGGTGGTTTTCTGCTGCTTGAGCAGCACAACTAAATATAAATATAGGGATCATTTGATTGAAAATTAGAGGCCCAGTGCACGAAATCCATGCATGGGGTACAGGGAGTGTTCCCTCAGCCCAGCCTGGACCCTATTTAATCTGGGACTCCTTGGGGAATGTCTGACTGCTGATTTTGGCCTGACCTCAGGCAGTTGGATATCCCTCTCACAGTCCAGGATTGCTGGCTTCTAATTGGTCACCCTTAACTGCCCCCCTGCCCTCCTGCCAGCCTGGTCACCCCCAACTGCCCCCCCACCAGACTAGTTGCCCCTCACTGCCCCCCTCTGCTGGCTTGGTCGCTCCTAACTACCCCCCTCCCTCCCCCTTGCCAGCCTGTTTGTCCCTTGCAGCCTGCTGGTCAGTCAATTAGTTGTCCCTCGCTAACCCCCCTGCCGGCCAGGTTGTCCCTCGCAGCCTGCTGGTCAATTGTTGGTCGTCCCCCCTGCTCACCTGGTTGCCCCCAGCAGCCTGCTGTTTGGTTATTACTGTGAGGGCATCGTGGCCAATTTGCATATTACCCTTTTAATAGTATAGATAGAGGATAGATTCTGGTTCTTTATATAAGGAAGGAGGAAGTATCTACAGGGAGACTGGGAGGCCAGAAATTTTAAGGCAAGGCTCCTTGGAATCGGAATCGTTATGAGTTTATGGAAAACTGTTGGTATTGAAGTAGAATGAAACTACGTATACCTAGGGGAATGAATGAAACCTTTTTGTTTCCACTGTTCAGTTTTGTTGAGTAGTCAATCAAAATTAATTTCCCCATTTCTAAAATGTTTGTTGCTGCTTTCAGTTTGTTCTGCCAGTCAGTGCTGAACCAGTCAGTAGGAGTGCATCTTCAAAATAACATGGTGAATACTGCTGGAGTGAGCGAGGACTGAGTGATATGCAATATTTATTTAATTATCCATTGAATGATGTAGTGACTATTAGAATTCATGAGAATTCACTTTTTCTGAAGGCGAGCAGTATAGATTAATGGATAAGAACCACAGACTCTTGAGCAAAGTTCTAGCTCTTCTATATATTGTGACCTTTGTGAAGTTTCTCAGTGCTCAATTCCTGTTTTCTCTTGCAATAAGGGGACACCAGTACCGCCCTCAAGATACGTATTTTTGTATTACCTTTTCTCAGGTGAAGCTGAGTATAGATAGTACTTAATAAACATTTAATAATTTACCCATTGTTAGCATTATTAAACAAGCTAGTTTCATTAGGTTAGCATAGCAAGCTTTTTAAGGGAATAGCATTTTAAAGATAGAAATTTGGATTTGGCTAGTTAGTAGTCCCTCTTTTTATTTATTTAAATTTTGTAAAGAACCTGGCAGAAGCTCCCAAGACTATATGATATGTGAACTGAATTTAGAACATTATGATTAAATGTAAAGTAAAACAAAAATGTAATTCACTTTAATAAATTACTGATAGATTTAGAGAGCTCCGTACTTCATGATACTCATTTTGATTAACTTGTAAAAAAAAATTTTTTTTTTTTTTAAAGAAAATGTAGCATGGCTCTACTGATCATCATGTATATTCTTTTTTTCTAACAGAAAGCGTGGACACCCATCAGCGAAGTTTTGATATTGGAATTCAGATTGGCTATCAGCGACGCAATAAGGATGTGTTGGCTTGGGTTAAAAAGCGCAGAAGAACTATTCGTAGAGAAGATTTGATCAGCTTCCTGTGTGGGAAAGTTCCTCCACCACGAAACTCTAGAGCTCCCCCAAGACTGACTGTAGTGTCCCCTAACCGAGCTACTTCAACGGAAACTAGCTCATCTGTAGAGACTGATTTGCAACCCTTCCGGGAAGCCATAGCTCTGCATGGTAAAGCCGTTTAAACTAATTTCTTTGGAACATGGTTAAGAGTGTGCCTGTGGATCCATTTTCATATTTAGGTTTAGCTCCAGATATATGATCTTTTTTTCCCCATTATAGTAACCACTTGCTCTAGAAATGTTTAAATAGAATGGAAGCTAAGAATACATGGGCAAATTTTTTAAAAAATATATATTTATTGATTTTTTACAGAGAGGAAGGGAGAGGGATAGAGAGTTAGAAACAGATCAGCTGCCTCCTGCACATCCCTTGCTGGGGATGTGCCAGCAACCAAGGTATGTGCCCTGGACTGGAATCGAACCTGGGACCTTTCAGTCCACAGACCGACACTTTATCCACTGAGCCAAATCGGTTTTGGCTGGGCAAATTTTTTAATGTTAGCCAGCCCATTCTAAAAAATATTTTCAGAAAGTTTGAGCTTATCGATTTTACACTAACAGCCTTTTGCAGCATTGATGAGGATTTATTACTTTACACTTTTATTGTACATGTTTTCTTACTCTCTGGGGCAAAAAGGAAGTTCTTGTGTTTTAAGAATTCTACCAGAGTAATACAATGGTACCTCCAGATATGAGTTTAATTCGTTTCGTAACCTTGAGGCGTGGGAAACTATGAGACGCTCGAGTCCAGGTAAACTGGTGGGTCGTGTGCAGCCGGCCGATCCGCGCGATTACTCCTATCTCAAATGTTGCTCGTATTTCAAAGCAAAAATCGCTCGCTCAACTGCTTGTATCTCAAAAATCTCGTATGTTAAGGCATTCGTATCTTGAGGTACCACTGTAGTTTCCTGGAGGAGCCTAGTCAGTGATAGGCTGGTATAGCTCTCATGGGAACTACTTTTGACATCCTAAGTTCATATGTCTGTAGAAGGTGAGAGTTGATGACCCAAGTGAGAATGAATAAATGGAAGAAGAATCAACTTCCTTTATGTCTGTTGTTCCTTAGGTCCTTGGCTTTGTTAGGCAGACTGTCAGAGGACAGGTCTACTTCATTAATTATTGCTACCATCTCCCCAGGCCAGACCTGCCATAAAAAAGGCATTCTTGGCCAAGGGGTTTAAGAATTACTGTAGAAGCCTGGGTATGTATGTAGTCAATGAGTCTATTGTTGCTTGTTCTCTAATACAGACTTTCAGATAGAACCAGGAGAAATATTTCTATAGGACAACATTTAATACTGCTATAAAAATAAAATAAAAGACTTGGTTGAAGCCAAGGTGAACCATGGATTGTGCCAGTGACTAAGCTAAGCATATGGAAGTGGTTAGTGAGTCCTGTTAAAAGTCAAAATTTGGGCCATAGTGTAGGTCATTTAAAACAAAGTAAGCTGGTAATAAAAATAGTGGAATATACACAAAGGGCTTCTATATCCTTGAAACTTTAATGCTTATAGGGATTCTTGTTCGGCAAACTTCGATTCTTTATCTTAAAACTAGAACATGGGATTTGAAAAAGTGTTTCCCCCCCTCATTGTGAGTTTGTTTAGGAAAAATTCAAAATATAGAAACATTTATTGCAGAAAACTGTGACATAATGGATGTGATATTTACTGTTTGCTCTTTCTAATAGAGTGGAATAGTTATGCCATTAGAACTTTGAAAACTCAGGCAAAATACAAATTTATCTGTTCTATTGAATTGTAGCGTTTCACATCTTTTACCATTAATTTGGAAAATTTACTAGAAGTATACATAGTTTGTCAAATTAATTTTATATAAAAATTTTTTAAAATTGATTTTTAGAGAGTGAAAAGGAGAGCAAATAAGGAACATCAATTTGTTCCACTCATCTATGCATTGATAGATTGATCCTTGTACGTGCCTGACTGGGGGTTGAACCCACAATCTTGGCATATGGGAACGGCTCTAACCAACTGAGTTACCCATCCAGGGCTGTCAGATTAATTTTTATGTATGGTAATGTTTGATGTAGTTGTCTTTCCTTAAGTGTTTTGTTCTTTTTTTAATCAAGCAAATTTATGACTCATTCGATATTTCTCCTCTTAAAGTGTCTTTCTGTGTTATGCAATGTTATACTTTGAGGATAGTTTTGAGAAACGTAAGTGCCACTCTTGTTTTCAGTTCTAATGCAGTTATATACAGGGATGGGCAAAAGTAGGTTTACAGTTCATTTGGAAAATAATACAATAATTGATAATAGTAGAAGAATAAACTCTGTTTTACGTACTCAAAACTGTAAACCTACTTTTTGCCCACATTGTACAAAGGGCAAGCCAGCCTCCCTCCCAAACTACTACTACATTCTCCAACTCCCCTTACATTTTTTTTTTTAATTGAATCTGTTCAATTTGTGATTCAGTATTTTACTAAACTTTGGGAATTTTAATGATGATAAAAATTTTAAGAAGGAATATTTTATAGTTTTAACTTAAATTGTGAGGGTTTAAAAAAGTTTACTTATAAAGCTGTGTAGAAAAATAATCTTTCCCTTCAATAAATTTACCAGTAAATACAACAAGTAGTGCCAATCCAGAATATATTGGAGACTTAGTGTGCTCTTTATTACTAGGGTTCATACACCAAATTAATGTAGTTAAAATTATATGTGTTGTGGTGAAGTAATAGGGCTCCTTGCAAGAGTATACAGAAATATAATTTATACTGAGTTTTGTGCTCTAGTAGTTTTAGAGAATGTCAGCATATTGAGAATACTAGTCTGATTTGAGTGTTTTTAGAATAAGTAATTTGAATTATTTTTAATGGTGTAGGGCAGTGGTTGGCAAACTGGCTGGAGCCGCAGTTTGTTGACCACTGGTGTGTAGAGTATTGTTAACTAAATTGTATATACAGCTTAATGACTAACTTTGTAATGACTCGTGATCTCTTTTATTGAATAGTCTGTAAATTGAAGTGAAAATTGTTCATATCTTTTAAAATGTATTTGAAACATCTTAATTAGGGCACATGCTTGTCAGAAAATTACCTTTCTAGGTTTTATTTTATTTTTTTTTTAAAGGATAATCTTAAAAAATTTTTTTTTTAAAATACACAGGGGGAGGAGAGGGATAGAGAATTACACACTCGATAAAAATAGAGACATCGATCAGCTGCCCTCCTGCACACCCCCTACTGGGGATTTGTCCGCAATCACGGTACATACCCTTGACTGGAATTGAATCTGGGACCCTTCAGTCCGAAGGCCGATACTCTATCCACTGAGCCAAACTGGTCAGGGCTAATTTTTTTTTTTTATCAGCTTCTAAATTCTCACCTGTAGCAAAGGTACCCAAATATACCTAAAGTATGCTCTTTATTTGAAGAAAATGGCAAAGATGTAGGATATAGTACTTCATGTAGGCAGTGAGGCTAAGATCCCTCTGATCAATAAATACCCTTATCAGCTGTAGACTTTATACAGTTTCAATCAAGTGTATCAGCTAATGGTTATCAAAGTTTTTCAATAAAAAATGTCAACCAAGGCTATTGAGCCTTAAAAAGTTGAATCCAGTGCATTGAATTGCAACTTAATTTTTTTTCTTTTTTTAAAAAAAATATTTTACTGATTTTCCACAGAGAGGAAGGGAGAGGGATAGAGAACTAGAAATATCGATGACAGAGAAACATCAATCAGCTGCCTCCTGCACGTCCCATACTGGGGATGTGCCTTCAACCAAGGTACATGCTCTTGACCGGAATCGAACCTGCGACCTTTCAGTCCGCAGGTCGATGCTCTATCCACTGAGCCAAACTGGTTTCGGCTGCAACTTATTTTCTATCTACTATGGCAGTGGTCGGCAAACTCATTAGTCAACAGAGCCAAGTATCAACAGTACAAGGATTGAAATTTCTTTTGAGAGCCGAAAACCGACTTCTGCGCATGGGCCACTAAGTTTCAAACCCACTGTACATTTCATTTTGTGGAAGAGCCATACTCAAGGGGCCAAAGAGCGCATGTGGCTCTCGAGCTGCAGTTTTCCAACCACTGTACTATGGGATCTAGTCATCTGATTTTAAACTCAAGAGAAGTCAAACACAAGCACATGCTAAACTGATTAGTCCTTTAGTCTTTGTCTTAACGTTATCAAAATTTATTGACCCCTGAGTTAATACCTGCCACCTTGTTTTTATTTAAACATATTTGTAATAGACGAAAATTATCTGGACCTTTTGTGATTCTCTACCTTTCTCATTGTCTCTCTTTTAGTCATCCTTTCTCTTTTAGAAATTTTCCTTTTTTTCTTTTAGGTTCTCAGACTTTTCCTCATGCTCTCTCAATCTTAATTTTCAAGATTTATACTTCCAGTTTAGAATCTCCTTATTGCCAAATATAATGTGCTCCATTGTCTTTCGGTGGACATTTCCACAGGTGTTCCACAAGGTGTCTCACAGATTTCAAATTGGACTCATTCTTTCTGCCCTAGCCACAGCAAATACATGTCTTTCCCTCATTTAACTCGTCAGCAGACGTGTACATGCAGATTTTGTGAAGTCTCTGAGCATGTATAAATGAATGGAGTTCTTTCTGTTGAGGCCAACACAGTTGTATTGATTAATAATTTAATGTCTTTAACCCCATTATGTGTAAGATATTCTGGGGTAGCCTGGCTATGGATTCAGAAAAGGCTCTCTGGAGGAGGTGAGACCTGGACTCTAGGAATGATCTTGTTCTTATTTCTCAGTCCTGAATGGGGACATTGGGAATCTATCTTTTGGATCTCTTCACTTTACTGAAAAAAATAACCTTTATTTTCTATGGCCTATAGCGTGAAGTCAGAACTCAGTATGGCATTGCAAGGGCCTTATGACTTCTATTAAATACTTACCTTCATTTTCTTTAGTTTTTTTTTTCTTTTCTGTATTCATTTTCTTTTTTGAAAATTTCTCTATGCTTGTTTATCCTTTCAGATTGATTAAAAGTCTCTTTTGTGATAGCTTTCCTTCAGTTCTCATTTTCTCAATCTTTCCCTAAACAGTATCTCTGCTCATCAGTTTGAATTGTTTCCATGGCTCTTCCTTCCAGTAGACAGAAGCACTGAAGGGAAGTGCCTTGTCTCACAGCTTCTGCCTTTAACAACCTGTTGTAGATGTATTCTGGGCTTAATTCGGTTCAGAGGTCTGTTAGGTAAATGGGTGCAACACAGTATGGGTAGAGAACCTTTACAGTGGTTCTCAACCTTTCTAATGCCATGACCCTTAAATACAGTGTCTCATATTGTGGTGACCCCCAACCATAAAATTATATTCATTGCTACTTCATAACTAATTTTGCTACTGTTACGAATCGTAATGTAAATATCTGTGTTTTCTGATGGTCTTAGGTTCTACTTCAGCAGGGTCGCCTAAGACCATCGGAAAACACAGATATTTACATTACGATTCAGTAACAGTAGCAAAATTACAGTTATGAAGTAGCAACGAAAATAATTTTAAAGTTGGGAGTCACCAAACATGAGGAACTGTATTAAAAGGCTGTGGCATTAGAATGGTTGAGAACCACTGCTTTAGAAAGAGTTAAGGATACAATTTCTTAGATGACTACAATAAGAGTACACTAATTGGTGTACCTTAGGAGTGCTACAAAGTAAATTTAAATTAGAACAACTAAGACTTGGAGTGGAGCCTGAGGATGACTCATAATAAGAACTATACTTTTAGTGTTTACTTGGTGTCATCACCCTGCTAATAAGGAGGGTCTCCTTTAATCTTCACTTTTACCTTGAGTCATTGCCATTTTATCAGTGAAGAAAGGTTTATTTGGATAAAATGGAAGCGATCAGTTAGTAGTAAAATAGATATTCTAGGTCTGTCTATCTAAATGAATGCTCCTAACCACTGTGCCTCTATATTTGTACATTTGGGGTTTCTCTACTCCCTCCCCTTGGTAGGGCTAAGGGATGGGATGAAATAGGTCTCCTGGCTTACTTTTCTAAAGACATCAGAAAGTACATGAATTTTTGTATCTTTTGGTGTTTGCACCATAATGAAATGTGGACAAGTAGGTTTGAAGATCAGTGGCTGTGACCATTTAAACTTTGTATACAGGCTACTTTGCCAGATGACCTTGGGCAAGATGGTTAGCCTCTCCAAGGCAGTCTCCTTTGTTGTAAAAGGTATAATACTTCGTTAGTAAGGTGAGGTAGTAAATGAGAAACTACGAAAAGTACCTACCTTTCCACAACACTGTATAAATGTTCTTTGACTTAAGAGGAGCAGGGCCTCTGGTTAGTTCTAAGGCCTATTAATGTCCTCTCTGCCCCTGAATGCAAAATTAAGAGTTCCAGTGGCTTTCGAGGATACTTTCCCCCCTTCCTTTTTAGTAAGGGTAGCTATTTAAATTTTCAGAAATCACTCCAGAGCAGTGGTCGGCAAACCGCCGTGGCTCGCGGTTTGCAGTTCTGTTGACTAATGAGCTTGCTGACAATTGGACTAGACTGAATGTTACCGTGTAGTTGGAAGCTGTGAGGATTAGGCAATTGTGGCATATTGTGCGTAGAGAGGTAAAGGGTAGTATATGACAGTGGTTGGCAAACTTATTATTAGTCAACAGCTGCAAACCTGTGGTTTGTCGACCACTGCTTGAGAGGGAGAAGGATAACTTACAATTTACTGTTATTACTTACATTACTTGCTAAGACCTTGAGCTTGTTTCATGTTGATATAAACCAGTGAAGTTGGTGATGTTCTCTTTCTATTGTATGGAGAGATTGATTCTGAGTTGGCTTGCCCAAGCTAGTGGTGTGTCTGGAAAAGCCTTAAATTGAAATCTAGTGTCTTTATTCTGAGTTGTTTGTCATCATGAAATTTAGGTATTGTAAGGGTCCAGAGTAAGAATGGGATATGTGTTCATATAGGGAGAAGATGGAGACCTAAATGGAAGAAAAAGCAGGATGCCAAGTCATACTTCACTCAAACTTTATTCAAAACCTTGCTCTCATTTAAATCATCTCATAGGTGGTCTTTGTAGGTTTCTGGCCCTGGTTCAGACTGTTCCAGAAAAACCAGAGACACTTTGTTTTAGTTCTAAAAGTCATTTTGATAATTTCTACTGCTGTACTAGGAACTAACCCTACTGGGCCTGGGTTAACCCTTTGTAAAATTCATCAGTTCAAACTCAAAGGCCTCTAACACAGAGGGTTTTCATGTCTGGTGGGAACCATTGCTATTAAGTGGCATTTGGCTTTAAAATGTCACCTTGTCCAATTTCAAGTTCATTTTGTTTAAAAGAAGTTTTAAAAATACAATGTAAGTGTTGGAAGGGACTTAGGCAAACATAGGTAGTCTAGTCTTTAATACAACACTGGAGAATTTGAAAAAGAAAAACAAAAGTAAAGTTTTCTTTCTTTTTTAAAAGAAATAACAGTTAACAGTACCTATTTAGTGAGTATTGAAGTTGGAAGTTATTTTTGTTGTGTTTTGGGTTGTGTGTGTGTGTGTGTGTGTGTGTGTGTATGCAGTGTTATAAAATTGACTTTTGCAAATCAAAGTCCTTCTGTGGAAGGTTATAGTCATTTAAAAAATAAAGTCTATATTATTCTGTAGCCTTTCCTGTTGCCCAACACTTAAACACAGTAAATAGCAAGCACTATATTAGAGAGGCTAGTGGTAGGAGCAGGGTGATACAAAGGAGAATCAAATAATCTCAAGGAATTTCTAGTCTAATAGAATTACATTAGATAGTTTGAAGTTTATAAACCCAGGCAATCAGATAGAGGGACAGTGCCAACGCCTTAGGAGTTATTAGGCTCCAATTCTGTTTTCTCCCTTTAGGCCTAACAAAGTCTCTGGGGATTGTGGAGATCCTTATTCTAATAAATCATTAAATTTATTTGACACTTCCCTGGATCTGGAGAAAACTGTATATAGGGCCTTTATAAGAAAAATGTAATTGTTTGAAATTTTCAGGGATAAAAAGTCAGCTAGGAATTTGTACCTAGAAAAAATGTAAGGTAAATTCTTAATTTGTTACACTTACATAAAACTGAGTGAAACTCTTCTTCCCCTAGAATTTATGGAAAACTGATTCTGGGCAGCTTGAACCACAACAGGATTATCTTTCTCCTTGAGCACAGGTTTTGCAGTTTTTGTTATTTTGTCATTGTTTGGCCTGTGTGCACTAGAGTGATAATAGAAGTTACTAAATCTTCCTCTTAAAATTTCTTAGACAGTTGAGGTTTGTCTGATACATTTCAGAAGAAATTTAAGTAATTGTGCTTGGTTCTCTGTCTCTCCCTCTTCCCTATCACTCTTCATCCCTTCCATTTGTAAAGCTAAATATGTAGACACAAACTTTTGACAGTTGGGCACAAAAATTTAGATTATTCTTAAACTTGATAGTATGTTATAAAAGAAACTCCTTGGAACTGTCTGTTGCAGAGGACTATTTGGAACTGACCTGTGGAGGATTTCTGTACATCCACCTTTCAAAATCCCCTTTTCTCCTCTTGCCCACACTTCTAGCACAGTGTGTGGAGCTCTAAATTCTTAATACATGCTTGAATGTTGTAATCTGTATCTTCTTGAATAACAGAACTGTCAAGTGATACTTAACAGTAAAATGTTTTAAGGACTTACTTGGAAATTAAGATAAAAGAGATTAATGCACCAAAGTCTTTCCTAATTGCTTAAGATAGATTATCTCAAAGAATATTCTTTAAAATTCCTCTTAAGACTGGAATTTCTAAATTAATGCCCTTTGTTCAGACCAGCCTCTGAGAATAAGAATAATTAAGGCAAGATAGCATTAAAATTTTAACGTTTTCTATATGTTAATGTTAGATATAAGCAGCTGAACTTTCTGGGGTTATAGGACTTAATTAAAACTTCCAACATCAATGGTACAAAATCGTTTGAACTTGAAATAAAATTTTGATGGCCTTTTTTCCCCATTAAGGTGAAAAAGGAGTTCATATAGATAAGGGAATTCATGTAGCCATGACTCAAAGCCAGTTTACTCACCTAGTACTTTTTAAAAAATTCATTGGTAGTTAATGAAGGAACTTAACATTTCCATTTATTTTTTTTGCTAGTTTTCTGATTTATTAATACTGATTTCTTGGAAGATTTCCGAAAAGTAAATATTTAGTATCTTGTTATCCAACTATATAAAGATAACAGCAGTAAATGTTTGGTGCATTTTCTTCCAGTTTTTTTTTCAATGTATAAATATTAAAATTATTTCATAGTTGAGATCATACTGCATATGTGGTACTGTATCTTGCTTTTTTCATTTTAACGTGAGCATTTTTCCATGGCATTAAAACTGTCTTTGAAAAATTGAAAGCATTTTGGGCTGTCAGCATAACTGAAAATGTTTTCTTGGTGTGACACATGTATCTTTGTAATTGATTTGATTTAGTGTGCTTTGCTTCAATAAAAGTTCAGTATTACAATTTCCAGATTGGGGTGGGGAGTGGTCTACTTCAAATTACCAAAATCTTCCTAGTAGAATTTCTTTTTCAATGATTGAATTCCCCTGGTGCATTTAAAACACCACACTCACACACAAGTGCTTTTTGCTTAAAGCCTCTGAACACAACTTTGTGAAAAGAGAGGGCTACCATTTGAATAGTACAATTCATTTCAAATGCAAGAATACCAGTTTCTTAGGGTTCAGTTTAGTATGTTAACCACTTTGTTCTAGTTGTGGGATTTCAAATTTCCCCCTTTGTGCTGGAGGCAAGAAAACTGGTGGAGCAGATCTGCAGAGGATCTGAACGTGTCTTCCTGAGTGGATCAATAGTAATAACAGTCTGCCTTCTCTTTCAGGGCTAGCCCTCACGGGGCTGGGGGTGGGATGGGATGGGATGGTGGTAAGTAAATAGAGTGTGTAGAACTGGCTTCCAGGCCAGGGGCTGCTGGTGGAGGAAGGAAGTGAATTGGTTCTGCATTTGCTCTTTCACTGCCTGTGTGTGACCTAACTATGTGTTGGTAAGCTGGAATCACATGTAATTCTCAAAACAGGATTTTCTTATGCTAAGCATGAACTGATATGGAAATAATAGTTATGTGCTGCTTTTAACAATTTACCATGTAAGCTAGATTCCTATAACCTGGACTTGTAACTTCGTTTTAGCTCCGGTGGGAGCTTTCTTTTCAAAGTATGCTTAAATTCTAATATTTTTCCCTCATTCCTTCACTAATCATTTAAAATGGATGCAGAAACTTTAAAATTGATTAAGTTTATCTTGTATTAAGCAATTTAGACTTTTCTGTCTAATCATACTATTTGTTCTATTGCTTTTTGTCAATTGATATTCCCATAGCCCGTTTGAAAAAGTGTTTTTGTTGGTTGTATGCCCTTGGGCTATGCAACTTGATTTTTAGTTCTGAAGCATGTCTAGATTCTCTGTACTTGTATAGGCCTGATTGTTCATGTGGCTTAGCTAAGGTTTTCTAAAACATCTTCTGGTAGCTGTTATTGGTTTATTAAATAAAATTTGGGCTGTTTAAAATACACACATTTTTTTGGTTGTTAATCTTAATTTTTTTTTTATTTTTGGACACTTGAAAAGTCTTTTTGGGAAAGATTAGTTAAACTTTGAAAAGAAATCTCACTGCTGAGAGTAGGTAATGTTGCACATTGTGATTTTACTTTAGCTGTCAAACTAAACCCAAGTCAAACACCCAGCAGAAAAAGATGGATTTTGTGGAAGTTACTGGGGAATTTTCAAATTGCTTTTTACATTCATCTTTTTCATGGAGAATGTGCCTGTTCACTTCTGATGGAGTGACTTACGAGCCTTAGGTGTTTGTCCTTAGGTATTAAATTATACTGCCATGGAACTGCTACCTTAAGAGGAGAGGAGCATGGGCGTGGGCTGGATTTCTTAATGTGTGTGTGGTTTCAAATTATATCCTGAGTTGATTTACTGAAGTAGTTTATTGCTGAAGGTCCAAATTTTGCAGTATAATTTACCTTAGAACCTTCTGCATTATGAAACAAGTATGATGGTTATTGTTTAGAGTATTTGGAGATCTTGTAGTAGTATGTTGTGAGGATTGAGATTACAGACAACAGCTCTCAAGAAGTTTACAGAATTGGTGAGAAACTTTAAAAAATGCCAGTAATTTGGGAATAATTGAATTTTTAACTTGATGGCAAAGCTTTAAGTGAAGAGGGCTGGCTACTTGAGTTTATTTTCTGGTGTTGGAGAAGTGAATAAACATGAATAGCTTTGGATTTCAGAATATTGGATAGGACTCTAAAGCATCATCATTTTTCAGAATTCAGTCAATGTTATGTGCCAGGCACCATATTAAATTTATTAGCTAGAATTGGAAAGACAGTTTAGGAAGAGTTGAATGATGGTATGATGGTACTGTGCTATTCTAGAAAATGAGGCTGAGATGCTGCTTTTTCTCCTTTTATTTATTTTTTAATTAGCCTGTGTGGGCAGGGAAAGGAGGAGTACAGTTCCTTTTGCATATGTTAAGTTTGAGATGAAACTTAACAGGAGAAGTGGCTTTCCTTTTTAAAATTTATTTTTAGTAAATTCATGTGGGCTAGCGAAGGAGCTCAGTTCTTTTTGAAAATGTGAAGTTTTGAGATGTCCAACAGGCAGTTAGAAAAATGGATAGGTCCTTGAGCTCAAGAGAAATGTCTGCTCGTATGGCACACTGATTTGGAAACAGTGGGTAAGTGAATGGGTCAAGGCCATAACAACCTCTTGGGCAGAAGAGGCCCACACAGGCCACTGAGAAAGGAGCAGAGAGTTTGAGGCAGGAGAGAAAAGGAGCCCACAAAATAATATAAATAGGAGAGGTGGGGAAACCAGGGAAGAAGCAGCCCTCAGAAGATAGGTTTAAGACCAGAGAGGAGAGGGGCCCAGGTCGGCTCCCATGGTCCAAATGACATGCTTATAATGTCTGACTTCCCCCTTTGCTCCTTTTCTATTATTACTAACTAGTTAACCAGTGAGAAGCAGATGTTGGAAGGTAGGAGTAGGCCCAGCCATTGTAAGAACTGCAAATTCTCGGGTACAGGCAGTCACGATATTCAGTCTTTTTTTTAAAAATACATATTTTACTGATTTTTTTACAGAGAAGAAGGTTGAAAGAGAGAGAGAGACATTGATCAACCGCCTCCTGCACGCCCCCAACTGGGGATGTGCCCACAACCAAGATACATGCCCCCGACTGGAATCAAACCCAGAACCCTTCAGTCCGCAGGTCGATGCTCTATCCACTGAGCCAAATCGGCTTTGGCACGATTCAGTCTTAATGGGAGTGCGGGGAGAGGAAGGCAGAAAAAGAATATCTTCAAAGGGATGGGGTCTAAGGCAGGCTAGGCCCTAGACCCTAAAGTCACTTCACACTAAAATATTTTAGATTTTAAGAGGAGGTAGTACAACACTCACTAGGAATGTGGAATCTATCTACTTGAGGTTAAGTCCCAGTTCTTCCTTTATTAGCTGTGTGACCTTGGGTGGCTCAGTTAATCTTGGTGTTTCGTCTACAAAATGGAGATAATACAGGTATCATAGGGTTATTTTGAGGATGAAATTGAAAAGTATTAATCTAGTGCTGGACACAGTAAGTGCTCCAATATTAGTGCTTGTACTCTATTTTTTAAATAAGTGCTAGCCTTAGAATGGTGTTTAGAGCTTAAAAGGGACAGGATCAGATTTTCTCTGGCCATCAGTGGGAAGGATTGGTTGTGTTGTCTACAGGGAGAGCAATGAGGGGCAGGGTTGGTTAGAGCAGTTAGAAGAGAGGTGTGGGCTGCAAAAATATGCTTAGCATATAGGAGGTGGTTGAGATTGTGGGTTTGAAAGTGTTTACAGTATTTGTAGAGTGAGAACAATGTCAGGGAATTTAATAGATTTGAAGTGGTAGGAAGCAGAGAATTCTTTTTCAACTTAACGTTCACATTTAAATCATATTTACAGACCATAAAATTAGAAAGAATGAAGCCAACCTCTAAGTTTATTTTAAATCTTACTCTTTGGAAACATTGATTATACTAGATCATGTTATATAAATTTAATCAAGCAACAACAAAATCCCATGGTGATGCTAGAATAGCATAAGGGGAAATTCATGAGAAGAAATACCCACTGTCAATGGTATTAGGTTTTTAAATTCAGTGCTGTGGTTTATGTTTTCTTGTCTCACTCATGCCTTTTACAGGTTTATCCTGAACATTTAGGAGTGGAACATGTTTGCCTCAACTGTTCAAGAGTGTAAGGCATTGAGTGTTTAGCAATGAGTGTTGAGTCTATTCTGGATTTAATAACTTACTGTACAAGCAAAGCAGCAGGATTTTTTATGGTTCTCTTGCCCTTCCCCACTCTCTAAAGGATTATATATTATAATGAGTTAGTTTGTCCTAAGAGGGTATCTAACAAATAGAGTCCAGAACTTTAGTAATCAAGCAGCCCAAATGAGTCTGTCCAAGGCAGACTCATTTTTTTTTTAATTTTTTTATATTTTATTGATTTTTCACAGAGAGGAAGGGAGAGGGATAGAAAGTCAGAAACATCGATGAGAGAGAGACATCGATCAGCCGCCTCCTGCACGCCCCACACTGGAGATGTGCCTGCAAGCAAGGTACATGCCCCTGACCGGAATCGAACCAGGGACCTTTCAGTCCGCAGGCCGACGCTCTATCCACTGAGCCAAACCGGTCTTGGCCAAGGCAGACTCATTTTTCAAAATACGTTTATATTGATTTCAGAGAGGTGGGGGTGGGGGGAGAGAGGGAGAGAGAGAAACATCAATGATGAGAGAGAATCATCCATCTGCTGTCTCCTGCACACCCCCTACTGGGGATCAAGCTCGAAACTGGGGCATGTGCCCCGACCGGGAATCGATCCATGACCTCAGCCACTAAGCCATGCTGGTGGGCCAGGGAAGACTCATTTAGTACTTTATGTCCCAGCAAAATTTATAGCAGTGACCTGTTTTTTTGGTTTGATAGTGTACTGTTTTGGATGACAAATTATAAAGTCACCTTATCTAGAAGGGGATGGTGAAAGCCTACTCAGGCCTGAAATGATTGCTTGGTCCCCTTTGTGAATGTACACACACACCCTCATCTTTATATACCCAAAGACATACCAAAGAGGGATCTGTTGGAATGGTGACTTTCAATAACTAAAATTGTTTAAAACAAGCGCCTTCTGTCTTAAGCTATAAATTGCATATACAGTACCTAGCTAAGAGAAAGGGAGGATTTCATGATCTGTTCGTACACCTAGCATGGTGCTTGCTACAAAAGCTTCCAGTAGTTGGTACCTACCAATATTATAAATATTGGTAGTATTACCAATAAAACATCTTGAGGAAAGCCAGACAATTCCTCTTTTCAGAATAAAGCTTTGTTCTGGGGACCCCTTACAAAGAAAATAGGCAGACATCCTTTGACACTATGACAACATTGAAAGTAGAGTGGGTTGCTTTCAAGAGGGTTGAATAATTGAGCAACTCTAAAACCTTTTTTCTTCTTCCTAGGTCTTAGTGGTGCAATGGCTAGTATAAGCGTGCGTTCGAGTACCCCAGGCTCTCCTACACATGTAAGCAGTGGATCGAATGCTAGTCGAAGGAGAAATGGACTCCATGATGTCGATTTGAACACTTTCATATCAGAAGAAATGGCACTCCACTTGGACAATGGTGGAACTAGAAAGCGTACCTCAGCCCAGTGTGGCGATGTCATTACAGACTCACCAACCCATAAACGCAACAGAATGATCTAAACTGAAAACATTTTCACACCCACCATGCTGCTTGAAAGCCACTTGATCCTCAACATATACTATTATTGCAAAGGAAACATGAGGCCATCTTCCCTTGTTCACTGTTTCTAAGACAAGTGAATTCTATAGTGGTTGCCATAAAAGGAAGTTCTAGGTATTTACAGTAGATGCCTCTTGTAACCATGGCTTTCTTAAAACTATAATCCTAGCAGAGGACATCAGATATTGTGTAGTTAGCAAGATCATCATAGGCAAACATATATCCGTTCCAAGGCTAAAAGTGACCTTAACTGTATTTATTCTCAAAGGGAAAGGAAATATCAGATGTTTATTTGGTTAGAGGATGCTTTTTTTTTTCTCCATTTCCTGCTGTGTTGAGTATTTTGCTTCAACAGTATTGCCAGGTTCCTAAAATTATCTAAAACACGATTTGGCTTCCTCGTCAAATCTGCAGGCTTCCATTTTTGCGCAGCAGCACTGTACCAACCATGCACCTGATTTCTATGTAGTAACAGTGTGCAACTTCTAATTCTTGGACTGTGCCCTGTTTTCAGTTTTCAAAGCAGTTGCTAATTCTGGTGATTGTGATGTAAAGAGGTGCTATGATGGTCATGCAGTTAATACTTAATATTGAATCAATACACAGAACTTTATTGGATTCACTTTGTGTGTGTTAGTGCTCTAAAAGTAGCAATATTTTAATCGCCCCCAGGTGAATGAACCCTTTAGGCTTAAACTCCAGTTTTAAGACAAGTACTGCTTCCCATACAGGGTACTTATTCTTAATGGTAAATGGAAACATGTAGACTGCACTCAAGGTGACCTAAAGTAGAGAGGTCATGAACTTTGAGAGTAGGCTTCCTTTTTGGTATACTGTTCATGAGAAGGGAGATGGATGGTGGGAGTGTAGGTATTCCAACCTTTCTATCCTGTTTTACATTTTTTATGAGTGCCCTACATTTTACAGTTTCCATTGGAATGGGTGGCAGGTTAAAATAGGTCTTGATCTGCTTACAATGTGATTACAATTTAAATAGCAAAACTCAACTCTAATCCCTCTCCTAAAAAGGACAGTTTGGAATCTCATTCTGGAAAAGATGGAATCGCATGGAGGTTCTCTAGATGTTAGGTAGACCTAAATAAAAGTTCTCACTAGATTCCACTTTTGAGTAAAATATAAGACCTCTTGTTAGCTACAATGTTTTAGAGCATGTTTCATATTCATTTTTAATATCTCGAACTGAATGATAGTCTTTTTTTAGATGAAGAACTGATGTCAGCCTGCCAGGTACTGTAATTTATTCTACCATATTATTATATAATATATATCAAATAGGACAGTGAAAAAATGTTTCCTTGCAAATTTGTAGTTAGTATCAGTTACTTCTTTTTATCCTTAAAAAGACCATTACAAATCCAATGTAAGGGTTTTTCCAGTAATTTACTCACAGCACTTTGTTAAAGTTTGCAATTTCTTCAGCCATTTAATAATATCTTTTATGTGAAGAAACTTTGCTAAGTCATCCATAATATTCATTGACTGGGTGGGATGTGAATGGAATGTTAGAAATGTGTGAACTGGAGTTCTGTAATCGTTATATATAAAACCTTTTATTTAAAAAAAGTCAATTCCATGCTAAAACTAGGAATGAAAGGTATTTCTAAATTTTGGCAAAAGTGAATTATTTTTGTTTTAATATTATAGCAGGAAGAATTATAGCAATCTCTCATTTTACCTGAAATGGACAAACCTCTGTATTACCAATACTTTCAAGTTTCCCTTGGGACTATACAAAGAAATGCAGTTGGAGATATCTGTGTTTTTCTGTCGTTGTAAATTTAGATTCTGGAGTTGGGGTTTGGTGGTGTGATAAGTTGCTCACATGTGGCCAGAACTCCTACTCCTAAAGGATTTTTCTTGAGATTGAGGAACGCATATTTAATCTCCCCTTTATGCCTTGGTTCTAGTTCCTCTTTCCAAGTTGAGTGACAATTTCGGGGGCGGGGGGGTTTGTTTTAGTTGGTGCTCTGACGCTTAATCTCAGTACCCTTTACTCTTGATTGTCAAATTTTGATAAAATATGTGCCATTTTCTTTGGTAAGAGAAAGCAGGTCTTGTCTGCCAGAACACAATTTATATGCCTTATTGGCTCCATTAAACTTTTTGAAAACTTTAGCATTCGTTACTTTTTTCCATTGTATTTAATCATCTGTAACTCCCTCCGTTTCTATCCCCTTGCTTTCTCCTGTGCCACCTGAGCACAGACTAACCCCAAAACCTAAATTAGAAAGGAAATTATTTCTCTTAGGAAAAGTTAGTTCTGACTGCTAGATTTTTAAAGTCTTTCTTTGTACCATTTTAGATATAAAGCGAATCATGGAGGATTCATATATGTGTGGTACTTTCAAAATGATTTTTTTTCTCCCCCCAGTCTCTTGAGAACATTGTAGGCTGAATTTTAAAACTTAACACTTTGCTTTTGGGGAACAGAATCTCTTTTCATCTTGAGATAGATTATCAGATTCTTTTAGACATCATAGCTCATTAGTTCTGTTCCTTTCATCCTAACTTGGCATGAGTGGGTTGAAGTCATCCTTATACTACAGTGTTCTGAGCATGGCTGAAGCATTAAAACCTTAATTATAATGTCTGGTATTTTATAGAGTGAAATTAATGGAAACATTTGGCTGAATCTGAAGACCTGGCAGTCAAATTCTTCAATGTGGTTTATCCAACTGGAGTAGTGGTACACACCTTAAATCATTCAATGAATAAATATTAAAAAAAAAAAACAACACCAAAAAAACCATGGGGCTTGTCTGCAGTTTTGTTGTGCTCATCACATCTGAATAACTCTGTAATAAAATGAAATCCAGCCTTTTAAAAAAGAATTAGCCTACATTTTTTTCCCTAAAGGCTATTGGAACTCACTCAACTTGTAATTATGGCTTTGAGTCTTAAGGTTTCCCTCCCGGCAGTGAAAGTTGGGCAAGCTCTCTGTATTACAAGGGCATGGCCAAGGTCTGACCGTGAGGGCGAAGCTAACCTGAGTGCATTGAAGGTGCAAGATACCAAGAGGTGATTTGGAAATGGGGCCTTTAGTTGGGGATATGGACAGCACAGTTAATTTTAGAAAACTTATGAACAAATCCTTAAATTTTTGGCATGATTACTGCTTAGATTGTTTGAGGCATGTAGTGACTGTTAGTAAATCTCATTGCGTTCTATTTCGTACAGCTGTCACTTTGTCTATTAGGTTGATTCCTTAGGTGTCTGGTGATGAAGTTGGGAATCTTCAGAAATACACTCCGTCCTCTAGGAATGGAGTGACTTGGACGGTCCCTGCAAACAAGTTAAAAAAAATCCATGTTTGTTTCATTATTTAATGTTTTATTGTTTGTTCATCTTCACTTGAAATTTTTCCATTGAATTTTAGGGAGAGTGGGAGAGAGAGGGGAAACACAGAGAGAAACATTGATCTGAGAGAAACACATTAATTGCCTCCTTCATGAGTCCCTACCAGGTCCTGGCCAGGGTAGGAATAGTCAATCAAGGCATCTGCCCTTGATCGGAATAGAACCTGGGACCTTTTGGTCCTCAGGCTGGCACTCTATCCACTGACCCAAACTGGCTAGGGTAAAAACCATGTTTATTAAATAAGGTTTATTAATTGAAGATTATTCTTATCCTATGTTTATAGTGCCTGCTCTCTCCCACTCCTTTTGAAAGCTTTTAAAACTTTGACCAGTTAAGATGAGCTTCCAGACTCTACATTAGAATGTGTCTGAGGTGTGTGATGTTTTAGTGGGGACAATATTTTGGTTGATACTCCCATGTGTTGGACTGATGCATTGGACATGGTGAGACCCAGGGTTTTACTTCCTGTAATGGGACATGCAAGTTCAGCAGATAGCAGCCTGTGACATGAGAGTGTTTTGAGGATTCAACACAAACTTCTAGCCCTCAGCAAAACTGGAAAGTTTCATTGATGCTATTCAAGTTTCTGATGTCCCCTCATTTTATTTGTATTGAATTAATGATTTAAAAAACATCTAAAACTGCAAAAATTAAGCCACACATTTGGTTACAGTATGCATATCTTTCTGCATGAGAATCTATAGGGTGATGTTTTATGACCTAATAGTACTTCATTGTTTGGGTGGCCCTGAATGGGAATCAGTTTTTTATAATTATTAGTATACTCCAGAGCAGTGAATATTCTAGTTTCTTTAAAAATATATTGTTATTGATTTCAGAGGAAGGGAGAGGGGGAGAAAGAAACATCAGTGATGAGAGAGAACAATTGGTTGGCTGCCTCCTGCATACCCCACACTGAGGATGGAGCCTACAACTCGGGCATGAGGACTGACTGGGAATGGAACTGTGACCTGGAACATAGGCAATGCTTAACCACTGAGCCACGCTGGCCAGGCAACCCAGTTTCTCTAGGTTTCTAGAGGATATATTTCTGTAGGTAAAATTGCTTGTTTAAAGGAATTCAAGTTTAAGACATTGATAAGTCCTCCCAAAGTACTTTCTGCAAGGAACAGTAGATAGTTCTGTGAACAAGGTGCTGACAGTGTGCTTTTCTTCCTATTACTTAGCCAAGGTTGGCTATCTGTACTACTTGCAGGCAGAAGGGAGCTTATATTTTCATTGGCTTTTTGCTCCCTCATATGGAGAAAGAACCTTTGCTTGAAATTATGTGGATTTGAATGCTGATTTAATTACTAGTATGTGTGGGAACCTGGGCCTCCCTGGGCTCAATTTCATCATCTGTGAAATAGGTATAATATTAAGAAAAAATGACATGAAGCTTAGTGATCTGGATTCTATGAATAATTTACATCTACATTTGTAATCTGCCTGCCTTCAGTGGAGCAAATTACTACATGAATTTCTATAAAAAATGTTAGATGTTACTATACAAGTCCTTTTATAACATTGTCTTTACACCCTCTTCCTAGGTAAAAACTGACTAGTTTTGGAGAGCAATCTTCCAAATCATTTTCTATGTTTATAAGTGTTTCATGTATATAGCCATTAAAATATGCAGATTGATCAATGGTCATTTAGTGCTGAATAGTACACTGTAGTGATAACATTCTGGTTGATGGGCATTTGGAAGTTCTAGTCTTGAAAGTAGACTGACTGCACCTTGTTTTGGTGCAGTTTGAAACCAGATGGGGAGTTTGAAGGGGGAAATGTAAGTACCAAATACACTGACATTTGTGTGCTGTGAAAGCTTGTCCACATGTGAGTAAGATCCCATTTTTCAGACAGGTTGAATGCCTACCAAGGAGATGCCACAGACCAGCAACTACAGGCAGCCTAACCTTAGTGCTTAACGCTCAGATAGGTCAGGGCTCCGTGCCTTGTGAACCAACATTGAGGTGTTTGGTGTGTATGTGCAAGGGTTTGATACAGCCTCCTGTTAGCACAACTGTACACATTAATGAGGGCTGTGACATTACTTTTAAGTCTGGTGGGCGTGTTTTCTGAGCTGCTGTTAGTGTGGAGCTGCTTTGAGAGTTTCAAAAGTTGTCTTAGCTTTTGTTTTTTTTTAAAATATTGATTTAGAGTGAGAGAGAAACATCAATAATGAGAGTAGATCATTGATTGGCTGCCTCCTGCATATCTCTTACTGGGGATTATACCTACAACCCCGGACCCGTCTTTCCACAGGCCAACACCCTTTATCAACTGAGCCAAACCAGCTAGGACTCTTTCCCCATCCTTTTTCTCCCCCTCCCGCTCCCCCAGGTGGTGTAACCACAGCGACAGTGTTGATTTCATGGCGCATCTGGAAATTTATGACTGTCCGAGCAGTTTTGGTTTGTTGTTTGAGGGTTCCTAGTTAATACACACATAGAACTTTGCTAACACAATTACATTCTGTATATTATGGCTTATTTTTTGCCCATTTCAGTGTTGCTCAATGGCTTGTACTGTGATCCACAGAAATACTTCTCATCAAGACCTCAAGTGGAGAGACACACCTCCACCATAGGTAGTAAGAGTTGTAGAGAGCCATTCTCTTACCTGTGTCTGGTATACTGGATCCTAAGTCCTATCATCCGCTTTCCTCTGTTTACATTTAAAACATTACAGTATGATGTATGAGAACTGCATTGCTTCCACAACCAGTTTAGAAACCTGGCTCTCTGGAAATGTCCAAGTACCTACATCCGACATTTCTTGAATGAGTGAGTAGGTAAAAGGTGACTAGAAGAAATTTTCTAGGTTTTTATGAAAAGTCCATATATTTTCTCATGGGCCCTAACAGTCTCAGGAGCAGAACTTTGGGTTTGGTGAGATGTAGGTGAGCCCCTGCCTTGGATCTGTGTCGAGATGATGAAGCCCAGAATGATGGCTGGCACATGGTAAGCACTCACGTTAGCCATTAAATGCAGTCACTTCACTGGCTGGCTGGATAAAATTTCCTTAGACTGTGAGGGGAGCTCTCGGGATCCATGCCTAGTCAGTTCCCATTTCCTTTCCCCTTCAGTTCTATGGTTCTCAACCTGCCTGCATAGGATCAGCCATGGTCAGAATGTGCTCAATTAACTGGGACTCTTGTCAGATGGGACCAGGCACCAGCCTTTTTCCAGCTCCTCTGGTAGAGAACCAGCATTCAAGGACCTCCAGTGCATTCTACAGAGAATCCTGAGGGGAATGTTCCTTTGCCTATATATATATATATATTTTTTTTATTGATTTAAGAGAGGAAGGGAGAGGGGGAGAGAGAAAAACATAAATGATAGAAACATTGACTGTCTGCCTCCTGCATGCCCCACAATGGGGATCAACCCCGCAATCCAGGCATGTGTCCTGGATCCTTCAGTCCACATGCCAACACTATCCACTGACCCAAAACAGCTAGGGCTACTTTGGTTCTTTACCGATTATTCCTGGACAGATGGCTTATGGATATGGGCTTCCTCACATAGCCCTGAGGTTGAGGGCAGCTGGAGCCGTCTGCGGCCTGTGTCTTTACCCTCCTGCTGCCTGTTCATCCACCTTTGGTTCCTCAGGCTTTGAGGAAGTCTGGACATGACCAAGGCCTAGGGCAGTAGGCTCGAGGAAGTTCATATCCACAAGGCCCCAGGGTGAGGGAAGTGCTGGCTCACCAGGAGGGGAGTCTCCTGGAAAGTGGGGGGAATCTCCCCTGTGGTAAAGGATTACAATACAGATCCTTGATTCCCCATTTGCACTAAATCCAAAGGTCTGGCTTGAGGATGCTATCTTTAAAAAAAAGGCTAATTCAAGAAAATGGATCCTAGGTCCTACTATTCGCTTACCTCTGTTGACATTTAAAACATTACACTTTGGGGGAAAATTGTACAGAAAGTTTAAAGGAGGAGTCTTCCTGATCAGTCAGCTTGTAGATGTTATCCTGTGTGCAGGTGAGCTTGAGCTGTGTGGCCTGCTGCCATGAGGGACCACAGCAGAAAATGGAAGAACCTTGTTCCTCAAGCATGCTGGCTCCACTTGGAATCCTGTTACAAGAGCAATTCCCCAAATCAGGGTGGGGTGCCTCATCTACATCCCTATAGACACCACATCTCCCTACCTTGTCAAGAATTACTGGGTGTACTTTACTTACATGGACCTATGTATGTTTTCCTGAAATGTACAAAAAAGTCATGCACATTCTTAAACTACACTTCTGTTTTCAGTTAAAAGTTGGGTGGAGCTCTTTCCCTGATCAGCCTATACCCGTCTGCATATTTTACTGTAATGAATATTCATGAGCAAGGTCTAAAGTTCCTGGGAGCTCCTCCTGCTGTTGGGTAGGTACTGTTTCTATTTACCAGTTGTCCAGATGTTTCAGTGCCTGGCTTTTTGGCCACCACCCTGTGTGGGGCTGGGCATGCCATGGACTCTTGTGGATCCCTCATTGCCACTGTGCCTGGAAGTCTTGGAGCCTTGTGATTACGGTGTCACTAACCCATCCTCGCAAGTTCTTTAGACACTGCTTCAGTTTCCTTATCTGTAAAGAGGACTGTGAGGAAGCCTAAGGGCATCTGGTTCAAGGTGAGCACTGAATTCTTAATCCTGGCTACTAGGAAGTGGCTCCAAGATAGTGTTTTCTTCATTTTTCTACGGGGGTGGCTAGGGAGTAGCGGGGGAGAGATTGAAGTGGATGGCAAATTGTCTTGAGGCTGGTAAAGGGGTGACTAAGGTTGAAGGCTGTTTAAGTGAAAAGGGGAGGAAGGAAGAATGTGCTGATGTGCAGGGAATGTCACCAGGAATGGTCTTAGTGACATCCACCCCAGGAAGGAACAGTCTGTTCCCAGCAGCTTACAGCCATGCGCAGCTTGAGGACAGCAGGTGGACTCCTGTGAAGCTGCCTGGGACCTGACATCCCAGTAAAATCCCATTTTAAATTGAGTCCTGACTGCTGAGGCCACCATGCAGTGGACTTGCGGCTGTGCAAGCCAGAGCAATGGCCTCCCTGGGCATGAGTAGTGGGCCTGTGTAGAATCACTGGCGACAGTTTACCTCCAGGTACAGGCTCACAGCCCAGCAGTGGGGGAGGCTCCTTGAAGGCAAAGGGTGGGACCAAAAGGGGAAGGGGTTGGGTTATTTCCAGCACCTAGGTATGGAGCTGGTGCTGTCTGAGGTTGGGGAGGATGAGGGCCTGACCTAATGCTTGCTGTCACCCCAGCTGGCATTCTCAATGGGTGCCAGCAATGACGATTTCCCTCCCTGGGCATGGTAGGGTCTGGGACCACCCCGCTGAAACCTCGAAGCTTCTGGTTAACATTTACTCCAGCTGCAAGTTGTAGAAATATTGTGTAATTCTTTTGCTTTGCATTTGCTCCTGGGTTGCCCTTCTATCCACTTTTTAAAAAGGCTGTCACTTTTTTAATCATTTTGGTTGTCCCCCTCCTGCATTTTTATCTGCCCTTTGTTTTTCATTATGTCTTGTGATTTTACTTACTGGCGTACTTTTGTTTTGGTTAGCCTTTCCTGGAGTCAGTGTTCACGCTTTAACCTGCCTTTGTGCCTTTCACCCAGTAGGCATCCAGTGAATAGTTTTTGAAGGAATGAGAGAAATGAAAGGTTAAGGGGGGTGACCAAACCAGGATCTGAACCCAGATCTGGGTCTTAAAACTCAAGAGAATTGGGAAGTGGGGCAGGAAGGACCTAGGGCAAGTTACTTTAACCTGGTCCTCAGTTTGCTCACCTGTGAAATGGGGATGACAAAAGTAACTGCCTCATAGTGTTGTGAGCACATAAATCATTTAGCTGGCTTGAGTGTGTGTTCAGTAACCTCTTGTTTGGGGATCTGGCCTTGCCAGTCACCAAAAGATGCCCATGTGACCTGCTTGACTGGTCAACTCAGATGAACTTGGATTGCATTTGAGACTTTCCCTAGTTGCTCGCCATTCAGTAATGCAAGTAGATGCTGAAATCTTGTTCCTCCACTTACAAATCATACACTCCACAAAGGCCTGATCCCCCCAGGAGGCCGGCCCTTGGTTGGCCTTGCAAGGAGCCAGGAATTCTCCTGTGGTGACTCACTTCCTGTTTGGGCCTGGAATTTGGAAGATAGAAATGTGTCAGAGTCAGCTCCATGGACCGCCCACCAGAGTCTTAAAGGGACAGTTCTCCTAGGGCAGGAGGGGTCCCTGGTAAGGACTGGAGAGCTGATGAATGATCCCAGAAATTTAGTCAGGGTGTGAACCCAGGAAATCTGTTGCCAGATCCCACAGTCCTCTTCCCTTAGGGAACACCTTTTCCCCCACGCCCAATCCAGTTTCTAGGCCATTTTGGAAGGACTGACACACTCTAATCTTGAACTTTCTGCTTACTCTGGGTCTTCGGTTGCTTCTGTCAAACTGGATAACTACCCCAGGCTGATAGTGAAAACTCCCTTTGAGGGATGTGATGGTGGTGGTGGGACACTGTGATGCTGACACATGACTAAAGTTGGCAGCCCTGAGACGACAGTTATTTGCAGCATGCACATCCCTTTAAGGACACTTACAGCATGTGTTCAAAGAGACCCAGTTCGCTGAGACCGAGACCGGTGTTGCTCAGTGGATAGAGTGTTGGCCTATGGACTGAAAGGTCCCAGGTTTGATTCCAGTCAAGGGCATGTACCTTGCTTGCGGGCACATCTACACAGTGGGGCATGCAGGAGGCGGCTGATCGATGTCTCTCTCTCATCGATGTTTCTGACTTTCTATCTCCCTTCCTCTCTGTAAAAAATCAATAAAATATATTTTTTTAAAAAAAGATAAAAACAAAGAGACCCAGTTGGCACAGCTAGCACAGTCTGCAGATGAGATTGGCTTTGGCACCTTCTGGGTCAGAAAGCCTGGAAGAATGGGTGGATGCCTTTCCAGGCTCCTTCGAAACCAGCCATGCAGCTTTCTGGGCCTCACTTTACGCCCACCTCTAAAATGGGCCCCTTGCCAATCCTGGATTTGGGTCTCCTGGGTTGGGATACTCAGCAATCAGTGATCTATAACTTGTAGATAATTACTCTCAGGGTTTAGATGCTGCTTCCTATCCTCAACTTCTTCCACTCCCAGACTATCATGGGATTCTGATGGTGCCTTGGGCCTGCCCATGAGGGCTTTGCCTCAGAAGTCCCTTCTTAGGTTGCCCTTGTGGTTATAATCCTTTCCTTAGCCTTTGGCAGAAGATGAAACTTTGGCTATGGGCAGAGCAGGCTCTGGTTTCCCTGTCAGACAAACAGGAAGTCCTCTAACTGTGCAGGAATTTATGTAATGTCCATTCTCAACTCTCTTGATTGCATGCAAATCCCATTGCATGGTGATGGCAACCCCTAAGGCATGTAGGTACTTGCCTGTTTTGCCAATGGATAAGCCATTGCTCAGGTTGAGTGAGTTGTCTGAAAATGCCCAGCTGGGATTCAAATTTGGGATTTTGTGTCTTTAAAATTTGGACTCTCTTCTGTGCAACTTTCCTTCCCCAGAACTTGTGATCCAGTGGGAAATATAGCATTCAGTATCATATATGTTCAACTTGGTTTTTTATTCACTCCAGTTATAGGACAGTGTTTCATGGTCTCAGCATAAAGAGGGAAAATGGCTTCTTTTCCCACTCAGGCTTTTTCTTTAGTATAAAAATGGAATTCTTGATTAAAGTGGTTGGTTTAGAATATTAGAGCACTATTTAAAAAAAGAACAGCACAGCAGGACTAAAAAAGTAGTTCTGTTGTGCAATCTCTGGCCTTAGGCTGCTGGGTTTTAATCCTGGTTCCACCGGTGACAAATGTGGGACCCCCAGCAAACCTACTCTACCTTTCTGTGCCTCAGTTTCCTCATGTGTAAGATGTGGATAATGGTTTCTATTTAAAGTTGTTATGCAGCAGAAATGAACTTAATTACTTTATAAAGTTAGAATAGCATTTGCCATGTGGGAAGCACTATATCATTTAAGTGTTACTTTTTATGACAAGGTAGATAAATACCATGTGGAAGCATCCTTATCAATAACAGACAGAGCTAATAGCCTCCTTTGTCCCTAAGCCCCAGTCCTGGTTCTTTCACAGAGACAACCTCTGATATAATTTTGGGAAATTAAAAAAAAATAATAAAGCCTTTATTATTTTTAAAAGACTTTAAATTTATTAATTTTTAGAGAGAGATGAGGGGGGATGAAAGACAGAGAATGAGAAAGAGAAAGAGAAACATTGACTTGTTCCACTTGTTTGTGCAGTCATTGGTGAATTCTTCTATGTGCTTTGGGGACTGAACCCTGAACCTTGCTGTCTTGGAACAAAGCTTTAACCAATTTAGCCACAACCTCAGGGCTAATCTGGTAATTTTTCTTTCTGCAAACTATATAGCCTGAAGGCCAAATTTAGCCCACTGCCAGGTTTTGTAAATAAAGTTTTATTTACACTCACTTGTTTACATATTGACAATGACAGAGATCTTTTGGTTCACAAAGCTCAAAATATTTGCTAACAGGTCCTTAACAGAAAGCATTTGCCAAAATTGACTACCTTGATTTACTTGGAGTAGGGGCATTGTTTTTAAGAAAAAACATGTCATGTAGGTTGTCTAAAAATAAAATGCATTTATAAAAATACACTTCATTGATTTTTTACAGAAAGGGAGAGGGATAGTTAGAAACATTGATCAGCTGTCTCTTGCACGCCCCCTACTGGGGATGTGCCCACAACCAAGGTACATGCCTCTGACCGGAATCGAACCTGGAACCTTTCAGTCCACTCTATCCGCTTAACCAAACCGGTTTCAGCTAAAAATAAAATGCATTTAAACAAACAAAAAAGGGACTCATACTGTAAGCATTTGTTTAGCAGTTTGCTTTTCTTCACTTAACATTAAATCAAGAACCTCCTTCTTTCTCTGTACATGTGCGCCAGCCTTGAGCTCCGTGATGTTGTTTATGTATGTGTTGTCTATTGCAAAAAGTTGTGTGGTGAACATCTTTTTTTTTTTTTTTTTTTTTTTGGTATGTGTGAGGTTTCTAGGTATCAAGAAGTGGAAACTCTGGGTCAGTGAATCCATACATTTAAAAGTTTGATAGAGACTGTCCAGTTATCATCCTAAAAGGCCGATTTTATACATCTTCCAACAATGTCAGCAAGCCCATTTTTTCTTTCCACACTTGAGTAGTGATTCTTTCCAAATTAACTTTTAGTTGAATTTATTGTTTTGGTAAAAGTCCAAAGGGATTTTTGGAAATGAGTCAGAAGTATTTAGGTTCACAACTGAAAGAATTCACAACTGAAACTAGCTAAGGAGATTTTGAAATAAAAGAAATTAAAACATAAAACAGCAATAATGAAAAGTTAGGCATTAGCACCAATGGTAAAACAGGATAGACACTCTAGAAAATACCCTGGTTTATGTAAGAACTTGTTATTCCACCAGAAACGAGCAAAATGAGAAGGAAGGGATGCTAATCAACAAGTAGTACCAAGAAAATTGACTATTTGGGGGAAAATTGTTAGAGCATCATTTCATGTTCCCAGATTAAAGGTTAAATGTAAAACAGATGATTAAACACTGGAGGAAAATATATGTGAATATTTAACTTTATAAGCATAAAAGTAATGGACAATATTTTTTAAAACAAAAAGCTTGAGCCCTGGCAGGGGTGGATTAGTGGTTAGAGTGTCTGCCCATGTACCTTAGGGACTTGGCTTCAATTTTCAGTCAAGGGCAAGTACTTGGGTTTTAGGTTCAATCCCTGGTCCCTATCTGGCCTCTGAGGGAGACAACTAATTTCTCTCACAACGATGTTTCTTTTGCCCTCTCTCCCTCCCTCCCTCCCTCCCTCCCTTTCAATCTCTCTAAAAAAATCAATGGAAGAAATATCCTTGGGTGAGAATTAACAACAAAAAAAGATAAAAATAAAATGTAACCCTTTAAAAATAAAACAAAAGCTTGATTATGAATATAAATTTAATTTTTAAAATATATTTTTATTGATTTCAAAGAGGGAGAGAGAGATAGAAACATCAATGATGAAAGAGCATCATCAATTACCTCTCTTCTGCACACACTTCACTGGAGATCAAGCCCACAATCCAGGCATGTGCCCTTGACTGGAATTGAACCCATGACCTTTCAGTCTGTAGGCTGACACTCTATCCACTGAACCAAGCTGGCCAGGGCTATGAGTATAAAGTTAAACGTCACCAATATAAACAGAATTGAAAGAATGAGTATGACAAATTTAATATTTTATATATATATACATATATATAAAATAAAGAGGTAATATGCAAATTGACCATCACATCCTTACAAGATGGCTGCCTACAAGCAGGCCAGCAGGGGGGTTAGTGAAGGACAACCAAAGGACTGGACAAGCAGGCCGTGTGGGGCAACCAGGTTGTCAGGGGGCAGTAAGAGGTGACCAGGTTGGCGGGTGGGGGGAGTTAGGGGTGACCAGGTCAGCAAGGGTGGGGGGTGAAGTACAGTTGGAGGTGACCAGATCAGCAGGGGGACAGTTGAGGGCTATTAGGCTGATGGGGGAGCAGTTAGGGCCAACCAGGCTGGTATGGAGGGGGCAGTTGGGGGCGACCTGGCTGGCAGCAGGGAGCAGTTAGGGGCAATCAGGTCGACACACCAAGGCACTGAGGGGTGATCAGGCCGGCAGGTGGGGGACAGTTAGGGGTGACCAGGAAAGCAGGCAGGTGAGTGAGTAGGAGCCAGCAGTCCAGGATTGTGAGGGATGTCTGACTGCCAGTTTAGGCCCGATTCCTGGGATAGGGCCTAAATTGGCAATTGGACATCCCCCAATGTGTGCTGGATTGGAGAAGAGTGCACGCTGGGCTGAGGGGACACTCCCCTCCCCATGCACAAATTTCGTGCACTGGGACTCTAGTATATATATATACTAGTACATACACAGTGGGGGAGATATATATGTGAATAAGAAAGTAATATGACACAAATTATATTACAAGGAGATTTCAGTATACAAATGACCAATCATATGAATAAAGGTTCATCTTTGTGAAATTCAAATTTTCAGAAGAGAGACTGTTTTGCATATAATTAGAAAAAATAAGTGGATATCATTGTGCTGGAAGATCTGAGATATGGTGTATTTCCCTATATGCTGCTCTGAGAAGGCAAACTGTTACAGCATTCAAGATTTTTAAACAAAGTCCTAGCTTTTGATCATATAAAGTCCACTTCTAAACATTAATACCAGGAGGGGGAATAATCAGAGTTTTGGAAGCGGATTTTGATGTAACAATATGAAATGTATTATTTGGAGTAAAAGAGAGAAATAATTTAAAAACCAAGAATAATGGACTAGTCGATTAAACACACCAGTTTCATTAGGTGGAAAATTTTGAAATCCTATATAAAGGATGCTTTTGAAGAAAATAAAAGTAATTGGGATCCCGCCTGGTGTGGCTCAGTGGTTGAGCTTTGACCTATGAACCAGGAGGTCACAGTTTGATTCCCAAAATGGGCACATGCCTGGGTTGTGGACTCCATCTCCAGTGGGGGGAGCAGGGGCATGCAGGGGGCAGCCAATCAATGAATCTTTCTCATCGTTGATATTTCTATCTCTCGCCCTCTCCCTTCCTCTTAAAATGGGGAAATGCTCAGAATATAATAACAACTATGATCCTATTTGGTTAGAAGAGTGCCAAGCAACAAGTTTACAATACATGTTAGTTACTATCATTGAGAATTTCAAACCCTCAAATGATCATTCTTTCCGACATGCATCAATCACTCAGTTGACACGGATCTGAGCGTTCCACGTGTGAGCCCGTTGGGGCAGGATGTGGGGCTGGTAGCTCTGGGCTCCTCTCCTCCCCGGGCCTTCAGTGGGCTCTGTTTCTGGCTGGACACTGCCATCTAGAGGCTTCTGTCCCACAGGGCAGCTGTTCTTTGCAGCCTGAGACAGGGCTCCAGCCCCCCCGGGGAGGGCTGCTTGTTTTCTGGAAGCCTCTGAGAATGTCAACGCTAGAAATACCTTTAAGATGCTTATGTCAAGGAACCTGTGGGGCAGTATTCCTTCAAGTGTGGTCTTGGAACCTGCATCACTGTCGGCTCCTGGGAGACTTAATAATGAAGATTCAGGACCCAACCCAACCCCTCTGAATCAGACCTTTCTGGAGGGAGCAGGGTTGCAGAATATCCAGAATTTTACCATGCTCCCCTGTGATTCTGATGCGTGTTGACATTTGAGAAACCATCAAGCCAGACCATTGATATTTATAACTTAATAGTGGGGGTGGGGGTTTGACACAGAGCCTTTGATCTCCCTCCTAGAAACATACACATAGGTATATTTTAGGAGACTCCTTGACTGTATGCTAAGATTTTTTTTTTTTTTTTAGAGCAGTGTTAGGGTCACAGCAAAATTGGGGGGAAGACACAGATGTCCAGCCTCCTGCATTTTCATCACTCCCTCCCATAGCGGCACATTTGTTACAATTGCCAAACCTACAATGATACAGAATATCACCCAGAGTCCATAGTTTACATCAGGGTTCACTATTGGTGGTGTACATTCCATGGGTTTGGACAAATGTCAGTGACATGTTTCCATCACTCTGATGTCAGACAGTATTTTTGCTACCTTAAAAGTCCTCTATGCTCCACCTACTCATTCTTCCCTCTGCCACAATCCTTGGCAACCACTGGTGTTTTTACTATCTCCAAACTTTTCCCTTTTTCACAAAGCCAGAGAGTTAGAATCAGGCAGTAGGTAGCCTTTTCAGACTGATTTCTTTCACTTAGTAACATGCAGTAAGGGTCCACCATGTCTTCTCATGGCTTGATAACTCATTTCTTTTAAACATTTTTTTTTTTTTGTTAATCCTCACCTGAGGATATTTTCCCATTGATATTTAAAGAGAATGGAAGGGAGAGAGACAGAGAACAAGAAACAACAATGTGAGACACATCGACTGGTTGCCCCCGTGTGCACCCAGACGTGGGGCCAGGGATTGAGCCTAAAATGGAGGAGGTATATGCCCTTAACTGGAATTTGAACCTGGAACTCTTTGGTCCGAGGGCCAACTTTCTATCCACTGATCCAAACTAGGGCAATAGCTCATTCCTTTTTTTTAAAAAAATATATATTTTATTGCTTTTTTACAGAGAGGAAGGGAGAGAGAGAGAAAGTCAGAAACATCGATGAGAGAGAGACATCGATCAGCCCCCTCCTGCACGCCCCACAGTGGAGATGTGCCTGCAAGCAAGGTACATGCCCCCAACCGGAATCGAACCTGGGACCTTTCAGTCCGCAAGCCACGCTCTATCCACTGAGCCAAACTGGTCTTGGCTAGTTCATTTCTTTTAGTGTTGAGTAATATTCCCTTCTCTGAATGTGCCACAGTTTATGACTAAAGCTGTTGTAATCCTCCATGTGGAGGTTTTTTTCTTTTCTTTTTATTTTTCAATTTAATAAATCTTTATTGTTCAGATTATTATAGTTGTTCCTCTTTTACCCCTCTCCCCCCATAGTTTCCCTCCACCTGGTTCCCACCCCTCCCTCTGCCCTTAACCTTCCCCCACCATTGTCCTCATCCATAGGTGACCTATTTTTGTCCAGTCTCTCCCTCCACCCCCTCACTTCTTTCCTCCTGAGAATTATCAGTTCATTCCCTTTCTATGCCCCTGATTCTATTATTTTCACCAGTTTATTCTGTTCATCAAATTTTTAATTCACTTGATTTTTAGATTCACTTGTTAATAGATAATGTATTCGTTGTTCTTAATTTTTTCTTTACCTTTTTCTTCTTCTTCCTCTTCTTAAAGAGTACCTTTCAGCATTTCATATAATACTGGTTTGGTGTTGAACTCCTTTTGTTTTTCCTTATCTGTGAAGCTCTTTATCTGACCTTCAATTCTGAATGATAGCTTTGCTGGGTAATCTTGGTTATAGGTTCTTGCTATTCATCAGTTGGAATATTTCTTGCCACTCCCTTCTGGCCTGCATAGTTTCTGTTTGAGAAATCAGCTGACAATAATATGGGTGATCCCTTGTAGGTAATTAACTCTTTTTCTCTTGCTGCTTTTAATATTCTCTGCCTTTTGCTCTTGGTATTTTAATTATAATGTGTCTTGGTGTGGTCCTCTTTGGATTCCTTTTGTTTGGGGTTCTGTGTGCTTCCTGGACTTGTAAGTCTATTTCTTTCACCAGGTGGGGGAAGTTTTCATTCATTATTTCTTCAAATAGGTTTTTACTATCTTGCTCTCTCTCTTCTTCTGGCACCCCCATAATTCTGATGTTGGTATGCTTGAACTTGTCCCAGAGGCTCCTTACACTATCTTCCAATTTTTGGATTCTTTTTTCTTTTCCAGTTGAGTATTTTCTGCTTCTTTGTATTTCAAATATTTGACTTGATTCTTGCGTTCCCCTCGTCTGCTGTTAGGTTTCTGCATTATATTTTTTTATTTCAGTCAGTGTATGTTTAATTTCTAGTTGGTCCTTTTTCATCTCCTCTTGGGTCTTTTCTAGGAAATTCTTGAAAACCTTATAAGTGTGGTTTTGAACTCTATATTTAGTCATTTGTTTTCCTCCATTTCTTTTGTTTGTGATCTGTTCTTTTGTCTTCACATTTTCGTTGCTTCCCTTAGTTGGTAGAGTAGCTTTGTGTGCTAAATGTCCTATATGGTCCAGTAGTTCCACTTCCCCAGTTACCTGAGGTGGACTCTCTTGGTGCACCCTTTTGTGGACTGTGTGTACAGCCTTGTTGTAGTTAAGTCTTGATTGCTATTAGTGTCACTGGGGGGAATTGACCTCCAAGTCAATTGGTTGTGAGGATCAGCTGTCTATGCTGGGAGAACTGTGCTGAAGTCAGCCTTATGATACAAGACTTGCAAAATTACAAAAGCCTCTGTGCTTAGCTTGGATAGGGCAGAGTCTCAGGGCTGAACAGACAGCTTTGGCTTCTTGTCAGCCCTGCCCAAGTGGCCCCTGTGTCTCAGTGTTTCTGGGTAATCACTGCAGCCCTCTTTGAGAACACCCATGCTCTGTGCCTCCAGACTTCTGCCTTTCCAGCTCCTCTGAGTTTCCGTGTACTCCTCCCCAGGGTCTTGCTCGAAACTGGGGTTCAGTGCAGTCAGAACTGGATTTCAGCACAGTTGGGAGGTTCTGTCTTCCTCCTGCTAGAGAAAGCCAGCAGCACAATCAGCAGTCAGCCCTCTCTATGTGCATTCGCTGCCTCCAGAACTCTGCTTTTCATGGCTCCCCTAAGTTTCCGTGCATTCCTCCCTTTTTGGACAGTCCAGACTCCCTTCATATGAGTCTTGCCCAGAACTGGGGTTAATGCAGTCGGAACTGACGTTCAGTGCAGTCAGGAGTTTCTATCTCCCTCCAGCTAGAGGAAGCCAGCCAGGCACTCTGCTTCCTGTCCTCTCCACATGTGTGTCCGTACCTCAGCTTTTTGCAGCTCCTCTGAGTCTCCGTGAGCCCCTCTCTTTCCTTCTAGTTGTAGAATTTCCACTGAGCCAGCTTTCCTGTGGTTCTGGATGATGTCCATTCTGTCTTTTAGCTGTAGTTTTGAAATTGTTGTGCAAGGCAGCAGTTTAGGTGTTCACCTATGCCACCATCTTGGTTTCTCCCTTCATGTGAAGGTTTTTGGGGACATAGTGTTCAGCTCCTTTGGGTAAATACCAAGGAGCCAGATTGCTGGATTATATGATAATCATCTGTTTAGTTTTATAAGAAATTGCAAGACTATCTTCCAAAGTGGCTGCATCATGTTGCATTTCCATCAGCAATGAATGCAAGTTCCTGTTGCTCCACATCCTAGCCAGCATTTGATGTTGTCAGTGTTTCAAATTTTAGCCATTTTAATAGGTTTGTTGTGATATCTCACTGTTGTTTAATTTGCATGATGTGAAGCAACTTTTCATATGTTTATGTGCCATCTGTATATCTTCTTTGGTGAGGTGTCTTTTAAGATTGTTGGCCCATTTTTAAAAAAATATATGTTATTGATTTTTTTACAGAGAGGAAGAGAGAAGGATAGAGAGTTAGAAACATTGATGATAGAGAAACATCGATCAGTTGCCTCCTGCACACTCCCTGCTAGGTATGTGCCCGCAACCAAGGTACATGCTCTTGACTGGAATCAAACCTGGGACCCTTGAGTCTGCAGGCCGACGCTCTATCCACTGAGCCAAACAGTTAGGCATCGTTGGCCCATTTTTAAAATCAGGTTGTTTGTTTCCTTATTGTTGAGTTTTGGGAGTTCTTGGTATATTTTGGATAACAGTCCGTTATTGCATGTATCTTTTGCAAATATTTTCTCTCAATCTGTGGCTCATCTAATATTCTTGATACTGTCTTTCATAGAACAGAAGATTTTACAAATTAAAAAAATTATAAAAATATTTTTATTGATTTCAGAGAGGAAGGGAGATGGAGCGAGATATAGAATCATAGATCTCCTACCTCCTGCACACCCCCTAATGGGAATCAAGCCCACAACGTGGCCATGTGTCCTGACCGGGAATTGAACCTTGACCTTCTGGTTTATAGGTTGACCCTCAACCACTGAGCAACACTGGCCAGGCCAGAGATTTTAAATTTTAATTAAGTTCAGTTTATCAATGATTTCTTTCATGGATTATGTCTTTGGTGTTGTATCTAAAAAGTCATTGCTATACTCAAGGTCTAGTTTTGTCCTGTGTTATCTTCTAGGAATTTTATAATTTTACATTTTAAGTTTAAGTCTGCAATCCATTTTGGGTTAATTCTGTGAAGGCTATAAGGTGCTGCAGCCTTAGTGAGTCCTGGGCGGAGGAGGAAGGCCTATCCACACCTACAAACCCTCTAGGAGTGAGCAGGGCTGGCCCATTTGCTCATTTTCCCCAGAGAAGAAGGAAGCACTATTTTTTGTTAGTGTGCACACCAGTCTCTGTCACAGAAACAGCTGTCCTTTCAAAATTTCTATTTTATAAAATAAGCAGTAATGTGAGTGTAGAAGAGTAAAATTCTAAATCCACTGTTTTTGTGTAATTTTTTTCCAGAGCAACATATAGGAGTTAATAATGAATACCTTACTGATGTAAGTTGCATGAAAACCAATATTAGAAATAGGGTTTTGTAAATCCTACCTCATCACCTATTGATGTTGTGACCTTGGTTTGGTTACTATCTTCTAAGTTTTCTCATCTGTAAAAGAGGATTAACAGTAGTATCTTGCCTGTGGCAAAAACTGCTAGGGCACATGATTGTACCAAAGAATGACTGTACTTCTCAACCTCTCTTGCAGCTATGTGTAGTCATATGACCAAGTTCTGGCCAATGGGATGTAAGTCAAAGTGGTGTGGGAAACTTCTGGGGGCTGTTTCTCTTCTCCCCTGAGCTGGGTTGTAGGTGTAATGGCTGGAGATGGAGCAGCCATATGGAACGTGAGGACTGGAGAATGGAGGGCATCCATAGTAGACCGATAAGACAGAACAACATTGTTTTCCTGACTCCAGGGAGTTGCCACCCCAGCCCTGGGCCACTTTACTTCAGATTTTATTTTATTTTAAAAAATTTTATTAATTTCAGAGAGGAAGGGAGAGATAGAAACATCATTGATGAGAGAGAATCATTGATTGGCTGTCTCCTACACATCCCACACTGGGGATCGAACTCACACCCCAGGCATGTGCCCTGATTGGGAATTAAATCTTGACCTCCTGGTTTATGGGTCAACCACTGAGCCATGCCAGCTGGGCTATAACAGATTTTTATGTAATAGAAGAGTAAGCTTCTACCTTATTTAGGTCACTGTCATTTTGGATCTGTGAACTTGAACTGAACTTAGTTCTAATTTACACTAATAAAAGAGAAAAATGCTAATTGACTATACCTCTGCTATGCCCAAAGCCAATCAGGAGTGATATGCAAATTAACTCAGTAAAGATGGTGGATAAATTTGCATACTCAGGCAGTGCAGGCAGCGTCCTATGTGGCCTGTGGGATCCAAGCTGCAGTCGGGACCCAGCAGGTGGTGGGGGCAGCTCCCAGAGCTGCCTGCCCAGGGCCAAGCTGCCCTGCGATCACAGGGTGAAGAGCCTAGGCTGGGCCACCCAGCGATCCTGGGGCTAACAGGCCAGAAAGACCCTGACAAAAGCCCACCCCCGCCAATCCCAGGCAACGAAGCTGTTCTGCTGACCAACCTGTGCTAGAGACTTGTTGGGGGTGTGGTGTGGAGTCCAGGGCCTCTAGTCTGCACCCATGGGAAGTCTCCCTCTCCCCAGAGTTAGGAGCACCAGCCCAGGTCTATCCAGCCGCCTGGTCCTGACTGCGGGGGTGAGTTCCTGCAGGCTGGAGTTTGATCCCCATGCATAGGAGACCGGTGCCTTTTTCATTGCTGTGTGTCTGGGTTTTAATTGGATAAATGCCCCCAGTCCCAGTCGCCAGCTTAGCAAAATCTTTTAGGAGGAGAATTCTGTCTGGGTTTCCTCAAATTCCCTCATCCCCTATTCACCTCTCTGTAAAGGTGCAGAACAAGTGAGGCCCCTTAAAAAAAATCAGAGGTCTCCAGCAACAGTGGGCCTCTCTCATCACAGTCTTTGGACTGGATGGCATTTGAGTATTTACCTAGGCACCATGACCAAGAAACACAAGCTCAAGTCATGATCTCTGCCCTTAAAAAATTCACAATCTTATTAGAGCGAGTGGATGATAAAAGCGCAGTAATAACATCAGAATGTAAGGCAGCAATACAGAGAGGACCAGAGGCAATTGCTAGGATGATTTTCCAATAATTAGTACAAAGAGTATGTGCTATAAATTAAATAAAAAAATATGTGTGGAAGTAGCTGCTTCATGAGTATGGCATCCCTTCTATTTTAAAGGAAGCGGGGTTCCACATGAACTGTGCATGATGCTATGGTATCTGAGGCACAGGACAAGGGAGGCCCTAAGAGTACTATGCTTTGATATTTGAGTCATTCTTTATTGTTCAATGTAATTTATTTCTGTAGGCCTCAGTTTTGTAATAGTTAAATTATTAGAATAATAATAGAAATGATTTCATTGGAGTGCTTCTGTTCTCCTGCTTGCTATAAAATATTACTAGGGGATTAAGTGATCAAGTGACATTTATTGTTATTTTCTATAAATGAACACAATCTCTGATATACTAAAGTGATAGGTATTATAGAAATATTCAGATAGAGAGACCTAAGGTTTGATTACAAGTGAGGCTTACTATCACAACCCAAAATTATTGCCTAAAAAAAATCAGGGAACCAAATATACGCCCTTGAAGGGCAAATGTAAATTGGATAAGCTTTGCTATTAAAAGAGCAAGAAGAAAACTTTCAGATGCAAGAATGAAAACCACATTGCATCCACTCTAAGTAGCTGTTAAAGAAAAAGAATGGTATATTATGAAACTACTTGAATCAGATTGTAAAGATTTATTCAAAGAGAATTTCCTAGAGTAGGTGATATTTCAGTTAATTTTTTTTAAATGTGAAGAGGTTAGCTAGATAAGAAAAAGGTGTAGGGGTCCTGAATTGCAGAGGGTGCAGGCAGGGCTGAGAGAACACCCCTTCCGTGCACAAATTTCGTGCACTGAGCCTCTAGTAAATGTATAATCTCAGATTTTGGGGGAAGATAAAATGAGATACTGGGTATATCCTGCTTATCACAATAGCTGGCACATTATCAACACTCAATAATTTTAATTTCCTCTTAGTAGCTTCTCAAGGATCTAATTATAATAACTGTCCCTCAACCCCAAGGAGAATTCTAAAGGGGAGTTCTGCAAAGAAGAGTTACCAAGATTGTGTTGTTAATTTTCTTTTTGTTCCCAAACAGTTATAAAGAAAGAAAACAGCATTCTCTCAAACAGCTCATTGAATAGAAATGATTTCATTGGAGCACTTCGGTTCTCCTGCTTACTAGTTTCAGCTGACCAAGCTCAGCCTTACACATTTGCGTGGTATGTTACTTGGAAGATAAGTCATATATCCTTTTAAATAGCTGCATTTATAAACACAAGCTCTATTGTTCTGCAGTTGAAACCTAGCCTTTAAAAACAATGTAGGTGCATTCCTCTCCTTGGCTTTTTCCGCTTGGGAAAACAGGCTGGAAAGTGTTCTAGGAGTCCGTGGCCCCAGTCCAACCTTGTGCTTTGTAGTGTATGGCTGGTCCATCTAGCAAATTGTCAGTATCCAGTGAACATTTGTTGAGCCAATAGTTTCTAAGATCTTGGTTAGCTCTCAAGTTCTCTGATTCTGCAAAACATTGCCTATCTAAAGAATGCAAACATCGATTCCTAAGGCATCCTAAGGGAAAGAGGGCAAGGACAGTAAAACGGAAGAAAGAAAATTGTTTAAAGGTTTATTATCAATGAATGAAAGGTAAGAAACATTAAACATAACTCTTTGTCCTGGCCAGTGTGGCTGAGCTGGTTGGAGCATTGATCCTGAGCAGGACACATGCCTGTCAGGGTGCATGTGGGGGTTGGGGGTAGGTAGGGCAGCAGATCCATGTTTCTCTCTTTCTCTCCCTTCCTTTCTCTCTAAAAGGCCAATAAGCATATCCTTGCCCGAGGATAAAAATACAATAAAAATAAATAAAATAAGCATTATTCTTTAATGTTCAAAAAACACAAGCCCTAGCTGGTTTGGCTCAGTGGATAGAGCGTCAGCCTGCAGACTGAAGGGTCCTGGGTTCGATTCCAGTCAAGGGCACATGCCCAGATTGTGGGCTTGATCCCCAGTGAGGGGGTGTGCAGGAGGCAGCTGATCAGTGATTCTCATAATTGATATTCCTTTTTGAAATAAATATTAATATATTAAAACAAAACAGAAAAAATTAAATATATGAGATATAAATAACATTTGGAAGAAAATAATTTCTGATATACATTTATACAATTAAAAAATATTTTTATCATGATATTAAGCAGTGCTTTATCTGTTAACTCAATTTTACACAAAAACAGGTCTTCCATTAAGAGCCATTTGAGTTGTTTGATATTAAAATTGAAATATATTTTCTCCGCAGAAAATGGTAAAATGATAATATGTCCCTAACTAGCCCAAGAGATTCATTTAAGCCAAATAGTAGCTTAATTATACATTTATAAATATGGTGTGAGCTCTGTGACCCAGGAGAATTATTAGCTTCATTTATTGAGATAAGTTTTTCTTAAAGTTAAAAAAAAAATTAAGTCTCCCTTACTCTTCTTTATTTTTAATATATTTTTATTGATTTTAAAAGGAAGGGAGAGGAAGAGAGAGATAGAAACATTAATGATGAGAGAGAATCATTGATTAGCTGCCTGCTGCATGCCCCCTTCTAGGGGTTGAGCCCACAACCCAGGCATGTGCCCTGACTGGGAGTTGAACCGTGACCTCTGGGTTCATAGGTCGACATTCAACCACTAAATCACGCCAGCCTGGCAAGTCCCTCTTATTCTTGATTTACATCTGATTATTTTTTAAAGCTAATTTATCAAGGTTTCAGCTGCCCCTCCCTCAATGATAGATACTGAATCCTTCATAGAGATCTATTGTGAGGCTTAAAGACCATTCATTCAACAAATATTTATTGTAATGCTTTACTACAGGAAACTAGAGGTAAATATAAAAAAAATACGGAATTATTTAGCAAGTTAGAAGGATGTGAATGTTATGGGGAAAAAAAGCAGAGAGAGGAAGTATCGATTTTATAAAGGCATATTTGAACAAGAACTGAAGGGAATGAGGGGATGAGCTATGATGGCAGGGACAGTGGAAAGGTCCTGGGTCAGCGGTGTGCCTGGGAGGTTTGAGGGGCAGCATGGAAGCAGGTGTGACTGGAGCAGATGGGAGTGGCAGGGGAGGTGAAGGCGGAGAGGGATAGAGGCTGCTAGGAGGACCTGGCCTTACAAAGAGGTCAAGTGTAGCCATTGGATACACTCCACACTTATCTCCTGGGCACTGCCTTTGCTCTGGGAACTAGGCTGGGTGTTGGGAATAGTTCGGGCCTCAGAGAGTTCAGTGTTGTCCCTGACGACTGTTGGGGGTTTGCTGATGGGTTTTCTGGGGAGTCTGTGGGGCTGCCTCTGGGGCTGCTAATTTGCATAATCAGAAAGCCTTCAGAAGCAGAACAATACATCCTTTCAACACCCAGTGGATTACTTACTGGAAAAGATTAAACATTTTGTTCCCAAGGGGGACTGAAGCCCACCCCTTTTATTATTCAAATCTTTATAATGCTAATCCATTGAATTTGGAACTTGAATCCCATGGGGCATCCAAATGTGTTCTTTATCTCTTTCCTCCCTCCCATCCCTTTCACTCCATCCCTCCTCCCCACCCTCCTTTCTCCTCCCCATCTCTCCTCCCCCTCCTCCTCCATCTCTCCTCCCCTCCTCCCCACCCTCCTTTCTCCTACCCCATCTCTCCTCCCCTTCCTCCTCCATTTCTCCTCCCCCATCTCTCCTCCCCCTCCTCCCCACCCTCCCTTTCTCCTACCCCGTCTCTCCTCCCCCTCCTCCTCCATCTCTCCTCCCCCATCTCTCCTCCCCCTCCTCACCACCCTCCTTTCTCCTCCCCCATCTCTCCTCCCCCTCTTTCCCATCCCTTTCTTCTTCTCCTCTCTCCTTCCCCATTCTTCCCCATTTCTCGCCCCCCCCTTCTCCTTCCTTCCTTCCCTCTGCCCTGCCCCCTCCCCTTTTCCCTACCCCAAGTTCCTTCCTGGTTTTTGCTTCAGATGATGATGCAGTTCCCATGTCTGTGTCTTTGTCATTCTGTTGCTACACTGTCTCCACTTCATCAATTTTTTTTTTATCCTCAATCAAGGATATTTTTTCACTGATTTTTGAGAGTGTGGGAGGGAGAGACAGTGAGAAACATCGATGTGACAGGGACACACTGACTGGTTGCCTCCTGCAAAGTGCCCTGACCAGTGCCAGGGATTGAGCCTGCAACCAAAGTACGTATGTGCCCTTGACCAGAATTGAACCTGGGACCCTTTAGTCCTCAGGCCAACGCTCTACCTAATGAACCAAACCGGCTAGGGCTACTATAGCAATATTGACAGTGGGGCTGGATACTTCTTTGCTGTGGGGACTGGCCTATGTGCTGGAGGATATTTAACAGCTTCCCTGGCCGCCACTTATTAGATGTTAATAGCACCCCCTTCTCAGTTGTGGTAACACAAAATATCTCCAGGCATCCCCAAAGGTCCCGTGGCCCAGTCTTTTTGGACCCACTGGTCTGTCCCCTTCTTCATCTTTGTGTGTTTCTCTCATGAACTCCATCTCCATCTCTGGCCAACAGGAGCCAGTAATCAGGCCTGAACTGTCTTCAAGGCTGGGAAGCCAGGCTGTACCTTATCTCTCCACCACCCCTCCCCCCCATCTGCCTCCTCCATCCATGGGCGTAGCAGGGGTGAGAGCTTGGAGCAGGCTCCTGGTGTGAGCCTCCAACACCTGAAGGTCATGGCAGGGTGGGGTGGTTTGTTCATGCTGGAGGATCCTGGGCTTCACTCGGCCTCCTGTGGTCCATCTGACACCCATTAATCTGGCTCCTGTGGTCCATCTGACACCCATTGATCTGGCTCTGGATAAACACAGTGACCGTGGCCTGTGACCTATGGCCAGGATTCCCACAGCTACCATGGATTTCCGGTCTCTCACTGGGTCAGCTTGTGAACAGTAATCCCCAGGTGCCAAGGGTCCTGAATTCCCAGTGGCATGAACTCTGGCTGTGCCCTCCGCAGGGGCTGATGCAGCTCAGCCCACCTCTACATTCTAACCTATCAGGAGAGCTCAGCTGCCCAGAAACCTGCATGGGCCTATTCTCTGTCCAGGCTGTGCACTCTCACTGCCGACAGCATCTCCTCTCCCTGAATGCCCACGTGTGGCCCAACTCTCATCCCTAGGTGGACTGTGAAGCGCTGCGCTGACAGCCATCAGTTGTGAAGGTCTCTATCAGCAGGTGCCAAAGGCTGCAGAATGGCAGAGCAGAAGGAGTCTCACGTGAGAGATGACCCACAGACCTGACCTGGAAGACAGATTCTGCCTCTGAACAGCTGTATGACCTTGAGCAAGTCACTTCACCTTTCTGAGCCTCTGTTTCCTCTTCTATAAAATAGGGATAACACCACCCAGTGGCATAGGTAGCTTATATGACATCCACAATCGATCCTTTTTTACAGCTTTATCTATATATGCTAGAGGCCCGGTGCATGAAATTTGTGCATGGGAGGGTGTGTACCTCAGCCCAGCCTGAAACCTATCTGGGATCCCTCAAGAAATGTCTGAGTGACCATTTAGGCCCAATCCAGGTAGGATAGGGCCTAAATGGTCAGTCAGACATCCCTCTCACAATCCAGGACTGCTGGCTCCCAATTGCTTGCCTGCTTGCCTTCCTGATTGCCTCTAACTGCTCCCCTGACAGCCTGATTAATGCCTAACTACTCCCTTACCAGCCTGATTGCCCCTAACTGCCCTGCCCTTCAGGCTTGGTCATGCCTAGCTGCCCTCCCCTGCAGGTCTGGTCCCCCTCCCAACTGCTCTCCTCTGCAGGCCTAGGTTCCCCCAACTGCCCTTTCCTTTAGGCCCAGTTGCCTCCAACTTACCTCCTTTGCCTGCCTGGTCTCTCCTAACTGCCTTTCCCTGTAGGCATGATCACCCCCAACTGCCTTCCTTGCAGGCCTGGTCCTTCCCAACTGCCCTCCTCTGCTGGTCTGATCACCCCAACTGCCCTTCCTTTCAGACTTGGTCCCTCCCAAGTACCCTCCCCTGCTGACCATCTTGTGGTGGCCATCTTGTGTCCACATGGGGGCAGCCATCTTTGACCCCATTGGGGCAGCCATCTTGTGTGTTGGAGTGATGGTCAACTTGCATATTACTCTTTTAACAGATAGGATAAAAGCTTAAGTGACTGCCTGACTGGCCAATTGGCCAGTAGCTATGACATGCACTGACCACCAGGGTGCAAACACTCAAAGCTGGAGCTGCTGAGCTTCGGTCACTTGGCAGCAGCAGTTTTTAGTTGACACACCTGGAACCAGAGAGGATGGAGCCCGATTTTAGGGTGTGTCACCTGAGAACCACCCTCTCTCAATCTGGGACCCCTTGGGGGATGTCAGAGAGCCAGTTTCAGACTGATTCCCACAGGCCAGGCCGAGGGACCCCACTGGTGCATGAATATGTGCACTGGGCCTCTAGTTCATATATAATGCACATATGTTATACTTCACCCTTTGAATGTACAATTTGATGTGTGTTTTTTTTGCGTATTACATTACTCATTTAAAAATTTGTGGTAAAATATATTTCACCTAAAATGCACTGTTCTGATAATTTTTAAATGTGCAAATCAGTGGTGTTACTTACATTCGCACATTGTCTTCTCTCTCACAAAATGATCTGTGATACTCCTGTGAACCCTGAGAAAGAAGATACCTACTAGGAAAGGCTCCTGGAGGTTAACAGGGCTCAAATTTTAAAAAACAGAGCCTTGCAGCCATTTCTACACAGCTGCACTTCAGGGAAAAGCTGGCAGTGAACTGCTGCCTCTGCCTCTGCACTGCCTGCTTGCTCTGTGTTCCTGACACCTGAGCCAGGCCTAGAAAGGAGCTCCTGGCCCTGGCCAGTATGGCTCAGTTGGTGGGAGCATCATCCTCTGCACTGGAAGATCACCAGTTGGATTCCCCATCAGGGCACTTGCCCCAGTTGTGGGTTCGATTCCCAGTTGGGGTATGTACATGAGGCAACCTGTTGATGTTTCCCTCTCACATTAATGTTTCTCTTTTGATTCCTCTCTGTCTAAAATCAATAAAAACATATTTTTAAAAAAGAGTTTCCAAATCCTATTTCAACCAATAGGTCTGAGGCTTTCCCTATCCAATCAGAGCTGAGCAGCTATGTGTTCCCTCCCCCTTCCCACCTTTCTCCCCTCCCCCCCCAATCATCAAAAATCTCACTAACCAATCAGAGCAGCTCCATTCTGACCAATCAGGAAAAATGCCTTTTGGACCCATCATACTGTGAGGCTTTGGAGTCCTCACAGGAAGATGGACCAATAGGTGGGTGGGTGTGTGGGGGGGGCGGGGGGGGGGGGGGGGGGGGGGCGCGGGGACCTCTTTGTATGTAAGCCAGCTCTCTTCTGACTCTGGGGAGCACATTTTCCCTTTCTATTGAAGACTTGTGTTTCCCTAGTCAAGCTGAAATAGCAAAGTGGTCTCAGCCCAGAGCAGAGCAGTCTAGCCTGAGAGGGCCTGGCTGTAGGGTTACCTCACAGCCATGCTGTATCACAATTGAGCTGTTTTGTACTGAATAAATTTTTACTGAGAGAGAGAGAGAGATGAGAGAGAGAGAGAGAGAGAGAGAGAGAGAGAGAGAGAGAGAGAGAGAGAGAGACTTCAAAGTGAGGGAGAAACATAGATCTGTTCTGTTGCCTCCTGTGGGTGCCCCTATCAAGGAACAAACTCAAAAGGTATATGCCTTGACCAGGAATCCAACTGACAACCTTTTTGGTGAATGGGATGATGCTCCAACCAATGGAGCCACTGAGCCTGGGTTGCCCAACATCTAGGAATTGACTCTCAGAACAAACCCTGTGGGTGGCTGAGTCTGTTTGTGTTGCTGGGCATTCTCAGAATGAACTTCCCAGTAGGATGTAACGTTTATTAAAGGATAAGTAATACAAATGTGCTGATCTGAAGTTTCCGGACATATTATTAAAACAATAGTCATGGCAGCAAGTGTTTAGAACTTAAAGCAACAAAAGGTATTTTGGAGAAGAGGATTGCCTGGTTCCCATGTTGACAACAAAAGACGGTCCACTTGTGACCAAATTAATCCTTGTTTTAGATTCTGCCTACAAGATGTAATCCGACTGACTGCCCGCCCAAGGTGGGCTGTGCCCTCAACCCCCCTGGGCTGTGGGTTGGGATTAGCGGTCATGCGCAGGGAGCACCCCACACACTCCCCATGTGTAGTGGCCATTTTTTATAAAAAATATATTTTGTTGATTTTTTACAGAGAGGAAGGGAGAGGAATAGAGAGTTAGAAACATCAATGAGAGAGAGACATTGATCAGCCGCTTCCTGCACACCCCCTACTGGGGATGTGCCCGAAACCAGAATACATTCCCTTGACTGCAATCGAACCTGGGATCTTACAGTCTGCAGGTTGAGGCTCTATCCACTTAGCCAAAGTGGTTTTGGCTGTAGTGGGCATTTGATACATAACTGATGTCCCTGTCCTGGTCAGTATAGCCCAACGCCACGCTCCACCGCCCGGCTGTCCACCGTCTGTTTCTGAACTTTTCTAACCCTAGGTGTGGTCTCATTCAGGCACAAACCACGTGTCCCCTCTGAAATCCCCTTCAAGAGCACAGAAATTTTCAACAATTGCACTTGATGTTGTTTTTTCCATGGAATTTGCTGGGGAAGAAAGAGTAACTCACACTGCTCTGAGCCTCTGTTTTGGGAATATGAGTTAGCGCTCACATAAGATGCCCTTTTTATTAAAATTCTTAAAGTAAATTCCACTGACAAAGCGTAGAACAGCGAGGCATTTAGAGGCAGGCTGGGGGCAGTGCTGTGGGAGCAGGATGCTCTAGGTTTAGCTGTGTCCTAGAGTAACTGGAGGCGAGGTGGGGTGGTGGGTGTGGGGAGGGGGGTAGAGGAGGGGGAGCCTGACACAGTCCTCCTGCCCAGCCCTGCCTGCCTCCGCTGCCTGCTCCAGAGTGGCAGCACCTTGTGTCATCCTCACCGTGTGGCCTCCAGTGCCCACTGACCTGCCTTCCACGCGCCACACCTCATTTCAGGATGAAGACACTGAGGCTAAGTGAGCTAGCATCTGGCTCTCCATGTACATCTCCCAGCTCCCACGTCCTTCTGGGCACCCCATGTTTGCACATCTGGACTCGCGTGAACTGTGTGTGAGTGTGTGAGTGTGTGTGTGTGTGTCCTGGTTTTCTTACTCGGTATCTGTCAGGCCAACTTCTCCAGCTCTTTCTTACCCCTCGGTTGTCAGAAATCTGAGGTCTGTTTGGGGTATCCTTGTTGCACTCCAGTTTGGGGCCCTGTGTCAGTTTCCCAGGGCTCCTGTAACAAAAGACCCCAGTGCAGTGGCTTAAAGCAACAGGACTTCATTTTCTCACTGTTTTAGAGCTTAGAAGCCCGAGATCCAGGTGACCACAGGGTCAATTCCCTCTGGGGGCTCTGAGGGAGACCCTGCTCCCTGCCTCTCTCCTGATCTGGTTGGGGCAGGCAGTCCTACGCCTTCCTTATGCTACTGGGACCCCAATGTTTGAGTCCATTTGCATGGTGTGAGGTAATGCATGAGCTAGAGTTTGCAGCATAGAAAGAAAAATAGTTTAATATTGAATTGGCCAATCCAGAGATGGGGAGCTAGTATTTAAGATCCGAATCCCCAACAATGTGTAGGTTACAGATCATACAGGGCAAAACCGTAAGACATCATGGGTTAGGAGGTTCAGGGCTGTGCTGGGAGGGGATGGTCAGAGGTGAGGTAAGGGTAATACATGATTTCTTCAAGTCTTGAGAACAGCTCTCAGGTTTGCTCTGGGTTCCTTTGATCGATCTTATGGGAGAGTAGCTAGAGGATTGTTCCACCTTGGGGCTCAGGAGCCGAAACATAACTTAGGACATAACTGTGAACCAGGAGGTCACAGTTCGATTCCCATTCAAGGCATACCGGGTTTGTGGTAGTTTGTTACGGAAGCTATAAAAACCAGATACAATATCTCACCATTCAAAACGTCAGGCAGAAGTTGCACATCAAAATCTGTGCATCATGCCTGGCAGTGTTGCTCAGTGGTTGAGCATTGATGTATGAACTAGGAGGTCATGGTTTGCTTCCTGGTCAGGGCACATGCCCAGGTTTCAGGCTTCACTACAAACACACACACACACACACTAGGGGCCTGGTGCAGGACGATTCATGCAGGGGGTGACTTGCACCCTCTCTAATCAGGGAGCTATCAGGGGAGCCCTCTTCAATCTGGGAGTTTCTGTCTGTTTACAATCATAAGAGTGAATTGTTTGAGACCCCAACCCAGTTTGGTTTGGTGCTCACAGAATAATAGAGGTCTTTTTTTTTTCCTTTGCTCCATTGGTGGAGATTTCCTAGAAGTGCAGGATATCTTCCCTTTAATTTTTCCTCTACACTATGACTTTACTCATTTTTCTCACCTTTGATTTCCCTCCATCCCCAACCTGCAACAGTAACTTGCTCCAGGCTCACATTGTTCCAGTGTCTAGGATATCCCAGCACTACAATACCCAGCATTCCTGGTGTTCCCTGAGCTCTTGATTTCCACTTCTGGTTCAGGGGGCTTCACAAACCAAAAGGACTGTGAACTCCAGCCAGACCCAGGCCGGGCTGACAGGACTGGACACTCCAGTGGCACCCCTGGGGCCCTGGCCGCTTGGCACTGGTGCATGCATGTGCTGGCCACAGGCTTGAAGTGGGCGGGGTTCTGGGGATGCCTGCCACATTGCCCTAGCTACATGGTGGGAGCCTGTGCATGTGCATGCTGCTCACAGGCCCACCATCTTTGTTGGGTTAATTTGCATACTCACTCCTAATTGGCTGTGGGCATTGCAGAGGTATGGTCAATTTACATATTTCTCTATTATCATTGTAGATATTCAATCCTCACCCACGGATATTTTTTCCATTGAGTTTTAGAAAAAGTGGAAGCCAGAGGAAAAGACAGAGAGAAATATCAATATGAGAGAAACACATCAATTGGTTGCCTCTTGTACAAGTCCTGACCAGGGTCTGTACTGGGGAGGAGCCTGCAACCAAAATTGAACCTGGGACCCTTGGGTTTGCAGGCTGATGCTCTATCCACTGAGCCAAACTGGCTAAGGCAGCTCCACTATTAAAAAATTATATATTTTTATTGATTTCAGAGAGGAAGGGAGGGAGAAACATCAATGATGAGAGAGAATCATCCATGGGCTACCTCCTGTATGCCTCCTACTGGGATTGAGCCTGCAACCTAGGCATGTGCCCTGACCAAGAATCAAACCGTGACCTTCTGATGGGTCAATGTTCAACCATCAGGCCACACTGGCCAGGCTGGCTCCACTATTTTGATGTTCTTTTCTCACTTAACCTTTGTCAGTCCTTGGTGCTTTCCATAGAAGAGAGTTTACAAACCACTGCCTTGGAGGGTTGGTTATATGTTTGCTGTAGAAGAGCTACCAGTCTGTGGCCGGCAGGAGTCACCCTGAAGGAAAAACATTAAGCCTATCACTTCTTTCCCTCTTGGTACTTACTATTATGTTCCAGGGTTTTATTGTTGTAGAGAATTCATCTGATGAACTGATTCCCATCCAGTCTGGAATGGAACACTGGATTTGCAGTCGGATGCCAGGATTTCTCCACCACTTGCTAGCTGAGAGCCTGAGGAGAGCAAGTCACTTCATCTCGATGTCTCACCTGCACATAGGAATAGGTGCTTAGGTTGTGGGTTGAGAAGCAACTTAGGAGAATAGAATAAATGTCAGATAGCTCTGAGTGTGAATCCAGCTCTTCCACCTTTTAGCTGTGTGGTCTTGAGTAAGTTGATTGACCTCTCAGCCTTAGTTTCCTCATCTGCAATGTGGGCAAGAAGGCAGCCTACAAGGCTGTCCTGGGATTAAAGAGATCATGTGTGTAGAGTGCTTCACACAAAAATTGACATGCAGTAGGTGCTCAATTTCTTGTAGACCAGGGACTGGAAAGGAACAAGGAGCAAATCTTTTATTTATTTATATTTTATTAAAAAATATGGATAATAAAGAACATTGTAAACTGATGAACAAAAGGATAGATACAGAGGCCGTAAAGCATCAAACAGACTGTCAAATTATAGCAGGAAGGTTAAGGAGAGGTGGGGTAGATAAGAGATCAATCAAAGGACTTGTATGCATGCATATAAGCATAACCAATGAACATAGACACTGGGGGGTTGGGGTATGCCTGGGAGGGAGGGGGGCAACGGGGAGATATGTATATATATAACACAATAAAAAAAGGAAAATATTAAAAAAATAAAAAAATAATAAAATAATATATGAGTATTTACTCCAATAATGCCAGCACTATGGGAGAGCAGCAGGTCAACACAAAAATCTGCTCTCCCAAAGAGCAATATTTTAGATTTAGGAATTACTGAGATACTGAATGTCTATGTATCTTACAGAGATAAAACTGTGGAAATTAGGTAGGAATATGCATATGAACGGGTAGGCCTATTGCAGATACTTGAGGTGGTTTTGGAAAGACTGAAACCCCTTTTAGAGGAATTTGCATTTTACAAGAGGAGGCAGGTAACGCTGGAAACCCAAGGATACAGAGACCTCGGAAATTCTAACTCTGGCAGCACTGGCTTCTCAGCCATTCCCAATTTAGCCAGCAAGGGGCGCTGAGGGACCACTTTCCTCTGAGTGTCTGCAGTGGGGAAGTCGTCAGCTGTGCTCTGCCAGGAGATGGGAGATTTGGGAGATGGTCCAGATGACCTCCAATTGTCTTTTTTTGCCTATTGAGTCTAGGCGATATTTTCAGAGGGAGACCCGGGATGAGCTGCCCGAAGCTAGCTAGCAGCAGCTGGGAGTTTGGGAGGAGCAGCCCGCTTTGCCCGGAGATGGAAGACAATGAAAATGCAGCCACATTGCAGGTGGCTGCCATCCTGGTTTCAGTGTGTTCCCTTATCACTCCTTTTGGCTAGCATGCATGTGTTTATGGATGGATTAATGGGGCTTTCTTTAATTAGAGGCAAGCCCCTTAAACACATGACAAATATCAGGCAGGAAAAAAAATGGTCAGATGGGTTTGGGCTTGGACACTAAAGAACTATAGATGACACTCTTTTAGCCTTTAAGACCTCAGATAAGCCATGAAGCAAGACCATCTGTCTGCTTCCCATGGGTGTCTGCCCTTGTTTTTATTTATTTATTTATCCATCCTCATCCGAGGATTTTTTGATTAATTTTTAGAGAGAGTGGAGAGAGGGGGAGTGACACAGAGAGAGAGACACATCAAGGTGAGAGAGACATATTGATTGGTTGCCTCCTGCCTGCAGCCCAGGGCCAGGGATTGAGCCTGCAACCCAGGTACGTGCCCTTGATCCGAATTGAACCTGTGACCCTTCAATCTGAGGACTGACACTCTATCCACGGGCCAGTGCTACCTGCTCTTATCTTGATGAAGGTGGTCCACTGCATGATTCTTCATGTTCCCACCTGGAAAACAGGTAGAAACATCAGTGATAGGTCCACTGTGTAGGACAGTGTCTACAAAGCATGGACCCCAGACTAGCAGTGCCAGCATCACTGGGAGCTTATTAGAAATGCATGTTCTGGGGTCCCAGCCAAGGCCCCCTGAGTCAACACTGCAGGTGGGGCCAGCAATGGGCCTCTAACAACTTCCCCAGGTGACTATGATGATGCTCAAGTGGGAGACTCATTAGTGTCCTTAGTGGTTTCTAATCTTGACTGCACATTGGAATTACTTGTCTTTTTCAGGCCCTGACAGGAGACCATGCCCCAAACCAGTTACGTCAGGCCCTCTGGTATTGGGACCAGCATCTGTTGGTTTTTGAAATTCCCCAGGTAATTCCAATATAGCCAAGGTCAAGCCCACTGATGTAAAGTGGTTTTGGGGTTAGCTAGACCCAAGTTCAAATCCCAGCTTTATCATTTACTAGCTGTTTGACCCTGGGCAAGGCAAGTCACTTCTCTGACCCACAGGCCCTCTTTTGTAGAATTGAGATAATCTTTCCTCTCTTGAAGAATTGTTTATTTATTTTTTCTTTTAAAAAATATTTTTATTGCTTTGAGAGAGAGAGAGAGAGAGAGAGAGAGAGAGAGAGAGAGAGAGAGAG
>JAAGEH010002525.1:9971127-10010844 GCA_011751065.1 Lasiurus cinereus
GAGAGAGAGAGAGAGAGAGAGAGAGAGAGAGAGAGAGAGAGAGAGAGAAACATCAATGATAAGAGGGAACCATTGACATCTGCCTCCTGCATGGTGATCCCATAGCACTGGCATGTGCCCAGGTGCCCAGACTAGGAATTGAACTGTAACCTCCTGGTTCATAAGTTGATGCTGAACTACCCAAATGAGCCACACCAGCCTGGCAAGAATTGTTTAAAGCAGGAACAAATGATAGATCTAGAACAATACCTGGCATCCAGTTGGGGTTCAGCACACAATAGCTCCCCTTCCCTGCTCCCTTTTCTTGGACTGTGATATCATCCTGCTCTGGAAAACCTCACATATTTTTCTTTGCATCCTCAGGGAATAAGAAACTCCTAGGGTATACCCATCTTTGGGAGAGAGCTGGGGAAGTGGGCTTAGCTACTGAATTTCTTATCTGACTGTCTTGGTGGGACAGCTAGGGTGACCTTTGCTTTGTCTTAACACAGGTCAGCCATGTCTATTTAAGTTAAAGACCCACAGTCCCCCTGACCCTTAGGAATCTGTCCTGATACAAACAAAATTGCCAGCATGTTAGGATATGTGTGCTAAAATATTTACTGATGTGCTGTTTACCCTGGAAATAATTGGAAACATAACTTTACCAATACTATCTAATAAAAGAGTAATATGCAAATTGACCATACCTCCGCTACACACAAAGCCTTGCCCACCAGCCAATCAGCAGCAAGTATGCAAATTAACCCAACTAAGATGGCTGTGGCCATGGAGCTGCAGCAAACAGGAGGCTTGGGTTTCCCCAGCAATGGAGAAAGCCAAGCTTCCCCAGCCCTGGCCTGGCTTGGCCTCCACTACAGTTTTCAATTATAGAAAATAAATAAATCCCAACAAAAATGGCTGCAGCCACAGAGTGAGCAGGAGGCTTGGCTCTGCTCAAAGCTACGAAGTTTCAATTATAGAAGATAAATAGACAGGGGAGTGGTTAGGGGGTGATCAGGCTGGCAGGCAGCAGCAGTTAGGAGCAATCAGGAAGACAAGCAGGCAAGCAGTTGAGAGCCAGCAGTCCTGGATTGTGAGAGGGATGTCTGGCTGCCCATTTAGGCCCTATCCTACCTGGATTTGGCCTAAACAGACAGTCGGACATTTCTTGAGGGGTCCCAGATTGGAGAGTGTTCAGGCTGGGCTGAGGGACACACTCTCCCATGCACGAATTTCTTGCACTGAGCCTCTAGTAGGTGAATAATAGGATAAATTGGAGCATATTTAGTATTATGGCACAACATGAACCATTAAAAAGAATTGGATAGCGCTATATTTATGAGAAAAAAATATATATTGCTGGCTCATGTTTGTAACATGATTCTTTATTTTTTGACAATGAGTCTCCATGTTATGTGTGTTTGTGTGCATAAAGCAAGGGCCCTGGCTGGTGTAGCTTAGTTGGTTGAGTGTCGTCCCATGCACTGAAAGGTCACTGGTTGAACTCCCTGTCAGGGCACATGCCTAGGTTGCAGGCTTGATTCTCAGTAGGGGGTGTGCAAAAGGCAGCTGATCCATGTTTCTCTCTCTCATCGATGTTTCATTCTCTTTCTCCCTCTCTCCTCCTCTCCCTCTAAAAAGCAATTATAAAAACATACTAAAAAAACACAAAGTACGGAATAATATACTCCAGGCTGTTTGAATTAGTTACCCTGTGGAATTGGAGAAAGGGACAAACTCACTCATTCATTAATTTCTTCATTTATATTCTCACCCACTCATTCATGTTTTCATTCAATTAGTATTTATTTAAGGTCTGCTGTGCATCAGGCATTGTAGCCCTGGGGATTCAGCCAGAAACAAGACAGACCAAATCTTGGCTTTCATCCAACTAGAGTGACCAGATGTCCAGTTTGTCTGGGACTGTCATGGTTTTAGCACTGAAGTTCCATTGTCCCAGGACACTCCACAGTCCCATGTGGACTAGGATGGGCGATTACTCTATGGAGCTTACATTTTAGCACAGGAAGACAGAGAAACAAATATTCAAGGAGGGCAGGTATTTGGGTGGTTAAAGAGTGGGTTTGGAGCTCTTCCAGTTCACTTACAGTGAGAACAAACCTCCTTCCAGTGCCCAGTCCTCCTTGAAGTCCTGATTGGCTGTCAGCGCTGGAAGGGTGCCCTGAGCACTGTGACTGCCTGCCCGAGGGTCACTGGCCAGCTCTGTGTTTTGCTGAGTCAGCGGTGGGACCCACTTTGTTAATTAAGAGAAGATGGTGAGCTGTCCTAGCGTTTTGATTAACCTAATGGCCTTTCCGGCAGGACTCGCAATCAGCCATAGACTTTCCTGCAACTTCCCCTTCTCCCCCTGCAACTTTTAATGAAATGATTTGAAGGGCCATCTGGAGGCTTTGCCCCGTAGGCTGCTCCTTGTCCGCACCATGACCACTTGGCAGCCGAGCAGGCCAGAGCTGTGGCCCCAGCGAACACTGGGTTTTGGTTTGGATGCAGGACTTATTCTTTTAGTCCTGCTTGAGGGATTGATGGCCACCTCAGTTTTCATGCAATTTGCCCTGCATTGGAGGAGCAGCCTGGAGAAGGCGTATCAAGGGCTCGGAGGCCCAGAGATGCGGTTGGTGCCCTGCAACTGCCCTTTGGCCCCAGGGCAGAGCTCTCTCTCCCTGCCGGCCTGTGCATGGCTTGCAGGATTTATATGCTGGATTCATGACTTGAATCGTGTCCCTTTCAAAAGACACAGATGTCCTAACCCTGGAAGCAACTGGCACTTGAATTTCCTTCTCAGGGTCTGCTTCTGAGACAAGTCTTGACCTCCCGTGTGCATTTGTGCACGTGTGTGCATGTGTGTGTGTGCACATGCGTGCATGTGCACTGTGTACTGGAAAGACCTCCATCACAACCTCTGGTGTGCAGAAAGGTCACATTATGTCCCTACTAAGCCCTTCCCTGTGGGGTCCTTGCTGCTCTTCTCCCCAGGCTGTGTCTAGTTCTTACAAAGGGGCTACTGTGATCCCAGGCCTTGATATCCTAGCTGTGCCACCATCTGGCCAGCCTGAGATGCCCTTGTTTCTCTCTGGTCCTTACCTTTGGTTCATTCAGGTGAAAACGGCATCATCTTTCTGGTCCAGCCTCCTCAGTGTTCCGCCACTGCACCCAGAAGCCCGTGGGACAGGGCAGCTCTCTGAGCCCTTGCAGGAACTGAGCACACTGCCTGCTCTGTGCGCCAGGGCGGTGTTGTCCTTCAGCAATGAGTGCGCTCTGGGCTGCAGGGCAGCCATGGTCTCAGAGCAGTCAGTGCTGCACATGTTCCTCCAGGTCTACTCCCAGGTCCTGCCCCTCCCTTACCCATGACACGGGCCTGGGTGCAGTCACAACTAGGAGATCTGGGGCAGGAAGAAAGACTTTCTCCCTTGGACATATGATGGGGCTTAGAGTCCTTTGAATTTTGAAAATTACACTAGTAATATGCAGATATGGAGAAAATATCCAACACAGAAATGTTCAGTCAAAAGTGAGCCCGGCCAGTGTGGCTCAGTGTTTGAGTGTTGACTTATGAATCAGAAGGTCATAGTTCAATTCCTAGTTGGGGCACATGCCCGATTGTGGGCTCGATTCCCAGTAGGGGGTGTGCAGGAGGCAGCTGATCAATGATTCCTTCTCATCATTGATGTTTCTATCTCTCCCTTCCTCTTTGAAATTAATAAAAAAAACATTAAAAAACAGGAAGTTCCCCTTCCCCTTGTTTCTTGATAATATTTCCTTTATCAGACAATGGATATACAGTTGACCCTTGAACAATGTAGGGGTTAGGGACCCTGGCATTCTACACAGTAACTTTTTAAAAAAATATATTTTATTGATTTTTTACAGAGAGAAAGGGAGAGGGATAGAGAGTCAGAAACACTGATGAGAGAGAAAGATCGATTAGCTGCCTCCTGCACACCCCCAACTGGGGATGTGCTCGCAACCAAGATACATGCCCTTAACTGGAATCAAACCCGGAACCTTTCAGTCCACAGGCCAACGCTCTATCCACTGAGCCAAACCAGTCTCGGCTACACAGTAACTTTTGACTCTACCAGAACTCAACTACTAATAGCCTACTGTTGACTGAAAGCCTTACTGATAACATAAACAGTCAATTAACATATATTTTCTGTTATATGTATTACTGTGTTCTTACAATAAAGTAAGCTAGAGAAAAGAAAATGTGATTAAAAAAAATCATAAGGATCCAGCTGGTGTGGCTCAGTGGTTAAATGTCGACCTATGAACCAGGAGATCACAATTTGATTCCTGGCCAGGGCACATGCCCAGGTTGTGGGATCGATCCCCTGTGGGGGCCTACAGGAGGCAATCAATCAATGATTCTCATCATTGCTGTTTCTATCTCTTTCTCCCTTCCTCTCTGAAATCAATAAAAATATATTAAAGAAAGAAAATCATAACAGAGAGAAAATACATTTACAGTAGTTATTGAAAAAACTCTGTGAATAGTGAACCTTTGAAGTTCAAATCCACATTATTCAAGGTCACCTGCAGCTATAGACAGATGTAGCTATAGCTAGTTAGCTATAGCAATAGATTAAATATAGACATTGATACACACATATATAGATAGCTTTGGATAAGGACATAGATGTAGATATAGGTATTGTCATACCTATATCTATAGATATAAAGAGATATAGATAGTACATTTTAATTTTATTTATTATTTTTTAAAAATATATTTTTATTGCTTTCAGAGAGGAAGGGAGAGAGATAGAAACAATAATGATGAAAGAGAATCATTGATGGGCTGCCTCCTGCACACTCCCTTTTGGGGATGGAGCCCACAACCTGGGCATGTGCCCTTGACTGGAATCAAACCTGGGACCTTTCAGACTCCAGGCCAACACTCTATCCACTGAGTCAAACTGGCTAGGACTAGACAGTGCATTTTTAAATATATAGGTCACTGTGCTGTCTGTGTGGTTTGCTGACTGTGTTATCACTAGATGATGGCCTTGGGGTTTTCTGAAATAAGACTATCAATACCCACCTCATTCTTAGTAACTGGGTCCCCTGCTAATTAGCCATCAAGTTGGTCTCATTTCTTTTGCTCTTTGCCATACAATGTAACAACAAAGATTTTTGAATGAACACATATCTTTATTATGTGTTTGTGCAAGTATTTCTGTAGGATGCTTCAGGGAGGTTGAAATCCTGAGTTCAAAGGTAAGCAGGATTCAAATTTGGGGAGGTACCATCAAATTGCCCTCTAAGAATGTTAAACCAATTTATGCTCCACAAGTAATTTAATTAGTATATTAACAAGAACTGTAACCTCAGTTTGAACTTAAAGCTGGTGTTGTGGCACAGATTAGTGATATGTAAATAGGTTATTATGGAGCAAGCATGTGTGAGCCAATTTCCACTGGGCAATGATCTTTTTATTATTTTAATTTTTTTTGGTTAATCCTCACTGGAGGACATGTTTTCCATTGATTTGAGAGAGAGTGGAAGGGAGATGGGAGGGTGAGAGAGGAGAGCAAGAGAGAGAAACATCCATGTGAGAGAGCCACATCAATAGGTTGCCTCCCACATGTGTCCCAATTGGGATGGGGAACCCGAAACCCAGGTACATACCCTTGACTGGAATTGAACCCAATTGTTTAATGGTTTGTTATGACTAATACAGAGCTTCCTTCCTATGCTCTTATCACCCACCTGTATTTACCCACATTCACATTACTAAGAAAGATCATAATAACCTGTTTACTTCTGTAAAATCTTCACCAGGCTGTATGTTCAGAGTGGGCAGAAATTATAATTATCTTGTTTGCTTCACCTAAAGTTCTATCTGGAACATGGCAGGAGCTCATAAAGTACTTATTATCTGGCAGGCGAATGGACAAAAGAAGCAATCAATGTACTTAGGCTGCCCCAGTTTCTCGCTGCCCTTGGATCATCTGAATGACATTTCCATCTTTCTGTTTGAAAAATTACTCTAATTTTAGCCAGAGTCGTTTTTTATTACCTGTTGAAATCAAACATGTGAAAAACCCAAAGCTTAATGAATACATGTGAGTTCTGTGCTTCATTTAACAAGCTCTTCTGTTCACCATTGGTTTATTTCATATTTACAAGAGTTTCGAGATGTATCTTCTCTTTCCCTTTATTGGGAGGACCGGGGAATCAGATGGGCCAAGAGCTCCGTTTCCTCAGATAGCAGGTGGTCTGAAGCAGCCTTACACCTGAATCTCTAGCTCCCTGTCCAAGGTCTTTCTTGAGCTACCTTCCTTCCCATGGGTCCTCACTGAGATGATTTGGGTCCTGCTTTGGGTATGAATGTGTAGTGTGTGAGTCTGGTCCGCTCTCCAAGAACGTGTCTTTGTCTCCTCGGGTGCAGGAGAATAGCGTGTTAGTCTTTTTTTTTTTTGGCAGGGAAAACATTAATGAAAAATGAACCATCGGTGAAATTAATTTCAAAGATTTATGCATTCTCTGTGACTAACAAGCTTGCACCTGTTCATTTGACACTCTTTAACAGCTCTCCCTCACCCCCTCCCACCTTCTTAAAAATTCTCCTCCTTCCCTAAAGGCACCTGGTTGGCGCACTGAGCCATTAAATAAATGTACAGTGGGATAGAGACACGACTTGTTAATTAAAACTGCTGGGATGCCACTTCATAGTTATGAAGACATGAGCCAGGCTGAGTGGAAAGAGTAACTGTTGAGGAGACGCTGGTTGTGTGTGTTTTAATATATTTTTATTGATTTCGGAGAGGAAGGGCGAGGGAGAGAGAGATAGGAACATCAGTGATGAGAGAGAATCATTTGATTGGCTGCCTCCTGCACACCCCCCTCTGGGGATTGAGCCCGCAACCTGGGCATGTGCCCTGACCGGGAATCAAACCGTGACCTCCTGGTTCACAGGTCAACACTCAACCACTGAGCCATGCTGGCTGGGCAACTGTTGTGTTTTTATGTGCTGTGTAAAGGGGACCCCAATAATGAGATAAGAGCAGACAGTCATTGGCATGTCCACTGAACTCCTCCTGCTTCCAATTATGGGGTCATCTTCTCTCTGTCCTCTTGTCCCTCGGCCTCAGGATGGACAGACACCCTTGCTGGATAAATGTACACTGGGAGGGCCACCTTTCCCCATCTCTCTTCCCCCATCCACTGACTGACATTGGCTCCAGAACATTCCTCTCTATGTCATGGACCCAAAATCTTGTCATTCCCCTGTACACCTTAAGGGATGGTTGTCTCCAAGAGGTTGACTCAGTGGGCCTTTCTGGTTGGCAGCTCTTAGAGCTTGGAAGCTTGCCCATTGGACTTTGTAAAGAGCTACAGAGACATCCACAATTTGGATCTTTGACAACTGGGCTTCTTAGGACATGGCCCCCATTTGCTGACCAGCCTCATGTCTGCAAGCTTCATCTCAGTCACTCTTTCAGCCACATGAAAGTGTTACTATACCTGAGAATGTGCTAGTCTTTCTCATCTAGTCTTTGGATTACCCATTCCCCTCTTTTATTATTTACTAGTGGCCCGGTACATGAGATTTATGCATGGGCTAAGGTTGTTCCTCAGCCCAACCTGTACCCTCTCCAATCTGGAACAACCCTCTCACAATCTGGGACCTTTGACTCCTAACTGCTCACCTGCCTGCTTGCCTGATTGCCCTAACCACTTTGCCTGCTGGCCTTCTCACCCTCAACTGCCCACCCCCACCCCCTTGCTGGCCTACTCTTCTCCAACTGCCCCCCCAGCCTTCTTGCCCCCAACTGCCCTCCTACACTGGCCTGATTGCCTCCAACTGCCCCTCCCCACTGGCTAATCACCCCCAACTGCCCTCCTCTCCTGGTGTGGTCGCCCCTAACTGCCTCTGCCTCAGCCCCACCATCATGGCTTTGTCCGGAAGGTCTCCTGGTCTAATTAGCATATTACCCTTTTATTAGTATAGATTATTTATTATTTACTATTTTTATTGATTTCAGAGAGGTTAGGAGAGGGAGAGAGAGCTAGAAACATCAATGATGAGAGAGAATCATTGACTGACTGCCTTTTGCACACCCCCTACTGGGGATTGAGCTCACAACTCAGGCATGTGCTCTTGACTGGAATTGAACCAGAGACCCTTCAGTCCACAGGCCGATGCTCTATCCACTGAACCAAACTGGCTAGGGCACACATTCCCCTCTTTAAAAAAAAAACAAAACTTAAAAAAAAAAGGAAGCATAATATACATTCTCTGTGTGTAAAATGTACACATCTTTTTTAAAAAAATATAGATTTTTTACAGAGAGGAAGGGAGAGGGATAGAGAGTTAGAAACATCAATGAGAGAGAAACATTGATCAGCTGCCTCTTGCATGCCCCCTACTGGGGATGTGCCCACAGCCAAGGTACATGCCCTTGACCGGAATCGAACCTGGGACCTTTCAGTCTGAAGGCCGACAATCTATCCACTGAGCCAAACCGGTTTCAGCTAAAATGTACACATCTTAGTATGTAATTTGATAGGTGTTAAATATGTATACAGTTCAGGACGTGGGCTATTTCCATTCCCCCCAGAAAGTTCTCTTATGTTCCTTCTCAGCCAACACCCTCTACCCGGAAATAAGCATTGTTCAACTTCCATCACCACCAGTTAGTTTTTCTTGTTCATGGAAATGGAATTATATACGTCCTCTTTAGGACTTTGGCTCCACTCATCTCATTTCTGTGAAATTAATCCACACCCTTTGTGCTCACTTTATTGCTGTATGATGTTCCACTGTGAGGCTCCACCACACTTATTTATCATTCTCCCGTTGATGGATATTTAGAGTTTTTCCAGTTTGGGGGTAAAAACCAATAAAGCTGCTATAAACATTCTTGTGTATGGCTTTTGTTGGATTAAATGGAGGCATTTGTATGGGATGTAATCCTAGGAGTGGACTTTCTGGGCTACAGGGGAGGTCTGTGTTTAACCTTGTAAGAAATTTATGGACAGTTTTCCAAAGTGCTTGTATCAATTTGGACTCCCACCAGCAGCGTGTGAATCCAGCTGCTTCATATTTTTGTCAGCACTTGGAATCGTTAGACTTTTTCATTCTAGCCATTCTGCTGGGAGGAGAGTAGTCCTTCCTCCTTCCACTGGCTTATGTATTATTCATTGTTCACATGTCAGCTCAGAACTCTTCTGTGTTAGTCAGCTTGGGCTGCTCTAACAAAATACTGTAGAGGGGCGACTCAAACAACAGACACTTATTTATTTTTTAGAGTTCTGGAGGCTGGAAGTCTGAGATCAGAGCCAGCAAGGCCTGAGCACTCTTCCCTTCTTGCAGAAGGCCACTTGCGCGCTGTGTGCGGCCTTTCCTTGGAGCATGAGCATGAAAAGAGATTCTCTCTCCCCCTTCCTCCCACTTCCCTCCATCCCTCTTATAAGGACATTAATCCTATCATAGGCTATCGACCCTCATGACCTCATTTCAACCTAAATAGCTCTCAAAGGCTCCTCCTCCAAATGCCATCACAATGAAGGTAGTGCTTCGATATTTGCATTTCGGCAGGGACACACAATTTCATCAAATAGCAGCTTCCCTGCCCCTTAGCCTGTGTGTTTCCCCAATGCCCACCCCATTACAGATCTGGTTGTGCTGAAATATGGTTGATTTGGCAGTTGCTCCTGCTTGATGGGGAAATCCCTGAGGCAGGGGCTGTGTTTGTTCTTTAGCGAGAGCTGGCCTGGGACCGGTGGTCAGTAGCCTGGGCATGCCCATGCCATATTCTCTGCCTTCTGCTCTATGACAGTGAGAGACATGCCCACATTCCTGTCTAAGGTCTTGGACTCCAGATCTCATCCTTTCTTACTTCTCAAAGCATTTTTCCTACAGCGATTTTTTTGATCCTATATGGATGACTATTTCTTCTCTCCGAGATCATTTTCATCAGCATCATTCCGTAACATAGCTCACCTAAAAGGACACAGAAGACACCACCCCTCCTCTAATCTCCATGATTCCACATCTACTTTCAGCTAAAATCCCAGGTCCTGTTCTTTTCCCTTAGCAAGTCTTCTCCATGATGGTTTATATCCACAGCCTCTCCTTTCTCACCTCTTTACTATCTTTAACCCACTCCAATCAAGCTTTTGGCCTTCTTGCTAACATTAGTCAATTTCCTGTCTTCATCTTACTAGGACAGCAGCATGTGGCATTTCAATCATCTTCCTCTTTGGGAAACAGCTTTTCTCTATGCCTCCAAGGCACTGCACTCCTGTGTGGCCCTCAGTATGGCCACTTTTGCTCAATCTCTTTTTGTTGACTCTTCTCTCCATCAGATCTCTGAATGTGTGCATTCCCCAGAACTACTACTCAGCCCTCTAGTTACATCTTCTCTCTTCATCACCTCATCCTGCCCCATGCCTTTAAATCTCATGACTCCTAAATTTTATCCCCAATTAAATTCAATTGCTTCCTCACTTCAAAGTCTGATCAGCATCTCAAACATGGCCCAGGCAGGATTTTAGATTTCCCATCTTGTCCCACTCTCTTGTCCAGAAGCTATACCTAATGTGAAAAAAATGCTACTCAAGAAAATGCATGGATCCCAAACCTAAAAGCTGTCCTTGATTTCCTTCTCTTCTTATTCAAAGCCAACCTATTAGCAAGTCCTTTTGGGTCTTTCTACAGAAAAATATATCTGGGTTGCCATTACTTCACAGCACCATGTTTACCGCTGCCACAACGAGGCCAGGTGATGATGGAGGCAGAGATTGAAGGCATGTAGTTACAAGCCAAGGAATGCCAAAGATTGCTGGCAACCACCATGAGCTAGGAAAAGGCAAAAAAGGATTCTCCCCTAGAGCCTTAAAGATGGCCATGCTGACACTTTGAAATTGAACTTCTAGCTTCTAGGTGAGACCAGAAATTTCTGTTATTTTAAACTACTCAGTTTGCACAGTTTCAAAGCCCAGCCTCACCAAGGTCTAGATGTATATGACACGGGAAAGCTACTTAACATTTTTGTGCCTCAGATTCTTCATCTGTAAAATAGGATGATGATAACAGGACCTGCCTCACAGGGCTGTTATGAGGTTAAAACAAACTAATATGTCTTTGGCACACAGAAAGACTGGGTATGTTTCTGCTACTACTATTTAGCTTTGGAATAACACAGACTGTCAATCCCAGATCTAAAATTAATTTATTTATTAAAAATTTTTTTTTTATTGATTTCAGAGAGGAAAGAAGAGGGAGAGAGAGACAGAAACATTGATGATGAGAGAGAACCATGGATCAGCTGTCTCCTGCAAGTCCCCCACTTGGGACCAAGCCACAACCTGAGTATGTGCCCTTGATCGGAATTGAACCCAGAACCCTTCAGTTTGCAGGCCGACGCTCTATCCACTGACCCAAACCAGCCAGAGCCCAGATCCAAAATTTATTAGCTGTATGACCTTTGACAAGCCCTGGAGCTTCAGTTTCCTCTTCTGAAAGAGGGAATAATCATATAATCTCATGGACTGTGGTAGCAGTGAAAACAGAAGAACATAATTAAGGAGGCAAAGAGGGTACTCAAGAAATCTTACTCCTTCCCAGACACATGAGTGGGCTGAGTTCTAAAAATGTGTTTGAAGGCACATGTTGGAAACCAGAAATGCCTTTTCCAATAGAAGCCAGACTCCAATGGACTGGGTGTCCCAAGATAGCCCGTTACATTCTGTTTTTAAGGCTGAGAACATTTTCATTATGAAACATTTCAAATTTTCAGAAAAGTTCAGGAAATAATATGACACCCGTGCACCCACCCTCTGAAGTTAACAGATGTTAACATTTTGTCATATTTGTTTCCTTTACAAGAGGAAGGAAATATTATAGTTACAGTGAAGACAAAGCTATTTAACCAAGAATGTAGATGGATTCTGGCTCTGAAGAGTAGTCCCATGTCCCTGGGGGTATTGGGGATATTGACAAGAATAATCGAGTGATCAACTTTTGCAGGCTCACAGAATACTGGGGAGATGCCATAGGGAATAGAATTGTCCTGCACTGGGACAAGCACCTTCTTAGAGGAAGGCACAAGAGGAGTGGTGACAGAGAGAAGCATGGGCAGTCAGAGAAGGTTTCCTGGGGGGTGTGACATCTGAGTTGTACTTTGAAAAGTTAAGTAGAATTTTGGTGGGTGGATCAAGGGACAGGTTGGCTTTCCAGGTGGAGGGAATAGCATATGCAAAAGCAGAGAGGTGGGAAAGGATATGTGAACTGGGATTACGATGTACAGATTTTGTTTTTAAAAATATATTTTTTGATTTTAGAGAGGAAGAGAGAGGGAGAGAGAGAGAGATAGAAACATCAGTGATGAGAGAGAATGATTGATTGACTGCCTCCTGCGTGCCCCCTACTAGGGATCAAGCCTGCAACCCGAAGATGTGCCCTGACTGGGAATCAAACCGTGACCTCCTTGTTCTTAGGTTGATGCTCAACCACTGAACCATTCTGGCCCGGCACGGTGTACAGATTTTGATGTGCAACTTCTGTCTGATGTTTTGAACTGTGAGATGTTGTATCTGGGTCCTATGTCTTCCATAATAAACTACCACAAATCCAGTAACTTAAAACAGCAGAAATGAATTGACTCATAGATCTGGAGGCTAGAAGTCAAAGCCAGGGTGTCAGCAAGGACATTCTTCCTCTGCAGGCTCTAGGGGGAATCCTTCTTTGCTGTTTGCCAGCTTCTAGTGGTAATTAACAATCCTTGAGTTTCTTGGCATGTAGCTGCATTACTCCAGTCTCTGCCTCCATCATCATCTGGCCTCCTTTCCCCAGTGTGTCTCTGTATCTCTTTTTCTCTTCTTATGAAGACGTCACTCATAATAGGTGAAAGGTCTCCAGGCTCCAGTATGACCTCATCTTAATTTAATGAATTACATCTGCAACGACTCTTGGAGCTCAATTATTTGTTCCTGGGAACACTTGTATCATACACATATACATGCATGTAGGCACGTATGTAAATATGTATTTTCTAAGTGTTGCTTCTGCTCTGCTCTAAATGTCACCATCCTACTTTGCAGGCACAAGGAGACATCTGTTGTTCCTCTAAGCTTCAACAGTATGAATTCTTGCTTTGGTTTTGCATTGATTTTTTTAAAAAAGAAATCCCCTCTGTGGATTTTGCCAAGCCATGCCAAGGATTACTGGATGTTCTTGGGAGTCAGCCCAGTTAATGCGCTATTTTCCAGGCATCTGCTGGGTGCCTCGGGATTAAGCTGTGGCTGACTCCTTTGTGCCATTTTTAGGTGGCTGTTTGATGAATTTTCTAGGTGTCAGAAAGACCTAATTCACGACAATAGGCTTACAACATGGCCTGAAAAGAAAGGAGTGCCCAGCACTCCCTGAGCATGGATGGGTCTAAGAGAGTGCACACAAAAGACAGGTGAGTTTTGGGGTGTTGAAGCGAGCATCTGGACCTGCCGGAACCTGAGGACCACCAGGGGAGGCAGACTGCTTGATAACAAGGCTCTCGGGCACCCTCTCATTTGTACAGCCCTTTGCAGTTGACAAAAATTTGATTTTGCATGTTACCCCCTTGAGCCCTGCAGCGTCTCAACTCACAGTGATATTAGCAGCTGCTTATTTTATGGCTGACTACAGGGATGAGGAAACCAAGACCCAGAGAGGTGGTGCTGCTGAATGTTAGGACTTCTTACTTGAGTATCTGGGGCATTTGTACCAGAGCCATGATTAAGGCCACGGCTCCTCCATGTCCTGACTGTGGGCCTGGGGGCTCCTTCTTCCGGCCTGGGAGGAGGTGTTGGCTGTGGTTCTCAGGCTGAGTGCATAGGAAGGGCCCCTCTTTGTCACTGAATCAGAGCTCTGCCAGCAGGGAGGATGGGGGAAGATCACTTCCTTATGGTTACTTCACATCTCAGGTGCCCCTTTTCTGCCAGTCTGTGCCCCTGTCTAGAGGCCCTTCATTTCCCCCCTCACGACCTTCATTGTTTTCTTCCATACCTCCTCACACCCCTTCCTGCCACCATTCCTTAGTGGGACTCTGTGGAATTACCGACCCCCTCCCCACACTTTAGATTCATTTTAAACGTCACCTACTCTGTCGCTTCTGTTTTGTCGATGGGGAGATTGAAGCATCGTTGGAAGAAGATGCTAGTCCAAAGTTAGTGCCTGGAGGAGAACTGGTTTTGGGGAGGCAGGGAGAGCAGGCTTAGGGATGACTAGTTGGACTAATTCCAGTGAGCTCTGGGGCAAGGGCCTGCTCTTAGTTGTCAAGTACCTGACCTTGGGCGACTCAGGCTAGGGGGTGGTAGCTGGAGGGAGTGTCAGAGCTTGATAAAGGTTAAAGGAGGTGGTTGGGGGGTGGGCTCCACATTGGTTGGTTTGCGTAGAAAATGTGTGCTCTCAAGTGAGTCATTTGCTACCTTCTGAAATCAGCTAACCCCGCAAGGGGCAGTCCCTCCTGGGATAGCAAGGCTTCAAGATGTCAAAGCATCGGAAATATAAAATAAAATTTGAAAAGACACAAGTAAGGCATAACCCAATTATTTTGAGCAGAAAAATCACATATCTTCTACTATATGCATCAGAGACCAGGAGATACTCCCTTGAGACTTAAGAAGAAGCACCGTGATCTTTTTTTTTTTGTCTGTGAAAGATTGTTTCCTCTTTCCAGTGTGTGTGCACCCTTTCTCTTTCTGCATTGTTCTTTTCTTGCAATCGCTTTCTATATGCTATCCACCTCTCTCTGCTGGGCCCAGCCTGGGTAAATGTCAAGTCTCTGATTAAAAAGCACAATACGCTGGCCAAATGCAGCATAAAGTAGTAATGAACAGACAGAGGATATTAAAATCCTTGAATTCTCTGCTGCATCTCTCTTTTCCAGGGCTGGAGCCGAGGCTGGGGATACTGCAGTGTTAACTCTTTCAGGTCTGCAGGCTCTAGAAATTGGATGGGGGACTTTACCGGGCACTCAGAGGCGAGCCTACCTGTCCGGCCTGGTCCCTTGGGAGGAGTTTTGCATTCCCATCCAGGTTTGGCCAAGCAGAGGAGAAAGGGTAGAGAAAACTATAACTGAAACGAGGGTCTATGTTAGGAGCGTCAGCACATTTACATCAATTCTATTCTATGTCTGTGCGTGAGTAGTAATAATGACCCTGTGTTAAGGTCACATGCTTCGAGCTGAGGCAGGACCTCATTTTTACTACTAAATGTAATCAGAGCTCATTACATTTATGGGCTCTGATTACATGCCAAGCTATGTGCTAAGCATTTTTTTCCTGCAATGTTTATTGAATTCTCACAATGATCCTATGCAATAGGCATAATTTTTGTTGTTAATCTTCACCAGAAGACATTTTGTCTGTGGAGTTTAAAATTTTTTTTTATTTTTTCCTCCATTGTTTTATTTTTATTTTTATTTTTAGATTGAGTGGAAGAGAAGAGAGAGAGAAACATTGATGTGAGAGGGCACATTGATTGGTTGCTTCCCACACATACCTGGACTGGGTCCAGGGAATTGATCTTGCAACCAAGGTGCTCTTGATCAGAAAGGGACCTGGCACCTTTTATTTCATGGGTCAAGATTCTAACCACTGAGCAAAACTGGTTAGGACAGCAGGCATGATTTTTGTCTCCATTATATAGAGAAAGAAACCAAGGGGTTGGCAGACAAGTAACAGTTGGTGGAGCATGATTCAAATCCAGGCAGGGTGACTGTGGGACCCGAGTTCTGAACTTTACTTAACAGAAGAATTAAGATTAATTAATCAATTACTTAATTAAGATGAAGCCGAAACCGGTTTGACTCAGTGGAGCATCAGCCTGTGGACTGAAAGGTCCCAGATTCCATTCCAGTCAAGGGCATGTACCTTGGTTGTGGGCACATCTCCAGTAGGAGGTGTGCAGGAGGCAGCTGATTGATGTTCTCTCTCATCGATATTTCTAACTCTCTATTCCTCTCCCTTCCTCTTTGTAAAAAAATCAATAAAATATATTAAAAAAAAAAGATTAACAGTCTAAGTTACTTATTTTCTTAAGTCTGTGCTTCTTAGCCAAGGGTGATTTTTTTTAGAAGAAAAATTGGGTGGATGGTACAGGGATGCTACTGGCATCTAGTTTGTGGAGGCCAAGGATGAGCTAAGATCCTACAGTGCAGAGGTTGGTCTCCACCATACAGAATGACCTGACCTCAGATGTTGAGAAACTCTGTGTTAAGGTCACATGCTTCGAGCTGAGGCAGGACCTCAGTTCTGAACTCCAGAGGCTGAGCAGAGAGCTCATCCCATCACTCTAAGCAAAGTTGGTCAATTGTTACCTTCTGTTCGTGCCAATGCAGGTATTAACTCTACATGAAAGGGTTCTTCTTCTGCCTCTCCTGGTAATGATGATGATGGTGTTGATGATGGCAGTGGTGGTGATGATGATGGTGATGGTTGTGATGATGGTAGTGGTGGTGATGATGGTGACAGTGGTGATCATGATGATGATGATGATGATGATGGTAATGGTGGTGATGATGGTGACAGTGGTGATCATGATGATGATGGGGGTGGTGGTGATGATAGTGACAGTGGTGATCATGATGCTGGTGGTGATGGTATGATGATGATGATGATGGTGATGATGATGATGGTAAGGTGGCAGTGGTGATGAGGATGGTGACAGTGGTGACAATGATGGTGATGGTGGTGATGACGTTGGTGGTGATAATGATGGGAACAATGATATAATGATTCTTCTTGGATTTTAGAGAGAAGAGCACTTGGAGTGAGGATATAGAATGCAGAGGGCTCTATAAAGAAAAAACCTTGCCCTTTTGGCTGTGGCTCATGAGTTTTCCCATGTGTGATCTGTGAACTCTGCTCTCCCTACCCAAATGCAGACCATCTGATGTCACCATTTCCTCTGACTCAGGGCTTTGTTATATGTCTTAAGCTAGTAACACCTGGTGGTCAATGAGCCCCTTGCACAGCTCAGGGGTTATGGGCTGAAAGGTGGCAGGTGCTAGCCTGGTTTAATGCCCTCCCTCTCTCACCCGCCCATTAATATTAGTAGGAGACAGTTGGCTCTCAATGCAGTGTGTGGGAGGTGCACAAGGAACAAAGGCTGCTGCAGTTCAGAGAGTTCGGGGTGGGGGCGCAAGGATCTTGGAGGGGGCTTACTTTCTCACTCCAGGCTTCAACTTAACCCTCTATAAAATGAATTGGGGGCTGGAACCGGTTTGGCTCAGTGGATAGAGCGTCGGCCTGTGGACTGAAGGGTCCCAGGTTCGATTCTGGTCTGGGACATGTACCTTGGTTGCGGGCACATCTCCAGTGTGGGGCGTGCAGGAGGTAGCTGATCCATCTCTCTCTCTCTCTCTCTCATCGATGTTTCTGACTTTCTATCCCTCTTCTTCTCTGTAAAAAATCAATAAAATATATTAAAAAAAATAAATTGGGGTCTCAGGTGGCTTTAAGCTGAGCCTGTAGGAAGACGAAGATTTGGCCAAGGGAAACCCAAGGTGGGGAGAGGTATTTTACAGTGAAAAATCTCTCCAGCAAGAACCGCTTGGGTGTTCTAGAAGGAGCAGAGAGGCCAGAGTGGGGGAGTGGAGTGAGCCAGGAGGAGTATGAGATGCGTGGGGCCTGTGAACTGAGCTGAGGAGTTTAGTTTATAGTCCAAGTGCAAAGAGAAGCATTTGGAGAGTTATAGGAGTGTTGTTGCCTATTTTTGGAATTAAGTTCACTGGTGGTGAGAATGAAGATTCCCCTGGGAGCTCTGGCAGGTGTCCCAGACCCAGGAGATGTGGCTGGAGCCCCAGGAAGGGGTTTGGTCTTTGGGCAGGAGTAGCCAACCCGCTGCAGCTCCTATGGGGAATGAAGACATGGCCCTCAGCCTCCAGGGCTGCTGGGACACAAAACCTTCCCACCTACAGGAAGTGGGAAGCTGGGGCTCAGACCCAGCCTGGGCACCTGGAGAGGGCCCCGGGACCTCCCAGCAGCAAAGTCACGTGGCCTTATCTACCACCAACATATCCACCTGCTGGAACCTTCATTGCCAATTCTATTTTTGCTCCCCTTGGCAGCTCTGTAGAAATTAAAAGGCTATTTGCAGTGACTAATGTTGCTAATTCTGATCAAACAATTTAAAATTCATTCTTTGCCATATCGGAGACCCGCTAGGGAACAGAATTAACACATCATTTGTGGCAATTTCTATGAGGGTTGGTAGAAAACAGAAAAGACATTAAAATCGGTCTCAATTCAAATTGCTGCTCATTAAACTGCTTCCTTTAAAATAGCCCATATTGGTCTATACAATAGGTCTCCATCTGTTCCAGTTTATGAACCAAGAGGAGGGGCCTGACAAGCTGGTTGTTGGCTCTGAGGTGCTAGGAACTTGGGAGTAACAGGGGGGCAGTGAGAGGGGGGTGAGGGGAAGGGAAGGGGAAGGTAGTACATCCTATTGCCCTCTACACCCTGTGCCTCTTCTTGCTCCAACCCTCGATCCAGCTGCCTTTGAGCCTTCCTGTCCTGAAAGGGGATATGTTTTCCATTTCAAAAAGTTAAAATTCAGGAAGCCAGATATTAAAAGAGAATCAAGCTTCCAGTGTGACCCACACTTGAGTCATTCACATACCACCTGTGTATTTTGCCATGTTCATAGCCATGTTCTATTTACTTAATATAAAGCCAATTCATTTTGAAACTTTGTAACATATATTATATTAATTAAATCAATACTAATGATAATTGGAAACTTCTTATATCTTATATATATATGTTAAAGTGTATAGCATATAAGTATACAATTTATACAATATAAAATATACACTGAGTGGCCAGATTATTATGATCTCTGAACTCATAATAATCTGGCCACTCAGTGTATATCCTATATAATAAAAGGCTAATATGCAAATTGTCCCCTTGACCAGGAGTTTGACCAGCAGGCAGGCCAGCCAACTGCCCATGTCCCCTCCCCCTAGCCAGGCTGGCCAGGCCCTACCCATGCAGAAATTCATGCACTGTGCCTCTAATACACACACACACACACACACACACACACACACACACACTGAGTGGCCAGATTATTATGTGTTTAGAGATCATAATAATCTGGCCACTCAGTGTATATTATATATATTACTAGAGGCCCAGTGTAGAAAATTCATTCAGGGGGGGTGTCCCTCAGCCAAGCCTGCACTCTCTCCAATCTGGGACCCCTCGAGGGATATCCAACTGCCTATTTAGGCCCAATCCAAGTTTCCAATTATCATTAGTATTGATTTAATTAATGTAATATATGTTACAAAGTTACAAAATGAGCTGGCTTTATATTAAGTAGGATTGGGCCTAAAAGGGCAGTCGGACATTTCTCTCACAATCCAAGACTGCTGGCTCCCAACTGCTCACCTGCCTGCCTTCCTGATTGCCCCTAACTGCTTTTGCCTCCCAGCCTGATCACCCCCAACCACTCCCCTGCCAGCCTGATTGATGCCTAACTGGTCCCCTGCCAGCCTGATTGATGCCTAACTGCTCTCCCTTGCAGGCCTGTCCTACGCCCCCCTGCCCACAACTGCTCTCACCTGCAGGCCTGGGTTCCCCCGCAACTGTCCTTCCCTGCAGGCTTGGTTGCCCCCAACTTCCCTCCTCTGCCGGCCTGGTCACCCCTAACTGCTCTCCCCTAAGGCTTGTTTTCCCCCAACTGCCCTCCCTTACAGGCCTGGTCCTTCCCAACTGCCCGTCCCAGCTGGCCACCTTATGGTGGCCATCTTGCATCCACATGGGGGCAGGATCTTTGATCACATAAGGGCAGCCATCTTGTGTGTTGGAGTGACAGCAATTTGCATATTACTCTTTTATTAGATAGGATAACCTATTAGATACTATACAGAAAGACATTAAAGTCCTTGTGTGTGTGTGTGTGTGTGTGTGTGTGTGCGTATGAAAGAGAGAGAGAGAGAGAAAGAGAGAGAGGGCTTTGACATATGCACTACATTATGCTATATAATTATGCACTGAATTTTGTTGTATAATATTATATATTAACATATTAATATATTATATATTAAAATGTATAATATATTCTATTTATATTAACCTAATATGTATTAAAATGTATGATATATTATGTTTATATTAATACTAGTGCCCTGGTGCATTTAATTTGTGCACGGTTGGGGGGGACTGTCCCTCAGCTTGGCCTGCACCCTCTCTAACCTGGGACCACTTGGGGGATTGGGCTTAAACTGGCAGTCAGACATCTCTCTCAAAATCCGGGACTACTGATTGCCCCTAACCACTCTGCCTGCTGGCCTGATCGCCCCAACTGCCCCTCTGCTGACCTAATCACCCCCAACTGCTCCCTCTGCTGGCCTGCCCCTCCTGGCCTGATCACCCCTAACCACCTCTGCCTTGGCCCTGCCACCATGGCTTTGTCCAGAAGGATGTTCAGAAGGTCTAATTAGCATATTACCCTTTTATTAGCATAGATATGTTATTAATAAATATTACATTTATGTAATATATTAATTATGTTAATACAAATTGAGTTTTATTTTGTTTCTCAAAGAGTTAAATTTATTAAAAACAGAAAGATTATCTTTGATAATGTCCTACTTTAAGTAAATTATCTTTATTGTTGCGAGTATTACAAATTTTCCCCATTTCCTCCCATTACTCTATTGTAAATGGAAAAATAGCACCAGAAATAAATAAATGCTGTGTAAAAAAATTACTTAAAACGTTTGAAAAAAAATAATATAAAGTAAAATTGAATATAAACTGTAATTTAAATTTAAAATGAAAAACAAAACAACAAAAAATATCCATTTTCACCCTTGGGTTTTGTTCTAACATAAGGGTCAGTGTGTGTGTGTGTGTGTGTGTGTGTGTGTGTGTGTGTGTTAAAAATGCATGTAAAAAATGGTCAGACAATTAAAATGCAGTTACCGTAGATACATATTTGCAAGCCTTTTCACCATTGGATAGATATGAATAGGTTAAAAAGTGACTTGCCACTTGAAAAGCAAAAGTTTGTGTGTGACAACAATAAGAACAAAACAAATAGATCAGATTCTAACTGGATACATTTGTGGGTGAAGGCAAGTTACAGAGGCAGAGACGCAGGAAACAGCTTCTCCAGGGAATTAGAGGAGACCTTCCAGAGGAGGCGACAGAGCATCCCAGTAGCCGTTTCCTTGGATCTCAAGAAAAGTCTTCCAGGCAGCAGAATCTTAAAAGATTTAATTGGCCCTAACTGGTTTGGCTTAGTGGACAGAGCGTCGGCCTGCGGACTGAAGAGTCCCAGGTTCGATTCCAGTCAAGAGCATGTACCTTGGTTGTGGGCACATCCCCAGTAAGGGATGTGCAGGAGGCAGCTGATTGGTGTTTCTCTCTCATTGATGTTTCTAACTCTTTATTCCTCTTTCTGCCTCTTGGTAAAAAATCAATAAAATATATTTTAAAAAAGATTTAATTGATTTTTTTGGATTTCATATCCCCAGTTCCTATAATTACCCAATTCAACCTGCCTACGGCAAGTCCATGTGTGTGTATGTGTGTGTGTGTGTGTGTGTGTGTGTGTATGAGAGAGACAGAGGAAGAGAGAGAGAGAGAAAGAGAGAGAGAGAGAGAGAGAGAGAGACAAAGAAGGCTTTGACATAGATTTTATAAACCCCAACATTATGATAATGTCTCTAGTCTTCTCTCAAGTCTACCCTTCCCATCACCATGGCAAAACACAAAACAAAAAGGGCAGAAGGAAAAATTTTTGATCTTATCTTGCCTGGTGCTTTGTCACACCCTTTGATATTCCCTGAGACCAGTGTCTTGAGAAAGTTCAGCGTTGCATGTTTGTGTTGAATATGTTGGGCTACCTGGAATTAATTCTTTTTGTTGTGTTGGTTTCTATCAGAGAGGTATGGGAAATAACTAAAATTCTAAAGAAAGTAACTGGAAGTCATAGGAAAACCATGATGCAAACTGTGGCAGATATTTTTCAAGATGGCTGCTACAATCTCCTGTTCCACAATCCATGCTGGACCCTGACCAGCTCTGTCCTCTTCCTGTGACCCTGGACAGGCTTTGGTATCTGTCTTGACCAACTAAGTATGGCAGAGCTTACAGGATATGACTTCTAAGGTCAGGCCATAAAAAATGCTATGCAATCTTCCTTGTGCCCACTCTCCAGCATGCTCTGAGGAAGCCCCGGGGAGAGGTGCAGGTGAGGAGGAGCAGAGGTTCGAGTCCTAGTCGAGGGCGTAGCTGGTAGACAACACCAATCTGCCAGACGTGAAGTTATGTCCAGCCCTTAATGTAGCTACCCCAGTGCATTTTGCATGGGACAGAGGAACTGCTCTCGCTGAGCTCTTCCCAAATCACATACTTGTGAATAAAACAAATAATAAGTGTTGTTTTTAAGACACGAAATTTTGGAGTAATTTGTTACTTAGCAATAGGTAATGGATGGCACAATAAGATGATGTTTGCTTTGTGGAGGTAGAATGTTCACCAATTTTCTGCCTCTTCCTGTGCAACTCCAGTTCTGTTTTAAAATTAGAACAGCGTGACTCAGTGGTTGAATGTCCACCTATGAACCGGGGGTTTGATTTCTGGTCAGGGCACATGCCTGGGTTGCAGGCTCATTCCTCAGTGCATTGTCTGCAGGGACAGCTAAATAATAATTCTTTCTCATCGTTGATGCTTCTATCTCTTTCTCCCTCTCTGAAATAAATAAAAATATATTAAAAATAAAATAAAATAAAATTAGACATCCTTATGATCCCTAATAGCTCACATCCATGACATCTAAGCAGAGACTGGAAAAATGAGCTCAGATGAATGAAAGGTGGAAAGGCATTGAAGAGTCAGGGCCTTCCTGGACAGGGGCCTCACAACACAAGGAATTTAGAAATAATTAGGTGTTTCTGAAATGTGAGAGGAAGAAATCAAGGACCAGGGGACAAGGATAGACCTGTCAGCAGGGGTGCCTCCTGGAGAACCTGTTTGGAGTGCTGAAGATCAGAGGAACCAGTGACTTGTTCCCACTCAGGCAATAAACTCAGGTGGAGCTGGTTCCTAATGCTGGGCTCCCTCACCCCAGCCCAGATTCTTATTCCGTGTTTCTAGTTCCAGTGTATTCTGTCCCTGCTGGCGGTTCTCCTTTAAGACCCTGAGGATTTTGAGTGAGACGAGTAGGGTTGTCATACAGAGTAATTACTTGAGCTCTGAAATTCAAATGCTAGTTTCCTGCTGGGTTGACCAGATGACATACAACTTCTCCATATCTCTGTTTTTCTCATTAAAAAACAGGGGTGCCAAATAATAGCATGAACACCAAAAGACTGTTTTGCAGGTTCATTAAATTAATTAGCGCAACTCATTTAGCACCCAGTAGATGCCCAATAAATGTAGCTCTTACAACATTTGGAAATGGAAGGGGTAGAAGAAATTAAGGAGGGTGAACCCAGTGAATCCAATGAAGCTTATAGAAAACCCTGTGAATGATTTTCTATTCTCACCAAGATGTCTTTTCAGATTATAGAGACATTTATTTCAGCAGTGAGATGAGGTGAACAATAGACTTGCAAGTAGGAAATGCAGTATCACCTTCAGGAGAAACAGCCTGCCCTGTGGAAGGAAGTGGCTGGAAGAATGTGCTTGATTATTTCATTGAAGTGAGATGTGCTACCTGGGGCTAAGGCTTCCTCCCACACCCAGGAGAGTGACCCCTAGGGAAACCTGTGTATTTCAGTCACTCTCTCACAGCTCCTTAATGTACTCTTTAATGGACTTCCATTGTTTGGGAAGTGGGCTGGAAACGTTCTGCAAGAAAGTGAAGGTGTGATGACAGGTCACCAAATGGGACCTGTCCTCCAGTGATAAGAATAGAAACCAAGATAGGAGAGTTTCCTTAACCCTTCCATGGGTTCTGTAATCACTAGAGAAATGGGGGGTGAGGAGAGAGATGAATAAGTGAGGAAGTGAATGAATGAATGAGTGATCAGGGAGAAAATGAATGGATGAGTTAGCGTATGAGTGAGCGAGTAAACATCGGTGAACCCCTATTGTCACTCCACTTCAGGTTCCCCCATTTTCCCTGTCCTACTACAACAGTCTGACTGTTTGGATATTTCTCAAAGCAAGTCTTGATTAGATGTAGGTTACAGGATAGAAGTAGGGCACAGGTAGGTGATTTGGGGAGTAATCTCAGAAAGCATCAGTGAGGGCACTGGGAGAGTGAGACAGGAAAGGGAGAAAAGACACAGAGTGGATGTGTGTTTTGAGTTGGTTAAATATTATGGGCATTGAAGCTCGATCTCATTGGGGGTTCTTGGAGGGACTGTGTAGTATACGTCTTATACCTGACTCACCAAAGAGTGGGAGGCAGGGGCCATCACTCATCGATTTCCATCTCCCATTGGTTGAGATCCTTTGATCAGCGTGCGTCTCCCACTGAGCCATAATCTCCAGAAAGGTATGGGCTGTGTTTGCTTCTGCTTATTCCTATTTCCCAGTACAAATCTTTCAAATCCCAGCATTACTGTAGTTAGCTAGTTATTAATAGAATGAGAGCAAGGGGAGTCAGTCATTGCTAAGCATGGTCAGCTGGGGAGCATGAGCCTATTTGTTTCATCAGGAAGCTATGTCTTAACCACCCTTCCTTTCCCATGTAGGGAGTCGCCAGCTCCCATACAGGATTGTGTGTTTGGGGGGTGCAGGGAGCAGGGAGAGATAAATTCATATGCAGAAGTCAAAATGGTGCATGGGGAGGTGCTTGACCACAGAGGTCTGTCAAGTCTAAACCTGGGAAAGGGATCATTGGTCAGGGGGTGGGCCCATCAGAAGCCCGTGAAAGCTTGGGAAATTTGATTGGTTATTTTGAAAAGACCTCCTGGTTATAATCTCAGGTGAACAAAGAAACTCTCATTCTGTCTTGCTCAGTGACCCACACTCTCCCATGCATTCCTATGTTCTCTCATCCGGAAGCACACAACCATGTGGGTCTAGCAGCTGCTGGGACCTGCAGCATACAGCGCGGGCTCCTAGGACTAAGCTTTAATAAGAAGCAGAGACTCTGCATGCTGGCCTTAGTTTTGGCCTTGATGAAGATGAGGTTGGACTTTTCCATGGTGGGACGGGTGGAGATGGGACATTGGGAACCCAGGAGGGGAACTTTTTTGATTTTTGCCTCACAAATGAATCATCTTGCCACACCAGAATCTCCTGTGTGTAGGCCTGTGAAATGCTTTTCTTGAAATCCCGCAGAAGAGCCTAATTTCCACTGGCAACACCAGGGTCTGGTATATAATGGGCAGCCAATAAATTTTTGTTGAATGTGAGGTGAGGCCCTTTTTCCTGACTCCTCCAGGTTCTCAACATCCCCCAGCTGCAGTGCTCAGATGTGGCTTTGCTGCTGGCTTTCCTTAACAAATCATGCTTCTGGATTAGCTGTTAGTGTAGCACCAACAGCCCAGGTTATATAGCTGCTCAAACTTAGGTCCCAGTTTTGTCTCTCAGTGGCTGGGTGACATTGGTCCAGGACCTATCCCTTCTCACATGGCTTTCTCATCTATGTTTAAAGGCTCCAGGAGGCAGATGACCCCACACACTAAGTCCCACTTCTCTTCAGCCTCATCTTAAAGACATTTATTGGAGAGAGAGAAGAAGAGAGAGAAACGTCAATCTGTTTTTCCACTTATTTATGCATTTATTGGTTGATTCTTGTATGTGTGCTGACCAGGGATCGAACTTGCAACGTTGGCATAATGGGACAATGCTCTAACCAACTGAGCTACCCGGCCAGGGTCTCTTCCAGCCTCTTGCTCCATCTTCTGTCCTTAGGATCTCAGCTGCAGAGAGAAAATCAGTTTGGCAAGGCTGGGAGGATGTGCTTTGAAGACCCTCCGGGGTTGAGTTTTCACCATGCTCTCTTTTGACTCTCTCTGTATGGCTATTGATTGTTGCAAAACCTGCAACTTTGGCTTCTTAAAAAAATAAATCAATATTCTATTAGCAAACGCCTTCTGCAGGCTGTCTAATGCAAGCTGCTGTGGGGATGCTCACAGAGGCTGTGGGATGAATGCTTTACTCTCAAAGAAGCATCTAGTCCTTGGGGCATGAGAGCTGATGATGCTGCGTCCCGAGATGCTTACGATGTTTCATCCATTCCCCTCAGCTGGCCAGGAACTCTAGCCAACAACACAGAAATAGCCATGGAATGAAACCTTTGAAGGAATTCATTAATTCAACCAATATAGGTCAAGTTCCTACTCTGAAGGGTGTGAGACAGGTGCAGATTTGGATCCGGAGCCATCCCTGCTCTGCTGAATACCTATGTGTTTCTGGTGAGGGCTTGGCATGTGCTGAGTAGGTGCCTGCTGAATAGGTGCTGAATGATGAAATGCGGGTTGTGATGATTGGCAAGGCCCATTGTTTCTCTGAACTTCAGTTCTTCCTCTCTGAGATGGGCATAATAATAGCCTGTTGCCATGGGTTATGAGGAGATGCTGCAGATGCTGGGCACAGCTGGCACACCATATATCTTCTACACACAGAGGCTTGGACAGTGACGGGGATTTGAAATCCTGGCAGCAGAAAACGATTTCCATCTGGAATAGCATTATACCTGCGCCTCATCCCTTCTGTGACCAGTAATCCAAATTGTTTTTCTCTCTTCCCTAATTATATTCATTTGCTTTTCTCTCTCTTTGGTTACATAAGCTGAGGTATTAGACTTGTTGGCTGTGAAAGCTGAATTCTCTTCTAATTATAAAAAAAATGGCTCTTTCTTCCTTCCATTAGTCCTAATGGAAATTAGCTGTGTAAACCTCCTAGCTTTGGGGTAAATCTGGAGGCCCCCAGGGGCATTACTGAATGCAAGCTTTGAAAGGAAGTTGGCAAACGGCCCTCATCTGGGTGGAGGCCATGATTTTGGAGTTGGGGAGACCTGATTTGGAATCTAGTAATGAGCTGTATGATCCAGGGCAGCTACATCACCTCCTGGTGTCAGTTTCTTCATCTATAAAATGGGCCTAGTGATATTTATTGGGCCCATTAAATTAGTATGTGGCTTCCCACCATTCTAAGATTATGGGGTATGGAGATGGAGTTTCTTGATAGGACAGCTGTTCCCCTTCTTATCTCACCTTTCGCAGGCTGTCTTCCTGCGATGCCACTTACCTGGAGAGGGTGACCCTTCTGTGTGTTCAGATGTGTCCCATGGAGCCTACTATTAGGACTGAAGGAGACAAACAATTGTATGACCCTATTTCCCTAGGTCCCCTTCCCCCCAGGTGTCGGGATGGATGGACATGGGTGGTGATTTCTGGGCTGACTCAGATCTGGAGGCTTTCTCCATCACCTTCTCTAGGTGTCTCCCCAAGGATTTCTTCCCTTACCCCTCCCCATGCCATAACGATTGTCCCAGAAGAGAAGGCAGTCCTTTCTGGACACATCTGAGAGATGGCTATATGGGACTAACAGCTTGTTCCTCACCTTTAGGATCCCAACCCAACACAGAAGGGAGAGAAGGCCCAGTTCTGAAGTGGAAGGAGGAGGCAGGTGGTGGGTGTGGCCAGCATGTGGGGTGTGGTGGAAGAGAGTGATTTGAGAATTCCCACCTTTCACAAGTTATCTGTGAGACCGAAGGGATACTGCTTAATTTCTCCACATGTGAGTTTTCACCACAGGCCTCTGAGGAGATCGAGCCCTGGCCATGTCTCCAGGTCTTGAAAGAGAGGCAGACGAAGGAGATCTGTTACCAGGCAGGGCCCAGGGGCGTCCTAACTTCTTGGCTCTTCGGCTCCTCACCTCCAAGGCCCCATCCACAATCTCTGTAGAGAGAACATTGGCTGTCTCGGGGCTCAGCCACTCCTCTGAGTGTGGCCCGTAAGTTCTACCCACCACTCTGGCCTCTAGAATGGCCAGAGGGCAGAGGTGGGCAGGGATGGGCAGCAGGAACTGGGAGAGGAGGACACCTGTCCTTGCAAAGCCTTTCCTCTGGTGCTTGGCAGAGGCCCTCAGGGGTCAGGAGGCTGCTGCTTCTGGAGGCCACAGCAGCCTCCTCTGGGCTCAGGCTCTAAGGATCCTGCTTGCCGAGGTCTCCACTCTGTAGCTCCATGGCCAGGCTGGTGCCCTATCCTGGGTTATGAAGATGGTGTGTGTGTGTGTGTATGACTGTGTGTGACCGCGCACGTATGTGAGTACACAAAAAGGAGAGAGAATAATTTATCTTCCATTCTTTTCATCCACCTTATGATCATTTCTCTGAACTCTTTCTCTGGCAGGCTTATTTCTGCTTCTATTTCGTTTACTTCCTTTTCTGGTGATACCTGCCTATCTGTTGTATGCGGGCTGTTTCTTCTTCTTCCCATGGTCTTTCTTCTCCGGGTGTCTGGTTATGTAGTTCTCTCTCCTTTCCGTGTGCCGTGTGGATCTCTGAATCTGCCATGTGTCTGCGCCAATTGGAGAGCGGTGTTCTGGGTCCCCAGCTGTTCGGTGGGTGCTTCAGCCGCAGCTTTCAGACCGCTGCAGACATCCACTTCCCTCTGCAAGATGGCACCGAGAGAGAATAATTTAGAGAGGGACAAGAGAGAATAGTGGGCAGAGGACCTGAATAGATAATTCTCTAAGGAAGACATACAGATGGCCAATAGACATATACAGTTGCTCAACATCGCTAATCATCAGGGAAATGCAAATTAAAATCACGAAGAGATATCACCTCACACCTGACAGAATGGCTATCATCAATAAGTCAACTAATTATGAGTTTCGGCAAGAATGTGGGGGAAAGGGAACCCTTGTCCACTGTTAGTGGGAATGCAGATTGGTGCAGCCGCTGCAGAAAACAGTGTGGAGGTTTCTCAAGAATTAAAAATGGAATTTCCTTATGACCCAGCGACTCCACTTCTGGGGATATATCCAAAGAAATCCAAAACACGAATTCAAAGGGATTTATGCACCCTCAGCATTACAATGGCCAAGAAATGGAAGCAACCCAAGTGCCCATCAATAGATGAGTAGATTGAAAAGCTGTGGTACATTTACACAATAGAATACTACTCAGCCATAAAAATAATAAAACAAAAACAAACATGAGCCTGGCTGGTCTGACTCAATGGTCGAGCATCAGCCCATAGAACCAAGAGGTCACTGATTTAATTCCTGGTAGGGTCACATGCCCGAGTTGTGGACTTGATCCCCAGCAGGTAGCATGTAAGAGGAGGCTGATCAATGATGTTTCTCATAGGTGTTTCTCTTTATCCCTCTCCCTTCCTCACTCTCTAACATCAGTAAAACACACACACACACACACACACACACACACACACACAAAACAGCCAAAACCGGTTTGGCTCAGTGGATAGAGCATCAGCCTGTGGACTGAAAGGTCCCAGGTTCAATTCCAGTCAAGGGCATGTACCTTGGTTGCAGGCACATCCCCAGTGGGGGGCGTGCAGGAGGCAGCTGATAGATGTCTCTCTCTCATCGATGTTTCTAGTTGTCTATCCCTCTCCTTTCCTCTCTGTAAAAAATCAATAAAATATATTAAAAAACAGAACAAAACAAAACAATAAACCCCAAACATGAAATCTTACCTTTTGCAACAGTGTGAGTGCTAAGTGAAATAAGTCAGAGAAGGACAAATACCATATGATTTCACTTATATATGGAATCTTAAAAGCTAAATGGACCTTTCTTTTCTTGGTGGGGTCAGTGTACAGTCTGGTCCCCTAATGTACAGAGGAGAACAAAAGGGCTTCGCCCCTTAGCATTCTGCCTTGGGTGCCAATGGTTTCCAGTCTGCCTGTTCTATCCTCAAGAATCAGGACATGGGGGGGTCGGGATGGGAGGAGAGCAAAACAAGCAAAACAGAAGAGACTCAAAGCTACAGAGAACAGACTGACCATTGCTGAAGGGGAGGGGTGCTGGGGGACCGGCTGAAAAAGGTGAAGGGATTGAGAAGTACAGATTGGTAGTTACAGAGCAGTCACAAAGATGTAAATTACAGCATGGGGAATATAGTCAATAATATCTTTTTTTTAAAAAAAATATATATTATTGATTTTTTACAGAGAGGAAGGGAGAGGGATAGAGTCAGAAACATCGATGAGAGAGACAGCTATCAGCCGCCTCCTGCATGCCCCCTACTGGGGATGTGCCTGCAATCAAGATACATGTCCTTGACCGGAATCGAACCTGGGACCTTTCAGTCCGCAGGCCTGACACTCTATCCACTGAGCCAAACCGGTTTTGGCAGTCAGTAATATCTTGATAGCTATGGTACCAGATGGGTACTAGAATGATGGAGGAGGGGGAACTCTATAAAGTACATGATTGTCTAACCACTATACTGTATAGTATGTCTGAAACTGATATAGAATAATATTGAATGTAAACTGTAATTGAAAAATAATCACAAAAAAAACCCAAACAAAAATAAAGAGATTACGAATGAAGAAATGAGGGGGAGAAAATAAGAGGAGCAAGATGAAGAAAGGGAAGAGAGAAAACAGAAAAAAACACATTCCTTTCTTTGCTGTGTTCTCCCCCTGCTTTTGACGAAGGAAGAGGAGGCTGCCCCAGGTCCCACACTTGACTCCTTCTCAGCTACACATCTATTCTTTCAGCTCCCACTGGAGGGAGCGTGGGTGATGGAACCCAGTCATTGCTATTCTGTTCAGGAAGCTGGAGGCTGCAGGTTCAAATGGAAATGAATCTACTGAGCTCAAAGCCATGTCATGAGCTGTGATGCTGGCTGTGACGCTGGCCTAAGAGCAGAAGCACACTCTTGTGCTTGGTTCTCAGACCATAGAGACAGGGAAGGGGAGGCAGGGCTGAGTAGTGGGCATCAGGCTCACTAGAGCACCCTGCATGTCTAGCTGACCTTTCCTGCAGCCCCTGGGAGAGGAAATGGAATCTAAAGATGCCAGAGACTTGGTGGGGGCAGGGTGTGAACCTCCCACAGCCAGGTTATGGGGCTGCAGAAAGGAATGTCCTTTAACTGGCCTGGTGCCCCAGAAAAAATACAACCACCTTCATTTCGAGCAGGCTGGAGTGTCAGGAGCCAGCCCAGAGCCTTGGGAAGAGCAGGATCTAAAATCAGACACAGCGGTAGAATGTCCCAGCTCTGCATGACCCTTAACCTCTCCAAGTCCCCGTTTCCTCATCTGTCAGATGGAAGTGATCATAGTAAAGCTGCATTTGCCGACATTGATGGAGTGCTTAGTGTTCCAAATGTGTTAGGGTGTTATCTCTAATTTATACTCATAGTCTTCTGGGTTTCTATTCAGAGAAACTAGGTGACTTAAAAAGTCAATTGATGATTACCTCTCCCACTCCTGTCGCATGGCTGGGCTCAGCTGGGTAGCTCTGGCTGGAGGTCTCTCATGCAGTGTTCACTCAGGCACAGTGGAGGTTGTAATCATCCCAAGGCCTGACTGGCTCCTGGTGCTCCGGTCTCTGTCTCTTTCTGGTCTAGCCTTCAGGACCCCTCCCTAGAACTTAGCTTCTCATAGCATATGGGGGTGTACTCGTTTCTGCTGCTGTGGTAAAAAATTAGCAGCTTAAAAAATACTCATCACCGAAATCGGTTTGACTTAGTGGATAGAGCGTCGGCCTGCGGACCAAAGGGTCCCAGATTCGATTCCGGTAAAGGGTATGTATCTTGGTTGCAGGCCGTCCCCAGTAGGGGAAGTGCAGGAGGTGGCTGATCGATGTCTCTCTCTCATAGATGTTTCTAGCTCTCTATCCCTCTCTCTTCCTCTCTGTAAAAAATCAATAAAATATATTAAAAAACCAAAAGAAAAAAAAATACCCATGGATTACATGGCAGTTCTGGAGGGCAAAAGCCTAGATGTGTTTTGGCTCCACGAGTCTCATAAGGCCAAAATTAAAGTTATTTACTGAATGAATGAATGAATGAATGAGTGTTTGAATTCAATTGTCTGCTGAGAGAATGGTTGTTCCTCATTCAAAGATATGTTTATTGGCTTAATAGAGAGAGGACAATAGATAGATAAATAGAGAGACATCGATATGAGAGAAACATTGATCACTTGCCTCCCTTACATGCCCTGAACAGGAGCCAAACCTGAAACATAGGTAAGTGACCTGACTAGGAATTGAACCCACAACCTTTTGGTGTATGGGACAATTTTCCAACTAACTGAGCTACCTGGCCAGGGCTCGTGTATATTTTGACCACAGGTATCTGTTTGGTTACCAAGGTTGTATATTCATTAGCAGAGATTTGTAATGTCCAATTTTTTTTTTCTACTCTGAGCTAACATGGTGCCATTAGATTGCAAAAACTGGCAATTTACCTTTCTGTTTCCTTGGATACGTTTTCCAAAATGTTGGTCGTTTCATTAATGTCTCAGTGGAGTGATCATAATTATAAAGATAGATATAACTGAGTTTCTACTATGTGCTAAGTGCTTTCAATGGACCATCTCATTTAACTTCTTTAACAGTCCAGTGTGGTAGCACAAGGATCCCAGTAGTGATGATGATAATAATCATAATAACAACAATACAGTAATGGCAGTAACAATAACCAGTGTTTACAGAGGGTAAGATGGGCACGGCACCCTATGCTGCATGCACTATGATTAGCCCATGCTTGTATGCCTTTAAGGATGTTTGGGCTGAATCTCGGGAACTTCCCAGAGCTCTTGCCCTCCCAAAAGGAGATGGTGGTGTTTGGCAGAAAGAGAACAGGCCCATCCTCCTCAACCTTCCCCCTGCCTCAGGTGGGAAGGTATAGAGAAGGCTTACTTAGTCCTGAGGGCAGCCCCTTCATAGAGCCCATGCCTACCCCTACTGGGGATCAAGTCCCCAACCCTGGCATGTGCTCTGACTGGGAATCAAACTGGTGACCTCTCAGTTCATGGGTTGATGCTCAACTACTGAGCCACACCTGCCGGGAAAAGAAATTTATTTGCTTTGTTCCTTCTTTGCAGGGTCAATTAAGGTCAATTGCATCTCTTAAGTAAAGGTCACAGCTCCTGCCTGACTGTCTTCTCCTTGCAATTCTGTCTTCAGATTTTGGTAACTGCTTCCTTCTTTCTCCTCACTTGAGGATTATCTTTCAACAAACTGAGTTTAATTTTCCATCCTCTTGCCCTCTTTGTCCTTTAAGCTCTTTGGTTTCCTCCTACCTCCCCAACTCTCCTTAAACCTATCGGCATTTTCTCTGCAGGGCCTCAATTCTTGCCAAGGTAGGATAATCCCATTCTCTCAACTCACTTCCTGAGCTATTAGCTGATGAGTCAAGCAGGGATTCTCTTTGGATCCAAGGGTTGTGTAGGATTTTGCATCTGTCTGCATTTTTCTAGGAAGAAGATCCATAGCCTTCCTTCTTTTCCCCAACCCCAACATTCTCAAACCGTAAGGTTAGGTATTAGTGGATATTAGGTCTCTGTACCTTCTTCCAGGATCATCTGATTTTACAGATGGCTGTAAAAAAAAACTTTAATGGTGAAATATTGAAGGGGATTGCATAGATAACAGTGCCTGAAGCAGCTTGCAGCATCCTCAATTAGCTATATACATACAATGCTTGTCAGGCAGCTGTGCTAATGCAGCTTAATATATAGCAATGGATTTTATTACCTCAGAGTAGAAAAACAAAGTCTGAGAGATTCATTTAGGATTATAAAGAGGCTAGATTTACTCTTCTCTAAAACTTTTTCAGAGTGAAGGAGAAAGAAAAAGACCAATAAAAACCACATGTTAAATTACATGGACCAGAGAACAGATAACAAGATAAATCTCACAACCAGGGACTTTGGGAAATATTTAAGAGGGAAAGAAATGTATCAAGGAAAGGAAAAGGGAAGTTTCCTCCTCTCTTCTCAAGGTGATTCCATCTCTATCTTTAGGAATCAGAAGGCAGAGTGTGCCTGCCTTGTTCCTTAGCAACATCAGGTAGTCTAATATCGGAGAGAGGGTAGCTCTTTTGGGAACGGAATTCTTCCTTTTCCTCCTTTCCCTTCGACTTCATCAACATTATGTCAGATTTGCAACTTGCCAGCTATGTGATCTTCATCCCCACTGACATTTAGTTTCTTTCGTTCCTGGAGGGGTTGTGCAGCTTGGATGAAATGATCAAGTCATTAATGCAGCATCCTAGGCACAGCAATCAATTAAGAAATGTTAGTTCTTAACCAAACTTCCATCAAACTCAGGGTCTGCAACCCACAGAGGGCTCTCACCAGACACCTAATTTGCTGACATTCTGATCTTGGATTTTCCAGCCTTCAGACCTATGAAAAATTAATTTTATTTTTTAAAAAAATAAACGACCTAATCTATAATATTTTGCTATAGCAGCATAAATAGATGAAGAGAATAAGTAAATGTAAGTTTAAAAAATGTTAGCTCTCTTACTTTCTCCTTACAACAAAATTAGCCAGCCCCTGATGCATCTGCTTACTAAATGTGCATGTTAAAGATGCTGACACCAAACTGCAGCTCCTTTTGTTGCCTGCAGGAGATCGCAGTGTCGGAAATAGCTTTGTAGCTTGTTAAATGGTAAAATTTAAAATTCCTTTTAAGGTGTGGAGGAGGGAGTTTTGAAATGAAATGTGCATTGTATTGCCATGACAGGGATGTTGCAAGGAAGAAGAAAATTACAGAATTTCAGAGCCAGAACTGATATTCAAACAAAATAACTCCATTTTCTAGGTCCAGCTTGGAACAGAAGGTCAAGAGGGTACAAGTGTTCTTATGGGGATAGCCAAGCCCAGCCATAGCATCTGGAGTTTGAAATGCTTTCTTTTAAGTTTCTTAACACATCTGAAATTAGTATAGTTTTTGTATGCATTTACATTAGTGTTTTTAAAATTTTTTATTTATTTATTTTTATTTTTTTATATGTTTTTATTGATTTTAAAGAGGGAGAGGAAGGAAGGGAGGGAAGGAGGAAAAGAGAGAGAGAGAGAGAGAGAGAGAGAGAGAGAGATACATTGATGTTAAAGAGATACATCAATGAGGTGCCTCCTGCATGTCTCCTACTGGGGATTAAGCCTGAAACCTGAGCTTGAGTTTGTGCCCTGACCAGGAATTGAACTGGTGCCTTCTTATGGCACGAGGTGATGCCCAACCACTGCCAGGACTGGGGCAAGTTTTTTATTTTATTTTTTTATTAATAAATATTTATTGTTCAGATTATTACAGCCCCCCCCATAGCTCCCCTCCACCCGATTCCTACCCCACCCTCTGCCCTTACTTCCCATCCCCCATAGGTGTACAATTTTTTTTTTAATTTTTATTAATTTTTTATACATATCTCCCCATTGCCCCCCCTCCCTCCCAGGCATACCCCGACCCCCCAGTGTCTGTGATCATTGGTTATGTTTATAAGCATGCATACAAGTCCTTTGATTGATCACTTCTTTACCTCACCTAACTTTAATCTTTCTGCTATAATTTCACAGTCTGTTTGATGCTTTATGATTTTTGTCCTCCTGAGAATTATCAGTCTACTCCCTTTCTGTACTCCTGATTCTATTATATTCACCAGTTTATTCTGTTGATCAGATTTTTAATTCACTTAATTTTTAGATTCATTTGTTGACAGATGTGTATTTGTTGTTCATAATTTTTTGTCTTTTACCTTTTTCTTCTTCCTCTTCTAAAAGGGTACCTTTCAGCATTTCATATAATACTGGTTTGGAGTTGATGAACTCCTTTAGCTTTTTCTTCTCTGTGAAGGTCTTTATCTGCCCTTCAATTCTGAATGATAGCTTTGCTGGATAGATTATTCTTGGTTGTAGGTTCTTGTTCATCACGTTGAATATTTCTTGCCACTCCCGTCTGGCCTGCATCGTTTCTGTTGAGAAATCAGCTGACAGTCGTATGGGTGCTCCCTTGTAGGTAATAAACTGTTTTTCTCTTGCTGCTTTTAATATTCTCTCTTTCTCTTTTGCTTTTGGTATTTTAATTATGATGTGTCTTGGTGTAGTCCTCTTTGGGTTCCTTTTCTTTGGGGTTCTGTGTGCTTCCTCGACTTGTAAGTCTATTTCTTTTACCAGATGTGGGAAGTTTTCAGTCATTATTTCTTTAAACAGGTTTTCAGTATCTTGCTCTCTCTCTTCTTCTGGCACCCCCACAATTCTGATGTTGGTACGCTTGAAGCTGTCCCAGAGGCTCCTTACATTATCATCACATTTTTGGATTCTTTTCTCTTCTTGCTTTTCCAGTTGAATGTTTTCTGCTTCTTTATATTTCAAATTTTTGACTTGATTCTTGCCTTTCTCTAGTCTGCTGTTAGTACTCTGCATAATAGTTTTCATTTCAGTCAGTGTCTTTATCATCTTCTCTTGGGTCTCACTAAATTTATCCATCTTTTCTAGCATATTCTTGCAAAACCTTATAAGCGTGGTTTTGAACTCTATATCCAGTCGTTTTTTTTCCCTCCATTTCTTTTGCTTGTAATCCCTTCCCTTGTCTCGGCATTTTCACTGTGCCAGGGAAACTTCTGTGCTGGATTCAGCCGAAGAAACCTCTGCTGAGCTTGGGAGGGTGGAGTCTCAGGGCTTAAGGGACCGCCTTGCCTTCCAGTCGGCCCCGCCCTCCACGGCCCCTGAGTCTCACGTGACTGAGTAATGGCTGGAGCGGTCCTTGTGCTCGCGCGCACCCGCAGCGCCTCGCCTCTCACTGCTGCCTTTCCGGCTCCCCTGCGAACCAGGACCACACGAGTCTAGGTCCCCAGGGTTTCGCCCAAAACAGGGGCTCAGTGGACTCAGAAGTGGCGCAGTTGGGAGGGTCTGTCTCCCGCCCACTCGCGAAAGCCAGCGGCACAATCAGCAATCCGTCCTCCGCGTGGTGCCATGCGCCACCAGACCTCCGATCCTTTGCAACTCCCCTAAATTTCCGTGCACTTCTCCCTTTTCACAGTCCAAACTCCCCCCGTATGAGTTTCAGCTAGATCTGGGGTTTAGTGTCGTAAGATAAGGGGTTCAATGCCGTTGGGAGTCTCCGTCTCCCTCCTGCCAGAGAAAGCCAGCCAGGTACTCCGGCACCCGCTCTCTCAGTGCGCGTCTCCGTACCTCAGCTTTTTGCAGCTCCTCTGGGTCTCCGCGAGCCCCCCTCTTTCCCTCTAGTTGTAGAACTTCCACTCAGCCAGCTTTCGTGTGGTTCTGGATGATGTCCGTTCTGTCTTTTAGTTGTAGTTTTGAAATTGTTGTGCGAGGCAGCAGTATAGGTGTTTACCTATGCCGCCATCTTGGATTCTCCAGGTGTACAATTTTTGTCCAGTGTCTTCCTATACCCGCCACACCCTCTTCCCTGAGAATTGTCAGTCCACTCGCTTTCTATGCCCCTGATCCTACTATATTCACCAGTTTATTCTGTTCTTCAAACTTTTTATTCACTTGATTTTTAGATTCACTTGTTGATAGATATGTGTTTATTGTCACTTTGTTGCTCATAGTTTTTGTCTTTACCTTTTTCTTCTTCTTCCTCTTCTTAAAGAGTATCCTTCAGCATCTACACTAATAAAAGGGAAACATGTAAATTAACCATCACTAGCTACACTCACAAGCCATGCCCAGTCAATCATGAGTGAGTATGCAAATTAACCCAGATGGCGGCCAGTCATGGAGGGAGCAGGAGGCTTGGATTTCCCTGGTGATGGAGGAAGTCAAACTTTCTGGTTGCTCTGGTTGGCCCTGGCCTCCACTCAAGGCTACAAAGTTTCAATTATAGAAGATAAATAAATCCCAATAAAAATAGCTGTGGCCATGGAGCGAGCAGGAGGCTTGGTTTCCCTGGCAGTGGAGGAAATCAAACTCCCTGGCCTGCCCTGGCCTCCTCTCAATTATAGAAGATAAATAAATCCCCAGATCCCAGGGCCTCTGCCTGGGTCACTGGGGGGTATGGCTGTCCTGTAAACCACCACAGGCCCTTCACCCAGGCTACCCCATGCACCAAGGGAACCCCCACCCTGATCTGGTATACCCTTCAGGGCAAACCAGCTGGTGCTCACTCATGCACCAGGCCTCTATCCTATCTAATAAAAGAGTAATATGCAAATTGACCATCACTCCAACACACAAGATGGCTGTTCCTATGTGGTCAAAGATCCTGCCCCCATGTGGACACAAGATCGCCATAACAAGATAGCCAACAGGGGAGGGCAGTTGGGAGTGATTTCATGCACTGGGTCTCAGTTTCATATAATACTGGTTTGACGGTAATGAATTCCATTAGTTTTTTCTTATCTGTGAAGCTCTTTATCTGACTTTTAATTCTAAATGATAACTTTGCCGGGTAGAGTAATATTAGTAGTAGGTTCTTACTATTCATCACTTTGAATATTCTTTGCCACTCCCTTCTGGTCTGCATAGTTTCTATTGAGAAATCAGTTGACAGTCGTATGGGTACTCCCTTATAGGTAACTGTTTTTCTCTAGCTGCTTTTAATATTCTCTCTTTGTCTTTTGCTCTTGGCATTTTAATTATGATGTGTTTTGGTGTGGTCCTCTTTGGATTCTTTTTGAGGTTTTGTGCACTTCCTGGACTTGTAAGTCTATTTATTTCACTAGGTAGGGGAAGTTTTCTGTCATTATTTCTTCAATTAGGTTTTCAATATCTTGCTTTCTCTCTTTTCCTGACACCCACATAATTCTGATGTTGGTATGCTTGAAGTTGTCCCAGAGGCTCCTTACACCATCTTCATATTTTTGGATTCTTTTTTCTTTTTTCTTTTCTGGTTGGGTGTTTTTTTGCTTCTTTGTATTTCAAATCTTTGATTTGATTCTTGGGATCTAGTTTCCTGTTGGATCTCTGTATATTATTCTTTATTTCAGTCAATGTATGCTTAATTTCTAGTTGGTCCTTTTTCATATTCTCCAAGGTCTCACTAAATTTATCATTGGTTTCTAGAAGATTCTTGAAAAACCTTATAACCATGGTTTTGAACCTTATATTCAGTAGTTTTCTTTCCTCCATTTCTTTCTTTTTTTTAATTAAATCTTTATTATTCAGATTATTACATTTGTTTCTCTTTTTTCTCCTCCATAGCACCCCTCCACCCAACTCCCACCCTTCCCTCTGCCCTTACTTCCCTCCCATTGACCTCATCCATAGGTGTATGATTTTTGTCCAGTCTCTCCCTGTATACCCCTCACCCCTGAGAATTATCAGTCTACTCCCTTTCTGTGCTCCTGATTCTATTATATTCACCAGTTTATTCTGTTGATCAAATTTTTAATTCACTTAATTTTTAGATTCACTTGTTGATAGATATGTATTTGTTGTTCATAATTTTTTGTCTTTTACCTTTTTCTTCTTCCTCTTCTAAAAGAGTACCTTTCAGCATTTCATATAATACTGGTTTGGAGTTGATGAACTCCTTTAGCTTTTTCTTCTCTGTGAAGCTCTTTATCTGCCCTTCAATTCTGAATGATAGCTTTGCTGGATAGATTATTCTTGGTTGTAGGTTCGTGCTATTCATCACGTTGAATATTTCTTGCCACTCCCGTCTGGCCTGCATCGTTTCTGTTGAGAAATCAGCTGACAGTCGTATGGGTGCTCCCTTGTAGGTAATGAACTGTTTTTTTCTTGCTGCTTTTAAGATTCTCTCTTTGTCTTTTGCTCTTGGTATTTTAATTATGATGTGTCTTGGTGTGGTCCTCTTTGGATTCCTTTTATATGGGGTTCTGTGTGCTTCCTGGACTTGTAAGTCTATTTCTTTTACCAGATGTGGGAAGTTTTCAGTCATTATTTA
>JAAGEH010002525.1:10010944-10050295 GCA_011751065.1 Lasiurus cinereus
TGCCACTCCCGTCTGGCCTGCATCGTTTCTGTTGAGAAATCAGCTGACAGTCGTATGGGTGCTCCCTTGTAGGTAATGAACTGTTTTTTTCTTGCTGCTTTTAAGATTCTCTCTTTGTCTTTTGCTCTTGGTATTTTAATTATGATGTGTCTTGGTGTGGTCCTCTTTGAATTCCTTTTATATGGGGTTCTGTGTGCTTCCTGGACTTGTAAGTCTATTTCTTTTACCAGATGTGGGAAGTTTTCAGTCATTATTTCTTTAAATAGGTTTTCAGTATCTTGCTCTCTTTCTTCTTCTGGCACCTCCACAATTCTGATGTTGGTACGCTTGAAGCTGTCCCAGAGGCTCCTTACATTATGTTCACATTTTTGTATTCTCTTCTCTTCTTGCTTTTCCAGTTGAATGTTTTCTGCTTCTTTATATTTCAAATTTTTGACTTGATTCTTGCTTTTCTCTAGTCTGCTGTTAGGACTCTGTATAATATTTTTTATTTCAGTCAGTGTCTCTAGTTGGTCCTTTTTCATCTCCTCTAGGCTCTCGCTAATTTTATCCATCTTTTCTAGCATATTCTTGAAAAACCTTATAAGCATGGTTTTGAACTCTATATCCAGTCGTTTTTTTTCCCCTCTATTTCTTTTGTTTGTGATCCCTTCCCTTGTCTCGGCATTTTCACTATGCCGGGAGAACTGTGTTGGATTCAGCCTTATGATACCAGACTTGCAAAACCGAAGAAGCCTCTGTTGAGCTTGGGATGGGTGGAGTCTCGGGGCTTAAGTGACCACATTGCCTTTCAGTCGGCCCCACCCACCACGGCCCCTGAGTCTCACGTGACTGGGTAATCGCTGGAGCGGTCCTTGTGCATGTGCGCCCGCAGTGCCTCTAGACTGCTGCCTTTCTGGCTCTAGGATCACATGAGTCTAGGTCCCCAGGGTTTCACCTGAAATAGGGGCTTAGTGGAGTCAGAAGTGGCACAGTTGGGAGGGTCTGTCTCCCGCCCACTCGCGAAAGCCAGCGGCACAATCAGCAGTCTGTCCTCTGCACAGTGCCATGCGTGCCACCAGCCCTCTGATCTTTTGTGACTCCCCTAAATTTCCGTGCACCTCTCCCTTTTCACAGATCAAACTCCCCCTGTATGAGTTTCGGCTGGATCTGGGGTTTAGTGTCGTAAGATAGGGGTTCAATGCCTTTGAGAGTCCTCGTTTCCCTCTCGCCAGAGAAAGCCAGCCAGGTACTCCTGCACCCGCTCTCTCCATGGGCGCGTGTCTCCATAGCTCAGCTTTTTGCAGCTCCTCTGGGTCTCCGTGAGCCCCTCTCTTTCCTTTTAGTTGTAGAACTTCCACTTAGCCAGCTTTCCTGTGGTTCTGGATGATGTCCGTTCTTGTCTTTTAGTTGTAGTTTTGAAATTGTTGTGCGAGGCAGCAGTGTAGGTGTTTACCTATGCCGCCATCTTGGATCTCCCTCCATTTCTTTCATTTGTGACCTGTTTCTTTGTCTCTGCATTTTGGCTGCTTCCCTGTGTTGATAGTGTGGCTTTGTGTGCTAAGTGTCCTACAGGGCCCAGTGGCTCAGCCTCCCTAATTACCTGAGGTGGGACACTCTTGGTGCACCCCTTTGTGGGCTGTGTGCACAGTCTTGTTGTAGTTAAGCCTTGATTGTTGTTGGTATTATTGGGAGAAATTGACCTCCAGGCCAATTGGCTTGATCAGTTGTATCTATGATGGGAGAACTTCTGTGCTGGAGACTCCTTTATGGGGCAAGACTTGCTTCAGTGGGGCTTTGGTGTTCACTGAGTCTGCCCCCTGAGTGTGTCCCTTATGAATCTGAAGAGTTGTAGTCTGGATGCTCTCTCTCTGACCACTGGCTACAATGGCTCTTGGATCTCTAAGGAGAGAGGCCACTCAGCAGGACCTACAGAGAGATCTGCAGATCCCTTTTCTTTGTTTGGGGTTTGGAGATGCCTAATGAGGCTGAGCTGTAAAGCAATGCAAGCTGCTTTCCAGCCTTGGGTCTTCTTTTGAGGGCACTAGGGCTCTTTGACCCAGCTGCAGTGCATTAGGCCAGGCCATTCATATGCAAAAGCCTCTGTGCCCAAATTGGATGGGGCGCGGTCTCAGGGATTCACCAGGGTGGAGCAAACAGCAATGGCTGACCGTCAGCCCTGCCTGGAAGAGGTTCTGTGTTTCTGTGTCCCGTGACACAATGCAAGAACAATGATCACTACAAGCACCTCTGAGAGAAGGCCAACCTCAAGTTCTGCCTGATGCCAGACAGTCCAGTTTCTCCCCGTATGAGTCTGGGTCTCCAGAGTCCACCTGGAGCTGGAGTTCAGAACAGTTGGGAGCTTGTGCATCCCTCCCCATTGAAAAAGACAACAGCGTACTCAGTTGCCAGCCCTTTCTGTGCACTTCACTTCTGCACCTCCACTCCTTCTCCAAATCTCAGTGTGCTTTTCTCTTTCCTTCTAGTTCTAGAATTTCCATAGTCTTCCCGTGGTTCTGGATGATACCTGTTTTGTCTTTTAGTTGGAGTTTTGAAGCGGTTGAGCAAGGCTGCAAGTTCAGGTGTTTACTTATGCCGCTATCTTAGTTTCTCTCTGGGGCAAGTTTTGATTGAAGGGTTTTGGAACTTGGTCAATTATGGTATAGAATTAAGAGAAAGCACAAAGCCAATTCCAATCTGGCAGGGTTTGACTGGCGAGTTCTGTATTTATTGGTATTTGGTCCAAGCTTGAGATAATCTTTATTGAAGGACCATTTGCTTCATGAAGGGCCCCAGCGGCCGCACTTCCATTTCTTGAGTTCCTTAGACTGAAGGTTCTTGGTTCTGGGGTCATCCCGAGGATAGAGGTGGCACAAGCACAGTGCTGTCTGTAAAGTAACTCACGGGTTGCATTACCCACCAGTTCGCTTTAAGGGAGCAGGACTGTTTTAGGCTGGTCGCTGTGATTTTTGTTCTGCTTCACTCCCCTGAGGACCCTCTGGGCTGACAGCACAGTCTGCCTCTGCATGGGGATGGCTGGAAATGTCAGAAGGAGCCAGCTAGAAGCACCCTCTCAGTCCACAAAGGCTGGGCATTGATAGAAAATACTGCCTATTCACCACCCCTTAGGCAGAGATTCTGAGGGGTGTTCTGCACCATGTGATGGTGTGATGATGCTCCATGGTGCATCCTGGCTGCCTGCTCCTCCCTGCCTGTCTCACTTTCCTACTTTTCCTGATGATATATCTGGATCTCCTCCCAAATAGAGTATTTGCACTAGGATCTTGGTGTGATGGCTCCTTTTAGGTGTTGACTTCACTGGACTTGACCCTTGAGCCGGAACATTGTTCTACTCCTACCCTCAGGCTCCTGGGTCTGGAATCTGCACCAGTAGCTCCCTGGTTCTCAGGCCTTCATGTTACACCATCAGCTTTCCTGACTCTCCGGCTCATAGATGGCAGATTGCAGGACTTCTCAGTCTCTATAACTGTTTGAGCCAATACCTTATGATGAATACATATATATCCCATTGGTTCTGTTCTCTGGAGAACCCTGACCAATACACCTTGTCTCAGGGCCTGCTCCTGGGGAACCCAACCAAAGACAGCCAGCCACCTGAGACTTTATAATGACATCTCTACTCTGGGGACATCCCTGTGAAGCCTTTCTTTAGGGGATCTTGTCAAGATTGAAATAGCTGGACAGCTGTGGAGAAGTAGAGGGCGAACTGCCTTTAAAGCCAGGACTCTGTTCAAATCCTAGCATTGTCTCTTGCCACCTGCATAAGCATGGGCACCAACTAAACCTGCCTAGCCTCAGATTCCATTTGTACAATGAGAGGCATAATCTTTTGCTCACGAGGCTACAGGGAGTCTAAAAAAACAACAAAACAAAACCCCAACATCTTTGTATGTGAAAGTATTTTATAAGTTAATAAAGCATGCAATTAATTTCATAATTGAAAGGCAGCATGACCAGGACAATAACAGACTTTGGGGTCAAACACAGCTCTTGGTCAACTCACATGATCACTTTGTGACTCATCTCCTCATCAACCAGATGGGTGCATTTTTTAGAGCACTACAAATGTATCAGTTAGGATACAGAGCTGTAACAAAGAGTTCCCAAATTCTGTGACTTTAAGTATATAGAAGTTTATTTCTCTTGCACAAGAATCTTAAGGTGAATGCCTCAAGCCTGGAATTTCTACTCTGTGAGATTTAAGGATCCCGGTCCCTTCTACTCTGTTGCTCTGCCAACATCAGCTCGGCAAAAGTGGGCTCCCAGCAACACATCTACAGAAGGGGACTAGCAATTCCTTTTAAGGAGGTGACATGAAAGATTCATATGTCACCTGTTTATTTCCCATTGGCTATATTTCATCACATGGTCAAATCTAGTTGCAAGAGAAGTTGGGAGATATAATTTCTATCTATATGCATCTCATTAAACTTTGGAGAAGGTTCTATTATTAAAAGGAGAAGAGAGTGTCCTAACCTGTTTGGCTCAGTGGATAGAGCATTGGCCTGTGGACTGAAGGGTCCCAGTTTTGATTCTAGTCAAAAGCATGCACCTTGGTTGTGGACACATCCCCAGTAGGGGATGTGCAGGAGGCAGCTGATCAATGTTTCTCTCTCATCAGTAATTCTAACTCTCTATCCCTCTCCCTTCCTTTTGATAAAAAAAAATCAATAAAGTATATATTAAAAAAAATAAAGGAGAAGAGAGGATACTGAGAAGCAACTAGCAATTTCTGCAATGGGGCAACTTCCACCTCACTGGATTGTGGTGAAACTTAAATGAAATTCTGTCTGTCAGGAGCCAGCACATGGCACATCCATAATGATTTCATCACTTATTTGCCTTTATTGTTGTAGCAGGACACAGAGGCTGGAATCCAGAAGATAAGACGGGATGGGGGCATCGGTATGGGTGGTGATCCCCTCATAGCACTCCTTGCAAAGCGAAACACTCTTCACTTCCCTGGTCCCAGTGTGTGACCCGCCCTGGACTCCAGTCCTGTGGGCATCCCAGCCCAGGATCCCGAGCCCATCTTAGTGAACATATCTATACAGGCAGGCTATTGTCAGAGGAATTCAACATTGGTTGGGCCTGTCATGGAGAACACATTAATTCATTAAATCCAGGCTCACCTTTTAAGTCCTCTGGAGACTCTCTAACCACCTGCTTCAGTAAACTTCCATCTGGAGGGACTCTTCATTTGTGGGATGGCTGAAGGAAGGAGAAAAGAAAGAAACCTAGAAATGAAAGGGATGATAGACAAGTAATAGCTCATGTACAAGCTCTGATTTCCAGTCCTTCCTTCGCCTTGGACTTGCTGGATGACCTTCAGCATCCCTCGGGCCTCTCTGGTTCTCCTCTTTTCGCATCTTACTCTGGTTTCTATGAGTCTAAGGCAGACCAACCAATAAATGTCCATTCACCTCACCTGGCTGTGCTTTTCCTAGGTTTATTTTACAGGAAAAATTCATATTTGGGTTCAGTTTAGCTTGGATGTAGGAATAAAGATGGGTGAATCATTCAGTCTAGCAGAGCTTATTGAGTACCTACTATGCACCAGGCCCTGTCATCCTGGGCTCAAGGAGCTCAGTTAGAGAGTAGTGGACAAGCAAAAATGCATGCCTGCAGATAACTATAATGCAGCCAGTGAGAGATGGAGGGTAGACTGAGGATGTCAGAGCTGATTATGCCCAGACATTTTAGAAAATGGGCAGCAGTTTGTATTAGTGATAACAATAAAATGGGTGCTTTAAAAAAAAAATTTTAGTGATTTTTTACAAAGAGGAAGTTAGAGAGAAACATTGATGAGAGAGAAACATTGATCAGCCGCCTCCTGCACAACCCCCACTGGGGATGTGCCTGAAACCAAGGTACATGCCCTCTACCGGAACCCGGGACCTTTCAGTTCGCAGGCTGACGCTCTATCCACTAAGCCAAACCGGTTTTGGCAAAAGGGCGCTTATTAAATCTTGACTGTGTGTCGGACTCCGAGCTGAGGGATTTGTAAGCAGTATCTCATTAGTCTCCCCTTTAGCTCCAGGAGGTAGGTTCTACTAGTCACACCAGTTTATAAATGAGGAAGCCAAGAATCAGAGAGGTTAAGTAACTTGCATCAAGTCACCCAGCTAGTAAGAGGCACAGTTGGGATGTGAAGGCAGGCTTTGCTGTCAGCCAACAATAGTCCCATCCTAGCTCATAGCCTGTTTTATTTGTGATAGGGATGGTGTGGCATACAAAGCTGAAAATAGTTTTGATCCGGTCTTTTACTGAAAAAGTATGCTGAATCTTGCTTTATGATGTTAAACCATGTAATTCTCACAACAACCTGATTGTCATCTCCCTTTATACTAGGTGGGGAAATTGAGACACAGTGAGGTAAAGTTTCTTGTCCAAAGTCACACAGCAGAGCTGGGATTAGCGCTCTGGCCAATCTGATTCAGAGTTTGTGCTCTAACCATTGAGACCCATATTATCCTTACAGTCCTACCAGCAAAGTCTGCTCCTTACGTTTAATTTTCACGTTCTGTTTAGCACGAGGAAGAGAAAAAGGTAGTTGTTAGAACTGGCAATGAGCAGATGTCAAAATATTTTCTGCAGCACCAGAAATGTGCATGGAGAAGGAAAATTGCGCGGACCAGAACTTTCAATATTTGTCTTTGTAGTGACCACATAACAGGAGCTTTGGCAGCTTGCCCAAAACGAGCTGAAGGCTGAAAAAGCTGGTTATTATAGTACCCAGCTCACAGAGTTGCTGCAAGGATCACACGAGGGAATATGTGCAAAATGCTCAGAGGTATGTCTGAGATCCACATAGGCATTTGCTACTGTGCGTCCTCAAGAACTGTTCCCAAGGAATATTCGTAATCCATAGCAGTATCTCATTCACTCATCGGCTTCCCTCTCGGGCCTAGGTCTTTGCATGGGTTGTTCTCCCTGCCTGGATTCTCTCACTTGCAAGCAAGCCGGGTGTCTGCCCAGCTCTTCTTGAATGTGCCAGGGTCTCCATGCAGTAGGTTGTACACGCATGCTCTCCCTCTACTACAGCCACAGTCCTCCACTGCTTTATAGATTACATCTAGGCTTGTCTAGAGCAATTCTGAGTCTTGGTGATTGCTTCCTCGTTCACTGAGTTAGAACTTATCTGGTTCCCTGCTTTAGAATCACACAGATGTGCAGACCATGCCTCTGCCGCCAGACCTCCTGGGTTCAAACCCCAGCCCGCTCTTTTCTAGCTCTATAACTGCAAGCAAAGTGCTTATCCTCAACAAGCCTCAGCTTCCTCATCTGTAAAATGGGGAGGGATTTATTATCTACCATCTGGTTGTTGCGGGATTGAACAGAGTGAGCCTGTAAAGTACTCAATAAAGACATGCCAGCCTTTATTGCTGCTGCTGTTATTATTTTGTTGCTATGACTTCTCCTTGGCATCAAGTGTTGTTGCAAATCCCCAAGCTTGGACATTTTTAAAAACTTGTTTGTATCCCCTCCCCCTCAGCCCCCGTATTCCACACCAGCATCATTAAAAGAGTTGTAAAGAGCCCTAGGCAGTTTGGCTCAGTGGATTGAGTGTTGGCCTGTGCACTGAAAGGTCCCAGGTTTAATTCTGGTCAAGGGCACATGCCTGGGTTGTGGGCTTGATCCTCAGTGGGGGACTTGCAGGAGGCAGCCAATTTATGATTCTCTCTCATCATTGATGTTTTTTTCTCCCTCTCCTTCCTTCCTCTCTGAAATCAATAAAAATATATATTAAAAAAATAAAGTAAAAGAGCTGTAAAGAAACCAGCCAGAATTTGTTGGGATTCTGAAGCCTTGTCTCCATCAGAATGAAAGTCTTGGAGGAGATAAAAGAGCTGCCTCTTGTGAAGCCATCACTGAAGTGCTGTAAGTGATCAAATTATGGACCATCAAAGGAGAATGGGTGGCGGGGGAGGAAGGGCGGCTGCTCACTTCCCCTTGCAGATGGCACCACTTGTTAATTTACGTGTCATTGTTCTGCAGGCACTTAGGGACCAGGGAAATGACACTTTCCCATGCTGTGATAGAATAAATCTCGAGTGGAATACGTGAGCTAAGGAGTGGAAATCACTTTGCACAGAATCTGGCACCTGATAAACACTTTGCAAATGTTGGCTGGTATGCCTCTGCAGAATGAAAGCTGCTCCTGCCAGGGCCATGGTGTTAAATACCTGTGGTGTATGGAAGGGCAACCAGAATGTGACCTTGAAATTAGATCATTTTGAATTATCTGGTTGGCCCCAAATTCTATGACAAGTGGACTTAGGAGAGGAGACAACCCAGAAGAGCACATGATGTGATGATCGGGGAGAGGCTGAAGTGATGCAAGCCAATGACTGGTTCCCTGCTGTAGAACTACACATCTGCCACCAGATGCCAATATGCATTCCATTTACAACAAAAGGAATGTCTGTGGACACTGGGGCTACCATAACAAAATGCCATAGACTGGGAGGCTGAAGCAACAGAAGCCTATTTCTCACAGTTCTGGAGACTGGAAGTCCAAGATCAAGGTGCTGGCCAATTTGGCTCCTGGTGAGAGCCCTCTTCCTATCTTGCAGATGGCTGTCCCTCTGTGCTTAAGCAAAGAGAAAAAGAGATCTTTCTCTTCTTATAGGGACACTAATCCCACCAGGAGGGCCCCAGCCTCATGGTCTCATCTCACCCTAGCCACCTTCCAAAGGCCCCAGCTCCAAATGCTATCACATTGCGGGATAGGACTTCAACATATAAAATTTGAGGTAAGGGACACAAACATTTAGTCCATGACAGAAAGGAAGCTGATTTTTGAAAGGAAGGCTAGGTGGCAGTTTAGATTCAGTGCCTTCTCCTCAAAAGACCATGCAGTCTCTGTTGCAACTACTCAAGTCTAAAGTTGTGGGAAAACAGTGACAGATGGTATGTAAATGAATCGATGAGGCCGTGTTCTGATAAAACTATATTTACAAAAACAGCTGGTCCTGGAAACAACCAAAAATGTCCATCAACAGACAAATGGATAAACGAAACATGGTTTAAACACACAATGGAATAGTATGCAGCCATAAAAAGGAATGAAGCACTGATACATGCTCTGATAAGGATGAACCTCAAAATTATTATACTCAGTGAAAGAAGCCAGTCACAAGAGGTCATATATTGTAGGTTTCCATTCATATGAAATAGTCACAACAGACAAATCCAAAGGTACAGAAAGTAGATCAGTGGCTGCCAGGAGCTGGGGAGAGGGGGGATCAGGAATGGCTGCTTCACGGTGCTGGGTTTCCTTTTGGAGTGATGAAAATGTTTTGGAATTAGATAGAGGTGTTGCTTGCACAAGAACGTGAAGACACTAATAAATTGCAACTTTCAAATGGATAATTTTATGTGATATGAATTTCACCTCAATAACCAGGAAAGGCAGTAAATAGGGCTGGACTCTGGGTTGTAGTTTGCTGACTCCAAGACTACATAATCTTCGAGGTAGTGTGCAGATCTAAAATTTTTCAATGGGAGAGGAAGTAGGCATTTTAAGATGTGGGAACCCATTTCATGTCCAGCGTAGTTCAGGGTTTGGGTTCTGGAGGAGGCTGCACACAAATGAAAAGAGACTAGGAAAGTATTTATTCGGGAATATTAGGGGGCCAGGTGGGAGCCTACCTTTAGTAGGAAGACTACCCACTGCTCTGGCTTTGCTATCCCTTTTATTGAGACTATGGGATACACCCATAGCCTTTAGGAAGGAAATTTCAATAACAAAAATACATAAGACAAACAGAGATGGAGGCTGCTTCAGCTAACAATGTTTCAACTAAACAGTGAGTTGTTAGAGCAATTAAGGTTGTTGACCAGCCTTTCAAGTTTCCTGTCCACATCATTCTATTAGTGAAACAATGTTCGGTTTCTGGCATCTCCCCCATTTCTTTCCTCTAAAAAATCTTGCATCTGCAGACTAGAAATAAACATATAAGAACAAAAAATAAGACAAGCAACAATGGCTATGCTGAGAGGTAAATGAATCAGTTTGTAGTAAGTTTCTTTTTGGGCCAACAGTTTTTTGAGTCCCAGTTTCAATGTCCAAGAAATAATGACTGAAAACTTCCCACATCTGATGAAAGAAATAGACTTTTTTTTTTGAGTCCCAATTTCAATGTCCAACAGGTGTGTTTTTTTTAAATTAAATCTTTATTATTCAGATTATTACATTTGTTTCTCTTTTTTCCCCTCCATAGCTCCCCTCCACCCAGCTTGTTGATAGATATGTATTTGTTGTTCATAATTTTTTACCTTTTACCTTTTTTCTTCTTTCTTTTCTTCAAGCATTTCATATAATACTGGTTTGGAGTTGATGAACTCCTTTAGCTTTTTCTTATCTGTGAAGCTCTTTATCTGCCCTTCAATTCTGAATGTTAGCTTTGCTGGATAGAGTATTCTTGGTTGTAGGTTCTTGCTGTTTATCACTTTGAATATTTCTTGCCACTCCCATCTGGCCTGCATAGTTTCTGTTGAGAAATTAGCTGACAATCATATGGGTGCTCCCTTCTAGGTAATTAACTGTTTTTCTCTTGCTGCTTTTAATATTCTCTTTGTCTTTTGCTCTTAAATTATGATGTGTCTTGGTGTAGTCCTCTTTGGATTCCTTTTATATAGAGTTCTGTGTGCTTCCTGGACTTTTAAGTCTATTTCTTTTATCAGATGTGGGAAGTTTTCAGTCATTATTTCTTGAAATAGGTTTTCAATATCTTGCTCTCTCTCGTCTTCTGGCACCCCCACAATTCTGATGTTGGTACACTTGAAGCTGTCCCAGAGGCTCTTTATATTATCTTCACATTTTTAGATTCTTTTTTCTTCTTGCTTTTCCAGTTGAGTGTTTTCTGATTCTTTATATTTCGAATTTTTGACTTGATTCTTGCCTTCCTCTAGTCTGCTGTTAGGTCTTTGTATAATATTTTTTATTTCAGTCAGTGTATGTTTAATTTCTAGTTGGTCCTTTTTCATCTCTAGTTGGTCCTTTTTCATCTCCTCTTGGGTCTTGCTAAATTTATCCATCTTTTCTAGGATATTCTTGAAAAACCTTATAAGCGTGGTTTTGAACTCTATATCCAGTCGTTTGTTTTCCTCCATTTCTTTTGTTTGTGATCTCTTCCTTTGTCTCTGCATTTTCACTATGCCAGGAGAACTTCTGTGTTGGATTCAGCCTTATGATACCAGACTTGCAAAACTGCAAAAGCCTCTCTGTTGAGCTTGGGATGGGTAGAGTCTCAGGGCTTAAGGGACCGCCTTGCCTTTCAGTCAGTCTCATCCTCCACAGCCCCTGGGTCTCACGTGTCTCTGGGTAATCGCTGGAGCAGTCCCTGTGTGCGCATGCGAGGTGCCTCTAGACTGCTGCCTTTCTGGTTCCTCTGCACTCCGGGACCATAGGAATCTGGGTCCCCAGGGTTTTGCCCAAAACTGGGGTTTAGTGGAGTTAGAAGTGGCTCAGTTGGGAGGCTCTGTCTCCTGCCCACTTGTGAAAGCCAGCGGCACAATCAGCAGTTGGTCTTCTGTGTGCAGTGCTGTGCGCGCCACCAGACTTCTGCCCTTCTGTGGCTCCCCTAAATTTCCGTGCACTTCTCCCTTTTCACAGTCCAAACTCCTCCTGTATAAGTTTCGGCTGGACCTAGGGTTCAGTGCTGTGGGATAAGGGGTTCAATGCCGTTGGGAGTCTTTGTCTCCCTCCCACCAGAGAAAGCCAGCCAGGTACTCCGACACCCACTCTCTCCATGCACGTGTCTCTGTACCTCAGCTTTTTGCAGCTCTTCTGAGTATCCGTGAGCCCCACTCTTTCCTTCTAGTTGTAGAATTTCCACTCAGCCAGCTTTCCTGTGGTTCTGGATGCTGTCCATTCTGTCTTTTAGTTGTAATTTGGAAATTATTGTGTGAGGCAGCAGTGTATGTATTTACCTATGCCGCCATCTTGGATTCTCCCCATTAGTTTTTTTTTTTTAATTTTTTTAATTAAAAAAATTTTTTTAAATCTTTTTTCTTCTTCTTCTTTTTATTTTCTTTGGTGTGGTTGTTGTTGGTGGTGGTGGGTGGTGGTGGTAGTGGTGATCCCATTAGTTTTTTGAGTGTACATGTCAGCAATGATATTTCAGTTCTGGATGGTGGACAAATGGTGGCAATGCAGGTCCGACCCTCTCTGGTTTGGTCCTGCAGCGATGCACAGCTGCTGACTGCTAGAATGGCAAGGAGTCATCAGCATCTTCCATCTTTGGACCGTTTCTCCTCTTGTCTTCATAGCTGGAGCATTCTTATCAATTCCTCTCCGTTGTAGGAATCCACATGATCTTGGAGTTGTTTTCTGAAAATATACAAACATATTCTTGACCAGAAGTTATTAAAGGAATTTCTTTTTTATAAATTTGACTTGGGATTCTTTTTATTTTTGCCCAAATGATTTTCCTTTGGCTTCTTTTGATACTATGTGTATTTTTCATGGGTGTTTTGCTGTTAGCATTACAAATGAAAATTATTTTTCAAAGTAAAAATTTTTTTCTAGATGTAATTTACTTATAAGATACTTTTCCTTATATAATATTACTCCACTATCCCTCCCTCCCCCCCTTTTATTTAATTATTAGGGGGACGTTTGGAAAATTTTTATCGTGCAGTCCTGATAAATTAAAATTTAATTTTTTTGCACAAAAATATGACTGCTTTAGATTTATTGCATGTTAAGCAATTTTACCACACGATGAACTATCAATAGAAATTTTAGTTAATACTTTAGGAACAACTTTTTTCCAGTACAATTAAATTTTCTTGAATATTCACTTATTTCAATTAGCCAATTTAAATTAATCTGAAAGCTTGATTACTTTTTTACTATCAAATTTAATACTCTACCAACAATCTTAGATTACCCTGTAAATATTTAGTGGAAAGGATTATTTGCATTCTTGAGTAGGCTCTGAGCATTCCTGGTGGTAGGCTGAATTTAGATATAGGGCAGCGGCTATCGGCCAAGACTTTGTCTGTTACCTGGGTCCCAATCTAAGCTGGGCGTGGGAAGCGAAGTAGCCATAGGGCAGGAGACCTCCCTCAGAAAGGTCAAGGGTTCAAGCCCCTGCAATGTTGGGGCGGGGTGAGAATCTGTGCCCCACCTCTGTTGATCTTCAAGTTCTCTCTTGATGCGCCCTCTGTGAATGTGCCCATCTTAGGTTGTTTCTTCCCTGAGGAATCTTGCCCGTCTTTGGCTAACCAGCCATCCTCTGGGGTCAAGCAGGGTGTTGTGGGGGTCAGTTCTGTCTCCTTCGTAGCCTATGCCCCTGTGGCCTCCACGCCCAGTACTTGCCTTAGGATTCCCTCGCCTGCTGGCAAGGCCCTGGCACTGATCACATATCTTGGGGAACCCAGGTTTCTTCTCCAAGGGGGGCCCAGCTCACACCATTGGGTGAGAGATAGATCCATGGTACCAGTCACCATGAGGCTTCAACCTCAGCATGAACAGAAAGTTCAGGCAACAGCTGTGGGAGGGTTCTTCATGGCAAAAAGGGCAAGAAGGGCCAATATAGAATGCTGAAGTGCCTTCCCACTGCCTTAATTCCTTTCATTTTTTTTTTTAAATTGCTGCCAAACATTCAAAGAATTAGATTGTAAGTGTGTTTGGGATATTTATACAATATACTGTTGTAAAATATCAAAAAGTATAATGACATTGTAGAATAATATCATGTAAGGATATTCTTTGCTCTGGGCCATGGCAATTCAATTTTAAAGTGGCTGTCAATTTCTTTTTTATACAGACAATATCTTAGTTACTTTATTAGAATACTTAATCAAATTGCTTACAAAGACATTGGCTTTTCATTTAGATGAAAACCTTGATTTAAGTAATTAAAGTAGGTATCTTCATTTAAAAAGCAAAACAAATTTTTTTAAATTAAATCTTTATTATTCAGATTACATTTGTTTCTCTTTTTTCCCCTCCATAGCACCCCTCCACCCAGCTCCCACCCCTCCCTCTGCCCTTAGCTCCCTCCCATTGATCTCATCCATAGGTGTATGATTTTTGTCCAGTCTCTCCCTGTACACCCCTCACCCCTTCCCCCCTGAGAATTATCAGTCCACTCCCTTTCTGTGCTCCTGATTCTATTATATTCACCAGTTTATTCTGTTCATCAAATTTTTAATTCACTTAATTTTTAGATTCACTTGTTGATAGATATGTATTTGTTGTTCATAATTTTTTGTCTTTTACCTTTTTCTTCTTCCTCTTCTAAAAGAGTACCTTTCAGCATTTCATATAATACTGGTTTGGAGTTGATGAACTCCTTTAGCTTTTTCTTCTCTGTGAAGCTCTTTATCTGCCCTTCAATTCTGAATGATAGCTTTGCTGGATAGATTATTCTTGGTTGTAGGTTCTTGGTATTCATTACATTGAATATTTCTTGCCACTCCCACCTGGCCTGCATCGTTTCTGTTGAGAAATCAGCTGACAGTCGTATGGGTGCTCCCTTGTAGGTAATAAACTGTTTTTCTCTTGCTGCTTTTAATATTCTCTCTTTCTCTTTTGCTCTTGGCATTTTAATTATGATGTGTCTTGGTGTAGTCCTCTTTGGATTCCTTTTATATAGGGTTCTGTGTGCTTCCTGGACTTGTAAGTCTATTTCTTTTACCAGATGTGGGAAGTTTTCAGTCATTATTTCTTTAAACAGGTTTTCAGTATCTTGCTGTCTCTCTTCTTCTGGCACCCCCACAATTCTGATGTCGGTACGCTGAAAGCTGTCCCAGAGTCTCCTTACATTATGTTCACATTTTTGGATTCTTTTCTCTTCTTGCTTTTCCAGTTGAATGTTGTCTGCTTCTTTATATTTCAAATTTTTTACTTGATTCTTGCCTTTCTCTAGTCTGCTGTTAGGACTCTGTATAATATTTTTTTATTTCAGTCAGTGTATGTTTAATTTCTATTTGGTCCTTTATCATCTTTAGTAGGACCTTTTCCATCTCTAGTTGGCTCTTTTGTATCGCTAGTTGGTCCTTTTTCATCTCCTCTTGGGTCTCACTAAATTTATCGAATTTTTCTAGCATATTCTTGAAAAACCTTATAAGCGTGTTTTTGAACTCTATATCCAGTCTTTTTTTTTCCCTCCATTTCTTTTGTTTGTGATCCCTTCCCTTGTCTTGGCATTTTCACTATGCCGGGGAAACTTCTGTGTTGGATTCAGCCTTATGATACCAGATGCAAAACTGAAGAAGCCTCTGTTGAGCTTGGGAGGGGTGGAGTCTCAGGGCTTAAGGGACTGCCTTGCCTTCCAGTCGGCCCCGCCCTCCATGGCCCCTGAGTCTCACGTGACTGGGTAATCCCTGGAGAGGTCCTTGTGCGCGCTCGCACCCGCAGTGCCTCTAACCGCTGCCTTTCCAGCTCCCCTGAGCACTAGGACCACATGAGTCTAGGTCCCCAGGGTTTCACCCGAAACAGGGGCTTAGTGGAGTCAGAAGTGGCACAGTTTGGAGGGTCTGTCTCCCTCCCACTCGCAAAAGCCAGCGGCAAAATCAGCAATCTGTCCTGTGCACAGCACTGTCCGCGTGCGAGACCATACCTGATCTGCGACTCCCCTAAATTTCCGTGCACCTCTCCCTTTTCACAGTCCAAACTCACCCCGTATGAGTTTCGCTGGATCTGGGGTTTAGTGTCGTAAAATAAAAGGTTCAATGCTGTTGGGAGTCTCCGTTTCCCTCCCACCAGAGAAAGCCAGCCAGGTCCTCCGGCACCCGCTCTCTCAGCGTGCGCGTCTCAGTACCTCGGCTTTTTGCAGCTCCTCTGGGTCTCCGTGAACCCCTCTCTTTCCTTCTAGCTGTAGAACTTACACTCCGCCAGCTTTCCTGTGGTTCTGGATGATGTCCGTTCTGTCTTTTAGTTGTAGTTTTGAAATTGTTGTGCGAGGCAGCAGTGTAGGTGTTTACCTATGCCGCCATCTTGGATTCCTCATGCCTGAATCTTGAACTTTTAAAGCTGACAAGTCAAATATTTAGTAGTTCCTAGATTAATAACACAAAATACAAGACACACTTTTTCCTGGAGAAAGGAGACTTTAAATTAGCATAATGGGAGCGTGGGCTTTCATACTGGGTCACCACGAGTCTCTCCCTTCCCACATATCCTGCTTACTTTGGGGAAAGCATCAGTAACAGATCTGGCCAAATTTCTTTTCATGCTTAAAAGATAAAGACAGATCTTAATTTTTTTTCTTTTTCCACTTTCTGAAGTAATAACTAGCACTTAATTTGGCCAAGATTTGCATTTCCCTGCAAGTTCTATAACTTTAAAATGAAACTTTAAGTAATCTCATTGCAGGAGAGCAGATAACCTTGCCTCTCCTACCACCTTTGAAGTTCTCTGCACCAGAGGCGGTTTCAGCAGTGGAGTTTCACTTATTACAGATTTTAATACAAATTAAGATTTTATTTTGAACAAAAACCACATTATTTAAGCATGCATACCAAAAATCTATAAAAAAGTTTACTTTATATTTATAACCTAATTCTTTCCCATTAGCCTGGCAGAAAAAGACGTTCCCACCCTACTTACAGATCGAAACTCTGCAGTAAGTCCATGGGCTTTGTGTGCAGTGAATTTCCCTCACCTTTTTCTTGATGAATTTTTCCCTCACCTTTTTCTCTGTGAATTTTCCACACCTTTTCTTGGTGTATTTTTCCTCCTTCACTGTTAGGCGAGAAATATCTTCTCCAGACATCCCGCAGTCAGGCGTCAAATGTGGGCAGGAAACCTTTTCACATCCCCGAATTGGGTGCCAGATGTGAGAACCCCTTTCACGTATCCTGTGGCTCAGGGTTCCCGTTCAGGGTTCGGGTTCTGGAGGAGTCCGCACACAAATGAAAAGAGACTAGAAAAGTAAAAGGAATATTGAAGGGGGGGATGGGGGACAGGCAGGAGCCTACCTCTAGTGAGAAGACTACCCACTGCTCTGGCCTTCCTATCCCTTTTATAGAGACTATGGGATACACCCATAGCCTTTAGGCAGGAAATTCTAATAACAAAAATACATAAGACAAACAGAGTTGGAGGCTGCTTCAGCTAACAATGTTTCAACTAAACAGTGAGTGGTTAGAGCAATTAAGGTTGTTGACCAGCCTTCCAGGTTTCCTGTCCACATCTTTCTATTAATGAAACAGTGTTCAATTTCTGGCATTAAGAGACTTTCTAATTCTTTCTTTCTTTCTTTCTTTCTTTCTTTCTTTCTTTCTTTCTTTCTTTCTGTCTTTCTTTCTTTCTTTCTTTCTTTCTTTCTTTCTTTCTTTCTTTCTTTCTTTCTTTCTTTCTTTCTTTGTTTCTTTCTTTCTTTCTTTCTTCCTGCAGACTCTAACTTGGAGCTTGTGCTACTGTTTCAGAGAGAAGCAGCTGGTTTTAAATGCTAAAGTGATCCTGTCCCAGTCTGGTTTGGTAGCTTGGTTGATTGGAGCATCTTCCTGATGTGCCAGAGTTGCATGTTCGATCCCCAGTTAGGGCCCATGAAAGTATCAAAGAATGGATGTATAAGTAAGTAGAACAACAAATCAATGTAAAAAAAAAATCCTGCAGAATTCTAACAGGAGCTGCAAAGGGAGCCTGCATGTGTAGTAAAACATTTTCTAGTAGCCACATTAAAAATGTAAAGAAACAGATGAGATCAATTTTCCCATTTTTAATATTTGTTTATTTATTTATTATTATTTTTAGCCCAAAATGAAGCATACCAACATATCTTGTTAACTTTACTTTCTATTTTTATTATACAATCTTATGGACTTGATTTTTCTTCTTGCTTAAATTGTTTCTTCAAGATTTTCATTGAGGTCCATCCTTATATATAAAAAAACCTTATATAATAAAAGGCTAATATGCAAATTGACCAAGGGTGGAACGACTGGTTGCTTTAGTGATCACCAGAGGGCAGACATTCAATGCAGGAGCTGCCCACAGTGGTCAGTGTGCTCCTACAGGGGGAGCGCCACTCAGTCAGAAGCCCTAGCTGGACTCACGGCTGCTGAGAGCAGTGGCAGTAGAGGGAACCTCTCCCTCCTCCACAGCAGCTCTAAGGGCTTAAGACATCAGTCGGACATCCCTGAGGGCTCCCGGTCTTCGAGGGCTCCCTTCCCTCAATTTCGTGCACCAGGCCTCCAGTATATATAGAAAAACAAAAATTACAGACTGTCACATTTCAGTGTTTTAACACTTTGAATTTATTGGTTGTAACCCTGCATCCACTTTTATATTGAAAAAACCTGAGTTGAATCCTATTCTTTTTTTCTATATCTTAGACTTCGTTGTGGTGAGATGAATATTAAGAATATATTTTCTTGAACACAATATATACCAAATATCATCACCTCAACATGCAACCAACATAAAAATTATTAATAAGATATTTTGAATCATTTTTTTGGTCTGAAGTCCCTGAAGTCTGTTGTCTATTTTACTCTCACAGCATAGATTAATTCAATCCAGTCCCATTTCAAGTGCTTCAAACCACCAAGGCTGTGGCTTCCATATTGGACTACACGGGCCCAGTGTTTCAGATCTGCTATAATCTGATCTCCAGTCCTGTGGGTGCTCATTAGATGATCAGGAAATCTTTGCTTGAATGTACCCAGTGGTTCATTTTTGCCACATAAAAGGCAGCAGACTGGTTTTCTGGAAATCCTAGTTATTAGAAAGTGCTTCTTTATATACAGTGGAAGTTGCTTCTCTCTAAGCTCCAGACAGTGGTTCTTATCCTATCTTCTGGGCTGGATGAGTTCGTAACCTTTTCCCCTGACAGCTCCACAGGGGCCTCAAGATGGTGATTTGTAATCCCCCCTCCCTGCTCGATCAATGGCTCAGCTCAGCAAACATTTATCAAGCTCTCACCATGCTGAGCTCACCACCGGAAGGAAGGTTATACCAAGACAGAGAGGTGGGTGGCGGCTTTTTCCTCTCAGACCCGAAGGAGCACCTGCTGCTTAAGTTTTTCCAGAGAAACATTGCCCAGACCACAGCCTATGATGCAGGTGGCATCTGCAATTCCAGGGTGACCATCTCCATAGTTCTCATTCATTTTCCTTCTCTTTGTGGACAAGTCTGAGGTCAGAATCACTTGAGTTGGAAAGGTTGCCCAAAGGATACTGATGAAATATTAGAGCAAAAAGAAGGAAGTCCAGCAATGACCACAGTAACAGTGACAACAACACACTCATTGTGCACTCACTTTCTCCTCAGAGTCTCCTAACATCCCTCAGAATAGGTGTTCTTTTCTGCTTTATCAGGATGACAGAGTTGTAGCTAAGAGAGGTGGAGTAGCTCGCCCAAGTCACAGCTGGGCGAGGGAGGCACTGGGAACTAAATACCCACCTGTCTGTATCCTAAACCCATATTTTCCTCCCATAGATATCCAAATAAGCCACAATAGAGATTAAATTCTGCATTTAGCCTGCCATTTCTCCCTCCCTTCCTCCCTCCCTCTTTTTCTCCCTCCTTTTCTGAGACATTTCATGCCAACCAGTGAGGGTGCAAAGCAGGCCCAATGTCAGACTGTGAGCAATACTCAGTCCAGTAGGAAGGGCTTAGAGCCACAGGAAAACTAAGGAGACTAACTTCAGATGCCCATTCTTTGTTTACTGTGATATTTACAATGATAATCTGGGGAGGCAACAGGGGCTGTGATAGAAAGGAAGGATCTGGGATCAGCACCTCCCTGCTCTGGTTCAGCCTTGGGGGCCCCCAATGGACCCCCTGTTAGGCTTCAGGACACTCCATTCTTCTCATTGAGGAATTTCTCTTCTGTGAAAGGGGCATGAAAAAAAAGGAAGAGAGGAAGGCAGAAATAAAGCTGTGTCAGCGTTTACTGTTGGGACAAAGGGAGGTGATGTTTGTGCAGGCACTTGGCAATGGTGAAAGTCATGGGTAGTGGTTATGGTGACGGTTGTTTTAGGGTAGATTATGTGAAATTGCTAACATTAGACCATAGCCAATCTACAAAAATGGTGATTTCAATCAGTTCAACCTTAGTACTTGCTGAAGTTTTTACCAGCTAATCATCCATCTGACATGATATGATAACCAAATTTTCCAAAAGCTAGGAATTGATCTTTGAATAGAACATTAAACAAACAAAAATAAACACTAAACCACCCCCAATAGCAAGACTATTATCTAGTTTTTTTCCAAGTATAGAGTGTGTGCCATTCACTGGGCATGAAAAAATCATTCTAGGTGGTCACCAGACCTGACATGACATTACTTCAAATAACTTCAAATTTTATAGTGAGAACCAATCCTCTTTCAATTTTCTCTCATTCCTCTGATTTCTCAAAGCTGAAGGTCCCAGGGTGGTGTCATCAGCCTTTAACTCTTGCTAACCTCCCGTTTAGACAAGACAGAACAGGCCTCAGACTCAGACCTTCAGGGGCCCTGATATCTAGGTTTCACTGTGTTTACTTTTACAGCTGATTAGGGAAAAGAATACCAGTTTTTAAAGGTCTTACTGGAAAAGTTATTTATTTAGGTAAGAAGAGCAATTTCCTTTAAAGAAAAATACTAATCACAAATATTGCCCCACATGGTGAAGGTGATATGAACCTTCTCATGTTAGAAGGTATTGCCCTAATTAAAGGTCTGAGTGTGTGTGTGGGTGTGTTCCAATCACATGTCCCACAAGTTTACTTTTCTAACCATAGAGGAAGTTCCTGTGATTCAAGTGTTTATGAACCAAGGTAAATAATTTTGAATAGCAAACAGCAGTGCATAATTAAAATCCCTCAACAATTAAAGGGCAAAGCTATCATCTGTTATGAAACATACACTGGAGTTAGTAAGGCAGCAAGAAGGTTTTTTTAGGAACTCATCAAACTGTATCAACAGTTCCAAACCTAAGCGAAATTTCTCTCTTCTTTTGGTAGGCAATGGCTAGCCAGATGAGCTTAACTTGTCTTTGAACCTGCCTTGCCATTGGCAATCACATTTAATGAGGAGAATGTGTAGAGAAGAGATAGGTACCTCAAATCCATTCTTAACTGAAGAATCAGAATGAAATCAGCCATGCATAGGATGCCTACTGAAATCTCATAATCACAGGCAAGAGGCTGAGGGAGAATCTTTTATAGTACAGAGAAATCAAAATGACAAAGCTCGTTTGAAAAGCTGTGTCCCTTTCAAAAATATTAGGTCCTCCTACAAGATATCTAGCTTGGATTTTGAAAAAACATCAAGACATCAATGACATGAGAGTTAAAACAAAGCAGTGGGGCAGTTCTAGGTTAAAGGAGATGAAAGAGATATGACTACTAAGTAAAATACATGCCCTTTGATTGGATTCTGGGTTTTAAAAATACCCGGAAAGACAATACTGGGACGGTTGGGAAGAGGTTAGTATGGGCTGCATATAAGTAGTAGTATATTACTGTTAAATCTCTTGGGTGTGATAGTGGTATTATTGCACAGTGCACTATGTTGGAAAATGCGTTTGTTCTTAGGAAATACATGCTGAAATACCAGGATGCTAAAAGTTACTTTCAAATAGTTCAGCAAGAAAATATACAGAGAGATAAGCAGATATGATCAATTGTTAATGATGGATAAATGGTTATCCTAGACTTTCATTAGTCTATTCTATTAACTTTTCTATAAGTTGAGACATTTTCAAAATAAAGAGTTGTGAAAAATTCCTCAATTTCACTGATGGGCTGGGGGGAGGTGGGGTCAGACTCCTTGGTTTGTGGTTTCCTTGCTTCTATGGAAATGAAAACTTGGCAATTTAAATAGAACTCCTCAGACATTCTGGTGTCAGTGAATGAGTTCTCTTTAGCACATTCTCTGTGCGAACAAGGCTCATGGGGAAAACAATTATCTTCTGGCTTCAGAGGCATTCAGACCAGGGCAGCTCCCCTTGTATGGTGGATTTTCTTCTCTGCTGGATCATGCTCTCCTGCCTCCCAGGTGTCTCAGGCTTAGCCACCTCCCTCTCTCATCAGGACAATGATTCTGAGGATCTAAGCAGGTTGACTAATAAATAGCACACGTGCTCATGCTCCTATGCATGTATCTATGGGAGACATCACGAGTTGATTTCAACACAATGATCCAGACAGACACAACTAATAAATTGCAGAGAAACAGTCTCTTGACAACCTGTAAACCACCCCTGCCCTTTGCCCTAGTTGTCAAGCAAAGCAAGCCCAAGTCTGAGTCACTCTAAACTTGGTACAGATAGTTTCCTGGTCCTCATTGCAACTCATTTCTACCCAACATAATGAAAACAAAACTCTTTCTGGACTAAAATCCCTTTTAAATATTTAGTGGGACCCTGGGGTGCTCCTGTGTGTTCACCAGGAATTGGCTACCACATCTGGGGAAGCTGCTGCTCCCATGGATCCTGATACCCAACTGATGGGAGCTGCATTCTCTCTGCCTGGAGCGCCACTTGTCTATTCTCCTGGCATGGGAATTTCTTCCAGCTAGTCCACTGGGCCCTTGGTGCCAACTCTTTAAAAAATAACTTTATTGCCTGGCTGGTATGGCTTGGTGGTTGAGGCCAACCTATGAACCAGGAGATCACAGTTTGATTCCTAGTTAGGACACATTCCCAGGGTGTGGGCTCTATCTCCAGTAGGGAGCATACAGGAGGCAACCAATTAATAGTTCTCTCTCACAATTAATGTTTCTATCTCTCCATCTTCCTTCCTCTAATATATTTTAAAATATATTAAAAATAACTTTATGAAGGTATAGTTTGCATATTGTATAATTAATTCAATGCAAGTGTAGCTTTTTAGTAAACTTACCAAGTTGTGCACCTATAGTCACTGCTCTGATGGGATCCCTCATGCTCAGGCCTTTAGACTGAGGCCTTTAGAATCAGAATGGGACTCACACCATTGGCACCCCCAATTCTCAGGCCTTTGGGTTTGGATTGGAACTATATCACCATCTTTGCTGGGTTTCCAGCAAGCAGATAGCTGATTGTGGGACTTCTCAGCCTCCACAATCATGTGAGCCAATCCTGCGCATACTAAATCTTCCTACATACTTATGTATATACTAGAGGCCTAGTGCAAGAAATTCATGCATGGGGGGGGGAATCCCTTCAGCCCAGCCTGCACCTTCTCCAATCCAGGACCCCTTGGGGAATATCCAACTGCCAGTTTAGGGCCTTGAGATTAAGCCTAAACTGGCAGTCGGACATCCCTCTCACAATCCTGGCCCTCTGGCTCCTAATTGCTCACATACCTGCCTCCCTGGTTGCCCCTAACTGCCATCCTCCTCCCCCACCCCCGCTGGTCTGATCACCTCTCATTGCCTCTGCATGCTGGTCTGATTGCCCCTAACTGCTCTCCCTGCTGGCCTGCTCTCCCCTAACTTTCCCCTCCTACTGCCAGCCAGGTTGCCCCCAACTGCCCCCCTGCTGATCTGGTCACCCTACACAGCCTGCTTGTTCAGTCATTTGGTTGTCCCTCACTAATCTCCCTGCCAGCCTGGTCGTAGGCAGCCATCTTGTGAGGGCATGAGAGTCAATTTTCATATTACCTCTTTATTATATAGGACTAGAGGCCTGATGCACAAAATTTATGCAAGGGGCTTGGCCCTTGCAGTCCTGGCTTCATCCGAAAGGTCATCTGGATGGTGGTTCTGCTGTTTGGTCTAATTAGCATATTAGCTCTTTATTATATAGGATCCTCTTGATCTGTTTCTCTGGAGATTCCTGACTAATACAGATGACACGCTGAAGAGTCATTTTTCATTTCCATCTCTGTGAATAAAGAGAAGAAGAAAGCACAGATGTGCTCTGGATTGCTACATGACTGTCCCATGGCTGGGGTCTGCAGGAGGGCCTGGGTCTCCATGTGCAGCTGGTGGTGTCATTAAAGGTACCTTTTTGCTTATTTTTCTGTGGTTAATCCTGGTATCAGAATGTGCAGGAGACACCCCAGCAGATGAAATAGAGGCAATACCAATGGAGAGAAGTACCTGGAGAAATGTTCCATAGACAGGAATCGGGGTCTCCTTATCCAAGCAAACATGGTTGAATCACAAGATCTTGGAGCTGGAGGAGATGGGAGGCACAGTGGGAAAGTTATGCACATCAGCCTGGAATATTTATTAAACCCCTGTTTTTTGCTGGGCCATGTTGCTTTTCTGCTCTGGAGAGCCCATACTCAAAGAATCCTCTTTCAGTATCTGAGGCTGGACCACCTCTATATTATCCCTGAAACATGACCCTCCTTCCTCAACTGGATCACCTTCAGAGACGGAATGCTTGCTGCCTCACCTGGGTCAGGGGAGACAAGATAAAGCTCTCCTGTGGAAATACCACCATGTGCAGAGATGATGCCTGCATTCTGACGAAAAGCATAAGGAAGAGTATGCATCTTCTTCACTTACTTTTTCTAAATGTCAGGCTCCTTTTACAGTGGGGAATGCAGGTGGCAGGGTTTGGATCTCTTTCCTTTGGCTGTTTTATTTTGTTACAAGAAGTTTCTGGAACAATCTTTTAATTTTGCTGGCATACTTGATTACTTACTTATTTATTCATTTACTTATTTTTTGTTAATCCTCACCTGAGGGTATATTTTTCTATTGATTTTTAGAGAGAGTGAAAGGGAGGGGTAGAAACATCGATGTGAGAGACGCATTGATTGGTTACCTCCTGCATGAACCCTGTCCAGGGCCGGGCATCGAGCCTGCAACTGAGGTACATACCCTTGACCATAACTGAACTCTTGACCCTTCAGTCCAAGACTGACACTCTACCTACTGAGCCAAACTGGCCAGGGATGGCATACTTGATTATTATACTTTGGATTCTCTTCTCACTAATTCAATCAGGCTTTTGCCACTCAACAGAGTTCAAGATTTTTTGTGTTTCTTTTTTTGTTGTTTGTAATATGTATCTTACTAGGCCTTTTCTGACTAATGATCTAAGTACCCTTCCAGTCATTCTTCATCACCTCATCCTATTTTTTTGGGGGAAGAGGAGGCACTATATTTTTTGGTATTGAGTGATTAATTGACATCAGAGTCTTTCCCCACTTTCTCATCCCAGGATTCCCAGTGCCTGACACACAATAGGTGCTCAATACATTGGGTTCAATGGGTTAATGAATAACAAATATTTTTCTTGGGAAATGTTCCTCATTCTCATTCTCAGTCTCCCTCAGTAGAGGGTACTCTTTGAAGGTAGGACCATCATTCAGTCATCTCTATACCTGCCGTATCTCTTTGTCTGGCATTTAATAGGAACTCATAGAGGGCAAATCTAGGTTTGAGAATCCTGGAGTTTACAAAATTTGGGGGGCCTTGTTTAGGTAACAGAATGCAGAATTACAAATATCATATTAGGTAGAAGGCATTAGAAGGGACCCATCTAAGAGAGGGCCCCTGAAGCTAAAGATTTCTTAATTTCATGGAAAAACCATTTCTAGAGCTCATTAAATGTCAGCTGAATGAGTGGATGAGTCAAAGGTAGATTTTAAATTCGTGATTTGACTGGTTTCACTTTCAGTGGGTAGAAACACAAAGAGAAATGCAAGAATAGGATAGAACGACCTACCCATTTTATTCTTGCACATAATTAGGATATATTTTTTTGATCTTTCCAACTTAAGGCAGTTCCCACCTCAGGTCTGTGTCCAACAGGAAAGAAAATAATAGGCACAGTGGCATCGCGAGGCCTCTCTGTGAGGCAGTTGGTGTTTCTGCCTTCTTGCTCTCTATTCCCCTGCTTTTGCTGACAGCACAGCCATTTCCTTTTGGAGAAGCATCCCCTGCCTCCCAGAGAGGGGTATACACCCCAGGCCAGTCAAGTTAGCATGTTTCAATCCCAGCTCCAGTCACTTAATGAAGTCACTTCCATATTCTGTGCTGTGTACTAGACACTAGGCTAAGCATTTTACGAACGTATACATTTTATCTTCGCCACAAGCTTTGGAGGGAAGTAGAATTACTTTTCCTATTTTACAGCTGGAAAAATGAAAGCACAGAAGGGTGAAGGCTATTGTCCAAGGTCCCCAGCAGGCAAGTGGTGGAGCAGGGATCCGAACCCAGATAGTCTGGCTATTGGCCAGCACATTGGGTTGCATCTCAATTAGTTCAGGTGAAGGAGAAGACAGCCAAGGCAGTCCCAAGTCTTAATCCCAAGCCTCAGAATGTAGGGGAAGATTTCTCTTTCCAGAGGAACAGTCGCAGTTAAGACAATGAAAGCTGGACATTTCCATGGCCACCGTGTAGAGCCGGAGAAGGTTATTGCTACCTGGAGAGAGATGGGGATCTTCCTGTGGAGACCTTGAGGAGGCTGTTGGCACCCCATTTCAGCCCATGCATGAGGGTCTACCTCCAGGCTTCTCACACACATGAGCCAAGATATTCCCTTTATTGCTTAAGACAGTTTGAGTTGGGTTTTCTTTTTTTTGTATCTGATCTCAAAACTTTTCATAGAAGGACTGGAAGAAGAATTTGGGCCTGGAAAGGAATGAGTCCTCTCTTCCTGCTGGCAGCTGGTATATGGAAAGCATGTATAGGCTGATGGCATGGATTTGATTCCCAAATGAGTTATCCTGGCCAAGTTCCTTAAGCCCTCTGAAATGGAGAAAGTTGCCTTTATGGCTGGTGGGTGTGGCTTTAATAAGATAATGTGGGCAAGAGCTGCTGGCATGTAGTACGTGCGTCACACACAAGTCCTCTGTCTTCTGTGTCTTCTCGAACTCTTTCTTTACTGGCTCTGTTAATCAGTTAGCATCTTCCAGAGAAACACAATCACTAGTGCGTGTAAAAACATTTTTTATAGGTAGTTAAATAAATATATATAAGCACATGTATATGTAAGTTTATATGTAAACATATATTTAAATATATATACTGTATTTACATTTCTTTAAGGAATTTAAATTCCTTGGGCAGGCAAGTCAAGGGACCTCTTGCACAATGACACAAAATCTGTAGGGCAGGCCAGCAAGCTAGGAACTCAGGCAAAGCTTTTATGTTGCAGTCTCGAGGCAGAATTCCTTCTTCTCCAGGAAACCTCAGTTTTGCCCTTGAGTCCTTCAACTGATTAGCTAAGGCCTACCTGCATTATGGAGGGTAATCTCCCTTACCTAATGTCAACTGACTGTAGATGTTAGTCATATCTATAGATTACCTCCACAGCAACATCTGGACTAGTGTTTGACCAAGACAATTAGGCCCTAGAGCCTGAACAAACTGACGTGAAATTAACTGTTCTATTTGCTGAGGCAGTTCCTGTGAGTCTCAGTTTCCCCATCTGTGAACTGGAGACTAGTCCTGGACTTGACCTTCAAGATTCTCTTCTATAAACGGGAAGAGTGGACAGGAGGGTGCAGGGGGTGAGTGAGGATGTGCCGAGGAGCAGGATGAAGATGGTTCTGAATGGAGAATCCTCACTGTTGTGGGGCAGAAGACCCTGCCAATTGAGTCCTCTTGTTCCCTGAATCCCTAAGTCATCTCAGGCAGAAGAATGTAGCATCAGAGCTTGGAGGTGGCTGTTGGCATGTACCGGAGCTATTTATGACTTCCCTGCTCTTCCACAAAGATGATTTTAGCTCCAGAAGGGAGAAAGCACAGCCCTCCTGGTGCAGCTCTGAGCACATAGACAGGCACAGTCTCTCCTAAACCTACAGAGAAGCTCTGTGCTTGCCTGGGAGGCTCTGTTGGAGGAGGAGGAGGAGGAGGAGGAGGAGGAGGAGGAGGAGGAGGAGGAGGAGGAGGAGGAGGAGGAGGAGGAGGAGAGTGACACAGATAATAACCTGTTTTGTGGGAAAGAACATACACATAGTCACACACATTTGCAAGGTGGAGCATTTACATCCTGGTTCTGATATTTCCTCACTGTTCTGGCTTGGGCAGGCAAGTCGAGGGAACTCTCTGACCCGCAATTTCTTTATCTGTGAATGGGACGTCATAGTAATAATACCTTGTATGCAGGGATGTGGTTAGGATGACACCAGATAAAACATGTGCAGGGTCTTTCATTTCCTACTATGTCTGCATGGCCTGGGGCAGTGGTTCTCAACCTTCCTAAGGCCTCGACCCTTTAATACAGTTCCTCATGTTGTGGTGACCCCCAACCATAAAATTATTTTCGTTGCTACTTCATAACTGTAAATTTGTTACTGTTATGAACTGTAATGTAAATATCTGATATGCAGGATGTATTTTCATTGTTACAAATTGAACATAATTAAAGCATAATGCTTAATCACAAAAACAATATGTAATTATATATTGTGAAATATTTATTTCTAATTACAAATAAATGAAATTTTGTCTTGAATCGTGGTGTAGCATGGGCAACAGTCTTCATATGACAACAGTAAACTACATTGCTACACTTTGCTACACTGAGGAGCAGTCTGTTGGTTCCTAAGACCATGGGAAATATGTGTTTTCTGATGGTCTTAGGTGACCACTGTGAAAGGGTCATTCGACCCCAAAGGAGTCTCGACCTACAGGTTGAGAACCACTGGCCTGGGGCTCCTGAATTTGTTCATGTTCACTTCATGTCTCCTAAGTCCCACATGCCACTCTGAGGTCAAGTTTAGCTCTCAGTCATCCTGGGTCTTGGTGTTTATGCTTATTTTTAAAATATGTTTTCACTGATTTTAGAGAGAGGAAGGGAGAGGGAGAGATAGAAACATCGATGAGAGAGAAACATCAAATGGCTGCCTTCCACTTGCCCCACACTGGGGATCAAGCCAGCAACCTGGGCATGCACCCTGACCAGGAATCAAACAGTGACCTCCTGGTTTATGGGTTGATGCTCAACCACTTAGCTGCATCAACTGGGCAGTTTATATTTATTTTTAGCAGGGAAATGTTATGCTAAGAAAGGGAAGAACTATTAATGAACATATTATTCAATAATGGGAGATAATAAGCAGCTGCCCTAATTGTATTATTCGTCTGTCACTTGAAGTTTATACAGTGATTAAAGCTCAACGTTTAAAGTATATTAAAGTGGGAGCTCAGGTTTTCAAGTGCAGGAAACAAAAAAAGAACAATTGCCTAAAAGTGGTGAAATTAACATCCCTTTATTCTTGGCCTTCTGAAGAGCTTTCTGATTACAGATCCTTCATGGCTCAGTCAGGCAGTTGAGGCCAGGGAATGAGATCATTTCCACTAAGCATTGAAATGCCTCACAGAATCATTCTTGGTATTTGAAAAGGCCAGATGGTGAGCATGAATGTTTTGAATGGTTTGAAGGTCATGGAAGGTGTATACCTTTATCCCTTAGTTACCTTAGTAACCCTGAGAGGTAGGCATTATGATGCCTGTTTTTGCAAATGGGGCACTGAGGTCCAGAAGTGATGTGACTAGTCCTAAGGGGCAGACCAGAGCAGGGAGTTGTCCCACCCACACCCAACCTGCCTGCTGAAGACCAAATGAGCTGAGAACAGGAGCATTTTAGAGACCTCCTCTGTGAAGGGTCAGGCCATGGAAATTTCAGCCTTCAAAGGGCTTTTTAAAAAAATATATGTTTTTATTGATTTTTAGAAAGAGAGGAAGGGAAAGGGATAGAGAAATAGAAACATTGATGAGAGAGAAACATCATTATTCAGGTGCCTCCTGCATGCTCTCTTCTGGGGATCGAGCCCACAACCTGGGCATGTGTTCTGACTGGAAATCGAACCGTGTGACCTACTGGTTCATAGGTCAATGCTCAACCACTGAACCATGTCTGCCGGGGGAAAGGCTCCTTTTAAACAGCCCTAGGGCACAGTGTGATGTGTTTAGGTCTGGATTGCAGCTCACAGGCCAGTCACAAGTTAGTTCTGAGCCCTGATTCTACTCTTCCTGTCCCTCCTTGTCTAAGCCTGTTTCCATTTGTGCAGAACAGCTAGGTTTCCCAAGGGCCAGTGCCCCATGAATGGGCCTGAGATGCTTGGACTTGGTAAGTAGTTATGCATCATGCTTATAGTTACTTTCTTTTATGGATAACAGGTTTGAATTCCTAATTAGGGGAGTGATATATAACCTTATTTTATAGTAAATCCATTTAAGCTTTTTAAGATTGTGTAGATATAAAAAGATTTGAATAGATAATAGAGATAGTAGCAGATATGACAATAACAATAATTGCAAAGGTTTATAGAGGGCTTACAGAGGGCCAGCCATGATTCTAAGCACTTTCTGTTTAGCTCATTTAATCCTCCAACCAATGAGGTTGGTTCCTATTAGCCCCACTGTACAATGGAGCAAACGGAGAGACAGAGACTTTTATTTATTTATTAAAAAAAATTTAAGATGGAAATCCAAGATGGCGGCATAGGTAAACACCTACACTGCTGCCTCGCACAACAATTTCAAAACTACAACTAAAAGACAGAACGGACATCATCCAGAACCACAGGAAAGCTGGCTGAGTGGAAGTTCTACAGCTAGAAGGAAAGAGAGGGGCTCACAGAGACCCAGAGGAGCTGCAAAAAGCTGAGGTACAGAGACGCGCGCTGAGAGAGCGGGTGCCGGAGTACCTGGCTGGCTTTCTCTGGTGGGAGGGAAACGGAGACTCTCAAAGGCATTGAACCCCTTATCTGACGACACTAAACCCCAGATCCAGCCGAAACTCATACGGGGGGAGTTTGGACTGTGAAAAGGGAGAAGTGCACGGAAATTTAGGGGAGTTGCAAAGGATCGGAGGTCCGGTCACGCACGGCACCACGCGGAGGACGGATTGCTGATTGTGCCGCTGGCTTTCGTGAGTGGGCAGGAGACAGACCCTCCCAACTGCGCCGCTTCTGAGTCCACTGGGCCCCAATTTTGGGCGAAACCCTGGGAACCTAGACTCGTGTGGTCCTGGTTCGCAGGGGAGCCGGAGAGGCAGCGGTTGGAGGCGCAGCGGGTGCGCGAGCACAAGGACCGCTCCAGCCATTACCCAGTCACGGGAGACTCAGGGGCCGTGGAGGGCGGGGCCGACTGGAAGGCAAGGCGGTCCCTTAAGCCCTGAGACTCCACCCTCCCAAGCTCAGCAGAGGCTTCTGCGGCTGAATCCAGCACAGAAGTTTCCCCGGCACAGTGAAAATGCCGAGACAAGGGAAGGGATTACAAGCAAAAGAAATGGAGGAAAAAAAAACGACTGGATATAGAGTTCAAAACCACGCTTATAAGGTTTTGCAAGAATATGCTAGAAAAGATGGATAAATTTAGTGAGACCCAAGAGAAGATAATAAATACACTGACTGAAATGAATACTATTACGCAGAGTACTAACAGCAGACTAGAGAAAGGCAAGGATCAAGTCAAAAATTTGAAATATAAAGAAGCAGAAAACATTCAACTGGAAAAGCAAGAAGAGAAAAGAATCCAAAAATGTGAAGATAATGTAAGGAGCCTCTGGGACAGCTTCAAGCGTACCAACATCAGAATTGTGGGGGTGCCAGAAGAAGAGAGAGAGCAAGATACTGAAAACCTGTTTAAAGAAATAATGACTGAAAACTTCCCACATCTGGTAAAAGAAATAGACTTACAAGTCGAGGAAGCACACAGAACCCCAAAGAAAAGGAACCCAAAGAGGACTACACCAAGACACATCATAATTAAAATGCCAAGAGCAAAAGAGAAAGAGAGAATATTAAAAGCAGCAAGAGAAAAACAGTTTATTACCTACAAGGGAGCACCCATACGACTGTCAGCTGATTTCTCAACAGAAACGATGCAGGCCAGACGAGAGTGGCAAGAAATATTCAACGTGATGAACAACAAGAACCTACAACCAAGAATAATCTATCCAGCAAAGCTATCATTCAGAATTGAAGGGCAGATAAAGACCTTCACAGAGAAGAAAAAGCTAAAGGAGTTCATCAACTCCAAACCAGTATTATATGAAATGCTGAAAGGTACCCTTTTAGAAGAGGAAGAAGAAAAAGGTAAAAGACAAAAAATTATGAACAACAAATACACATCTGTCAACAAGTGAATCTAAAAATTAAGTGAATTAAAAATCTGATCAACAGAATAAACTGGTGAATATAATAGAATCAGGAGCACAGAAAGGGAGTAGACTGATAATTCTCAGGAAGACAAAAATCATAAAGCATCAAACAGACTGTGAAATTATAGCAGAAAGATTAAAGTTAGGTGAGGTAAAGAAGTGATCAATCAAAGGACTTGTATGCATGCTTATAAACATAACCAATGATCACAGACACTGGGGGGTCGGGGTACGCCTGGGAGGGAGGGAGGGCAATGGGGAGATATGTATAAAAAATTAATAAAAGTTAATTTAAAAAAATTTCAAAAAAAAAAAATTTAAAATCCTAAAAAAATTTTATTTTTATTTTTAAAATCTTTATAGTTGAAAGTATGACATGTGTCCTCTTTTTTCCTGTCATGGACCTCTTCTAGCATTTGACCACTCCCTCCCAGCCCCAGGCCTTCACTGCCCCATTGTCTGTGTACATGGGTTATGCATATATGAAAGGAGTTCATTGAATGGTCTCTTCCCACCTACCTTCCCCTGCCTTCCTGGAGGGACAGAGACTCGCCAAAGTTGTGTGACTAGTAAGTGGTAGAGCTGGGATTTGAACCCAGAACCCTGACTGCAGAGTCTGTACTCTTATGTAGTTACACATGTGGGGTACAAGTGAGTGGTGGTTAGGGAACACTGGCCGGAGTTGTGTCTGGGGTGATCAGCTTGCTCCAGTTTGCTGGGATTTTCTTGGTTTTAAACCTGGAAGTTCTGTGTCCTGGGAACCCTTGTCACTTTGTTATGCCTCAGTCTTTTCCAATCTCTTCTAAGATCTCATCACTGTATATGCCAATGACACAGATTAAGTATAAATCACCAAACAAAACATGCCAGCTACCTTCTGCACACCCCCTGCTGGGGATTGAGCCCACAGCCTGGCATATGCCCTGAATGGGAATCGAGTCAATGACCTTTCGGTGCAAGGGAATGAGACCCAACCAACAGAGCCATACCAGCCAGGGCAAGGACCATGTCGTAGCTTATTGACCCAGTTTCTCCCTGATGGACATATGGATTGTGGGGAGTAAACACACACCTCTCCTAACTGTATAAGTAACATCAAGAAACCCTTGCCAAAAACAACAGAATTAAGTGCCTGACTCTTGTATGTGTAACCAACAGTGGCACTTGCCTGATGGGTATAAACAAATATACCATATTTTCATCTACGGCAGAGTAACAATTGTATTGGGATGTATGGAAATATGAAATCTTGGCACACCAGTATGGATCATGCAGCTGAAAGAGTCTTTGGCCTGGCTGGTGTGGCTCTGCTAGGTGACTCTTGCACAGAAAGGTCACTGGCTCGATTCCCATTCAGGGCACATTCCAGGTTGTGGGCCCAATCCCCAGTAGGGGGCCTTCAGAAGGTAGCCAATCGATGTTATGCTCTCTCATCAATGTTTCTCTCTTTTTCCTTCCTCTCCCTGTAAAAACCAATAAACGATTCTTAAAAAAAAAAAGTGTCCTTATTGGTGCATCTGAAATAACAGAAATAAAGATGATGGTCATGATGATGATGGCTGCTCTGTTTCTGGCATTCACTCTGTTCCAACATAGCACCAGGCACTGTGTTATGTACATTGCCTTTAATGAACTCACACAGCCCCTGTGGGTAACACCATCACTATCATCTCCATGTTACAGATGAGGAAACAGAGGCACAAAAAGGTTTTCAAAGTTGCTACGCTCATGCAGTTAGGAAGCGATGAAGTGAAGCCTTGATCCAGGGTAGGAGCTCTCAACTTGGGAGAAGACACGGTCCCTGGCATTGGTCTGGTGGGTGGAATTGTGCCCATTCTTCTTCGTGTCTGTGGAGCATCCCATAGCATGGCTGTGTCTTGGCTTATTGAACCAATTTCTCCCTGATGGACGTGCAGCTGTTCCCATGGTTTCCTGTTTTAAATAATTCTGAAGCATACATGCATGTGGCAATCTGCTAGTGCACACTGTTGAATATTTTTCCAGGATGGTGTGGTGGGCAGGATCCTAAAGACAATCCCAAGATAACGGCCTCCCGGTTATTCCAATCGAGGTATTTCTGGGGAGGGATGCTGCAGAGGTAAAGTTCCAAGTCAGTTAACCTCAGACACCAAATTTATCCAGGTGATTGTCTGATCACATGAGCCCTTGAAAAGCAGAGTTTTCTCTGGCTGGGAGAAGAGGAAGCCAGAAAGATTTGAAGCAAAAGAAGATGCAGCACGCCGCTGTTGGCTTGAAGATGGAGAGTCTATCCCAAGAGGAACTCAAGTGACCTTTAGGAGCTGAGAGTGCCTCTCAATGGGAGACTTCAGCCCTGAGCTGTAAGGACCCAAATTCTGCCCATACCAGGAACGAACATGAAAGAAGACCCGAGGTCCCTGAAAACCCAGTAGCCAGCACCGGGATTTCAGTCTGAGGGGGGACTCCACTGTGGGTGAACTTCTCACCTGAGGAACTGTATGCTAATAAGTGGGAGTTGCATTCATTGGCAATTCATTTCACAGCAACAGAAAACGAATACAGATGGTTTCTGAAAGGCAGAATCAATAGTTATCTGCACTTAAAACCTGGGTCATTCAGCAAATACGTGTTGCCCACCTGGGCCATGGGCCAGGTTCACTCCAGACTTTGGAGACTCAGCAGGTAACAATGCAATCACACATTTGAGCTTCTTGAAGCTGACATTCTGTGGGATTATCTTTTGGGAGGAGAGGCAGATAATAAAAGCAACATGTACAACATATGAAGAGCTATAGAGCTTTGTGGGTGCTGTGAGAAAAGAGAAGACAGGGAAGAGGGACAGAGTGAGCAAGAGAGCGGGACAATGTATATGTATGTGTGTGTGATTAATGTGTGACTAGGAACACATGTGGCATGTGACTAAAGACTTAAAGGGAATGAGCCATATAGAAGAGCATTCCAGGTAAAGGACATAGTAAGTGCCAAGGTCCTAAGTCAGGAACATACCTGGTGAGTTTCAAGAAGATTTTTTTTTTTTTTAATATGGGAATGGGAAGGGGGGCAGGCAGGAGCCTTCCTCTAGTGGGAAGAATACTGCCTTTCTTTGGCTTTGCCATCCCTTTTATTCAGGTTTGGGATACACCCTTTGCCTTGAGGCAGGCAATTCCAATAACAGGTAGATTATCTTATCAGTGATTATTTGGTGGGGAAGTTGCTTCAGCTACCACTGTCTCAATTAGATAGGGGGTGGCTGGCTCTGACCTTTCAGAGCTTCAAGGTTGACCAGCCTTCTGGGTTCCTTGTCCACACTTTCTATTAGTGAGACAATTATTGGTTTCTGGCATCTCCCCCATTTCTTTCCTTTAAAAAATCTTGCATGTGCAGACTAGAAATAAACATAAAAGAACAAAAAATGAGACAAGCAACAATGGCTCTGCTGAGAGGTAAATGAATCAGTCTGTACTAAGTTTCTTTCTGGGCCAACAGTTCTTTGAGTCCCAGTTTCAATGTCCAACAGTTCTTTGAGTCCCAATTTCAATGTCCAACAGTTTTTTGAGTCCCAATTTCAATGTCCAACAGTTTTTTTAGTGTACATGTCAGCAATGATATCTGAATGGTGGAAAAATAGTGGTAATACAGGTTTGACCCTCTCTGGTTTGGTCCTGGGCAACCTGCAGCGACACACAGCTGCTGACTGCTAGTATGGCAAGGCGTCATCAGCATTCAAGAAGATTTTAGGGCAGAGTGAGGAGGGTGAGAGTAGTAGGACCTGAGGTCAGAAAGGTAATGGCACCCCAGATCCTGCAAAGGCCACAGAATAGTGTCAATTATACTCTATTCCACCAAGTTTGCAGAATCCCTCTGTTCACCCTTCCACACTGGCCAATACCTGTTAAGATCAAATACAACATGTTTATCTATTGGATGGATGAACAATGGTGCCTCCATTTTCTAACTGGCATTTCTGGGTCTCCAGTGAAGTTGGAATCTTTCCTGATCTCGATGGTCCATGCTTAACTCCTTCCCTCCCCCCAGGATCTAACCCCCATATGTTACAAAGAAGAAAGCTTGATATTTCTGCATGGATCTCACAGGACATGGGATACAGAGAGGCAGTCCCAGGCTTTTTATTCCATTGAGTGTGGACACAGTTATACTCTGTAAATTTCCTCCTTCCTTCTCCCACCGACAAGCCCTCATCAGAATGCAGTGAGTGAAACTGATGCTGTATAGGAATAACCTTGAATCTACTTGAACACACATTTGCAACATTTAGCACTTTTTAAAGTTAGCAATAGATTACTTGGCAATACAGCTCACAACTGCTTGCAACACAGCACATCTTGGTTGATTATTGCTGGCAGAACATGGACAGTGTGAGTGTGTGTGTCTTGAATGAGAAAGAGCAAATCTCCATTGCCCATCTCCCTCAGAGCCATGAGTACTTATCAGGTACAAGCTACTTCAGCCCAACTCATGCATCAGCATCAGGTGACTCTGCAGCCTTGGAGTTGACTCTAGCTTAGGTGTCCTTGGGCCTTCCCCTTTCCTGCCAGCTGGGTCACCTTCCCAGGAGGTCTTCCCAGAGGGCTCTCTTGGACTGGGGCCCCAGATGGCCATTGTCAGCTGCTTAGTACCTTGGGAGTCTGGGCTTGGCCACATGAAAACAGAAGCAGAGACCAGGGTGATGTTTCTATGAGCCAAGGAAAAGCAAGATTGCCAGCAAACCAGCAGAAACTAGGAGAGAGGCCTAGAACAGACTTCTTAGAGCCCTCAGGAGGAACCAGCCCTGCTCACACCTTGATCTTGGACTTCTGGCCTCCAGAAGAATAGATAATAGATTTCTGTTGTTTGAACCACTCAGTTGATGGTACTTTGTTATGGCAGCTCCAGGACATAATACACAAACAAATGCAAGTGGTTTGGAAGAGTGGAGTGTGGAGTTTGAGGTCAGGGTATCTCAGGGACATAAATAAAGAGATAAGGGTCCTGCATTAGGTTTAAAACTTCAACTGCCCTGACATAGGAAGGGAGAGTTATGGAATAGGGACCTTGGATTTAAAATCTGGCTCTACTCTGTGATCTTGGGCTGGTTACTTAACTTCTCTGAGCCCCAGAGCAACTGTATTTCCAAAAAAGCACCATGTTATCCACTGAGAATTTATTTCTGAGGCCCATTCTATCTAATAAGAGTAATATGCAAATTAACCATCACTTCGCTACACCCAAAAGCCACGCCCACAAGCCAATCAGAAGTGAGTATGCAAATTAACTCCAACCAAGATGGCTGCAGCCACGGAGTGAGCAGGAGGGAGGCTTGGGTTTCCCTGGAGATGGAGGAAGTCAAGCTTTCCACACACCCTGGTGGGCCCAGGTCTCCACTCAAGGCTACAAAGTTTTAATTGTTGACGATAAATAAATCCCAGATACCAGGGACTCTGCTTGGGTTGCTGGCAGGCATGGCCAGCCTGCAAACCACCACAGGCTTCTCGTCCAGACCCCCCCATGCCCCAAAGGAACCCCCACCCTGATCCAGGACATCCTTCAGGGCAAACCAGCTGGCCCCTAGCCATGTGCCAGGCCTCTATCCTATCTAATAAAAGAGTAATATACAAATTGATCATCACCCCAACACACAAGATGGCTGCCCCCATGTGGTCAAAGATCCTGCCCCCATGTGGACACAAGATGGCTACCACAAGATAGCCAGCAGGGGAGGGCAGTTGGGAGGGACCAGGCCTGCAAGGGAGGGCAGCTGGGGGTGATCAAGCCTGCAGGGGAGTGGAGTTAGGTGTTGGGGGTGACCAGGACTGCAGGGAAGGACATTTCGGGGGGGTGGTCCCAGGCCTACAGGGGAGAGCAGTTGGAGAGAACCAGGCCTGCAGGGGAGGGCAGTTAGGGCAAACAGGCTGGCAGGAGAGTAGTTAGCCATCAATTAGGCTGGCAGAGGAGTGGTTAGGGGATGATCAGGCTGACAGGCAGAAGCAGGGGCAATCAAGAAAGCAGGCAGACAGGCAGGCAGGCAAGTTGTTGGGAGTCAGCAGACCTGGATTGTGAGAGGGCCGTCGGATATCCCTGAGTGGTCCCAGATTGGACAGGGTGCAGGCTGGGCTGAGGGACACTTCCCCACCCTCCCCCACATGAACAAATTTCATGCACCAGACCTCTAGTTTTATAACATAAAATCCTATAAGTGGCCAAGATCATCAAATAGAGCTGCATTATGTTTTTATAGACATCTGTTGAAGATGTAAAGCGAGGCACTTATTACAGAGGCTACAAGGTGATTGTTTCCTTAGGGGCATCTGGGCTGCCTGAGGCATTAAAACACAGTAATCTAAGAAACATGGACAGACAGCGCTGTTTTCTTTTCCTGGTGACTCAGCCTGTGGCTGCAAAGTCACCCTGCATTCTATCTTGAAAGGTGTCCTCAGAACTGCATTCAAAATAAAGGTCTCCTGTCTGGAGGGTACCAATGTCATTTTGAAGTTTTGGATGGCACAAAAATTTGTGAATGGCGAGGGTTAGGGTAGCACAGTTTCCATGGTGATGTGAGAAGTCAGCGCCAAGGGTGGTAAACATGTAGGTGGTTTTAAATGTAGGGTCTTATTTGAAGGGAGAATGGCCTTAAACTGTGTAGGGGGAGAATGGACCCTAAAGTGTATGACATTGTCATTCCAGGTGATCTGAGCTGGGATTCCTTTGACCACAGCAGTTTATGTAATGAGTACTGATGTATGTATGTGTGTGCATGTATGTATTCATGTGCCTATGTGTCTCTGTGTGTATATATGCACTTTGACATTTCCCTCAGTGTATGGGTATGTATATTTGCATAGGTGTGCATATCTGTGTATATGCATGTGTATCTGTGTGTATCTCTGTGTGTATGTGTGCCTGTGTGTCTCTGTGTTATATATGTGCTTCTACATGTCTCTGAGTGTATGGGTTGTGTATTTGCATAGGTGTATGTATGTGTTTATGTGTATATGTATGTGTGTGCAGATGTGTGTGTATATCTCTGTATGTATATCTCTTTATGTATATATATGTGCTCAAAACTCATTGTAGTACATAGAAAACCCTAAATGAGTTGTGTGTGCTAATGTATGCACATGCTCATGTATCTGGGTGCCCATGCGTACATCTCTTTGCATGTATGTTAGTGTGCATGCATATGGGTCTTTGTGTATTTATGCATGTGTATCTGTTTATGTATGCATGTTTCATATGTGTTATATGTGGTTATACAAAATGTTATAGGCTGTATGTGTGCACCTGTGTATGTGCATACATGCATCGGTGTCTTTGTATACATGTGTGTTATATATGTGACCATGTGTAAGTGTAAATATGTATATATGTATGTGCCTGTATCTCTGTGTTTGCATATGTATACCTGTGTCTCTGTGTTTGCATATGT
>JAAGEH010002525.1:10050305-10228672 GCA_011751065.1 Lasiurus cinereus
TATACCTGTGTCTCTGTGTTTGCATATGTATGCCTGTGTCTCTGTGTGTGTGTCTCTGTGTGCATGTGCTGTTATTCCCCACTCCTGCACCCTAGGCAGGCATCACTAGTCAATTACAGTAAGACTCACACTCCTTCTGTGCAGAGCTTCTCCCACTGTTGGCTGTGAACTGGGCTTGGCTGCAAGAGGAAACCACTGTGCCTTCCCAAGTCCCCAGCATCAAGGTCAAGCTGTTCAGATAGACATTCGAGGGTTTTCAGAGCCTGTCTTTCTATTTTTTGCCTCAGTCAGTTCCCTCTGCTCCATCAGGCTCATTCTTCACTGAGCTTTTGAACAGGTTTCTTCTCAGCTAACAGAGTCATTACGCATATGGTTTCTGGAATTAACCTCCATGGGGTTAGTTCCTGGTCTGAGTTGGGCAGCTTTGAGTAAATCATTTAACAACATAGCCTCACTTTCTTATTTGCAATTTACAGATGATAATAATAATATCTGCTTCACAGAGTTGATGTCAGGGCAAAAGATCATTAACGTAACGTCTCTATTACATAGAAAGCCCTAAATGAGTTGTGTGTGCTAAAGTACTATTGTAACATATGGTTGGCATCTGTTTCTCTGTTGAACATCTGTCCACTGATTCCACTATCCATCCACTTCCCATCGGCCCCTGGCCTCCCCCATTCCTTTTAAGTCACTTCCTCCTATGATCTGTCCTTTCCTGTCTTAGTCTCTCACAGGGCCACCATGTTGCCAACCTCAGGGAGGCAACATTCACCTGCTTTGCTAGAGTATGCTGGAGGGACCCACATCATAAAATACAAAGTGACAGGTGGCCCCTCATGGTGTGCTGCTGGTGGTCCTATTTCCATAGACTTCCAGTCACACAAGGGGAAAAACCCTGCCATATTCTGGAGACCAAATGCTCCTGAAGGCCAAGGTCTAGTCTTGGTCACCACTGTATTCCCAGAACCCCACACAGTGCCTGGCACATACTAGATGCTCAATTAATGTGGGTGGAATGCATGGAACAGGGAAGGTCTTTCTCTTGCAGGAATGAGGTCAACATTGGTTGTCAGTGATGGGGTAAAATGTTGAGAATAATATGGAGGATTCATGGGGTCAAGTGGAAATAGAATTGGGCAGAAAACTTCAGGCCCTCCACCTCTGCCCAGAAGGCCTCTGAACAGCTCACCCACTGCCTAATAGCTTCCTTTAGTGCCCTCTGTGGCCAGCCACCAGTGGGACAGGTTTCCCAGCCTTGGAAGTATTGCTGCTTTGGACTGGGGGCTGCCTGTGCACAGTAGGATGTGTAACAGAATCCCTGGCCTCCACCCACTAGATGCCAGTAGCTGTAACCCTGCCCCCATAACCCCTCCCCTCCCGCCACCAAGTTGTGACAATCCAAAACACCTCCAGATATGATCAAATAGTCCTAGGAAGATAGCATTACCCCAGTTAAGATATACTGGGTCCTGACTCCCTGGAGCAGCTGTGCCCTCAGGTCCTTGTTGTGGAGTAAACGTGAGTGAAGATCACTGGAGTCCAGACCAAATTAAAATTTAGGGAGCCTTTATTAGCAGGCTGGGAGTGTAGAGAGAAGCCCCGACACTTTGTGCAGGGAGCCTTTATTAGCAGGCAGGGAGTCTAGAGAGAAGCCCTGACCCTTTGTGCAGGACCACGTTTAAGCACATTTACCATATCCTGTTTTTGCAGAGCAAGCAACCCAAGACAAAACAGTTTTTCCCAAGCAAAGTCAGGGTCATGCCATTGATGATCGTGTTATTCACAGGGTTATCCTGTTCTTCAGGAAGCTGACAGTGTTCTATGAAAGAAGGCCTATGTGCTGGGAAGGGGAATCAATATAGCAAACAATCAGAGCTCCAGAGTCCAGGCTTCTGGGAGATGTCAGCACTGACAACTCTATTCTGGGGGATAGTCCATGGCCTCTCTGGAATGGGGCATGCTCAAAATTTCTCATTCTGGGTGATAGCTGCTTGGCAAGGAGTAAAAGCTGGGAAAGGCGAGTCTTGTCATTCCATTTATATAGTAAATCAGTAATTTAGGGTTTTGAGACTTGGCACAAGGGCAGCAGGGGTACTTCCGATGACTGACCCAAGTCTTAAGACATGAACTTGGACCTTGGGAGACAAAGGCAAAGGCTGGAAGCTCTCGGCTAATGTAATATCCCTTTCTGGTATCCGGTGAGTGGTGACTGAGTTACGTTGGGAGGGAAAGGGAACGGGCTACCTGGGAGATTTCTGGGATTTTGGAGATTATGAAACGTGGCCAAACCTCCCTCTTTTGAATCAGGTTAACACTCAGGACAGTGGCTTGTCAACTGGTCAGGAAAGCCTTCCAGAGCTTTCTTTCCCCCCTCCCCTCCCCTGAAGGACCCAGCTCCATGGACCCCATCTGTGCCAGACCCTCCAGGAAGGCTCATCTGACACCCATCCTTTCAAGCTGAGTTTGAGTTCTTCTGAGACCTCCATGCCCATGCTTACCCCATCACAGTCCTCAATACATCAAGTTCCACTTGGCGACTTGTCAGTCTCTGCCCCACAGCCATGGCCTCTGGTTCTTGTCCAACTCTGAACTCTCAGTGCCTACGCCTGGGCCTGCCACAGAGTAGGTGATCATCTCTTCACTCAGTGCATTTTTCTGATCACCTACCTGTGCCAGGCACAGTGATGCTCAAACAAAACTCATGTGGTAAATGTGCTTAAAAATGGTCCAGCCCCTGCCTCATGGCACTACATCTCCTGGGGGAGCCAGACACAAAAGCAGCCACAGAAGCAGTCACAAAGGTGTCAGAACAAAAATAGAGTAGGTCCATCGAGCCCAGTGGTCGGGGTTGAGCTGCATGTCATGTAGAGTGACCAATCATTTCAGTTCCCCCAGAACTGAGGGGTTTTTTGAGCTGGAGAACGTTCAGGTGAAAACCAGGAAAGTCCTGGGCAAATTAGTGCTGGCTGGTTATTTTAGCACTGGCACCAGCCTACGAGAGTTACAATATATTACACAACTGAATCCTCAGAACAACCCTGTACAGTCAGTACAGTGTAAAACCCCATTCAACAGGCCAGAACCAGGTCCTAACAATGTAGGGATGAGTGAGGGGCAGGGCTGGGTGGGAAGCCCGGATTCTGGGGCTCTGGGTAGTCTGGACTCTGGGCCTCTGATTGATTTGCTATATTGATTCCCAGGGGCTAAATGAAGGCGATGCCCATTTTTATGGTACAGTGAGCCACTAGGCTCTTTCCTGCACACGTGTGTGTGTGTGTGTGTGTGTGTGTGTGTGTGTGTGTGTTGGGGTGGGGGATCTTGAGCCTATATCTATCCATTCTCTGGAATCTGTGGGAGACTCTCAGTGTCTAAGTGGCTCCCAGGCCAGGCAATGGAACCTCTGGATTGAAGCATATCAGATTTTTATTCGGATCCTCACTTCATATTGTGAAATAAAACCTACTTGTTTTACCATAGAAGAAATGGACACCCAGAGATGAACCCAAGGTCACACAGTGATGAACTTATGACATTCAGCTCTTGATCCATTGCTGTTTTGGGTTCTGGGTTAATATACAAACTCTAACATCCAAATCATTGCTCCGCTAGTGACCAACTCTATGACCTTGGCATTAACTTTTCTAAGCCTCAATTTCCTCATTCTAGGCTTCCTCTTAGGGTTATCTGGAGGCATCAATGGGATAGTCCAGGTAAAGAAGGCTCTTAGCAGTATATGCTAAAGCTCCAGAGCACAGTGGCTGCTGCCTTTCAATTCCCCAAATACATATTCCTTTGCACGAACCAGTGCTGAAGCTAGAAGCCAAGGGATCTATGATCTTACACCCTCATGGCCAGAACCAGCCTCCAGCTTCTACAGGTTCTGAGGAGATGCCCAACTTCTGCGAACTGCATATCCCTCCTGCCTCCTGGGAGCCCATATTCCAAATGCAGCTAAAATTGGCCCTCGAACAGCTTTCACAGAGCACGTTGCAGCTTTTTTTGGGGTCTGGAGAGCCAGTTTCCATAATGAAAGTGGCACAGAAGGAGAGACCCAGCTAAAAACAGCCACCACCCAGACTGATGTTAACAGGATGCAGCCTCCCCTGTCATTTGGGGACTGTGGACGCTTCGTCTTCCGCAGCAGCTTTCCTCATCGCCATTAGGTGGCAGCATGGCAACGCGCTGCGGGGACCGCACCCCAGGACCATAACAAAGAGCCACTTGTGAAAATGATGCCCATAAAATACGCACCAGCCACAAAATTCCTCACTAAATTATTTCCCTTTTATTTGGGGCAGTTATTTGCATTGCAGGAGCTCCGCGGAAGCATCTCTTCTCAGGGTTGTCTTAGTGCCTCGGAAGCAAAGCTAAAAAATGGTCTGAGCACGGAGGTGTCCCTGCATTAGGCGTGTTTCCCCATCCCACTGGACTTAGGCCGCCATTAGGCTTTGGGTCCAATGTCATAGCTGAAGTTTTGAATTTTCCAGGGGAGGTAGCGTAGATTGGGTGGAGATGCACCAATTTGAGGCTCATAGTTCTGCCCTGGGTGGCCCGTTGCTTCCCTGTCTGGGCTTAGGCACGGAGTTTTGGCTCTGAAGTGTGGCTGCCTTGTTCTCAGGTCACTACATTGTCTGGGGAACAGGGCACTCCTGGAGTCCTCCTCCTGAGCTACAGTAGGAATAGATGAGTCACAGATGTGGACTTCTTATAGTCCTGCTGCACAAGGACTCCAGTGCCAGCTGCGTTCTCAGTGTGTCCTGGGTCAGGTATGTAGCAGCCGCCCCACAAGCAGTAACTCATGGACCTCACTGTCCTTGATGGGGGTGGCAGAAATGATCTTCAAGGCAGAGCTTCTCAAAGAGCCGGCAGCAGCATCTGTAACATCTGTGCTTGTCAGAAACTAGAATCTTCCTTCACAGGATTTCGTGACGCATTGAAGTTTGAGGAGCGCAGCTACCAGGCACCTTTCAACTCCTGAGACCTGGGATTTAACCCATGCCTATGTGAGCTCCAGAAGGAGAGACCCAGCTAAATAGCTACCAGAGAGCAGCCCTCAGGCAGCGCCTGCATTTTAGCCCTTTCTCCTGCTTTTCTCCAGCTGCCTGAGCACTCAGGTGTGATGGGAATGGGGGGTGGAGGTCCGGAAGGGGACTGATGCTGCAGAGGGCCCGGCTGCACACTACACACTTTCCTCAGCTCCCACATGTGGACCCCTGTCTCTGGCCACAGCATCCTCCCCATCACCCCAGTGACCAGAAACAATGTAGGGATGAGTGAGGGGCAGGGCTGGGTGGGAAGCCCGGATTCTGGGGCTCTGGGTAGTCTGGACTCTGGGCCTCTGATTGATTTGCTATATTGATTCCCAGGGGCTAAATGAAGGCGATGCCCATTTTTATGGGCAACCGAGGCCTTTCATGTTATTATTGTAGCATCCTGCTGGCCCGAGGCCAGGGTTCCACAGCACTTAGTGTGCGTGCAGTGCAGGTCAACACAATCCATTTGAGTAAATGAATGGATTTCTTTTCCCCGGGTCCCTTTCTGGGTCATCACCCTGGGAGCCGGACTCAGTCTCCCCTGGGTAGCCAGCTGCCTCTGGGATCCCATGCAGGCCGGAGGCTGCTGATCTCCGTGCTTGCCCAATCTCATCACTTTCATATGCAGATGCATTGCTGCAGATCTTGTTAGAATGCAGATGCGAACCGCAGGTCTGGGATGGAGCCCAAGGTTCTGCATTTATAACAAGTTCCTGGATAATACAGATCCTGCTGGGCCACGGACCACACTTTGAGTAGCAAGGATTGGCTTTGTCCAGACCAGCAGAAAGGACGAAGGGGGAGAGAAGGGAAGGCTGGAGGATGCAAACTCGTGTGCAAAGCCATCTGCATCTTATGTCCAGAGACTCTGTTTTCATTTGTTTTGGGGGCTGCCTGAGTACTGCAGTTTTTAAAAGCACCGTATCCCCACCCCGATGAACCCCATGGCAGCCAAGATTGAGAACTGAATTGGCCTGAGATCTGCTGTTGGAGTCCAGAAAGCCTATTTAACAAGAGCTGGAAGAACTGTTTTCTTTGCCTGAAGAATAGGGTGTCTCTGGGCCCAGACGCCTGAGCCCCACTGCTGGTTCCTATCTGACACAAGGCTGGGGGGACCTAGATCTTAGAGGCATCCAGGTGAGCCCACCCAGCGGGGCAGGGGTTGGATCTAACAGTGACTACATTCCACACACATTCACTCTTTTCATCTTTCAGGATACTTGGCCAGGTAGGTGTTACTACCGTGACATCACAGACCAATACACTGGGATCTGGTGAGCTTTTAATCTTTGCTTCCCTGCTGGTGTGGCTGCTCAGTGGTTGAATGTCAACCCAGGCACCAAGAAGCCATTAGTTTGAATCCTGGCCAGGCACATGCCTGTGTTGTGGACTCGATCCCCAGCAGGAGATGTGCAGGAGGCAGCCAGTCAATGGTGTTTCTCTCTCATTGATGTTTCTATCTCTCTCGTTCTCCCTAAAATCAATGAAAAATATATGAGAAGAACTTTCACCTTTGCTGAGTGCTTCACATCCATTTCCTTACTGAAACAACATGAGATACAGATATTGTCATAGCTGAAGAAGAAGAGACTCAGAGAAGTGCAGTTACATGATTAAGGTCACACAGCTCGCGGAGGAACATGAACCTGGGTTTGAGGTCCTAGAGCCCTTCCTAAAATAATCCTAAACCCCAGCTTCCCAGCCCTCTCTAACCTTCATCTCTAACACTGAGCACACATTAAAGACCAAAACCGGTAAGTGGGTGCAAGGAACCTGTAAGGTAGCGTTGTATGCAGGTTTTCCCTGATTCATCCCAGCAGCCAGAGCAGGGATAGTTCTAATTGTCATTTGAGGACACGTTGGAAATTGTGTTAGAAAAATTACTTTATGTAATGAACTCTTAGATCAATTCTTGTTGCAATGAGCTGGAATTAGATTTTTTGCTCTTCTCATATGTAATGCCTTCAATTCAATGATGAATTACTGGAGTCAGCAGTTATCTGACATTCCAGTGGCGTGCACGGCATGGTGCAGCGTCCTCGTTTGCTGGCCCGATGCGGAGGGGAAGCAGACCTAGTGGGGTGCACTTTTTAATGCAGCAGAGCTGTTTGATACAGGCTTTTACTTTATTCAGAGAGAATTAGCCATTTGAACACTTGGATTCATTTGTTTTAAAAAAATCTCTCTTAGACCACCGTGTGAATATTAATGACTCCACGCGCACACATATATTTGTGTGACTTAGGCCAAGCACACCTCCTTCCTGTGTGTCTGTTTCCTGGTCTTTTAGTGAAAGGATTAGATCAGGTAGGTTGCTGTTTGCTGAAATTCTGTAGATGGTATTAGGTGTTAAGAAAAAATGTGTGTGTGTGTGTGTGTGTGTGTGTGTGTGTGTGTGTGTTTAAAGGAAAATAATTAGAGAGATGTTAGATTTTACAATGCAAATTGTTCCTCTTCTTCTTTCTCTTTCTGCCCCAGTCCATTAAGTAAGAACTTACCCTAACAGGCCTGCCCTCCCCAGGGATTATGGGAGCAGCTTTGACCCTAAGTTCCTGTAACTGGACAGTTGAGGGAGCTTACCATTCTGTGGAGCATTTTCAAATGCTGTGCAGCACCATCCAAATGCTGACTGATCGCCCACAGTTATTTCTTACTGAGCTTGTTGGGAAACCTCCAGCGAGATACTTCAGCGAGGGCAGAGAAAGTACCTGCAGATGCACTGCCTCATTCGCTGATCTTGTATCTTCCTTGTGAGTGTTTCTCACTCTGTGGTGACCCTTCCTATCCCCAATATGATATTTTGACTAAAACACCCACTTTTTCTTATACTAATATGGCCATGTCCCCTTTATTTGGCTAGTATTTGCATGATGTATCTTTGTTCATCCCTTCACTTTAAAAATTTGTTTTAGAAACAATCTCCTTTAACGAGCTTGGAAAGGTTTGCTCTTTGCTTGCTACTTAGGCAAACCAGTTCCTTATTTTTTTCTAAATTCTTTATTGTTGAAAGTATTACATATGTCTCCCAGCCCTCTCCCGCCTTCCAGCACAGGCCCTCACCCCCCTGTTGTCTGTGTTCATTGGTTATGCTTATGTGTACGCATACAAATCCTTTGGTTGATCTCTTACATTCCTTTGCTTTCTTTTTTTAAAAATTTAATAAATATTCATTGTTCAGATTATTACAATTGTTCCTTTTTTTCCCCCATAGCTCCCTTCACCCGGTTCCCACCCCACCCTCTGCCCTTACCTCCCCGCAACTGTCCTCATCTATAGGTGTATGATTTTTGTACAGTCTCTTCCCGTGCCGCTTACACCCCTTCCTCCTGAGAATTGTCAGTCCACTTCCTTTCTATGTCTCTGATTCTATTATATTTACCAGTTTATTCTGTCCATCAGATTTTTAATTCACTTAATTTTTAGATTCACTTGTTGATAGATATGTATTTGTTGTTCATAATTTTGTCTTTACCTTTTTCTTTGTCTTCCTCTTCTAAAGAATACCTTTCAGCATTACATATAATACTGGTTTGGTGGTGATGAACTCCTTTAGCTTTTTCTTATCTGTGAAGCTCTTTATCTGACCTTTGATTCTGAATGATAGCTTTGCTTGGTAGAGTAATCTTGGTTATAGGTTCTTGCTATTCATCACTTTGAATATTTCTTGACACTCCCTTCTGGCCTGCATAGTTTCTGTTGAGAAATCAGCTCACGGTCATATGGGTGCTCCCTTATAGGTAATTAACTGTTTTTCTCCTGCTGCTTTTAATATTCTCTCTTTGTCTTTTGCTCTTGGCATTTTAAATATGATGTGTCTTGGTGTGGTCCTCTTTGGATTCCTTTTGTTTGGGGTTCTGTGCACTTCCTGGACTTGTAAGTCTATTTCTTTCACCAGGTGGGGGAAGTTTTCAGTCATTATTTCTTTAAACAGGTTTTTAGTATCTTGCTCTCTCTCGTCTTCTGGCACCGCCATTATTCTGATGTTGATACATTTGAAGTTGTCCCAGAGGCTCCTTACACTATCTTCATATTTTTGGATTCTCTTTTCTTTTTGCTTTTCTAGTTGAGTTTTGTTGTTTTTTTTGCTTTTTGGATTTCAAATCTTTGACTTGATTCTTGGGATCCTCTAGACTGCTGTTAGCTCTTTGTAAAATATTTGTTATTTCAGTCAATATATGTAGTTGGTCCTTTTTCATATCCTCAAGGGTCTCACTAAATTTATCTGCCTTTTCTAGAAAATTCTTGAAAAACCTTATAGCTGTGGTTTTGAACTTTATATCCAGTACTTTGCTTTTCCCCATTTCTTTCATTGATAGAGTGGCTTTGTGTCCTATAGGGCCCAGTGGCTCGGCCTCCCCAGTTTCCTTAGGTGGACTCTCTTGGTGCACCCCTTTATGGGCTGTGTGTGCAGTCTTGTTGTAGTTAAGTCTTGATTGTTGTTGTTATTATTGGGAAGAATAGATCTCCAGGCCAATTGGCTGTGAGGATCAGCTGTGTCTATGCTGGGAGAACTTCTGTGCTGGAGACACCCTTATGAGACAAGACTTGCAAAAGATTGTCTTAATAGGCCTTTGTGTCTCAGTGTCTTATGGTAATCACTGCAAGCATCTCTGAGAGAAAGCTGCCCTCGAGTTCTGCCCGCTGCCAGACAGTCCAGTTTCTGCCCAAATGAGTCTGGATCCCCAGAGTTTTGCCTGGACCTGGAGTTCAGTGCAGTCGGGAGCTCTTATCTCCCTCTCACTTGAGGAAACCAGCCACATACTCAGTTGCCCAACCTCTCCACACACACACCTCAGTACCTCTGCCTTCCGCAGTTCCTCTGAGTCTCAGTGTGCTTTTCTTTTTCCTGACAGTCCAGTTTCACCCCGTATGAGTCTGTCTCACCAGAGTCTTGCCTAGACCCAGAGTTCAGTGCAGTCAGGAGCTTTTGTCTCCCTCCCTCTTGAGAAAGCCAGCTGCGTACTCAGTTGCTGTCCTTTGCATGCGCACATCTCAGTACCTCTGCCTCCTGCAGCTTCTCTGAGGCTCAGTGTGCTCTTCTCTTTCCTTCTAGTTGTAGAATTTCCACTCAGCCAGCTTTCCTGTGGTTCTAGATGATGTATATTTTGTCCTTTAGTTGTAGTTTTTAAATTGTTGTGCTAGGCAGCAGTTTAGGTGTTTACCTATGCTGCCATCTTGGTTTCTCCCCTTCCTTCACTTTCAATCCTTCTGTTTTTATATTTTAGTTTTATTTTTTAAAAGAGTGTATAGGTGGATTGCCCCCCACTGCAATCTGGTAATCTCTTTAACCACGGTGGTTATACCATTTATATATGTGAATATTAACATATTTTGACTTGTTTTCCATTTTAACTCTTTTGGATTTCATTTATCCTGCTTTGTGTAATATATATATCCTCTGTTCTTGAACTTAATTTGTTCCAGAAGTCTGTTTGGTAAGTGATTTGTTCGAAAGCTGAATCATTGTTCTCATTATAAATAATGTGAGTTGAATTAATCCATTTTAGACCCCAAATGATTCCCTGTTTTAACCTTTTTTATACAGTAAGAAATGTCTAATCATTTTCAGTCCAGGGTTGTCTTTCAGGTCAGTAGCAGCATCTTTGCTTACAGTCACCAGCTAATTGCTTTTTTTTTTAAATATATTCTTATTGATTTCAGAGAGGAAGAGAGAGGGGGAGAGAGAGAGAAACATCAATGATTAGAGAGAATCATGGATCGGCTGCCTCTTGCACGCCTCCCCCTGGGGATCAAGTTTGCAACCCAGGCATGTGTCCTTGACCAGAATTGAACCTGGGATCCTTCAGTCCCAGGCCAACTCTCTATCCACTGAGCCAAACTGGCTAGGGCTGCTAATTGCTTTTTGTTTATCCAAATCAGCAACAGTTTTTCTACCTCTTCAGTTGCTTGGGATCATTGTCTTTTTCACACACCCTAAAGAACATTAGCACTTTTGATGGCCTCTTTATGTTTTAACATTGTGCTAATTATCCATTTCAGCCAGCAACAGAAGCAAAAGAATAACCACAGAAAATATTCACAGCATTGTGGTATATCCTGAGATAGTAACAACTCCAGGTTTAGGTACTGGCATTTTGTCCTTTGTTGGTGGCCTGAGAGATGCTTTTGTCTCTCAGCATGAAACGATTGCCAGGTTGAGAACTGAAATTTGTTCAACAACCGAGACAATTTTTCCTTGAACAACTTGGTTGAGAACTGATTGTTCCAGATGAGAGATGTTGGAGAACCACAGTGTGACTGTATACATATATGGAGAGAGAAAGTAAGAGAGAACATTTTTTTCCTCTGGTCTGTAAAACTTAAGATTTATTTTTTTCCCTCTCTCTCAGGATAAAGGTTTTAGCCCCTGGTTTTACTCTTTAATTGGTTATCTTTAAATTTTCCTATGCACATGAAACTTCATAATCTTAGTGTGAATCTTGTGACTCTTACCAGCTCCTTCCCTGCCTGAACCTACAATGAATGTGAACTATTTAAAACCAAGTCATCTCTCTGCTATGCTATATACTCTTGTTGCCCAGGACTTCAGTCCTGTGTTTTCATTAGATCTACTTATTAAATGATTATTTTTAGGTTATGAATGAAATGACCATCTAGATTTCTCTGCACCTTTCCATTCCACCTTGCCATTCCTTCTTGGTCCTCAGACCTTCCTATTTAGGGTCATTTTTATTCTTCCAAAGCTATCATTGAATTTTTGTTAGGTGGAAATGCCCTCAGTTGGCCTTTGTTCTCCAGATATCATACTGTTAAATATGCTGCCATAGACTGAATATCTGGGTCTGCCCACAATATTCTTATTTTGAAACCTAAACCCCAATATGATAGTATTAGAAGGTGGGGCCTGTGAGAGGTCAATAGGAAATAAAGGTGGAGCTCTCAGGAGAGGGATTAATGGCCTCCTTATAAAAGGCACTTCTGCCATGTGAGGACATGGCAAGAAGAAGGCCCTCTATGAGCAAGGAAGCTGTATTTTTATTTCTAGGATATCTTCTATTTACACTGAAATTAGCCAAGAAATCCCTGCCAGTTCTCATAGCTAAATACTGACCATAGAGGAGCAAATGTGTGAGGAAATACTAGTATGATATGGTGGAGACTCTGCATGGCTGTGCCACTGGGTGTGTGGAGGAGGCAGTGGCTGTGGGGAGGCAAAGGCCAGGAATTCCCTCTGCTACTTTCAGAGAGCATTCACAGTTTGTAACCCTGAAGTGCGTTGTGGAACCCTGTTTTCAAGAAGTCTCAGAGCTTCATCAGGCCTCTGGGGATGAAGAGAGGATGCTATCCCACACGCAGAACTCGGATGATGAATAGAGCCAGGTCCCTCCTTCCTTGCAGTTTCCATTCAAGGAAATAAGTAAATAAAAACAGATAATGTGTGATTGTAGTAGATTCTATGACATAGAGTGAGGCCTGGAGTGTGAGGGAGAGGTGATTAGGTAGAATGAAAAAGAAAGGCATCTCTGATAAGAAGATGGACTTCTGGATTTCTTATCACATGAGAAAAATATCGAACTTTGGTTATGCAAATATATTTAAGTTTCTGGTACATGTAGCCAAATGCAATCCTAACATACAACCATATAAGACAAAGTCAGGTCATGGAGGTCCTTGTTGGGCACATTATGGAGTGTGAGTTTTATTCTAAGTTAAATAGGAAGATGTTGAAGGCTTTGTTTGTTTTTGTTTTTTTAAAGAAACATCTTTCATTTGGATAATAAACAGATCAGTAAGTAAAATAGATTCTAGAGAATATGGCCCCATGAACAGTCCCCCCCCAAAAAAAATAAACAACAACAACAACAACAACATACACACACAAAAAACCCCCCAAAACCCTAGGGTGAATATTCCTTATCCATCCTTAGGCTCCTATGGTATAAAAAGTTTTGGCAGCTCAGTGTTTATCATCTGTGTATGGGGCACAATATATTCATGTTCATATCACTAAGATGCAGCAAGGGTAGGGCCCTCAGATCTGCCAATCCTCCCTCCACCCCAACTCAGCAAACATTTCTGTCCCACCCCAGAATATGGGACTAAAACAAAGAGGAAGAGGATCCCTCCACTGAGGTGCTGAGCATGGCTCAGTGCAGCACTGTGCTTTGAGAAAGAGGGAGGAGTTTTATTTGGCCCTTTAAAAACAGCGTGAACAGAACTTGAGAAGCCAGCGAAGGTACCAAGTCTGGAAGGAAGAGGCCACTTGGCACCAGTATCTTGGGAGAAGGGAAGCGGGAGATAGATGTGAGAGTAGGAGTTAAGAAAATTAGGAGGGTTCCATTCCAAATGACAGAGGGCTGAAATGGGCTAGAAACAAGAGAACTACTGACTCTGAGCCTGTGTCCTCTCTACTTCCATCTCAAAAGCATCTGGGTACCGTACCCAACTTTAACCTCCCCAGTGCCAGCTTGTACCTGTGTAGTGTCTTCCTGATTCCAGCACTAAGTATCTTCTCTAATACTAATGTTTCTTGATCATGTCTCTAGTGTCTTGATCATGCCTTGTCCCTTGAGTCTGGAGACCAGGCTTTTGTCTATCTACTTTTTCCCCATTGGTCAGGTTGTCCCAAAGGCTCATCCCCATGAGAACTCTTTGGTCCTCAGTACTTCCTTTCCCCATTCCTAAGGAGGGAAGGTGGGTCAAGGGCACCTGGTACTCAATCTCCCCTGCCCCTCTTGGAGCCCCTTAGACTTGGAAGAAGAATAGGCCAGTCATGGGGCAAAGCCTGATAAGAGTAGAATGACTTTCTGCTCAGAAGTGGCTAGCTACTGGGGCAGGATTTCCAAGAAAGTGATAGAGAGCAAGGTGCCAGCTGCCATGCCCTCCAGCACAGATTGGGTCAGATGATGCAGTGGGACAGTCGACTCTGCCAGAGCTGCATCCAGCCCCATGCCCAGAGGTGTCATGCATGAGAAAAGAATGCCACAGCCAGCCACCACCTTTGATCACTGGTAGCTCAGCAGCAGCCTCAGGGACAAGCTGATGACCAAATACCATCATGGAGCAGCAAAGCCAAGCACAGGTCCATGGCCCAAGCCCTGTCTTGCTGTAGTCCACTGCCAGCCCCTCAAACACCGAGTGCAGAGCCAGGGAGAAGACCAGTCCACAGGCACACAGGGCTGAAGGAGCTGCCAGAGCTCTGCTTGCTGTGGGAGGCCTTGCCTGTCACACCAGGGCTGCAGCTCACCATTCACTGTTCCCAGCAGCGCCCTTGTCTCTTCTCGAGGTGGTGGCACTGACTGCTCCTTGTAAGCTAGCATGATCTGCTCCGTCATCAGGACTAGGAAGACATACATAGCTAGGATAAACCCTTGCAGGGGAAACTGGAGTGTCACGTGCAGGACTGCCAAGGCCTCATCTATGGCAGACAGGTCAGTCAGGCAGCAGGCCCAGGAGACAGGCGGATCAGGGCTTTCTGGTGGAAGGCTAAGGCTTCCAGGTTCGCTATAGGCAGGTGTAGCACACATATGGGCACCAGATTACAGATGAAAGTGAGCACCAGCAGGAATACCAGGGCCCCCAACTTCACCTGTAGCCCCATGGGTAGTGGGGGGATCTGAGGCTACTGTGTCTGGGTGCTATACCAGGAGCTCTGGTTCTCCCCAAGGTCCCAAGTTGGCTGTGGTTGCTCCAGGAGCTCTCAGACCTCTTGAGGGTCTCACTACATGGCACCTGCTCAGTTCTGGCCTCTGGTCAGAACTCTGTTGATCAGAGAGGTATCTGGGTTGATTTGTGTTTTGAAAAAATCTCCTGGCTACGTGGCAAAGAATGAACTGACACAGAGCATTGTGCAAGACTGCAAAGGAAGGCTCAGAGAAGGTGAATAAGTTGCCCAAGGTAGCACAGCTAGAGAGGGATAGGAATGGGCTCCAAACTGCATGTTTGCTTGACTCGACAATTCTGGCTTTGGCTGATGTCTCTGATGAAGGTCTTTGTCTTCCTGCCTTTGCTAGGGGAGCTGGAAGCCACCACATCACTTGATTTACCTCTGGAGTCCCATTCTTCGAAAAACTTCATGACTTTCACAATCATAAAAGAAATTCATTTTGGGTCTGGAAATTTTTTCAGATCAATCTGGGTTAACCTAATTCAAGCTAATAGAAGTGTGCGTGTGTGTGTGTGCATGTGTGTGTGTGTGTGTGTGTGTGTGTGTGTAGGGGAGAACTTTCCTTTCGGTTATGATTTGCTTACAATTTCTTTTAAGTCCCTATTGACTACTGTCCACCTGATACTAAATTACCAAAGCTTGGGCATAAAATGATCCCAGCTTTATAATCAGAACTTCAATAAGCTCCAACTGGTGCTGAATGCTAAATGAGCTTGATATGGGGTACCTCTCTTGGACATGACAATGAATTTCATCCAGGGGCCTCCAAGGGAATCATGCAAAGTTTGATGTGTGAAGGTGATGCGGTAGTAACATGTAGTAGACTGTGAATGAGGAGGTCTGGGCTCTAGCTCCCAGTTACCACTGATTGATGGGGTGGCCTTGGACAGTCACTTCCCCTCTCTGATCCTCAGTTTCCCCTTCTTCTGAGTGGTGCTGTTTAGTCAGAGCCAAGATTTTTTTTTAAAATCTGTGTCTCCCAGAGTTCTAGGGTTTCAGGAGCTATTCCAGAGAAAGGGGTCTCTTTGGGTAATTTGAATTTGGAGCTGAAAGGTGATTAGAGAGCAAGGGAGGAGCTTTAGATGTAGAGACCTGCAACCTTGCTCCCAAGAAAGCTCACACTCCATTATGGTTCCGCCATTTTGCTCTAGTGGAGGGTGGGAGAGGAGAACCAAGCTTTATAGGTCACCGAGAAAAGCATCTGCTCTGATGACACCCATTGTGGGCAAGAAGGTAGCCTCCCTTCAGTTCTCCTGGGGGGCTGGAGCCAGCCATCTGCTTGCTTCCCATGAAGAAAACCTCCTTTGCCCTCTTGGATTCCTGGGCAAAGCTGACTTTGAGAACCAGGGAGAACCAGGCAGCTTCTAGAGAATAGGAACAAGGACATAATGGAGATGCAGTGAGAGGGCTAGGAGGAAGCACTCTAGGGCTTGGAACCTTTAAACCTGGAGGAGGAAGCCTGAGGTGGCGGGTGGAGTAGATGTGTGGACAGCCCTCTGTAGGATACACCTGTTGAGTGTGCAGAGGGCATCATTCACTTCATTCATAAGATCAGTCAGGTCACTTCAACCCAATCCAATCCAACCCATCCCATGCCATCTTATTTATCCATCCATCATCCATCCACCTATGCACCCATCCATCCATCCATCCATCCATCCATCCACCTATTCATTTATTGTCATGCATTCAATTACCCACCGGTTCATTTATTTGGCTCAATCACTTTCTCTTCCCCTCCCTGCCTTATTCATTTATTCTTTTGACCATTCTATAATCATTCATTGAGTACCTACTATTTACCTGGGAGTGTAGAGGAGAAGGAACTCTTCAGGGAGCTCAAAATTACAATACGGTGAACAGAAATGTAAGCAATTCTGAGAAGTGATTGTCATACAGGGAGGAGCAAAGTGCTGTTTGAGTTTGGAATTGGGAGGGACTGTTGAAGGAGGTGGATTAGAGAAGGCTTCAAGGAGGCAGTGACACAAGAACTGGACCTGAAAGAGGACTTTTAATTTATTGGCTGGACGAGTGAGGTGAGGGTTTGTTTTTTGGGATGCTTCAAGTTTGAGGCCATGCTTATTCTTTATAAATAATGCAAACTCTACTCCCTTTTCCCCTCCATCTAGATCTCAAAAAAAAAAAAAAAAGTCCAGATTATTCAACTCAAATTTCTAGGCTGATGAAATTCAAGTTTAATTCACAACTAATTATTCTTATTTTAAATATTGGAGGGGAAAAAAAAACATTCAAGGAAAAATCATAGAAGCTCATAGCAGGAAGTTACCTTAATCAAACCTCTCTCTGTGTGGCAACTACAAGTTAGAACCAGCTATCAGTGATTCATTTAGTTGAGAGGCCAGGGGTGTGTGTGGGTGGAGTGCGGGAGGGGTATTTAAGCTGATATTGCTTCAGATAATCAGACTGTTTTTAGGGTTTGGCACTGTCTTGTCTCTTTTGTGCTAGCATTCTTGCATTGTCACTTGACACTTAATGTATTCAACAATTATCGGTCCCAAATATCCATTAAGCTTCCTGTATCTTCCAGGTTTGACACAACTTGCTGAAGGCAATACTATGATAAAGGTTCTTGCCCTTTGAGAGCCCACAGTCCAGGCAATAGTCAGTTAACATTTCTGCCAAGGGCCACATAATAAATATTTTAGATTTTGCAGGTCATCCAGTCTCTGTGGCTACTATTTAGTTCTGCTGTTGTAGTGCCAAAGCAGTCTTAGAGAATATGTAAAAGAGTGAGCATGACTGTGTTCCCATAAAACGCAGTTTAGCAAAATAGAGTTGCCCCAGCTGTCATTTGCTGACCACTGTTCTAGTGGAGGACACACAGGAGTAGCTAAACAGTGGTAAAGTAGTGTGGAAAGTGCTGCCATGAGGGTAAACATACTGTCCTCTGGGAGCACAGAGCAGAGTCCAGCCACGCTTGAGCAGCACGGAAGATTGCCTGGAGGAGGTGATGTATAACCTTAGACTTGACAGATGAGTGGAGGGAGTCAGAGGAAGGGGCTGGCGGCAGGGGGAGGGGGTGGAGAGGACCCTCTAGGCACAGAAGTATGCAAAGCCTGAAGTTTCTCCTTTAGGGGACATGGTGCAGCAGGAAAATGCAAGACCTAGAAGAGGGGTGGGTGGCATCAGGAGGGGTTGGCTAGGTGAATGGGGGCCAGACAGTGACAGTGCTTGTAGGAGCAGGACATGGAGCCCCAATGACAGGTGTTCAGAATCTGATTCTATTTGTCTTATTTTAAAAGACACAACATTCCCATCTTAGCAGGCCTCTGGGGTGCTTGCCACAGGGCCTCATGGCCACTTCCAGAGTGAGACACACAGTTCTTCCTGGCATGGCTTGGTCTCCCTCTTCCCGCCACCTGTGAGGGTCCATCAGGCAGCCAGTGGGCTGGTCCAAGAGGCAGATCCTTTCTGCAAGAGGTTTCAACAGCAGAATAGAAGTGTAGTTTAAGAAGAAACAGAAACAAAATAGGCATAAATAGTAGGCTGGGATAATAAATATTTATTAAGGTCAAAGCTCTGACCTCGCAATATTGTGGGAAAGGATTGAATGCTATAACATGCATAAACTTGTGCCTTGTAAATGCTGAAGTATCATAAATGCTAAGACATCTTTAAAAATATTTTTATTGATTTCACAGAGGAAAAGAGAGGCGGAGAGAGATAGAAACATCAATGATAAGAGAGAAGCATTGAACAGCTGCACGCTTCCTGCATGCCCCCTCCTGGGGATGGAGCCTACAACCCTGGAATCAAACTATGACCTCCTGGTTTATAGGTCAACTCTCAATCACTGACCCACGCCAGCCAGGCAAAGCTAAGACGTCTTAATGCTGATCTCTGCAACCCTGTTCCTGTCTGGCTTCTCTTCTCTCCCCTCACCCCTTATCCTTTCCGGCTCCTAATGCTGGCCTGTAAACCAGAATTAAGGAGTGGTCTTTGCTTTCTAGGTCCTTTGGAAGAAAATTGTATGGAGTACTATTAAATTTATGGGCCTCAAGGAGAAATAAATCCTGGTTTGAATCCTGGTTGTGGTATTTACTAACAAGCTATTAATCAGGTTTCTCCTCTATAAATGAGGATATGTTTTTTATATCTCCCTCCTGGTATTTACTGAGATAACTCACGTCAAATACTCATTAGTACTGTGCCCAGCACGAGTGTTATTGCTTTTAGTTGTGGATTTCAGGACCTGGCACATGGTAGGCATTGAGTAAATGTTTGTGGAATGACTGTTTGACTGCTTAAATAGTGTGCAAAGCATCATATTTTTAGAAAGTATGTGTTTTTATTGATTTCAGAGAGGAAGAAGGAAGGAGAAAGAGATAGAAACATTAATGATGAGAGAATCACTGATGGTCTGCCTCCTGCATGATCCATGAGCCAGCCAGCTAGCAACCCGGGCATATGGCCTGACCTCCTGGTTCATAGGTTGATGCTCAATCACTGAGCCATGCAAGCCAGCCCAAAACAGTCTTTTAAGATAATATAACTGCAAACTTCAGGTTGCAGGTTTGCATATGCTTATAGGACTGCTCTCCTTGGGCATTTGTCAAGGTGGTCCCATTAAGTCCTCATCCTCTTTCCCCCAATTCTGTGGATTCTGTTATCAAAGTCCCTCCAATCAAAGGTCCTCTTTTGCACCCAAAGCAATGACTTTGGTTCATCATGACTTGTGTGAACCTGCCAGCAGAGTCCATTTTTTTGTCTCCTATCTCCTCATACCCCATCCATCAACTCACTGTGGACAGATCACCCTAAAAAAGAAGAATGTTCTCTATACTTCGCTTAATAAACAATGTTCATGACACTGTGATGTCTAAACTCATAACCAGAACTTCAAGTCCTTCCCCAGTCTGGGCTGTTAATGTTTCCAGTTCAGTGGTTCCCAACTGGGGGTAAGTTTGTCCCTAAGGGGACATTTGGCAATGTCTGGAGATATTTTTGATGGCCACAGCTAGAGTGTGTGTATGTGTGTGTGTGTGTGTGTGTGTGTGTGTGTGTGTGTGTGTGTTTATACTGTTGGTATCCAGTGTGGAGGTCCAGGATGCTGCTGAAAATCCTACAGTACACTGGACAGCACTTCACAATAGAGAATTATGGAGCCCAAATATCATTAGTGTTGATGAGAAGTTACTCTAGTCCCATCTTTTTGTTACTTGCTGCAAATCCTGCCACTCTCATGAGTTTCTGAGTGTGCCTTCCTGTTTTTGCATCTCTGATTCTTTTTTCCAGGTCACTTTTTCTCTCTCTCTTTGTCCTGATATCTTCGTATAGACCAGTGGTTCTCAACCTTTCTAATGCCGCGACCCTTTAATACAGTTCCTCATGTTGTGGTGGCCCCCAACCATAAAATTATTTTCGTTGCTACTTCATAACTGTAATTTTGCTACTGTTAATGAATCGTAATGTAAATATCTGTGTTTTCCAATGGTCTTAGGCTCTACAGCAGTGGTTCTCAACCTTGACCCACAGGTTGAGAACCACTAGCAGGGTCTCCTAAGACCATCGGGAAACACAGATATTTACATTACGATTCATTAACAGTAGCAAAATTACAGTTATGAAGTAGCAACGAAAATAATTTTATGGTTGGGGGCCACCACAATATGAGGAACTGTATTAAAGGGTCGCGGCATTAGAAAGGTTGAGAACCACTGGTATAGACCCTTAAGACCCATTTCAGGGGCCTCTACTTCCTGTGAAACTTACAGGGAAGCACAGTATGGCAATTTATTGCTTTCTTCTTTTAGAGCCCACAGCCTTTACAACATTAGAGTGTTGTAAATATCATCAATATAGTATATATGTCACACCCCTACCCCACCATTTCTTAGCTTTTCTAGAATGGAGACTGGGTCTTATTTATCCCCTTTTCCCCCAATATAATAAATGTCTGTTGAATGAGTAAAATATTCATAATAAAAAGTGTTCAAAATACTCTTAGGTTCTGGGCTCCTTTAAAATAAATACTCTGGACTGACACGTGAACGCACATATTTCTCCACGTCTTCCTCATCATACCCATCTTCCAGGTGAATTTTATGCAGGCAACCTTCAAACTTTTCTGAAACTCAGAGCTGATTTGTGTTTGTGATTCAGTTTCAATTTCCTGTCTTCACAGCATTTTCACATTCAGCAACGTTTTCCATTTTGCGGTAAATCTATGGATGTTGCTTGAACACAAATTTCTCTTGCTCCGCCTGGTGACACATTTACAGCCACCAGCCAAGGGTCTTCTTTTGTGGGAATGAAATTGGATGCTTCCCTGTGTCTGACAACCTCTTATTCATGTTAAAACCATTAAGGTATCTTCATGACACGGCACCATCCACCCTTGTGGGGACATCCATTAGTAACAATAGGACAAAGACAGCTGGCATGATTCAATGGTTGAGCATCAGCTTATGGACCAGAAGGTCACAGTTCAATTCCTGGTCAGGCGATATGCCCAATAAGGGGTGTGCAGGAGGCAGCCAATCAATGATTCTCTCTCATCATTGATGTTTCTAACTCTCTCTCCCTCTTCCTTCTTCTCTTAAGTCAATAAAAATATATTTTAAACAAATAACAATAGGACAAGACCCTGGCATGGGTCATTTCATGGAAAAGATCAGATATTGAGGACCATTCGGGTAACTGCACAGTCACTAATGGAGTTCTAGACTCGCCTGCATGGTACTATTTTTCCTCAGGATTCCTACCTCTGGGGCCCCAATTCCATAGGTCTGAACCCAGTGTGTAGAGGAAAGCCCAAAATGGTTTATGATATGTGTTTCCTTCAACATGTGGAGCCCTGGATTCTGGAGGCAGTAGGAACCTTAGGGCAATGCTAATTCATGACCTTTAATGTGAAAAGAAGCTTGAGGCTCAGAGAGGTTAAGTACCATATTTTCCCAGCATATAAGATGACCTTTTAACCCAGGAAAGTCTTCTCAAAAGTCGAGGGTCCTCTTATATGCTGGGTGTCATCTTATAGGGCGGGTATATCCCAAACTCTATATTTTAACTGGAAAACTTGGGGGTCATCTTATACGCCAGAAAATATGGGTAACTTGCTTCAGGTCACAGAGGGAGTTGGTAGCAAAGCCCTAACTTGATCCAGGATCTCCCGACTTCCAAGCTCTTGTCCTTTCCCTATGCTGAAGGGTCACTGGTCTACATTCAGTGCTTTAGTGACCAAAGCCCAAATGCTATTTGAATTAAACCTACAGAGACCCACATACTCTGCTTCTCCTGCACTAAACTCCTGATGCAGCAGTTGAGGCCTGACAGTCCCTCATAAGACTGGGAGGAGCATGAAAAGCATTTTCAGAAAAGGTTCTTTGGGGCAATGCTCCAGGAAAGCGCCCTGACCTTGGCTCAGATGTTTTTGTGCTGCAAACTTGGTTTCCCTAACACAAGCCTTTCCCTGCAGGAAAACACCAGCTTCTACAAGGGCTCAGCCCCAGGGACCTTGGGGCCCTTTGACCATATCTCCAGTCCTTATTCTGAGGAGAGCTCTCTATGTGCAGGGTCTGTTCTGAGACTTTGGCTCTTGTATCTTGAGAGGTGCTTAAGAGAGAAAGAGGCTTGGGGGCCAGGCCCTCCAGGTTCAATGTCTGGCTTTCTGTAGCCATGACACGCAACCTTTCTGCATTTTAGTTTCCTCATATGTAAGATGGGAACACTTCTCCCAGGGTTGTTGTGCAGACTGAGTCAAAGAAAAACAGTGCTTTCAATAGTGTTTAGCACATAGTAAGTGCTCCATAAACATACCTTCTGTTAGTAAATGCAGGTGCTGGGTTCCACCTTGACTGTGTGACTTAACTACTCTGAGCTGCAATATCCTATCAGACAAGTGAATATAAGAACAATACTGGAAGTTATGAGTTTCACATATCTGCCTCTGGGACATAGTACTTTGGGGCACTTACACTAAAGCCCGTGCACTGCTTCCTCTACGTGACTTTGGGATTTTATATATCAGCTGATGCAAGGTCATCTGAACATCTGTGTGACGAAGCCTCCTGGCAGACAGTTCCTCTCAGGAGGGTCTCCTCCTGTCTGTGCAGCAGTGTGTGTACCAAGGACTTTAATATTTTATTGAAGTATTGTGATCACTGTATAACACCGAGCAGAAACAAGTGCCGATTCCATGACTAGAGGGGCAGAGTCTCAGAAACCAAATACAACTGAGCCTAAGAAAGAGAAAAGAGAAAATCCTAAAAGCTACTGCACAGTAGATCCTTAACTTGAGCTGGAAGATCTTTGGCCTGAGCTGACTGCCTGCCACTCAACTGTGAAAGAAAATAATACAATGGGAGATCAAGCATGGAAATGCCAGAAATATATGGTGGAAGATAGTGTCAGAAAAAATAATGTTTAATTAAAGATTATAGATAAAAATTATTTTACCCTACCATAGGAACTGATTATTATATTTTTGTGCCCATTTGCAGTTGTGCATTATGTCTGTAAGGAGGGATGGTGATTGCTCTGTATGTAAAGGGCCCACCACAGAGCAGAGGGTGTACATAAGTAATGGCTCTTGTCATAACTGTCATCATCACCATCATCATCATCACCATCATCATCATCACCAGCACCACCTCATCATCACCAACACCATCATCATTACCACCACCACCATCATCACTACTATTATCACCATCATTATCATTACCACCATCATCATCCCCATCTTCATTCTTAAGATTGACTTCTGAAGATTTAGAGTCAATTGAATATAGATTAAAAACCTTAGAGCATCAGCCATCATCCCGGTAATTCAGAAATTACTAAGAATTCTCTGACAAGTATCCCTTCTGTTTGGATATTCCCATTTTTTGGAGCTCCTTGACTGCTGTGGCAACCTATCTTCTTTTTAATGTGGTTGAATGACACTATGTGTCAGTGTATTTCCTGGGAGATTTGAGCTATTAGTGGGTTTTATGTTCTGTATGGAACCACAGAGTTAGTGAAATATCTCTTTCACATGAAGGGCACTTAGGCTATCTATCTCTTTTTTAAAATTATTTTTTATTGATTTCAGAGAGGAAGGGAGAGGGAAAGAGAGAGAGAAACATCAATGACAAGAGAGAATAATTGTTTGGCTTGCTCCTGCATGCCCCCTGTTGGGAATGGAGCCTGAAACCTGGACATGTACCCTTGACCAGGATTGAACTTGGGATCCTTCAGTTTGCAGATCGATGCTCTATCCATTGAGTCAAAGCAGCTAGGACAGGCTACCCATCTTTTAAGAAATAATTCACACATCCATACAAAAACACTTTCTAAGCACCAACTGTGGGCTGGCCTTTGGGCTGGGCCTCAGAGGAGTTCCAGGGCCGGTAAGGGATACAGATAATTATGATCTGAAATTGAAGTTACAATTTACAATGGCAACCTGGACAGGTAGAGGGAACATTGTGGGAGCCCCAAAGAGGTGCCTAGCCCAGCTGAGGAGGGTGGTGGACATGAGAGACTTCCTAGAAGAGGTGACACCTGAGCTGAGTTTCAGAGGATTGGTGAGAGATTGGGATGGGAAAGAGGAAGGCATTTCAGATGGAATGGAGAGTATGCACACACATACATGGAACTCAAAAGATTGGTGGGTATTGAGTACAGATGCAGGTCTGGTGTGTGTGTGTGCCATGGGGAGGGTAGTTGGAGAGTATGGATACCTACTATAAGCCAGAAAAGTTTGAAGAGTCCAGGAGAGCCTTCTTGCCAAGCTAGAGTTTGGACCTTATCCAGGAGACACGGAGCTCCTGTGGCAGGCTTTTGGTTTGCCCTGACCCTGGAGTGGGGGCCCTCTCCTCTGGGCTAGAGCTCTCCCAGTTGGGTACAGCTGGGAATTTTTTTTAGCTTTTGTGTGACAGCCAATTCTATTGTTCCCACTTCCTAGGCATGATGTATTGCATGGCTCATTTATCTCTTCCTCCCTCCCCTTTCATGAGTCAGTGGTAAGAACTTACCTCTGGAGCCAAAAAGACAGGGCTGTCCCATCTCTATTGCCACCAATTTATGAGCTTCAACCAGACTCCTTGACCCTCATAAACCTCAGTCTCCTTGATTGTAAATGGGGATGAAAATAAAAGTAGCAAACTGCTCTAACTGGCTTGGCTCAGTGAATAGAGCATCTGCCTGAGGACTGAAGGGTCCCAGGTTCGGTTCCAGTCAAGAGCATGTACCTTGGCTATGGGCACATCCCAAGTAGGGGGTGTGCAGGAGGCAGCTGATCGATGTTTCTAACTCTCTATCCTTCTCCCTTCCTCTCTGTAAAAAAATCAATAAAATATATTTTTTTAAAAAGTAGCAAACATGTATAGGCACTGGTTTATGCATTTTGCAAAAATTACTCATTGAATCTCTACAACAGCTCTGAGAGGTTGGTAGTGTTATTATTCCCATTTTACAGATCAGAAATCAGAGGCCTGGAAGGTCCTAAAGCTTTCTAGCTGGTAAGTGGAAGGGACAGGAGGCCAGAAGAATCTCTGTTTTGGGGTTGACGTGAAGGTCAGAAGGCATGCAGAGACCTTGATGCACTGCCAACACATAGTAGATACACAGTAAATACAACTATCATAGTTACAAAAACCAGAGCAACATTTACAAGCTGACAGCAGTCCCCAGAGCTAAGCAAATCCCCTTCATTCAAGAGAGCCCTCAGAAGGCCCAATTCAAACGGCCTCATTAACTCCACACAATAGAAAATGACAGATCAAGTCTTTGATGAAAGAGACTGAACAGACATTGATTAGAAGGCAGACTTGTTTCTTTCTTTCCCAACTGATTGACTGACTTCTGAGGGCTCTTCTGTCTGTGTAATTAAAAAGTTAAGTGAACCATGAAGCATATTTCCTTCATCCATCACTGTTTTGATGGTGGGCGGGAGAGTGTTGCATAAGCCATAGATTTCCTCCTGCCCAGTCCCATAGCCAAAGACCCAGCAAAGCATTGGGATTTCCAACCTGCCACTCTTAAATCTCTGAAGCCACATCAAACTCTTTTTTACCACCATTTAAAGTCTTAGCAGTTGGAACCAGTGATTGCACAAGAAGAGGATGGCTGCAAAAATCACTTGATGTGAAACAGGTGTAATTGGCTGGAGAAGGGAATGGGAGGGTGAAAGGGGGCAGCAAGCAGAGTGTGACCTGATTGTGCATTGGATCCAGCAGACCTGGGTTTCGATCTAGACCTGGCCACCTCCCAGCCGTGTAACTCGAGGCATGGCTATAGTAGTGAATCCGTCATAATTCCTGGCCACATTCAAGTTCAGGATTTAGTATAGCCATTGAAGAGCTCTCTTCAAAATAGAGGCTGGATGGTGGGTGGGAGGAGGGCTAAATCTTCCTCCCGGTTTGGGGTCAGATATAAATCCACATCAACTGGGCCCCAGATATGCTGTGTGTCAGTGGGAACTGGCTTCCCTCTCAGACCCTCTGTTTCAGGCTGAAGATTGGGGATGAATAGTTGAGGACTTTGTGTCAATTGCAGTTAGAGGAGCCAGCTCTGGAACCAGGCTGCCTGGATTCAAATCTGTGGGCTGCCTCACTGGTTCTCAACCCATGGCATTTTGTGCCCCCCTTCCGGACTCCCCCAGGGGACATTTGGCCATGTTTGGAGACATTTAAAAAATATTTTTATTGATTTCAGAGAGGAAGGGAGAGGGAAAGAGATAGAAACATTAGTGATGAGAAAGAATCATTGATCAGGTGCCTACTGAGGATTGAGCCCATAATCTGGGCATGTGCCCTAATCAGGAATTGAACTGTGACTCCTGATTCAGAGGTTGATGCTAACCACTGTGCAACACCGGCTGGGCTGGAGACATTTTTTAGGATCACAGTTTGGGGGTATTGCTGCTAGCGTCTGGAGAGCAGAGACCAGGATACTGCTGTACATTCCACCATGCACAGGACAGCCCCGCCACAGAGAATTATTTGGCTCTAAAAGTCAATGGTGCTAAGGGCAAGCAAGACATCATGTTCTATTGCCTATTAGCTTGTGAAGTCATTTCACCTGGTCAAGACTGTTCTCTCACCGGGGGAAGGCAGATCATAACCCTGGGTGATTCTTTTAAAAATAGAGGCAGTGTGGCAGCTAGCACAGTATTAGGCACCTTGGAAACCCTCAAAAAAACATAAGCCTGCATATCTGTGGAATGGAGAGGCACTAGTGCATAGTAACTGTTAGGACAGAGGTAGGGCCCATGTAAGTCACCGCCAAGACAGGATGATGATGGTGATACGTGCCATTTTCACAGGCTCTTTGCCCTGAGAGCCTTCATCAAGCCTGCACTTCACAGTGGCTCCCTGTGCCACCCACACTTCTGTCTCAAGGGGCTGTGCAAAGCCATTGTCAAAATTTAAAAAGCAAGACATGTCCCTGGGGAGGTGATGCTGGATCTCAGGTCTGCCAGTGCCGAAATCATTAACATCCCCCTGGATTTTCCTCTGCAATTGTTTTCTGAAAGCTGTTTGCAACTTGAGCAGTTCTTGTAATTGGGACTTACTTTCCTGGACTGGGGATTCCTTACCCTCCTCTCTCATATTTTTTCTGAGCCTGTGATGGACTGAATGTCTGTGTCTCCCCAACATTTCTATTTTGAAGCCTAAACTCCCAATGTGATGGTATTTGGAGGCGGGGCTTTTGGAAAGTGATTAGGGTTAGATGAGGTCATGAGGGTGGGAACCTGAGATGGGGTTAGTGCCCTTATAGGAAGAGAGACCAGGTCTTCTTCTTCCTCCAGACTTCTCTTTCCCATCTGTCTGCATTTTGGTCTTGGACTTCTAGCCTCATTTATTATGAGAAATAAATGTTTTTCTTGCCAGTATGTGGATTTTTGCCAATTCCTCAGTTTTTCAGGAGGATCCTGGGGAGAGGTATCCCCTCACTCTTCCCTTTGAGGAAAACAGTGGCTTACTTCCATGTTGGCAGTAGGAGTAGAATCTGTTCCCTTCAGTTGGGGGACAAGCAAAGCATGACGCTGGCTTTAAACAGAAATGCAGGTAAGATAAAGCGAGGTAGTGATTGGCTGACCAAACTGTTCCTAAGGGTTTGCAAGAACCTAACCCTGCATTTTCCCTAGGAGCAAAAGTTCAGTGTTGGATGATTCATGCCCTTGACTGGAATGGAACCCGGGACCCTTCAGTCCATAGGTCGATGCTCCATCCACTAAGCCAGACCAGTCAGGGAGGTAATTGAATCAAACTTTAATCTAGGTATTGCTGTGAAGATATTTGTTAATGTCTGTGGTTAGCATCTACAATCAATGGACTTCAAGGTAATTACTGTTTTTTTTTAAATGTTTTTATTGATTTTCAGAGAGAGAAAGGGAGAGGGAGAAAGAGATAGAAACATCAATGATTAGAGAGAATCATTAATCGGCTGCCTACTGCATTCCCCCATTGGGGATGGAGCCCGCAGCCTAGGCATGTGCCCTGATTGGGAATTGAACCGTGATCTCCTGGCTCAAAGGTTGACACTCAATCACTGAGCCACACTCGCCAGGCAAGTTGATTACTCTTGATAATGAGGGAGGCTTCATCCAATCAGCCAAAACAGATTTCGAGGAGAAGAGGAAATTCTGCCTTAAGACTATTAACGTAGAAATTCCACCTGAGTTTCCAGACTGCCTTACCAGTTCTGGATTTGCCAGCTCATGCAATTCTTTGAAATCTCTCCCTGTATCTGGCCCTTTGTGTCTCTGCCTCTATCTATCTATCTATCTATCTATCTCTCTATCACCATATCCTATTGGTTCTTGTCTTAGTTTTTTTTGGCTGCTTTAATAAAATACCATAGTCCAAGTGGCTCATAAATAATGTAAATTCCTATTTCACAGTTCTGGAGGCTGGGAAACACAAGATTAGGATGCTGGTGGAGTCAATGTCCGGTGAGGGCTGTGTTGTTCTATCTCACAGCCATCTCTTGCGGTCTTCACATGGTGGAAGGGACAAGGAACTCTCTGGGGCCTCCTTTATCGGGGCACTAATCTCATTCATGAGGGTTTCACCCTTAGGGCCCAATCACCTCCCAAAGGCCTCACCTCCTAATACCATCACATTGAAAATCAGGTTTTGAATTTTGGGGGACACAAACAAAATTTTTTTTGTAATTGGGACTTACTTTCCTGTGTTTCTCTGGAGAGCCCTAACACCTACCCTGACCCCTAGGAAAATGCATCGTGGCCTCATCCACAGTCTTTGTTAGTGTTTCTTAACCCTTCTCAGGCACACATTCATTTCAGAGAGTGATGCAGAATGTGGATCTTCTCTCCAGAAAATGTCATGTATCCGTAACATTGCATGAAGCTCAGGGACCAGGGACCCCAAGTTAAGATTCCGGTCAGGATGCTGGTGGATCATAAACTCTATCTGCGCCGACTACTCTCCTGAGGTGCAAACCTACTTGGCATCTCATCTTGGCTGTTTCTCAGGAGCCTCAAACCGACAGGTCCAAACTAAACTCTTCATTTTTCTGCCCTACTTGTTTCTCTTCTCACGCTCTGTTTGCGAGTGAATGGCACCGTCATCCACCAGGGAGAGAAATTTTGGGTCATCTTTGCATTTTCCATTCCCCTCTCCGCCCACATGCAAACAATCACCAAGACCTGTCAAATTCATCCCCTCTGCCAGGGGCAATTTCAGGCCATCATCGCCTTTCTCCTACTTGGGATCCTTGCTTTTAGCCCTTGTCATGTTCAACCTGCTCTTCAGTAGGAAACCAGGGTTAGATTTTAAAATGAATATTTTATGTTTTCCAGCTTTATTGAGATATAAGATATATAACTAAGAAGTTTAAGGTATACGACATGTTGATCTGATATACTTATATATTGTAAAATGATTACCACATAGCATTAGCTAACATCTCCATCATGCCACATGATTGGAAACAAAGATTTAAGATATTTATTTCTGAATTATGTCTACCACCCGAATTAAAAAGATATCTGATGTTTCTGCCATGCCCTCCGGGTATTGCAAAGTCCAGTTTGTGTTACAAGACTCTCTGGGCCTGTTTCTGTCATTTTATCACTCATTCATTCCACAAACACTTATTGAGCACCTCTGTGTGCCAGGCTCTGGGTAGGGTGCTGGGATCCAGAGAACGGGGGTCTTTGTCTTCAGGTTGCATATGACCCTCATTTGCGTTTTCCAGTCATGCTGAGATATCCTTATCCCAATGTGCTCCCGGATTTCACCTGGTACCTTCACACCTGTGTGCAGTTTCTCTGTACTTTCTTACTCTTCAGCAGTGGTGAACTCCTTTTCATTCTTCCAAACCCAAGTCAGCTCTCTCCCTATGGAGATGTCTACATCTTTGTGGAGAATCATTCAGCTCTATATAACATGGGAAAGAAATATTTATTGGAAGACTATGGGGTGGAAAACCTTGAAGAACAGAGGCAGGGCAGCTCTGAGGGTTCTAGGTAAAGAGGTGAGTCTCTTAACCAGGAACACCAATCAGAAAGAATGTATGCACCCTTGTGTTCGTAGCCGCACAATTTACAATAGCTAAGATTTGGAAACAGTCCAGTGCCCACCAGCAAATGAGTGGCTAAAAATGCTGTGGTTCATTTACACAATGGAATACTATGCAGCTATAAAAAAAGAACTCTTACCATTTGCAACAGCATGGATGGACCTGGAGAGTATTATGCTAAGTTAAATAAGCTAGTCAGAGAAAGATAAGTATCACATGATCTCACTCATATGTGGAATCTAGTGAACAAAATAAGCTGATGAACAAAATAGATCCAGAGACACAGAAGCATAGAACAGCCTGTTGAATTTCAGAGGGAAGGTGGGGGTGGGTGGTGGGTGGAGAGTAATTAACTGGGGAACATAATATGCCTTTATGCATAGCCCATGGACACAGACAGTAGAGTGGTGAAGGCCTGGGAGGGGCGGTGTGGGATGGAGGGGTCAATGGGAAACAAACAAACAAACAAACAAACGGGACATCTGTAATATTTCAATAATAAAGGTAAAAAAACAACTGCCCACATAAAAAAAGATGTCTTTTTCAACTGCCAACTATTTGTTACTTCTCTATCCTTTGCCTAATCCCTTTGTTTAATATTTTCAGGCATGAGAGATTGATGGGTTAGACTTGAGTCAAGTGCCTGCCCCTGGCGAATGCCACCTGATTGACAGCTCAGAAAGACTGCATATAATTGGAGAGGGAGAATTCCCCAAAGGAAATAAGGATTCTGATATACATGAAGAAAGGAAGTGATGCTGGGCAAGCAAAGATAATGTGCTGCCCACACCTTCTTGACCTCCCTGCTGCAGAATTAATTATTCCTTCTGGTCTTTACCTTGCACATTTTAAAAATTAATATCTTGCAAATAATTTCTCTGGCCAGGTTGAATTATGATTTTTTTATGTATTTTGCTTTTGCATTTGAGTCTGTATCTTTGTAATGTGGGTTCTAATCATGGTGCCTAGCACATAGTAGGTGCTCAGAAATGTTTCTAGCGTTACACGAATGTGCATTGCAATGAAAACTCCAAATCCGCCATTGCAAGGTCCACATTTTAAATTCAGGTTTCTCTTAAGAGTAAAATCTGGTTCTGACTTTGAGATGGCAGCTTTTAATTCCTTTTTTTCCCTCCAGGAGGCTTTGGGTCTTGAACTATCACCTATAAAGAGAATTTGGGTTTAACAAAGTCAATTTGCTGAATGGTGTTAATGATCATAACCAGATATATGGTCCCCTGGAAAAAATGTTGCCCAAGGACAGAAGAAGAAATTAGTCTTTGTTCATACCAGAGACATTTATGTGGAGAGAATTAAAGAAAAAAAAAGGATCTTTTTGGATAAAATATGTAATAATGACGTATAGAATATAAATGCAAAGTAGCCTGGGATTATGTTATACTTGGAAGAAGAAATAAAAATCTAAGACTTCCATTGAGTGGAGCACAGGCCCTTGAAAATATCTTTTTCTCCCAGCAATTACTGACACCTGACACCTACTATGTGCCAGGTACTGAATCAAGCACTTACACACATTTAATCCTTGCAAATCTCTCTTTGGTAGGAATCACTGTCCCCATGTTTACAACAGAGGACACTGAAGTTCAGCATATTTATGTGGTAGGCCCCACATTCAAGTGGCTAGGAAGCAGCAGAGGCAGGATTTGAACCCTGGTCTTCCTGCTGTTTTTGTTCCTATTTCAGCCGAAGGATGGGACACAGGCATAGTTTCCCAAAGGGGAGCCCAGCAATTGGCTCAGGGTTCCTCAAGTGCCTTCTTTCTGAGGTCAGGAAGGGCTGTAGGGTCCAGAAGGAGCTGAGTGATTTCCCTGAGGTCAAAGAATCAATGGGAAGATCTTTTCCTGGCAGTATTTGCAAGTAAAAGCTCTCATTCTGAGGACAAATTCTGGAAGGGAAAACCCAATCCCAGTAGGAGGAGGTCTGGGGTTGATGAAGGTAAGTGCATGTATTTGCATGGATACAGGAGCGAATGTGTTTGCATGTGTAGGTAAGCCCGTGTGCTTTTGCATAAGAGGCTGTGTATGTGTCTCTGTGAGTATTTATGTGTCTTTGAGCATGTATATTTGTGTGTGCTGGGCATTGTACACTCCATGATCATTGATGCCCCTGTGTTGGTACGTGTGTACATACAGGTGGGTCTTTGCATACTTATCTGTGTCATGCCTATCTGTGCACTCATCTATATTCCTGTGTTTATATGTTGTATATGTGAGTGAGTGTGTGATGATTTACAACAATGGGGCAATGTATACAGAAACCCCTGCCTTTCGGCCAACCTGCTTAACAGGTTTCAGAGAGCATCTATTCATCTCTCACTGGACCTGCTCTGTTATACTCTGCAATTTCATTTTCCATTTGATAAAGTGGGCTAAAAATAATAATTTTTAACGAGTTTGGAAGCTGTCCTGTGAGACCTTACTGCTTAGAATCCTTTAGTCTGGTTGCTGAGATAAAACTGAAAAGCCAGCTTTGACTTTCTCTTGTGATGTTTAAGATAAACCAGGAAGTAAAGCCCCTGAGTGAGAATGTCTATGGGGTCTTAATCTTTTCCTAAATAAATCCCTGCTTATGATTTCCTATTGCCCATCAGATAAAGGGTTATCTGCTGCAAATGGGCTTTGTTTATCTTTTATAAATCTCACTCCTGCTCTGCTAATTCTCATGTTGCTCATTGTTCTGGACACTGTAATGTCTTCTTTGAGGTTTAATATTCTGTCCCAGCTCTCCTATGATACTAATTTCCTATGGGGCTGTGAGCCTGTTTGGTTGGCCTGGATGTTGAGGAGTCTGGCTATGGTAGCTGATGTCCAAACCTGCCCTATTAGCTCTCCCGAAATATAGACAACCTTGGATATTGGCAGATTTAGCATCGTCTTAGGTAGCTGAAATGAGGCTCAGAGAAATGGGTTTTGAATTGAATGGAGATAGTTTCTGTTCTGACTTTGGGACTTAGCAGATGAGTGACCCCAGGTAAGTCTTTTTTTCCACCCTTTGTGTCATGAAACCCCTTATAACAAAAGAGAATCATAAATTCTTAGCTGCAAAGATAAAAACAATGTATTAAAAACATTGGCTACTTAGTAAGTGTATTAGATAGCTATGGCTGTGTAACAAATCATTTCACAATTTAGTGGTTTAAAAATTATAAATGTTTGCCCTTACTGGTTTGGCTCAGTGGATAGAGTGTCAGCCTGTGTACTGAAGGGTCCCAGGTTCAATTCTGGTCAAGGGTGTGTACCTTGGTTGTGAGCATATCCCTAGTGGGGGGTGTGTAGGAGGCAGCTGATGGATGTTTCTCTCTCATCGATGTTTTTGGCTCTCTATCCCTCTCCCTTCCTCTCTTGTAAAAAATCAATAAAATATGTTAAAAAATTATAAATGTTTATTTTTGCTCATGAGTCTATGTGTTGGTGGTTTAGGGGTTCTTCTACTCCCAGTGGGGCTCCCTCATGTGTCTGAGGGCAGCTGAGGGTCAGTGTGGTAGCTTTTTCTGGAGGTTGGCTGAGGACTCCTGATTGTCTTTCACCTGCTCTTTCAGACTCCAGAGTCCAGCCTGGGCTTGTTCTGGTGGAGGCAAGGGCCCCAGAGAGACAGCTGAAACCTGCAAAGCTTCTTAAGGCCTTAGCTCAGGACTGGAACATTGTGAAGTCCACTACATGCTATGGGCAGAGCAGGTGATTAGGCCAGCCTGGGCAACATTGGTGGGAAGGCAGACTAGCTCTTGATGGGAGGAGCTGTTAGTCACATTGGAAAGACGTGGAAGCAGGGAGGAGATTAATGGGGTAATTGATGCAAGCAACCTCTTGCGATAGGCACTCCATGTTTGTTGAACTGCCTGGCACCTAATAATAATGAATATTAATTAATGGTATATAGTGTAGCCCGCTATGGAGGAAAGAAAAATAATTTTCCCTCAACCCTTCTAAGTTCTTGGCTGAGATCCCTGCCCCCATAATAAAAGACAGATTCACAGGAGAAAAGCAAAGGGAAGCTTAATGACATGTATGCCTCCTGCATGCATGGAAGAGACCTGGAAAAAAAAAACAGGTCAGTCCCTGAAATGGCCCCAGCCATCCCCTTAGATACCATTCCAGCTAAAGACAAAAGATGTTGGGGGTGGGGAAGGCAGTTCCGGAAAGGTATGGCTGTTGTGCAGATTTGTCATTCTATCTCCATTGATAAAAATTTTTAAACATGTAGTCATCCTTCTTTCCCTAGCACACAAGGAGACACTTTTACAAGTGGAGATTTCCCTCAGAGATGTAAATTTCTCTTCCAAGAGAGGGTAACTTCTACTTGGTTTTCAGAACTTCTCTGGTGTCTGTTGTTCTTTTTTTTTTAAAAAATCATCCCCCCAAAATTCTTATGCCAAAGAGGCATATTTTGGGGTGGCAAATTCTCTTCTTCACATCTATGAGGTCCAGTCTCAGCACAGTTTTGCCTTCATTCCTGGCCTTTTGATTTTCCTGTCTCTCACTGTCCTGAGGCATCTCCACATAATGGCTTCATTCTTACCTTCTAGCATAGTTAGGCATTCAGAATGCACCTGCTCACTTCTTCAGAATGATGGGAGTAGAAACATCCCCAGGGCTAACTCTGCTCCAAGCCCTATGCAATACACTTTGCTTGCATTCTTGATGTTTATTTTACTGCTGTTGGAGAGAAAATTTTTGTCTCTACTTCTAAGTCCTTCTTACTGGTCTAAGAATTAAATCGACATGAAACAGATTAACAGGAGAAAATCAGAGTTAATTGTGTGTGTGTGGGGGTGACATCCACATAAACATGACATCCACACAAAATGAGGCTGTGGTGAGCTAAGAAGAAGGGGGTAGTGCTCTGGAATTTCATAGGGAAGGAAAGCAGTTCAGAGGAAGACAGAAAGAGCGAATGTTTCATAAACAAATGTTTGCCATGCCCTGTGAGACACTGGGCCACAGGGAGGAATGTTAACAAACAGGCTTTGCTAGGCTGCTCCCTATCCCATCCTACTTCATAGTATATGTTAGGTGGTTATCATCCAGGGAAATGCGCCCTTCCTGGGGCAGGTCCTCCATCCAAATACTTTTAGGCAGTGAGGAAGATGCTCAAAGGTTCTTTCTGACTCTCTTTGAGAGGCCAGTGTGCCAGGGCAAGTGGGACAGGGAAACGGAGATAGTTAAACAGCCTTTTGCAGCCATCTAGGAACTCTAGATGCCAAGCAGTTTGCAGCCATCTGGCAAATTCTGTCTTCCCTACACTAAGTCACTTAAGAGTAAATGGTTTGCACTTCCCTCCCCAACCAGAGTGTAAGTAGCTTAAATCACCCTACTCAGGGAGACAGCAGAAATCTAATTAGTGCCACTTGGCAACCACACCCAAGTACAGGTGAAATTAAGAGAATACATCTCATTTTGGTACATCAGCATAAAGCTGAGGAATATTCTATTGAGAGCCTCCCATAAGACCTACCCTAAATGCCCAGTCTTTAAAAACGCCTCAAAACAAAGATCTCAGCAAGCACTCTTCCTTCCAGGAGCACAGACCTTGCCTTTTACCACTCCTTCTTCCCACCAGCAGGCATCTCCTGAACTCTAAGGGAACCTGTGAGTCTTGCAACCAGGGCAGGAATGGGCAGTGGCAGTTATCTCCCTGAACCCATCCCCAAGGCCCCCTCCCAGTCCCTTCTTGTTTCACTGCCCCCAGCTTTCATAAATGTCCTCTAAAATTCACCCATACTCGAGCTGTGAAACTTTTCCTGCATGAAGTCAAGAGCCCACAACTACCAGGAAGCCTTAGGCAGACCCACCCAAGGCCAGGTCCCCTTTCCGGTAACATTTTGTTTCCTATAGATAATCAGTCTAAAAGAATCCTCATGGCAAACAGACATATGTTGGGGTGGTCAATTTTGTTCTTCTAGACTACATCCCTCTAAGGGGGACAACTTAACCAAGGGGAGGTAAAGTAACCTGTACCAGGTCACTTAGCTAGCACAGGCGGGATTCAGACCCATTCATTCTGACTTTAAAGTCCATGCTTTAGCAAGTTAAACTGTATCCCTTACTTAGGGTGACCAACTCAATCCTGGTTTCTGGGTTTTTTTCCTGGATTTAAAATGGAAAGTTTGGCATCCTATAAAATCACCCCTACCCCGGACAAAATGGGGTATTTGTAATTGGGCCCCAACCTGAGGCTTCTGCTTCAGGCTGGGCTCAGCACCTCTGATTCCTCCCGCTTCCTCAGTCCTCATTGGAAAAGGGTGTTTCCACGTCTTGCTTCCTCTCTAATTCCTGACGCCTGTCTTATTGTTTCTTTTTTTTTTTTTTTTGCTTGTGCAGTCTTGTGTGCCATCAACATCTGGTTTGTTCCACTTTGGAAATGCTCATGGCACTGCAGGTTGCTCCTGGCTGGAATTCCCTGCTCCACTCCACAGCTGAGACCTCCCTGGTTCCCTGGGGGATGGAACAAAATAGAAATTCTATCTGGTTTGCAGAATCTGAGGAAACCCACTGTCCCTTTAATGCCTCCCAGTAGCACAGGGGTTAGAGGATAAGGGCCTAACTGTTAGACAATGCCTTCTCTTTACTGTGACATCTTTGCTCAGTCCCTCCCATCACCCTGACAGCACATGAGCCTCATAAGCAATGGGGTATTGACAGGAAAGAGGAGACAAGCTAATATCCATCAGCTCCCTTCCTTCCTCCCCCCACTCAATAAAACATTTGCCCTTAAGGATCTTATCTACTTTTTATATATATTCTTGGATTCTTAAAATAGAGTGTTTTGACATTATCATTTAAAAAGCTTCACTCAAAAAAAAAAAAAGGCTCCAAAACACCTAGATACCAGAGGTACTGCTCAGAACTATATAGGTTCTTTCCCATGTGCAGCCTAGTAAAAATGGAGCATGCTGAAAGAGATAAAAAGGCATGCCAGATGACTGAACCAGTGCAAAAGCACAAAGGAACAAATATTTCAGAAATGCTGATTTAGACAGCTTTGCTATGCAACTAGAGAGGTCATTGAATTTGCCAGGTTCCAAATGAGCAGCTCTCCTTAGAAGCTTCTCCATGCTTGACCTCCAACGGATGTCGAAGGTGCCCGGCCAAGCACAGGGAAAGTGGCTCTGCATTGTTGAACAGCTACGCCGATGACTTTTTCATAGACAGTGTTCTTAACTAAGAAATCTGGGGGAGCAACAGGTAAAGTGTCCCTCTCCCCACCAAAATTTGTGTGAGAGTTCCAGTTGCTCAAAGTTGAGTTTTAAATCAAAACCCTCAGCGACCCACAGGGCTGGAGGTTGGTGTACATTTGAGATACACAATAGGAGTCAAATCAATATTCATCCAGACAAACAAATTAGGAATGAGCAGTTCATACTTAGCCAAGCATGCCAAGCTCTCCAAGGACGAGAACTGAAAGATCTCTGCAGTCCTCTGTGCCTCCCCGAGAGAACATCTAAAAGTTCCCCAAGGTTAACTCCCGAACAAAAAAGACCTTTGGCAATTCCGATATTGTGAGACTTTCCATTAGATAAAGTTAATAGGATTTTTAAAGTGCTTCTTGGTTGCTAGTAGGTCCATGCTGGGAAAATAATGCAAAATCCCCCAGTAAAAATAAGTTTCAAAATTAAAGGGAAATAATATTGAGGAAGAAAATAATCCCGCACTGACGAGAGCAATCTAGTTTCTGGAAATGGCCATTGTGTTGGATAAATTTTCCATAACATTAGTTATGAATAAGGTTATTACTGACAATAATCGGAACTGCCTAAGGAAGCAAAGAGTTGTCTAGTCACAGAGTTCAGGGAATGGGAGATGGTTGCTAAATCGTTCCTGCCTTTTTCAGCATCTCCGCTTATTTTCTTATCTCACTCACTTGCAGGGTTTGTGAGCTGAGGAAAAGGAAGGGTTATCATGTGCCTCCTGTCCTAGGCAAAGTATCAATCGGATTTTTATTCATGTGGGGAGCTACTAAAGGGTGCCCATCCTATTTTCCAACCTGGCTGCCCATCAGAATTCCTTGGAAAATGAAAAAAAAATAGATTATTGGAAATCCCTTTGGATCTACTGAATCAATGTCATTGAGGTTGAGGCCCAGAGATAAGTATATTTAAAAAAGTCCTATGTCGCCGAAACTGGTTTGGCTCAGTGGATGGAGCATCAGCCTGCGGACTGAGAGGTCCCAGGTTCAATTCTGGCCAAGGGCATGTACCTTGGTTGCAGGAGCATCCCCAGTGCGGGGTGTGCAGGAGGCAGCTGATCAATGTTTCTCTCTCATCGATGTTTCTAACTTTCTATCCCTCTCCCTTCCTCTCTGTAAAAAATCAATTAAAAAAAAAAAGTCCTATGTCAAAATAGTCATTACGTGTGTGTGTGTGTGTGTGTGTGTGTGTGTGTGTCTGTGTGTGTGAGTGTAATATTGTATGCTATATTGCAATTTAAACAGACATTCCAGGTGATTCTTTAACAGGAGCAGGTCTTTGGAAAAGAGGGGTGAGTCTCCTTTCAAATAAGAAAGCCGAGTTCCAGAGACACAAGGGATTTGCTTACTACCACCCAACACAAAGCCAAGACTCCAGGCTTGTATCTAAACTCAAAGAATAGGAACTTCTGCTCTAGATCAGCCTCATAAAGTTATTCTGGAAACTTCTGGGAAGGTTTTACTCCACTCCTCACAAAACCCAAAAGACACTTAGGGAAGAACTGGCTCATTTGGTGGAATGTAATGGTGTCACTAATGTTGACAGCCCTTTCCCCTCATCACTCTCCAGAAGTCCCCAAATGCAGAGGTATCATCCCCTCCTCCCATGGAGTGGTCTCCATGGGTAAATGGACATTGCATAGTTTTGCAACAGCTGATGGTTTACCATGCAACATTTATTGAACATTTACTATGCAGCAGGCACTTTTTCATCTCCTTGAACTTCACATCTACACCCCAAGGACTCGAAATTATTATTACAATTTTCCAAGTGAAAAGCACTTATTTTATATAAATTTTAAAAAACTGAGCCCAGGTGAAAAACTCACGTGGTTCAGAAGATCAAAGATTTATCAAATAATTATTATGTATACCTGAAATTAATATGATATCAATTATATCTAAAAAAAAGAACCTAAAACAAAGTACCCAGGTCTTTATGGCTTCTAGACTCATTTTCTTGCTTGGTTGACATGGCTCAATGATTGAGCATCGACCTATGAACTAAGAGGTCATGGTTTGATTCCTGTGTGGGGTGTGCGGGAGGCAGACAATAAACAATTCTCTGTCATCATTGATGTTTCTATCTTTCTCTACCCCCCTTCCTCTCTCAAATCAATAAAAATATGTTAAAGGAAAGACTCATATTCTTTTCTTTGCTTACACAGCACCCCTCATAACTCTACCATTGTATACAAACAATTTCAGTGACTTGCACCTGGTTTAGAAACCGACCTATTCTCTGATTAAAAGAAAAATCTATGAGTATCTTTTTCAGGTGAAAGTAAGCTCCCATGATATTACTTCATACTTTATAAAACTTGTAAAAATGGCCAAAACTGGTTTGGCTCAGTGGATAAAGCGTGGGCCTGTGGACTGAAAAGTCCCAGGTTTGATTCCCATCAAGGGCATGTATCTTGGTTGAGGGCGCATCCCCAGTAGGGGGCGTGCAGGAGGCGGCTGATCTATGTCTCTTTCTCATCCATGTTTCTAACTCTCTATTCCTCTCCCTCTTTCTTCCTTTCTGTAAAAAATCTATAAAATATATTTAAAAAAACTTGTAAAAATATCAAGGTGGAAAGTGAATAAACCATGCAGTGGACTATTTCCAGGGGATCTTAAAAGAATGCAGAAATCAGAGAATTCTCAATTGTGAGCAAGGCTGTGGTGAGGTTGGTATTATTGTTAATGAAGTCTTTTCATGTTCTACGACATTTTTCTGAATATGGAGGTCAAGTTCAGGCATTTGTACTCAGTTGATAAAAGACAAGTGTGTGCAGCCACATGGGAAATCTATGAATATTATCAGATAATGATGTAGAGTCTAATTAAGGTTGAGCTATTAAGCTCTAATTAATTAAGCTGTCAGATTTTAATCAAGGAATTGATTGTTTCTGTATAGACCTTTGATGGTACTGCATCTTTGCCAAGCTCTGGAACCCTGATTTGCAAAGGTTAAAAAGTTAGAGGGCCATACTCCAGCCCAAAGAGCCAGTGAGCTTTTCTGCTTTTAAGAGGGTGCAGACCCAATAAATTTCTGGTTCTTACAGAAAACCAAAAAGGCAAATGTGCCTTCTTGGGTAGGAGCAGACCCAATGATTGTACTTAAAATTTATTTCCTTAGTGACCATTGTTCAGATTCAAAAACATTTCTGGAGTACCTATTCTGTTCTTGGAAATGTGTCATCTCATTTTATCCTCAAAGCAATCCACTTAACAGAAAAGGAAACTGAGGATGAGAGAGAGGGTGGGACCAACTTAAGGTTCTATAACAAGCCAACTTCCCTGGGGAGGAGAAATGTTGTTGAGTATCTATTCCCTGAGGCAAAGCCAACTGAACTGGATTTCCTTTGATTCGTGAGGATACAGCACAGCTTCTAATGCATTTCTGCATCCTCTCCACCCTTATCTCTATCTCTCTTCCCATTGCACAGAGATCCTTTGCCTGGTGGAAAACACACCGGTTTTTGGAATCATACAGGTCAGGGTTGAAATCTGGCTCTACTACTTACTGGCTCTGAGAACCTGAACAAGTTATTTTCTTTCCTTTGAACCTCAGCTTTCTCCTTTACTACAGGGGACAGTGCCATCACCTTACAGAGGATTGAAGAACATCATGGCTACATTGTACTGAGCACTTCCTGTCTGCCAGGCCTGGTGCTAAGCATGTCATCACTCACTTCGTCCTCACAATACCCTGTGAGATGGCGCTGCTCCACAGAACTTGCTGCAAGGATGAAAACACTCCATGTGTGCTGTCCAATATGGGAACCACTAGCCTCATGCCTCCATCCAACTCTAAAAATGTGGCTGGTGCCATTGAGGGACAGAGTTTTAAATTTTCTTTACTTTTAATGAACTAAATTAAAAAATACTTTTATTGATTTCATAGAAAACGAGAGGGACTGAGCCTGCAACCCAGGCATGTACCCTGACCAAGAATGGAACCGTGACCTCATGGTTCATAGGTTGACACTCAACCAGTAAGCTACATCAGCTGAGTGAATTAAAATTTAAATAGCCACATGTGACTGGTAGCCTTTGCATTAGCACAGCTCTAATGATGTATTCAATTTATTCTGATTCGACAGATGAGGGCTCAGAGAAACCACATGACTTGCCTGTAGTCTTACAGCTTATAGGTGGCAGAATTGTGATACGAGCCCAGGTGAGGTAGCTCCTAACCGCTGTACAGCACCAAATGGGAACTGGAGAGCAGGGCCTATCAAAGCAGAGGTCAGAGGCCACGTTCTCCACCTGCACTGCTGCCTTGTACCCCAGCACACTATCCCTCAGTATAAGCCAGGCCACTTACCATACCCCTAAAGTCCTCTGCCCTAGGTAAGCCATCTGTTTGCAGGCAGGAGGTGAAGTGGTCTGCAAGGCAGAGATGACTTACATGGCCTGCGTTGGCTTCAGGACCAGGGTGACCCCATGCTTTGGTTTTCAGTCAGTTGAAGAAGGGAGCTGGTGAATAGCAATGGTGGTTGTGTGCCATCTGCCATGTGGGCTCCCACACCCAGGCTCACATTTTATACCGTAAGGTAGGTGGAGCCACCGCCCTTCTGGAGGTGAGCAAGCCAAATCTCCACCAGGCCCGATGACTTGCCCAAGGTCACACAATGTGGAGGGGCTGAGCCGGGGTTCGTAGGCAGGTGCTTGCTTTGTTCTTCCCCGCTGGACTTCTCATCTTGGCTCTCTGTCCCTATTAGCCTGTTTAGATCTATCTCACTGTGAAACAAGTTTTTGGGCTCCCACTCCACAGGCAGGAAAGCAACAAGTAGAAAATGAGGTGAGCCCTAGCAGGTATGGCTCAGACTGAAGGGTCTCAAGTTTGATTCCAGTCAAGGGCATATACCTGGGTTGTGGGCTTGATCCCTAGAGAGGGTGTGCAATTAAAAAAAAAAATATATATATATATATATAAGAAAAGAAAATGCGGGTGATTTTGGCCCATGCAGCTGTGAGCAGATGGGAGAAGGAGGAATATGGATGATGGGGACTTACACCAAAAAAAGCCACCATTATAACTGAGGCCCAGTGCATGAAATTTGTTCATGGAGTGGGGGTGTCCTTCAGCCCAGTCTGCTCCCTCTTCAATCTGGGACCCCTTGAGGGATGTTCGACTGCCCATCTAGGCCCAATCTTACCTGGCCTCCACCCGTGCACCAGGCCTCTATCCTATCTAATAGGCAGTCAAACATCCCTCTCACAATCCAGGACTGCTGACTCCCAACTGTTCACCTACCTGCCTTCCTGGTTGCCCCTAATGGCTTCTGCCTGCCAGCCTGATCCCCCCCTAACCACTCCCCTGCCAGCCTGATTGATGCCTAACTACTCCCCTGCCAGCCTGTTTGCCCCTAACTGCCCTCCCTTGTGGGCCTGGTCACCCCTAACTGCCCTCCCCTGAAGGCCTGGTCACCCCTAACTGCCCTCATCTGCCAGCCTGATCACCCCCAACTGCCCTCCCCTGCTGGCCTGATTGCCCATAACTGCCCTCCCTTGCAGGCCTGGTCCCTGCTAACTGCCCTCCCCTGCTGGCCATCTTGTGGTGGCCATCTTGTGTCCACATGGGGGCAGTCATCTTGTGTGTTGGAGTGATGGTCAATCTGCATATTACTCTTTTATTAGATAGGATAGAGGCCTGGTGCACGGGTGGAGGCCAGTTGATTTACCCTGAAGGGCATCCTGGATCAGGGTGGGTGTTCCCTTGGGGTGTGGGGTAGTCTGGGCCAGGGGCCTGTGGTGGTTTGCAGGCCAGCCATGCCCTCTGGCTATCCAAGCTGAGGCCCTGGTATCTGGGATTTATTTATCTTCTACAATTGAAACTTCATAGCCTGGAGCAGAGCTAAGTGTTCTGCTGGCACAGCCATTGAAACTTTGTTGCCTTAAGTGGAGGCTTTAGATGTGTGGGAAGCTTGGCTTCCTCCATCACTAGGGGCAACCCAAGGCTCTCTCCTGCTCTCTCTGTGACCATAGCCATCTTGGTTGGATTAATTTGCATACTCGCTCTGATTGGCTGGTGGGCTTGGCTGGTGGACGTGGTTGGTGGGCATGGCTTGTGGGTGTAGCAGAGATACGGTCAATTTGCATATTTCTCTTTTATTAGACAGGATGATAATTAGCAGATCCTTTCTGCTCTCTCTCTGGGATCTCGAGACTTTCCCACATAATGCCCAGTACCTGTCATCCTCCAAGGAATTGTTATAAAAGATTGCTGTCATATCTGAGACAATGGAAACAAAGCTGCCGACATTTAAGGAAATGTGTCTGCATTTAATACTTTTTTTCTTTTATGGAACAGTAAGAACACCAAGATTTACACATTTCGGGATTCCTAATTGAATTGTATAAATGGAAAATGTGAGCTCTGGGAATCTTTGGAGAAGCAGGCAGAGGTTTGTCAATGCCAGGTTGCTGTGCCTGCTTCCTGCTTGGGCAGCTGGGTGGTTGCACTGGTGACTCTGGTGTGTCTTCTGCACTGGGGGCACTTCTTGTCAGTTCATTTCCTTCTTGGTCTGCACTGTGTTTCTTCAGGAAAAACAAACTTTGGGTCTGGGAAGCTGGTGCCTCCGGCCTCAAGTTCCTGCCACATATGACTTCCAGGCCATCTTACCATGTCCCCAACTTCCTCTGCCCTGGGTGAGTCATCTGTTTGTAGGCAGAGGTATGGTCTTCTGAGATGTTGAAGTGGTGTGTGAGGAGTCATGGTTTTAGGTCTCTGCTATGTCCTAGCTGTGTGTCCTTGCCCAGGTGACTAACCCTCTCTGAGACTCCATCCATACCTGATTCTGTAAAATGGAGAGCATTGATTATAAGAGTTGTTCCAAATTAAATTGACCCCTGCCCTACTTGTGTTAAAGTTCTGACCCCTGGTTCCTGTGAATGTAAATTTGTTTGGAAATGGGGTCTTTGAAGATGTAATTAACTTAAGATGAGGTCATACTGGAGTCAGATGTACCCTTCATACAATACTAGTCACCCAGTGCACATATTCATGCACATTGATAGGAAATTAGTTAGAAGAAATATTTTAATATCGTTATTTGCCCTTTCCCTATAATAGAAATGTCAACCAAATTCACAATCAACAATGACAGATGGAAACACACATGTGCGATTGGTGCCAGTGAGAGTTTTATATATCTTGATAAATTTGCTTAATTAGACCTGCTTTCTGATGTAGCTAAACTTTTTCCAGCCCAGCGAAGCACCCCAACTGCTCTTTCAGGTAATTGTCAGCAACACAGCAGTAAATTTCAACATGAAGCAGATTATTATTGTAGATCATGCAGGGAGAACAAAGGGTAAAATATTTAACTGCAGCAGTGTTTGACTATATTTTGTGCAGTGAGAAAACCTGAAGCTATTTTCAAGGTCTACCATTTCTTACTTTTTTTCAATCAGGTCAAGTTTCTAAGCTTTCTAACTCTCCATTTTTCAGTTAATGAAAAGAAAATAGGATTCCACTGAGTGTCCTATCTACCTACTCCAGGACTTCTGTGAGGATCAAATGAGATGAGGCATGGCAAAATGCTTCACAGACATTTGGTTAAAGTGTAAAATATTTCCACCTGACTATAAAGCAAGTCATGTTCCTGGGCTGAAGAAATTTCCAGGAGGCTAATCATTGCTAGGAAGAGGAAGCTGGGCATTGCTACGTGACATCATTACCCTGTGCCCACATTTCTGGGCTGGGCTGTGGGCTGCATTTTGTGCCATGGGGTCTCTGGCAGTATGGCCAGCTTCTGGCAACACGAAGCCTGGGCTCACAGCACCAGGCCCATCTTGGTGTCAGGGGCTGCTTTCCTACTCAAAACTGAGACAAAAAGATCAAGCCACTTGTTCAACTCATGAAACTGGTTAAATAATGGAGTGAGGATGCAAGTCCAGGCAGCCTGGCTCTAGAGGGTGGGATTGAAACCACTGCATCATCTCTCCTCCTGGGTGTGGCTTTTGTCCAGCCCAGCATGGCTCAGTGGTTGAGCATCGACCTATGAACCAGTACATCACAGTTGAATTCCTGATGATGTTCTGAGAAATTGTTCATGTTTAAGAGGGCACGCTGGGGTTTGGTGTGAGTGCTGAGCAAGGTTCTGACAACATGAAGCCTGGGCTCACAGCACCAGGCCCATCTCTGGGGTGGTGGTGGGCCTATGTCCCACTTGGGAGAAGCCAAGTGTTGCTTTGTGGGCACCAGGTCTCTGTAAATGGCCAGCATGCACCATGGCAGCTCCTGCACTGAGTGTCTGCCCCCTGGTGGTCAGTGCATGTAATAGCGACTGGTCAGCTAGTTGGACACTTAGCATATTAGCCTTTTATATGTATAGATGACAGGTGTCCTTATAAAAGGAGAAAACACACAGAGACACGAGGGGAGATAGCCATCTGAAGGCAGAGGCAGAGACTGGAGTGAGGCTGTCACAAGCCAAGGAAGGCCTGGGGCCACCAGAAGCTGGAAGAGGCAGGAAGGATTCTCTCCTAGAGACTTGAGGGGGACCATGGCCTGATGAAACTTCATTTCTGACTTCTGGTCTCCAGCACTATGGGAGAATAAAGTTCTATAGTTTTTAAAAAATATATGTATTTTTATTGATTTCAGAGAGGAAGGGAGAGGAAGAGAGAGATAGAAATATCAAGGATGAGAGAGAATCATTGATTGATTGCCTCCTGCACAACCCACACTGGGGATCGAGCCCGTAACCCAGGCATGTGCCTTGACTGAGAATTCAACTGTGATGTACTGGTTCATAGGTCGATGCTCAACCACTGAGCCATGCTGGGCTGGACAAAAGCCACACCCAGGAAGAGAGATGATGCAGTGGCTTCAATCCCACCCTTTAGAGCCAGGCTGCCTGGACTTGCATCCTCACTCCATTATTTAACCAGTTTCATGAGTTGAACAAGTGGCTTGATCTTTTTGTCTCAGTTTTGAGTAGGAAAGCAGCCCCTGACACCAAGATGGGCCTGGTGCTGTGAGCCCAGGCTTCATGTTGCCAGAAGCTGGCCCAGCACTCACACCGAACCCCTGCGTGCCCTCTTGAACATGAACAATTTCTCAGAACATCATCAGGAAAGGTAGAAAGTAGAATAGGGTGGGTGCAGGAGTGTAGAAGGGGTTAAGGATATATGATTTAAGGTACAAACTTGCAACTAGGAGATAAATAAGTCTGGAAATCTCATGCACAGTATAGTGACTATAGTCAACAATATCGGATTAGAGACTTCAATGTTGCTAAGAAACTAGATCTTAATTGTTCCCATCACAAAAAAGAATGATCATTACATGACACGATAGACATGCTGTACATCGTTCAATGACACAATGTTCTATGCCAATTATATCTCAATAACATAAATAAATTACAAAGAAAAGAGAAAGGTTCTCTGTACCTATGATGGACCAAGACCAAAACAAGTCCTCTCTGCAATCATGTCTAAACACAAATGAAATGGGAGCATGGTTCTAACTATCAAAATGGCCCAGCAATCCCTCACCCTGGCTAACACATGTGACTGCTGCTGCTTTACCAACCCTGGCAACAGCCTGCTTCATTCCTCCCACCTTCTCAGTGAGGACTAAGAAATAATTGCAGAGTTGCTCCCGCTGCCTGCCATGCAGAGGAGCAGTCCACCCACCTTTCTGAGGTCACTGGGGGAATTGAGTCGGGAGAGAGCCTGTGCTCCTGCCAAAGGCCTGGTGTCCCCAAGAAGAGCAGAATGAAGGCTTCAAGGGGGAGGGGAGTATGACCGTGAGCTACAGCCAGTGGAGTTGGGGTTTGGGGTCAGCTGAACATGGGTTACCAACCGCTAGTGGCTGTATGACTTGGAGGCACCCCTTGCTTCTCTGAATTCCCATTCAGTCCCTGGCAGAATAAGAAAGATCACAATATGAAGAGTATTGCCGGGGTTCTTGTTCCAGCATTAGAAGGGTTGAGCAATCTGGAGAAAGGCTGTGTGTAACTTAAGAGTCCAGAGACTAAAGATAATTTTGAAAGGCATTGGGGTCAGAGGAGCCTAGCTATAGGAGCTAAGTTTTCCTTGTCTCAGGACCTCTTGCTTTTTATTAACACAAATTGTCGCAAGCCAAGGTGGAGATATATACTTCAAAGGGTAGGGTTTCATCTATAGAGTCCATAGTCAGAATGGGGAATAGCCTATGGCTGTTCAGGTGTTTGACCAGTAGGAGGCAATAACATGTAGATTAACATGCCCTGAGCTTTCTGGCAGCAAACAATCAACTTAATGCATCCTTTTCAGGTTTGGGGACATGCCCCCAGCCATTCCAGCCCTTGTTGAGTCCCCAAGTTCCATCAACCTTTTGATGAAACTCTTGGCAATTATGACATGGTCGCACTGGCTTTTGGCAAGTATGGTGTGTCTAGTTGCTCCCTCTGAGACCCCTTAATTGAAGTCCTTCAATGGGACACAGTGAGCTTCTCAAATCGGGGTGCATACGGCAGGGCACAACCATGCTGAGTCCAGATTGGAGGTGCTCAAGCCCAAGTCATTTTGCCACCCAGTATGGTTGGCAATGTTTGGAGATATTTTTGATTGTCATTACTCCAGGAGGGGAGTCAGTCCTGGCATCTATTGCACAGAGGCCAGGGATGTTGCTAAACATCCTATAGAGCACAGAGCAGCCCTACAGTAGGGAATTATCTGGCCCCAAATGTCCACAGTCCCAGGGTGAGCAACCCTGCACAGGGGGAAGGGGTGCATCATCTGTGTGGTCACTCTTGCTCCACAGTAAAGGTTTAAAGGATCATTTTATTATAACAAATGCAAATATAGCATGGAGAAGAAGCAACATTTGCATGACTTTTTTTACAAAAACCTGTTATTTCCCAAAATTACACTCAGGGAGTGGCTGCTTTGGCTTTGCTCCCTTGTTACTGCCCCTTCCCCCCGTCTCTCCCTACCCCTTCACCCCCATCCTGTGATTAAGAGAACCAGAGTGCTGTGAAAGCTGCTGTCCCAGGGATGAATTCCAAATCTGTGACAGAGCATAGGTGTCTTCTCCACTCCTCTTCCCAGCTTTGCCTTTCATTAAGAATATTCTCTGGTCCATCTACACCAAGCAATAATAGTGAATAACCTGTTTACTATGGGCCAGGCACTAGTTGGGTGATGCAGGGAAGGTATAGAACCTAAACTTAACTCAGAGTTTTGCACACATTCTCTCCTTTATCTAAAGTACCAAGAGTGACCAAACACAGACTATTTGTGTTAATAAAAAGCTAGGGGTCCTGAGACAAGGGAAAACTTAGCTAAGCGTTTTGCACACATTTTCTCCTTTATCTAAAGTACCAGGTGTGACCAAACACAGACATACACTTTTCTGCCTTTGAATTCAAAATTTTTCAGTGTTTCCTTTCTCTGTCAGACAAACCCCTGCCATCCCTAAAAACCCTTTTCCAAGCGGTTAGGGACATGGGCTCTGAAGGCAATTGCCTACATTCATATCTTCCTCTGCCTCTTACTTGCTGTGTCCTCTTGGGCAGATCACTTTACCTCTGTGCCTGTTTCCCTTCTAAATAATGGGATGATTAAAATAGTATCTTCCTTACCATGGCTAAATAAGCACCTGAGGGCTTGGAACAGTAGGTGGCACATAATAGCTGCCTAATAAATATTTAGCTATTATTATTATTCGTAGGCTTTTTTTTCTCTTCCCCTATTACCACCCCACCATTCTTGCTAGACTCTAAGTCTCAAAGGGCCTTTCTAGAGTTATTTGCAGCAGTTCACAAGTGTTTGTGAAAAGAAAGAATGTGATACAGAGATGATACACAGTAGTCACATTGTGTAGGAGTAATTGCTAAAATCTGCGCAAAAACTCCAACCTTAAACTAACTTCTGAGCCCCGAATAAACAGATTGGGATGACACTGAGAAAATCCTGTTACAAAACTGGGAAAAGAGAGACTCTCCCTGCTCTTGGGAGCAGCTGTGAGCTGGCTGCAGCTCATCCGGTTAAGCCTCTTTAGATGAACACTCCTTTGCTAGTCAGTGGCGTCCTGTAGTGTGGTGTTAAGAAAAATTCCAAGGCTGTGTCTGGGGACAGAGTAGAGTGACTTAATCACTTATGGCTATCTGCCATGGGTGATGGAGGGGAGGTGCAGAACCTATTATGTCTGGATTATGAGACCAGAGGCAAAGGCCCTTTCAGGACCTGGCGCCCAGTAGACATTCGATAGGTGGTACATATTACAGCTGGTCAGGGACACAAAGGCTGTCTCTTGTTCTTTGTGTGCTGACACTTGCTGAACACACACACGTGGAACAATGAAGCGGACCCAAAGTCAATAAATGCTGCAAAAGCACAAGGCACTGGGGTGCCAAGGAAGAAGTTCAGGCCTTTGAGTCAAGCTGGCCTGGGCTGGCGTTCCGATAGTTGTGTGACCTTAGGAAAAATTGCGTGTCCTCTCTGACTCTTGGTGTCCTCGTCTGAAAAAGGAGGAACATTATTGGGAGGACCGATCCTGTCCATGAAAATACTAAAGTGGGAGGCTCATTGCTGGTGTTTCATGAGGGGCAGTTTCCTTCCTCTGATTGAGCTTGGAGCTGCCAACTCATTGCTCGACCCACAGTCAAGTCAGCATCATAAACCCTGAAAATCCTGTGACTGATTTTCAAGCAGCAAAGTCACAATCACTCACAAGACTTCTTGCTCCACTTACAATTTCCCCCCAAGCTATTACTTTCCTTTGGCACCTAGAAAAAGAATAAAACGGGGCAGGGGGTGGGGGATGGGAAGCTACTTACCCAGAGTCTGCAGATAAACACCCATAAGTAGTTCAAGGCAGGCGCTGTCTTCAGGGAAGGATGGGGAGGGCTTGTTTGTGCCCCGTGCTGGATTCATTATAAACCCTGGAGAAAGCAGGTTCCCAGAGAAATGCTGATACAGCCCGTCTCAGGGTTGCTACGAGGTAGGTGCCCAACTGCGTTACATAAAAGCAGAGCCTGAAATACGGAGGTGGAGATTTTAATGACCAGACCCCCGCCTATCTGGAGCGAGAGAGAGCCTTGGTCGCTATTACTATGGCTGGTTTTATTTCTCTGATGGCTTAATGAGACTAATGGATCATGCCCCACAATGTTGCTTCCTTCCACTTGGAAAGTGTAAGCAGGCTCAGGTAGATGAGCCTGTTTCTCAATGAAATGGCCTCTCAGAAGGGCAGCCCCAGGGATAGGGGGGAGGGGCAGCTTGCTGTTTCTGTGTGTCCTTACACAAGTCACTTAGTGACTCTGGTTCCAATGAGGACTTTCTTCCCAGCTGGTTGGAACCAGGGGATCTAACACTGTGCGTCTCCAACTCTCAGGTGCCTGTATATCACAGAGGGGCCTTGGTACAAGGCGGATTCTGAGCCCGTGGCTCTGGGTGAGGCCTGAGACTCTGCATGTTTGTCGAACAGTACCTGGTGATACCACTGCTATTGGTTCCTGGTTGCTCCTTTGAGTAGGCAGCTTTGAGGACACGTGAGAGTGCTTCAGAAATGGGAAGTTATTGTACCACCCTAAGGCGTTTTATAACAGAAACACAGGCATGGACATTTCTCAGCTGCTCAGTGAGGTAATGCTTACTTAAGTGCCTTGGCGGTAAGTACCTGGCAGTGCACTAGATTCAGAGGCAGTGACCTGGATTGTAAGTCACTAACTCCTCCTATATGATGATGGGGAGAGAGAGAGAGAGAGAGAGAAAAAGAGAGAGAGAGAGAGAGAGAGAGAGAGAGAGAGAGAGAGAGAGAAAGAGAGAGAAAGAGAGAGGGAGAAAGTGAGCAGGTGTCGGCCTGACAAACTTGAGCATGAGTCCTGCCTGCCTCTGCTATTTCATGATTATGTGATAATAAGCAAGTTAACTCACCTGTCCTGGCCTCATTTTTCCCAGCTGTTAAATGGGATGGTGTCACCATCACAGGGTGGGCAGAAAGGCTTAAGCAAGATGATGGATGCACAATTCCCTGCCCAGGGCCTGGCATGCGGTAGACACTCCTCTTGTGCTTGTCTCGGGCATAGACCTGACTGAGGTGAGCCTGGCTTTGTCAGGTCAGGGCTACAGGGGGAGGGGCGATCTGTCTCTCCAGGGATCTGAGGTCGTCCCTCTCAAGTCAGCAGAAAGGGCTGTAGTGAGGGAAAGCCCAAGTCTGTCTCAGAGGCGAATTCTCCGGCCCCACACTCCTGCCAGCAGTCAGCAGGCTGCGCTCCCATGAGCACCTGCAGTGCTCACCCCTAAAGCAGCAGCCTTTGAGAGGGGATAATACAGGTTCCCATGCCCAACATACCCTGGTTTGAGCCTCATCCAAACATCTTCAGACCTCTCATCTGTGAAATGGGGTCACTCTGCCTGCCTTGCAGAATTATGTGAGGAGCAGAGAGGACGATGATAGTCAGAGCAGCTCACGCCTTATGTGCCCAGCACTGGGCTCAGTGCATTGTGTGAAGCATCAGCATCCTCACAACCCTCATAGGCACTGGTCTCATTAAGATGCTCCAGTGCCAAGTGAGGAACTGAGGCTCAGAGAGGTTAAGTATCATGCCTGAGGCCACACAGCTGGCAAGAGGCAGAATCAGGATTTGAACCCCAGAAGCCTAACTCCAGAGTGTGAAAGCCTAGCCATAGATGTTACTGCCTTCTTCTTAGTTTTCTCCAGAATCTTCTGGAGGCAGGGAGAGTGGCAGGCAGGGCTGGGCAGCAGTGGAAGCAGTACTGGTGCTTGATGGCGAACACATACATGCAAAGGTACCCCCCTTTGATGACTTTCTGCCTGAGCCCTCAAGGCTCCCTGTTGTGTGGTTTCTCTAGCACCTTCCAGCACCCACAATCATAAGCAAGCCAGCTCACCATTGTTGGCCTCAGTTTCTCCATCGGTCAAACGGGCGTGATGTCACCATCATAGGATGAGCTGACAGGATTAAGCAATATGATGGTTGCAAAGTGCTTGACCTATTATGTCACGGTATTACCTTAACAGCTGAAGAATCCACTCAATGGAGGCCAATCTCCCTGAACTCCAGCCTTTGATACTCCCCTTTCTTCCTTTCATGTGTCTAGAATAGTGTCTGGGCATAGTTAGGAACTCAATATTTAGAAGCTGTTATATTATCTGAGCAGTAAGACCTACACCAGCGTGTCTCTGGTCCTGATTGTATCCATGTTGTCAGGGGGAATAGCTTCTGGGGTCCTGTTGATCATCCTAGGAAGGGAGACAGAGCCTTGAGCAGCCAGGTTGTGACGAAGCGGTCAGGATGAAAGCCTGGCGCAGAAAGCAGCTCATTTTGCAGCCAACCCCAGAGGCAGTGGCTACAGCTTCCCAATGCTAAGGAGCTCTGTTTCTCTGAGCACTGCTGCGCATTGCACCAAGCCATAACTAATAAAGCTGTCAGGGACAGGCTCCTTTCCCCTGTCCCATTCAGAAGCCTCACCAATTCCAGGCTGACAGCTCTATGTGTGCCTTTGTCCATGCACCCGGCCTCCTACTCACACAGGAACCCCAGGCAGAGAACCAATGCCGCTGGGAGCTGGGTAGGGGTGCATTAGGCCAATTATGTGGAACAGCTGGGGTGCAGGAAAGAGAACAGTAGACTTGGAGATGGACTCCATGTGGCTTAATGCTATCTGGTCCCATCTGCATCTGAAAAAATGGGACCAAAAGCCTTGATCTAGAGAGGCAGGCCAGTAGAGGGTAGGTGCTAGGCAAGTCTGGATTTTGACCTTGGCTCAGCCACTTATAAACTGCACCTTCCTGGGAGAATGACTTCATTTCACAGATTCTTAGATTGCTTTTTTATAAACAAGGGGGTAATGAGGGTACCTAGACCTCACAGAGTTATTGTGCAGATTAAAACAAAATAAAGTGGAACGTGCTTAGCCTCTTTCATGGTAAACTATGAATGTCTGGTCTTCTTACTAATGGAGTTGTTAATTTCTTCCTTCCAGGTAGTGTGTTGGAGCTAACGACGCAAGAGCTAAAAGATGAATAGGAGTTGAACAGACATTTGAGAACTGTTGGGAGAAAAGGCCAAGATGATGCATGTGAGGGACCTGCCTCACTTTCCTGTGCTCAGGAAGCCCTGTGTCCACTGAGGCGTGTTCTCTTCTTGCTCAGTCTCACCTGCTGACATTACTAACAGTCATAAGGAAGAGCCAATTCTCACATAGCTTATACTAAGTGCCAGGCACTGTTCTAAACACTTTATAAATGTTAATTCATTTAATTTCATGACATACGAGGTGTGTATCATTACTTTCTCCTTTTTATAGATAAACTGAGCCACAGGGAAGGTAAGTAACTTACAAGGTTACATAGCTGTTGAATGGTGGAGCCAGGATTATGAACCTGATAGTTTGGTAGCCAGCTCCTTGCTTTGAACTAGTTCACCAGAGACAGCTTCTCAGGATGGCTGGCAGGGGCTCCTGACCATTATTTCCATGCCTACCCTCTTGTCTATTAATTACAAGACCATGCTGCCCATAAGAATGCAACCATAAGAACTGCCTACCTCAATTCAACTCAACTCAGTGAAACTCAACTCCAATACCTGACTCAGTTCAGCTCAACTCAACTACCCGATTCAGTTCAACTCAACTCAACTCAACTCAACTCAACTCAACTCAGGCAGAACATGTGCCCAGGGGTCTTGAGCCAGATGTAAGTGACTCCAACAAATGATGCAAAATTTGGAGGTCATCTTTCATGCTTGTACTATTCTCATTGGTCTGATCGGGCTCTTATATCCCCCATTTACATAAAATAATACCAAGACATTATGTGCACATAGCACTATACAATTTACAAATCTTTTTACACATGTAACTCATTTATGTTTCCTAAGTCAAGCCCAGTTTGGAAGTACAGAAAAGGAGCACTTATGCATAGAATAATTCTGATATGTACTACTAATTGGATAGCTACTATGTTCCAGGCATGGTGCTAGATGCATAATTAATAGTATCTAACTCATTTAACCTGGCTCTATGGAGAATGAGATTTTTCTGAGAATTTTACAGATGAGGTAACTGAGGTGTGGATTAGCTGAGTAACTTTTCCAAGTCCTAGAGCTGGTAAAGGCATTGTTGTCTACTTCCAAAGTCTGTGTCTTTCCATAGATCCACCCTGTTTACCCTGGCTGGCTGCCACCTTGGGGATACCAGCCTATGTTGCCTCAAGAAATTGGGACTTAGGGGAACAGGGACAATTAAAGTGTGTCCTTTCATTCCCTGTAAATCCAGAGACAAAGAAGCTGTAACCTCTGGGCCAGATGAAGGAAGCTTCCCTGCCCCAGGGAGGAGCAAGGGCTGCAGAAGAGTGAATTCTGCTTTATAAACCTGTTACAGGTTCATTCCTTACCCAAGCAGAAGATTCTTGTTGAACTGACCTGACCTCTGAAATCCAACATTTTTGCTGGATGAATGGATTAAAGTTTGGGTTGAGGACCATCTCCCTCAACATCTTACTTTTAGATGTGCAAACTATGGTCACAAGAAAAAATCCTCAGACCCAGGTAAATGACAGAACAGAGCTCAGACCTCGGCACAGGGTTTATTTGGGTTAATAAAGTAGAAATCTTTAGAAAAAAGAAGTATTGAGATTTGGCTTTTAAAAATGAACATCAATCACATTATTGAACCCCTCCCACCAGCCCCTTTGTCTTTAGGGTCCCTGGACTGTTTGCTGTGGGCTGCACATACAATAACAATCATATTAATTCAAATACTAACTTAGATTGCGCAGGAGAACTTGCTGTGGGACCAACCAGTGGGCCCAGAAATGGTGCCCTGCTCACTTTGGGTCCCTCCAATGTAAAAGGGTTCTGCTGTGAAAGGGTACTCCAGGCCCACTCATTACTTTTCCTTTTGTCTGGATTCCAGTTCTCATTTTTCACTTGCTTTGAGATGTTATCTCCGGGGGGCAGCATGGATCTATGGAATAGCCAGTTCAATGTCAGGTTAGAATCTCTTGCTCGCACACTCTCTGACTGTGTGCTCCTGACCATGCTTCTTAATTGCACTGTGCTTTATTTTCCTTATTCATTAAATTAAGATAATGCTACCCAACATGCTGGATTTCAGATGGACTAAATGAATAAATATATAAAGGGCCCACTTTACTCAATAGTAGAAAATTTGTTATTAATACTCTTTTTGGGGACATGTTCATAGCTATAGAACAACTTGAGAGCTACAGAAAACAGGGTATTCTATTGGAAATTATTGATTAATTACCTCTCAGCTCTCAAATGAGGGTACATCCTCCCCCACACTGGGCCATCAAACAACCTTTCCCATCTCACAGCTCCAGCACAGGAGTCATGCTTATCAGGGAGCAGGACTGAGGTGATGCCATATGTGTAAAGCAGATGCTGAAGATGGTCTCCCCTTGTGCACCTCGATTTTTACTGTGGCCACTTTGTAGTCTAGAAGTGGAAACTCTGCCTCCTGCTGTGCTGAGGGGTGAGGGCTTCTTTAGCTCTTGGCTCATGGGTAATGCGTGGTCCTCTCTCTGGCCAACCCCAAAATGTTCTCCTGGTCTCTCTCTCCTGCACACAATTCTGCACACGCACAAAAATTAGAGATCTAGAGAAAAGCATTTGCCTAGGAGAATCAACTACAGAACAAGAAATAACTGAGTTTTCATCCTACCTCTCCAGCCACACCCATGCATTCCCAGTAAATACGTAGCTTCTCAGAACCTGTTTCCTCAGCATTACAAGGACATTTCTATGGCATTGTCATGAGGAATAAGCAAAATGTATGTCAGATAAGTGCTTAGCTTAGCTGAAAGCCTACATGTTAGCTCTTGTGATTTTTTTTTTTTGGTCAAGAAACCCTATTTCTTCATCTTGCTATAATCTTCTGAGATGAAACACAAAGAGATCACTAAAAGGATATTTAAAGTAAAATGCATCACTCTCCATTTGCTTTGGGAGCCAAAAGGCAAACAGAATTTCACTCTGCCACCTTTCTCATCAAAGAAAGAAGATTCAAGTAGTCCAATGCTTTCAGATGGGATGGCAGGTGTCATTAATATAAGAAGCCAGAAAAGGACAGGTGTAAAATTCTTCAGCTTGGTGTTTGAGACCTTTCATGATCTGGTCCTCACCTGCTCACTTTTCCCTCTGGTTCCTGCTCATTGTGCATGAAGAGCAGGAAAGAGGGATGGAAACAGTGAAAGGGGGCACCACTCAGCACTGTCAACTTCTTTTAGAGCCTTCTTGGAAGTGCCTCCTCCTCATTTTCTGCCCCATATCTGTTAGCATTTCATTGGTCAGAAGGTGGTCATGTGGTCACACTTGGCAAGGGAGTCTGGGAAATGTATTTTTTTAGCTGAGCACTGAATCTAGGTTCCAGTATTAGCAAGTAAGGAGTAATCAAATCGACACTAGTGTTCCTGCTACTGTCCTCAGGAGTTTACTAACCACACAGTCAGGGTGATGGTGAAGATGGGGGAGAGTTCAAAATAATTTGGGAAGAAAGTGCTAAATCTTAGGGCTGATCCAGTCCTTTTTGGAAACTTGAAATCAGCAAGGCTTAGGGGAAAAGCCTCTAGAGTAGGTGTCTTGACCTGGATTCTTGTCCTTGCTTGCGTGACCTTGGGTACCATAACAGATGGGGATGGGATGGTGGCCTTGCAGGTTCCTTCCATCCCTTTGTGATACTAATGGATGCATTCCTGCCTATACTGGTTGCAAGCTATGTATGCAAGCTTTTGTTGTTCTTAAGCTTCTCACCACTGTCTACACCTCCCATTTATAAATGTTTAAAAATATTCACTTGACACACAATGAGATTACAGACTCTCTCATTTCTGAGATGAAAAGCAGCTCATGCATTATTCAAGAAAAAATATGGCATTATTGAACAAAGGATGGGTGAATTCACCCCTCATTACTTATTCCAGTCCTTGCCTTATTAGTAGATTTGTTCTGTGAGGATTTTAATGATGGGTTTTGTAAACAAAGACTAGAGATCAAACACTAGTGTGTTTAGATGGCAAGATTAAGATATTATCATAAAGTCATCAAATTGCATGGCTGGCACATCACCTAGTCCATCCTGTGCCCCAATTTCATCTACCTAATCCTACCAAGTAAAAATTCAACCTTGAATTCTTCCAATGATGGGGAACTCACTACCAGAATTTCACCTATGTGGAGTTTGCGAGAAAGCTCATCTCATATTAGGCTGAAATCTCTCTCCCTGTGGCTTCTATCCACTGGAATTAATTTTTACCTGGAACAATTCTGTGCCATTTTCTCCATGACAGACTTTTATTTATGTGGAGATGGCAATTGTCATGACCCACATTTCTTTGAAAGGCTAAATATCTCCCGATTCCTCAGCCAACTGTTCATAGAGCAAAGAGAGTGAATTGGACTTCATGAGTATTTATTAAAGACCCTTCTCTTCACATTCCAGGCACTTTGATAAGTATATTTATGGCTTATAATCCTTGTAGTATTCAGTGAAGAATTTGTATTCAACTTGAAATTTGTATTTCAATGCTTAAAAATTCATGCTCACTTTATACTTCTCTAGCTCTGTCTCCCACTACTTTCCCTCTTGCCCTCCTTCTTTAGTCTCCCTGGCATTCTAGCCCTCTAACACACCAATATCCTCCCTGCTTCAGGGCTTTTGCATATGCCATCCTATGTCTGGATACTTTCCCAAGATCTTCATATTGTTTACCCACTTCTCACTATGCAGCTCCTAACTGAAAGGCCACCTACTCAGAGAAGCCTTCTTGGATTTCGATCTAAATCAGGCTCATCCCCAGTTTTAACCTATCACTTTCCATCCTATTATTCTGCTTAATTTTTCTGTAGCACTTTGCATTAAATCCATCTATTCAACAGATATTTACTGAGCACCTACTATGTGCCAGTGATTATTCTAGGAATTCGGGTTATATTAGTGAATGAAACAATAATTTTTGCCTTGATGGAACTTACATTCTCAGAGGAGAGACGGAAAATATACAATACACACTTGGATATGGATAAATTATCCAGTATGTTAGAAGGAGTTTGAACAGAATTTCAGGGTTAATAAGGTACTTTCTTCTTTTTCTTCCTTTTTTTTTCTTTAAAGTTGAGGCATCTATCTGCACAGCAACTTATCTTTTTTTTAAAAAAATATATTTTATTGATTTTTTACAAGAGGAAGGGACAGGGATACATAGTTAGAAACATTGATGAGAGGGAAACATTGATCAGCTGCCTCCTGCACAATTCCTACAGGGGATGTGCCTGCAACCATGGTACATGCCCTTGACTGGAATAGAACCTGGGACTCTTCAGTCCGCAAGCTGACGCTCTATCCACTGAGCCAAACTGATCAGGGCAACAAGGTACTTTCATACAAGTCATACAATTTCAGTTCAGACACTACAAACCATCTGTCATATGTACTGGGAACTGATTCATGGATGGATGTATTCATTTTCAAGTAACAAATGCTCAACTCCAAAGGGCATACAAATAAAGGGAATTTATTGACACAGAACTGAAATATCTGGAGGAAACATGTACCCGTTTTGGATGAAGTGTGATCATCACTATGGTTTAATTTCTCTGTAATTTTCCCCCCAGTTACTTTGCAAGTCAGATTCATTCTCAAGCTGGCTTCTTTGATGACTGCAATATGGTTGCAGCCAACAATGCTTCATGATTTCTCATTCATATCCACCGGGCAGAAAGAGCACTTCTGTTCCTGCAATTCATGCAAGATTCTTGAGACGTGCCTTTCCGCACCTCCAGAGGCCACTGTGGCCGGGGTCAGGGGGAAGGGGTACTAAAAGATGCTTTTTCAGGTCTTGGAGCCAATTTCCCCTAAAGCATATTGATGCTGTTAGGAGAGGAAGGAGTTGCAGAGACTATCCTGGCAGCCAACCCATTTTTACAACAGATTGACATTATTACCATGGGAAAACCTGAGCATTGAGTGACTTATTGAAGGGCATTAGGTTTCTTGGCAGAGGAGCAGAGCCTGGAACCCAGACTCACATCTTTGAACTCAGAGCTCTTTCCAAACATAAAGTTCCCCTCGCCCCTTGTCAGCGCTGAGTCTGCCGAGCTCCTTTGGCCAGAGGCTGGGCAGCTATTAGCAAAGTGAGATGCTGGGTGAGGGAATTCCTCCTTAGTGTCTTGCTGACACAACAATTTCACATGATTTCTTCCTTTTGGGTGATAGCATTGCTCATGCATTCCTCAACAAATATTCCATTGAGCTGGGAACATTTGCTGTCCGGGACCATCTGGAAACTTCTCTTTTAATCAACAGTCTTTTATTGGAAGTAATAGAAACTTGATTAAGCTAGTTTGAGCACATAATAAGGGCGGGGGTTTATTCTGAGTACAGAACCCTTGATCTTGACCCCTATTCTCCCACAAATGACAACATAATCTTAGATGATGACATGTTTAATAAGTACATGTATTGCTTATTGAAAATATTGATTGACCCTTGAGGCCTCTGCAGCCTATTTGGTAGTTGCTGTTTGTCTTAGATCTGGGTTGAAGGAAATTCAAATGAAATCGAACCCCATTTGCATGCTCTTCCTGCTAGATCTCTTAGGCTTAATGAGATAGATGTGTTCAAGAAAAGGACAGGGGCCCAGCCATGTGGCTCAGTTGTTGAGTGTGGACCTATGAATCAGGAGGTTACTGTTTGATTCCTGATCCTGGCACATGCCTGGGTGTCAGGCTCTATCCCCAGTAGGGGGTGTGCAGCAGACAGCCAATCAATGATTCTCTCTCATTATTGATGTTTCTATCTCTCTTTCTCTCTCTGAAATCAATAAAAATATGTTATAAAAAGAAAGAAAGAAAAAGGAAGGGACTGAGAAACTTATCAGGAAGAAAACATAGGGCGTGGATCATAAATCTGGGTGGTGCAGTCTGCTTACCTCGTTATCCAGCTTGCATATTCAGTAGTTGTAACTTCACCAGCGTGCCCATTTGGCACTGAGCTTGCATTCTGATTCTGGTCCCAGAGGTGCAAGCAAGAGACTACTGCAGGCTTCTGTAAGTAGAAGGAACTTTGGTTTTACAAAGTTCCCTCCACTTACTCCCATGCAAGAACTGTGACTGTGGAAAAATTTCTCAGCAATTCAAGTATTCAGATACTATCAAGAAAGGGCACGGTGTTCTCGCCCTCTTCGTGTCTTCCTGAAGATACTGTACATATCTTTTGGGGATGGTAATAGAGTCACCTTCCTATACACCTGGATTAAATCAACTTGAATGACCCTTTCCAGTTCATGGAGTCCATAAATTCCTCCTCTCAGAAGGAGAGGAGCCAATGTCAAGATAACCTGAAGAGTAAGCAAGTATCTTCCCCCAAGAATGAATGAATTACTGCTTTGCTTCCCCAATGAGTTCTGTAGAGTTTCTTTGCTCAAACTGCAGCATCAGAATCAGCTGAGAGCTGGTTGAAAATGTATCATCATGAGCCGCATCCCAGACTCTGGGTCAGCATCTGTACTTTAGTAATATTCTGGAGTAGCACATGCACATTAATGTTTGAGAAGCACTGCTGTGGAAACTGCTTTTGCAGCACCTCCAGTTCTTTGTTGCATTCACTTGATTGCTTATCTGTGTCCAGGAGAAGGGCCAAGGTCATGTTTTCTCACCACTGTGTCTCCATCTCCTACATAGGGCCTGGGACTAGGGGATATTCAATAGCTACTGGATGAAGGGATGGGTGGATGGATGGGGATATCAACTTATACTGCTTGTCAGGGAGGCTACCTGTCATACTGTCAGGATGCTGGGGTCAGAAGGAAAGGGAAAGGTCACTGAGTGGTACTGTTGCCATCAACAGGTTTTGAGTTCTATGTGAGGTGGTTTACCTACATTATACAATTCACTCCACAGAAAACAGGACCACGCAGTTATTGACATTATAATTTCACATCCGAGCAAGTGGTACAGCTACCGTTTGAACCTGGACGCATACCCTTTCTTTCCCGCTTCACTGCCATTTATTTGTATGAGGTTGAGTTTGCCACCTGACTCTCCGGCCTCTACTTTCTACATCTGTGGCAGAAGCTGTGGCATTCTGCTCATCTCCACCTTAGCACTCACTGTTTCTGTCAACAGCTCTAGTCTGCAAAGAGCCTGCAACTCTGCCCGAGGGCTTACCCCTGGTCTTAGGAGCATGCTTGTCTGTGTGAAAGGCAAATCTTTACAACCATATGAAGTAACTACTGCCATGCTCTCCAGATGAGGAAAATGAAGCTCAGACAGGCAGAGTATATGCTAAAGGTCCCCCAGTGGAGCCAAGGTTTGGACCTATTCCTGTTTGATGTCAAAATTCATATCTTTAAATTCTTACTTCCCCAAATTATTTTGATTATTATCTGAGATCATGGATGTGAAGATGCTTTGCAAAGATTAGAAGTGCTATAATTTTAGAATGGGCTGTTTTTGTTAAAATCTTGTGCTTTTTCCTCCTTGGGGTTAGGACAAGTTAACCATGGTTTAATTTGCAAGGGGTCTGATTCAAAGGGATCAGAAGAAAATGATAAGGTGCCAAGTCTAGGGACAAGGGAGATCTTGTCAACAGAATAAGATGAGGCTGGATAGATTCAAGGATAACTTGGGAGAAAGCAGGAATTACTGGGCTCTGCTATTGACAGGCCTTGTATGGTGCTTGGTATTGAGGCACGGCCACGGACTTTGATAAATAAGGGTGCAAGTGGGAAGAAAGCTTGCATGTCATCCATACCAATCAAAATTGAGCACCTGGCATTCACATGAGCAATTTCCAGGTGGCAGAATGGCAGCAGCTTTTATCTCAGATGCCAGCTCTCACGGACTCATAGTAGCTTCCTGGAGTACCATGTGAATGGCAAATCTGAGGCTGCTTCCCCGCGCCCCCCACTTCCCCCTGCCAGAATCAGTCACGATTGATTAGTGATGTCTACCTGGGACACAGAAGTGAGAGTGTTGGTACACATGCTACAAGGAGGAACAGATTAAATTTCATATGAGTCAGAAGAATTCTTAAGTTAGGACTGAAGCAACATTTACATATCAAGTAGGCTCCCATTTATGAAAGGAATGATTTCCCTTTGAGGAGAGTTTATCTTTAATTTGAGCATATGTGGCTCAACCTAGGCAATATGCAAATGACAGTTTGACCAGAACTCCCTAGGGGCAAAGAAGAGAAAAATCAGCATAACATTTACTGAGCAGAACACACATAGAAGAGGAGTCACTTTTTTTTTCTGCTGTTTTTGTAATGGTGCCCTCAATATCGAGTGGGCTTTGATGACTCAGAGACTTATCACAACATTTTTGAGTCTGTGATCTCCACCTCCAGGAACTCTGGCTTCTTGGTTTTATTGAAGCAGCAGTGACAAGTCCTGATCATTGGAGTTTTGTTTTCTTAACTCAGTTGGGAGAGGAGGCAGGAAGCCCCCATACAGGTCACTGTGAACCGTGCATCTGCCTGTGAGGAACACTGAGCACAAACTATAAATAATGCAGTTACTTCTGCCCTTGAGTTTGGAGCTCATGTAGAACTTGCTGCCTCACGTGACTTCCTGATACTCAATGCAGATCTGCTTGGTGGGGAGAGTTAGACTCACTCAGACTTTAAGTTTAACCCATCATTGGTACCCTGGATAATAAAGTGCTCTTTAAAAATCCCCTTATATTTCCTGAGATATTTTGAAATTCTCAAATATTCAAAGGAAATTTAAACACTTAGGCAAAGCCACATAGAATGGACTTGTTGTGAATTCACATTGGGACCAATCCTGCTTATATTTAATTAACGATGGTCAGGTTAAGTGGTTTAACAGTGCACTCTACATGGAGAGACTCTAATAGGAAGTGACTTTTCTGAAGTGAGCTTTGCATGCAGGAGATTAATGGGGAGAGAGTTGATATCATCCTCCCAGTGCAAAAGATTGGTTGGAAAACTCAATTTGATAGAGTCTTGCTATAGAAAAAGGATGAAAAGTAGATTTCCTTGGCTTGGTAGCAGATGCCTAGAACTTAACTGAATAGAAAAGACTGAGGCAGAGGCTAGGATCAGTGAGATGAAATGCCAAGATTGATTAGAAATGTCTGCCATGGGCAAAGGAGGGGAAGAAACACTATACACACATATGTGCTATCTCTTCTCCAAGATGAAGTTGACTGGAAAAAACAGAGTGGGTGCAACAGACACCACCTGTCCTGGAGGGGAAAACAAATCAGATAAGATTCACCCTGACAGCCTATTACTGCAGAAAAAGTTTTGACCTAGACAATAGCAGACTCAAACAACTAGTCTTTCCATCCTCCACTGTTTCCTGAAAGAATGAGCCAAAGGCACTGTTTAAGACCTCATGCAAATGAGGTTTTCAGGCAGAGAAGAGACAAGAGGGAGAAAACAAATACCTCCTTTTGACACTGGATGATGACCAGCAGAACTGGAAAAGAAACTGCTCCCTGCTTCACATCAAGAATGATTCTTGAGGGAGAACCAAGATGGTGGCATAAGTTATACACTTATACTTGCTACCTCTCACAATCACACCAAAACTGCAACTAAAAGACAAAATGATTATCCCTCAGAACCATGGGAAAGCTGGCAGAGTGGAAGTTCTAAAACTAGAAGGAAAGAAAAAAGTGCATTGAGACCTGGCAGGACACCCAGAGGCACAGAAAGGGAGAGTATGGAGATGTATGTGAATCCAGCTGGTGTGCACTGTTTTTTTCAATTGGGAGTGAGTTACAAGTTCCCGACTGCTCTGAACTCAGTTTCCGGTGAGATTCTGGGGATCCAGACTTATACTGGGAGAAACTGGACTGTCGGCCATTGGGTTGAAAAGGAGGGTGGCTCTCTTGCAGAGATGTGCACAGGAATCATTGTTTACTGTGCTGGATGCAGGACGTGAGACAGGGGGATAAGAAATGCAGAGAGGGCTGACTGGCAGCCAGTGCTGTTTGCCATGCCCTAGCAATTCCCTGAGACCCCGCCCCGCCCAATTTACAAACCCACCCAGCTGTGGGCAGCGGCTTTTGCTTATAAATGGCCTGCCCTCTGGCAGCTTAACCTAACAAATTACAACTGGGTCAGACAACTCCAAAACTTCCAAATTCCAAGCAAAGAGGAGAAATCTGCAGATCTTCCTGTAGCTCCTGCTGGGTGGCTTCAGACACTAGCTGACTTGCACCTCCTTGAAGATCCAGGAACCAGTGTAACTAGAAGTCAGTGTGAGATGACATCAGATTTCAACTCCTCACATACATAAGTGACACACTCAAGAGGCAGACTTGGTGAGATCAAAGCCCCACTGACGCAAATCCTGCCCCATAGGGGTGTCTACAGCATAGTAGTTCTTCCATTAATAGACACAGCTAATGCTCACAGTCAATTGGCCTGGAGGTCAATTCCTCCTAGTGTATCAATAGTAATAAAGGCTTAACTACAACAAAACTGTGTACCCAGCCCATAAAGGGGTACACCAAGAGTGTCCACCTCAGGTGATTGGAGAGGTGGAGCTACTGGGCCATAAAGGACAACTAGCACACAAAGCCATTCCATCAACACAGGGATACAGCCAAAATGCAGAGACAAAGAAACATTTCATGATTGAAAGAAATGGAGGAAAGCAAACTCCTGGACATAGAGTTCAAAACCACCTTTATAAGATTACTCAAGAATCTTCTATAAACCATCAAGAAACTTAGTGAGATCTCTGAGAAACTTAGTGAGACCTTCAAGGATCTTAATGAGAATGCCCTCCCCCCCCCGCAAAAAAATAATGGAAAGGGACCAGTCAGAAATTAAGCATACACTGTCTGAAATAAATAATAATATATAGAAATCCAACAGCAGACTAGAGGACCCCAAGAATCAAACCAAAGATCTGAAATATGAGGAAGCAAAAAACACCCAACCAGAAAAACAAAAAGAAAAAAGAGTCCAAAAATGTGAAGATAGTGTAAGGAGCCCCTGAGACAACTTCAAGCATGCCAACATTAGAATTATGGGGGTGCCAGAAGAAGAGAGAGAACAAGATACTGAAAACCTATTTGAAGAAATAATGACTGAAAATTTTCCCTACTTGGTGAAAGAAATGGACTTACAAGTCCTGAAAGCACAGAGAACCCCAAACAAAATGAATCCAAAGAGGACCACACCAAGACACATCATAATTAAAATGCCACGGCAAAAGACAAAGAGAAAAACAGTTAGTTACCTACAAGGGAGTACCCATACGACTGTCAGCTGATTTCTCAACAGAAACTATGCAGACCAGAAGGGAATGGCAGGAAATATTCAAAGTGATGAGTAGCAAGAACCTACAACCAAGATTACTCTACCCAGTAAAGCTATCATTCAGAATTGAAGGTCAGATAAAGAGCTTCACAGATAAGAAAAAACTAAAGGAGTTCATCACCACCAAACCAGGATTATATGAAATGCTGAAGGGTATTCTTTAAGAAGAGGAAGAAGAAAAAGGTAAAGATAAAAATTATGAACAACAAAGTGATAACAAATACATACCTATCAACAAGTGAATCTAAAAACCAAGTGAATAATATCCTGATGAAGAGGATAAACTGGTGAATATAATAGAATTAGGGGCATAGAAAGGTAATGGTCTGATAATTCTCGGGGGGAAAGGAGAGTGAGGAGTGTGGGAAGAGATTGGACAAAAATCTTACACCCATGGATGAAGACAGTGGAGGGGGATAAGGGTATGGGGTGAGGGGTGGGGTATCAGGTGGAGGGGAGCTATGGGGGGGCGAGAAAGAGGAACATTTGTAATAAACTAAACAATAAAGTTTTATTTAAAAAAGAAGAATGGTGCTTGACTTTCCTTGGAATGTCCATCTCTTTTGGAGCAGCATAGTGAAAAGAGTTCATTCAACTTTGGGTATAGATTCAAATGCTGTCTCCATCACATATTACCTAAATAACCTGGGACAGGTCATTTGGATCTTCTGAGCCTAATTTTCTTCAGATGCAATTGAAGACTAAAAATACAAAACCTTCTTAACTTACAAGGTTTCACCAAAAATGGAATATTAATACCTCCAAATGGAATCAACACATGTGGATGCAACCAGCACCGTGCCAGGCCCATAGTGTGCATTTAACAACATGAATTCAGAAAGGAAAAATCCATTTAGGACCAGACTGCTCTGATTTTTGCTCTCATCCTTAAGGTCCAGGAATGCTTCTTCTCATCCTTAAGGTCCAGAATGCCTCTAGAAAAAAGAAAGACAGCTCCAGATCCTGGTGACTTCAAATGTACAAGTCGCCAGCCCACCCAGCCCTGTTCCAAGCTCCTGCCCCCTAGCAGAAGCAGTTCCAGCCTTCTAACATGTTGCTTTTGCTGAGCACCCTGGCATCTGGCCTCAGCAATTGAGAGTGCTTTTGTGAATTCAAGAGACTTAGCAGGGAAAAGCATTGTGGTGGCTTAGGCTGATCTCAAAGATCTTGATTTGTCCAGGCCAGTGGTCAGCAAACTGCGGCTCATGAGCCACAGGCGGCTTGCGAGCCGCGGTTTGCTGCTCTGTTGACAAATGAGTTTGCCGATCACTGTCATATACTACCCTTTACCTCTTTGCACACAATGTGCCATTATTACCTAATCCTCACAGCTTCCAACTACATGGTAACATTTAGTCTAGTTCAGTGGTCGGCAAACTCATTAGTCAACAGAGTGGCAAACCATGGCTCTTGAGCCACATGTGGCTCATGAGCCACTGTTTGCTGACCACTTGTCCAGGCTGTCTAGGTAATCAAATCCCCTTCTTTAGAAATGTCCTGGATGTTGAGTTTAGCTTCTTGATGCCCTGCAGTTGAGAGAGGGAGACAGAGACTACCCCCTACCCAGGTCTTTACAATACTCCAAGGTGACGATCATAATCAGAGATACTCTGTTACCATCTTTTTCTGCATCGTATTTTTGAGGTTCCAGAGTCACGAAACACGTTCAGATCCAAGGAGTATGAAGTTTCCAGCGGAGCCATTAAAGGCCTTAGGCAGAGAGGACCTGGGGGCATTGGCAGGGCTGTCCTTACCCAGATGACCCTATTAGCAGAAAGATGCCTCGGCCGATGACTCCTTCAGCCTAAGGTGATTCACAGATTGCTAGAAGCAATGGATACACAATTCAAACATTTCTGTTTTTTACCATTCTGGTTGAACATAGTTGAGCTTCTGTGATAATAATACATCTAAATCCTATACCTTTTCACAAATACTGTGCCAAAGACCAACCCGGTATCACTCCATCCTTGGTCTTAGCTCTGTAGACACCAGGTTTACCAGGGTTTTTCCCCATTTTGGAATTTAAACCACAGTAACCTCCCCCCACCCCCACCCGCCAACATGGCTATTAGAAAGGACCAAGACTGGCATTCAATTGCTGACTCCTGCCTTTCTCCTTGCAAGTTGAGAGGAGCTGGGAATCTGTGTCCAGAATCAGGCATCTGCCGGACTTCGGTCTGGGGTGTATTGGAATGAGTTGCCCATGGACAAGAAAGGCCCTGCTCACTGGGCCTCTGAGAGCATTGGGACGTGGTGCCAGGAGGTATCTCCCAATGGGCAATCAAGGGAGAAACTGAAGCCGATTATTCTTTTTGTCTGGCAGCAGCTTGAGCTTACCTTCTCCCTCTGGGGAAATTAGCTCTGGCTGCAGAGAGAGGGAAAATAAGCAAGTCTAACCTGAAATATGCATTAGAGGTTATTTTTGGAGGTTTCCAAGATTGAAAATGACTGAAGGCTGACCAGAATTAACTGCCCGGAATTAACTTTCAGAGGCTTTCTGGGGAGAATGAGGGGGCCCATGCACGTCAGAACACTGAGCTGAGGCTGGCAGTGATTTGTGGATCTGGTCAAAAAAACTGTGGTCTTAACAAGTCATTCCTCTTAGTGACTGGCTCAAAGGGCAAGCAGAGAAGGAAGTTATATCTAAAGAAAACATGGACTTGGAAAGAGGGAGCCTGGGGCCTCCCCACCAAGACAGATTTCTGCTGAGTGACAAAGTTGGAATTTAGCATGTTTTTAACCTGCTCTCTCATCAGAAGGGTGGGAGGTCTTGCTCATCTGGATGACACTGTGAGTTTGCCAAGGGCTGGGGTTACTTGTGCTGGGGCCTAAATGCTTGTGTCTCCCTCCCCTAATGAAGCCCTAATTGGGAAGTGGGGCCTTTGGGAGGTGATTTGGTCAAGAGGATGGAGCCCCCATCATGGGATTAGTGCCCTTATAAGAAGAGGAAGATACCTCCCCCATGTGAGGACAAGCAAGAAGACAGCTTCATGCAAACAAGGAAGAGTCCCTCACCAGACACTGGATCTGCTGGCATCTTGATCTTGAACTTTCCAGTTTCCAAAATGGTGAGAAACAAATGTTTCTTGCTTATGCCACCTAATTTATAGTATTTTGTTACACTCTGTAAGACAATCTTTACTTGCTTTCTGCATCTATAGCCCCAAGCCAAATGCCCGGCACATAGTAAGTATTTAGTAATCTTTGCTATATGTGGAATAAAACTTTTTGTTATACGGGCTTGTGGGAGAGGTAACTTTTGGAATGGGTCTGGTATAAGAGCAGAAGGAGCCTTTCACCTATCCCCTTGTGATTCAGCCTCTTTTAGTCACAGGAAACTGTCTTTTTCAGCAGAACACTTATTCTCAGAACAGATAGTACCTAAAATCAAACATGCAACATTAAGCACTTCAAGCTATTAAGGTTTAATAGGCTCAGTTCTATTAAAACACTTATTTTGAGGACCTACTATGTGCCAGGTGATGGTGAAGATGAGAGAGCAACCGCATTTCAAGTGGTCAGTAGGCACAACACTGAACAGTGCAGATATAGAACATCCCCATAATTTCAGAAAGTTCTGTTAAACAACACATATCTAGACCTTAATCCAACCTCAAGTTCTTAAAGGGTCCAAGCTCAACTTCCTGTTTATTCTTTATAGAGTTGGTAACTATCATGTAATCACTTCTCTTATTCACAGAGAGGTCTATTAAGTCACCCATAATCTTTTGAGAGTTCCCCACATTTTTCTCTATAGCACTTGCTATTATCTGTTTAGCTTTCTATGGCGGGTGTAACGAATTACTATAAACTTATGAGAGAAAAACACAAATTTATTATCATGCAGTTCTGAGAAGTTTGAAAAGGCCTCAATGGGCTAAAATCAAGGTGTCAGCAGGGCTGCATTTCTTCCGGAGGCTCTAGGGGAGAATCAGTTTTCCTGTTTTTTCACCCTCAAGAAGCCAACTTCATGGCTGCTTCCTCCATCTTCCAATTTGGCAATGGGCATTGGTGTTTTTCTTGTCACATCACTCTGACCTCCTCTTCTGTATCTTTGCCCACATGGTGATTACACTGGGCTCACCTTGATAATTTAAGATAATTCCCCTTATATAATCCCCTGAATTCCATTTAGTACCTTAATTCCTCTTTGCCATGTGACATAACATAGTCACAGATTCTGGGAATTAGGATGCGGACATCTTTGGGAGGTCAGTATGCTGTCTATTCCATTATCTTTTGTTCTAGAAGAAAGTACCCCCCAAAATATAATTCATGCATGCAGAGCATGAGAGGCAAGGTTTTGATTTGCAAAGCACTGTAGGGTGAACAGAGGAGTCAGGCTGCCTGGCTTTGAGTCTCACATTATGACCTTGGACCAACATCCCAGAGCCTCAGTCTCCTCACCTGTGAATGTAAACAATGACAGGAGCTGTCTCACATAGTCATGGCAAGGATTAGAAGAGATATTGCATGTAAAGGCTTGGCAAATAGTAAACCCTCAAATGTCAGTTACCATTTGGAAGCTAAAAATGCCTTCACATTATGATCTGAATGTGTTCTAGCTTTGAAAATAGCTCCAAATTCCATTTATATTAAGAACCACATTCTGTTCTCTGTTCCTATGTGTATGAGGGCCCATGGGGTTGAGTGGTCATCCAGTGCTGGGTGGAGAAAGGTCAGCCTGTTCTGGGGCATGGCAGGAGGCTGGATGACCCAAAGAGCCTCCCTTCTGCTGTGTGCTAATAGACTTGGGACTTCAAGGTCAAAGGATGTTATACATCTATAAATCTAATAGAAATACTTTTGTCATCTTGATTGCAATGAAATGAGCTATTGCTGATGTATTTTAGGAAATTCCTAGAATGCCTGAGCTATAAGGGAATCTAATTGGACCATTCTACTGATGCTTGAGTATTCTCCATAATAATCTGTTAAAATAGTCATCCCTGTTTAAGTGACCCAGAAATGGAAATTGTACTAACTTTTTAAAATAGGGATGGGTAATGCATGCACATGGTATAACATTCATAAGGATCTACAGCCTCAGCAATGAACTATCAGTATTGGTTTCTTACATGTCCTCTAAGATATATTCTATGCATTTAAACTCTATTCCTCTCCCCACATCCCTACAGCAACACTAGCTTACTACATTCACCATTCTGTACCTACCCTCACCTTTCCCTTCCTGGTCAATTTTAACACTGTATCGTGGGAGACTATATTGCTCTGAAAGCAGTATTCAATTTTAAAGAATATATCTTACCACCACAATCTATCTTACCAATCACTTATTTATAAGGTTATCCACACTATTTCACTATTGCATGCAATATCACCAATAATCTTTGTATTTATAGCATTTCATACAAGTTCAAGTATGTTTGTAGAATACCTTTTTGCAGTGCAATTGCTGGGTCACATAGTATGTGCATACTAAATTTTAAAAGTGTATACCACTGTTGGTAGAAATATAAATTGGTACAGGCACTTTGGAAAACAATATGGAAGGTCCTCAAAAAATTAAAAGTAGAACTACCACATGATCCATCAATTGTACTTCTCGGTAGATAGTTGAAGGAAATAAAATCACTATTGAAGAAATATCTGAAGTCGAGTGTTCATTGCAGCATTATTTACATTAGCCAACACATGGAAACAATCTAAGTGTTCATTGGTGAGTGGATGGATAAAGAAAATGTGATCTATATCTATATCATATCTATTTACTAAAATTGGAACAATACAAAGAAGATGAGAATAGCCCATGTGCCAGGATGATGCACAAATTCTTGAAGTATTGCATATTAAAACAAAAAATTAATGAGCCTTTGAGTTCCAATATACAGCGTGGTGACTATAGTTAATAATGTTGTATTATATACTTGAAATTGCTAACAGAATATATAGATCTTAAATGTTTTCACCAAACACACACAATTTCAGTTATGTGAAGTGATGGGTGTGGTAATTAACTTATCATGGTAATCATTTTGCAAGATTACATGTATCAATTTAAATAAATTTATGCCAAATTGCTCTTCATAGATTATCAATTTATCTTCCTGCAATTATAAGAGATATTTAACTAAATACCACTGTTTCCCCACAACCTTAATTGTTATCAAACACTTTTATTTTGGACAATTAGAAATTAAAATATGTTATTATAGTTTTCATTTACCAAGCATATTATATGTGGTGTTTAAGAGCCATGTATATTTTCTTTTTAAATAAAGAACAGATGATCCATTTTTCTATTGAGTTGTTGATCTTTTTATTATTAATTTATAGAATTTCTATATTTTTAGGAATGTCCATTTGGTTTTTAAAGGCAGAAACTGATTGTTTTATTTGTTCAAATATACCTTTATTTAATACTAGGTGCCTGGTGCATGAAATTCGTGCATGAGGGATGAAGGTGTCCTTTAGCCCAGCCTGCTCCCTCTCCAATCTGGGACCCCAATCTCCATCCCCTTAAGGGATGTCCTACTGCCTGTTTAGGCCTACTGGGATACGGCCTACATGGGCCGTTGGACATCCCTCTCACAATCCAAGACTGCTGGCTCCCAATTGCTCACCTGCCTGCTTTTCCTGATTGCCCCTAACTGCTTCTATCTGCCAGCCTGATCACCCCCTAACCATTCCCCTGCCAGCCTGATTGATGCCTAACTGCTCCTCTGCCAGCCTGTTTGCTCTTAACTGCCCTCCCCTGTGGGCTTGGGTCCCCCCTAACTACCCTTCCCTACAGGCCTGGTCACCCCCAACTTCCCTCCCTTGCAGGCCTGGTCCCTATGAACTGCCCCTCCCACTGGCCTGATCACCCACAACTGCCCTCCATTGCAGTCCTGATCCCTGTCAACTGCTCTCCCCTGCTGGTCATCTTGGGATGGCCATCTTGTGTCCATATGGGGGCAGAATTTTTTGATCACATGGGGGCAGTCATCTTGTGTGTTGAAGTGATGGTCAATCTACAAATTACTCTTTTATTAGCTAGGATAGAAGCTGGTGTATGGGAGGGGGCCAGCTGGTTTTCCTTAAAGGGTGTCTTGGATCAGGGTGGATGTTCCCTTGGGGCATGGGGTAGCCTGCATGAGGGGCCTGTGGTGGTTTGCAAGCCAGCCACATCCACCAGTGACCCAAGCTGAGGCCCTGGTATCTGGGATTTATTTATCTTCTACAACTGAAACTTTGTGGTCTGGAGTGGAGCCAAGCCCTCTTCTTGCACAGCCATTGAAACTTTGTTGCCTTAAGCAGAGGCCTGGGCCAGCGAGGGTGTGCAGAAAGCTTGGCTTCCTCCATCGCCAGGGGCAACCCAAGCCTCCCTCCTGCTCTCTCTGTGGCCGTAGCCATTTTGGTTGGGTTAATTTGCATACTCGCTCTGATTGGCTGGTAGGCATGGCTGATAGGCATGGCTTGTGGGTGTGGTGGAGGTACGGTCAATTACTCTTTTATTAGATAGGATACAAATTCTGAATTTTAGAGAGTTTTTAATATTTTGTCTTCATCAAGATTTTATAAAAAATTTCCCACTGTTTTTAGTATTTTATTTTATTTATATATATTTTTATTGACATCAGAAAGGAAGGGAGGGAGAGGAGAGAGATAGAAACATCACTGATGAAAGAGAATCATTGATTGGCTGCCTTCTGCATGTTCCACACAGGGGACTGAGCCACAACCTGGACATGTACTCTGACTGGGAATTGAACTGTGATCTCCTCATTCATAGGTCAATGTCCAACCACTAAACCATATTGGCTGGGCTGTTTTTAGCATTTTACTGGTTCCATTATTTTATGTTTGAATCTTGGGTCCATCTGGAATTTGTTTTAGTGCAAGGTGTGAAGTAAGGATTCCACTTTCTGTCTCCCCAGATGGTGTCTCACTTGTTACCATTTATGGAGCAATCTGTCTTTCTCCCACTGATATGAATACAATGCCATCGCATATTAACATCATGTATGTATTTTGGTCTATTTCTAGATTTTGCCTCCTGTAATTCTCTACCCTTTGGACTACAGATTTGGTCTTTGGAGGTCTCCCATGCTCTTTGTCTCAAGTCCCCAAAACGTAAGAAAGGAAGTACCCACTCAGATGACAAGATTCTAGGCTTTTATGATGATTTTATTTAGGACTAAACTCATGCTTTATATGGTAACATTAGAAAAAAGGGCATAAGGGCCAGGAAATTGCTCCCCATATTAAGCACATTCATATTCGCTCAGGATTCAGTGGTTTCATGTCGACACATTAGAAAGGCAAAATAAAAAATGAGTTGAACTTCTTTCTCCTAGAGGATCATTTGATGATAATAATGATGATATCAATGATTATAATTATCCTTCTGATGATGCTAGGCAGTTTAAATATGTTATTTCATTGATCCTACTAGCAACTGATAAATATTTTTTATCCCCATATTACATAAGAAGGAAGTGAAGGAAAATGAAACTTATGAGATAATGCAAAAAACATTCTGTAATGCAGTATCTCTGGCACAATATTGCCAATAAAACCCCAGTTTGTTCACTATTTGCCACTCCATTAATTAATTCTACAAGTACTTTTGAACATTTGGTCACAATTAACAGGAGTCAGAAAATTCATATACCTTTGGGACAAACAGGAACATAAACGAATGAAGTTGCCCAGATGGGAATACAATAGGAAGTGATGAGGATGTGGCAAACCAGAGAGCACCCGTCCCTCAGCGTAGACCATTGTTGAAGGGTGAGCCCACTGTAGCTCAATCTTCAGATTCTCAAAAGGCACCAGCAATTCAGATTTTTACATGAAACCTCCCACTTTTTACATGTCAATAAATTATAAAAACAATTAATATATGTTCTATTAAAACTCAATGCTTAATTCTAAAAGTTTCCTTGGAGATAGTGGATTAGACAGAGCTATTTACTCAACCAAATATGACTCAGCAATGGAAGAAAATGCATTCCTGATACATGTACATGATATGAATAAAACTCAGAAGCTCTGTGCTGAGCAGAACAAGCCAGATATAAAAGAGCACATATAATTTATATAAAATTAGCAAGAAATATGCTAATGTTGATGATGGTTATCTCTCAGTAGTAGGGTTTAAATTTTCTTTATTCATTTTTTTGTATTTTCTATTTTGACAAATTGTATGCATTACATTCATAATAATAAAAATTACTGTAATTAAAAACAAAACCCCCAAAAAATAAAATAAAAGAGCACATATGGCATATGTCCTTTGATTTTAAATTCTAGAACAAGCAAAATTCACCCACAATGTGGACAGGGATTGACTAGGAAGGGAGTGAGGACACTTTCAGGGGTAATAGTAGTATTCTGTATTTCTATAGGGGTTTGAATTATACTAATACATGCATTTGTTAAAACCTAGTGAATGTACACTTAAGTTATGTGTTTCAATGTGTGTAAACTGTATGCAAAAATCTATGCATAAATATTGAATTCTAGTTAATGGCAATCACCTTGAAGTATTTAGGAACAAGTACGCTGATGTCTGCAGTTGACTTTGAATTGAACTAAAAATAAGTTGGATTAATGAATAAATAGAGGAATGGATGGAGGACACATATACTACATCAAGTTGAATAAAATGTTAATGAATCAATGTTGATGTGCATTTTAAAATGTTCACAATAAGATGTTGGGAAAAATGAGCAACACACACACACACACAAACAACTATATAAGAGCTTAACACACAGACACACATATTTCTGTGGGCTAGATATGTTTCAATAAGCACCAGTTTCAATGGCTTCTGACTGTTGCACTGTGCCATCATGCACCCCATCATCCCATTACATGGTGGCATCTCAGCAAGTTTATTATGAGGGCATTGTTCTTGCAGTTCTCCCCTCCACCTTCCATGGGGCTTGATAGGTCTGGCACGGTTCACTGAATGAAGGTATGAGAAAATCCATCACCTGTGAACATCATTAACATTTCTTCAACGTGACCTGTCTGAGACAAACTCGAGCGTGGCCTCCCTCTCATTAATCAAGAGGAAAGAAAAAAATCATTTTGATGACACAACTCCTTAGCTCCTTCTGCTAATCCATCTTGTTGCATCGGTAGTGACAATTCACATGGTGTTTAAATTCATAGGGGACAAAAGTTAGCTCAGAGCAGTTCTTTCATTAGAAAATGGGGCTTAGAAGGGAATGAAACAACTATCTGCCTCTCCTTTCTCTCAAAGTCCCATGAAATGACAAGAGTGCAGGAGATGGGGAGGGAGACGGAAGACATAAATGAGAATATATGAAATGGGAACAAGAGAGTGGCATCAATGAACCAGAATTCTTGAGGAATTCCTGACAGTTCAAAACCAGATCATGTGTTTGGAGAAAAAGCACTGGAAAACACCACCTAAAGCATATTGAAAAGAGCACCTAATTTTAAGGGGTTATTACTTTATTACTCGCTGTTCCCTGCTTTGGTCGAGCAGGCAGGGTCTTCATTTATTCGCAGCATTTCAGTATAAGTGGCTGGATCTGGGTTGATACCCACCATGTGCCCTTGGCTACTGTTGGGATACTGGGGAATAATGACCAAGGAGTGTCTGAGGCTTGAAGGCACCACCAGACCTCAGGGAGAAAGAATCAGGGAAGAGCATTTCTCCTTTAAGCACATGCTCTAAAGTGGCACTTTTTCAATAGTTTCAAAAGATATATTTTAAAAAAGTTCTCACCCTGAGGATATTTTCACTAAATTTTGAGAGAGAGAGAGAGAGAGAAAGAGAGAGAGAGAGAGAGAGAGAGAGAGAGAGAAAAGAAGAAACATCCATAGATTGCCACCCATATATGCCCCAACTGTGGAACAAACCCACAACTTAAGTATGGGTTTCAGCCCTGACCTGAAATCGAACCTGCAACCTTTTTGGTGTATAGGACAGTGCTCTAACCAACTGAGCCACCCAGCAGGGCAAAAGGTAATTTATTATCATAACAACTGTTAAGATTCTGATGCATACAAGTGAAAGGAAACAAGGGTCAGTCTTGTAAATATGTGATTGATGCATCAGCGGTCAAACCTGCAGATATTTAGAGACTCTAGTCAAAAGGCAGCACCTTTTCATGGTCCTTTTCCCTTGTTACTTGAATTATTTACTGGAATATCCACTACCCTTCCCTGAAGGAGAATGCTGTTTTCTCCCTCAATGACATCATATTATTAACTTGATTTGGTCAATGAAGTGTGAGCAGAAGTGACATGAGTCACTTCCAAGCAGAAGATTTAAGAGCCATGTTCGCTTTTCCCTCTGCCAAAGCAATATCCCAGATTATGGCAGCTCCAGCAGCCCAGGTCCCACAGAGAGAATAGATATAGAGCACAGCCACATCTAGCCCTGATGGACATGTTGGATGACAGAGATACGAAAACTTGTTATTGTCAAGTCACTGTGAGTTGGGGGTCATTTGTTACTGCAACATAACCTAGCGGCTAGGTCCTAGCCCATTTGAACTGATCCACTCCACAACCAGAAAAGGTGTCTCCTGCCCAATTCCCATAGAAAGATCCTTTTGATTTAAGACTTCTCCATAAAACGTCTGCCTGGTTTTGAAATAATAACTACTCATTAACTATCTTGGATAAAGATAAAGATAAAGATAATTTAGGTGTGATTACATACTGTGAGGGTAGCTGCTAAGGGCAGAGACCATGTGGGCTCATGGAGATGAACATTGCTATTAGGATCAAAGGGACATGGGGCACTGAGGAGCAGTGGTCTAGGATTAAGCAGACTGAGCTTAAGTCCTGGGCCTATTCTTCACTAGCTGTGTAGCTTTGGACAAAACACTTGGCCTCTCTAATCCTCTACCTACTAGGTAGGGTTGTTAGGAACTAAGTCATAGAAAGAGAAAGGCCAATGGCAGGGGCTACTTTCAGGTTCATATTGCCTTCCTTCTTCCCCTTTTCCACTTCTTCTTTCTCCTCTTTTTTGACCCAAATAATAATATGGAGGAAGGTGGGAGACTGCATGTTAGCATGGACAAGACAGAGTGTTGTTGGAGATTGAGAGGATTCCAGTCTGCGCCAGGGAGGGGCCTTGTGTTTAAAGATTCTGCCAGAAAAATTTGGATGGCAACTTTGCAATTTCCTGGTTGTCTTAACGTTTTTCAGTGCACAGGCCATAGCAAAGTTGGGTGAAGACATAGATTTCTCCTTAAAAAGTTTTTAAAAAATGCATAAAACTAAATAATTAGAATTACAAAGGGAACTAATTTTATTTTTGGCAAGATATTAAAATATACAAATTTGTGATACAATATACACATCTTTATTAGTATACTGAATCACTAGATCTATTGGCAGAGCTGATATTATCAATATTTCTGGGCTGTGCTGAACAGAATGCTTCCTGATGTCTATAACAATTGGGATATGATGGGAAAATATCTCCTGTGACAAAGTCATAATAAAGTAAGTGCCACTGTGCTTGGTTATCTACATTCAGTTGAAGAAAACAAGTTCTCAGCTAGAGGTTATTAAAATTTTTTCTGAATTATTTCCTTTTCAAGTCCATGGACTTTCTAAATTCTATCAGGACACCACAAGGGTCTGTGGACTGCTCTAAACAGATTTTCTTGAGGAAATCACATTGTTTCACTGAGCCTCAATGTTCGAACCTGCAAAAAGGATATTTTACCTTGATGTCCATTCTAGGCATATAATTTGGTTACCCTAAGGTGAGCAGCCCTTGTGGGTCCTTGATTCCCTGGGTAATAATTTTTAAAAGTTGATTTCACAAAGGACTGGAGAAAGAGAGAGAGAGAGAGAGAGAGAGAGAGAGAGAGAGAGAGAGAGAGAGAGAGAAAGAGAGATATCAAGGATGAGAGAGAATCATTGATCGGCTGCTTCATGCACACCCCTACTGGGAACCAAGCCCAAAACCCACGCATGTGTCTTGACTGAAAATTGAACCATGATCTCCTGGTTCGTAAGTCGATACTCAACCACTGAATCACACCTGCCAGGTGAGTAATCTGCTTTAAGAGAAACACTGAAGTAGGGGACTGAGACAAATATCTGCCTCTCCTTTCTCTCAAAGTCCCATGAAATGACAAGAGTGTAGGAGATGAGGAGGGAGACGAAAGACATAAATGAGAATATATGAAATGGGAACAAGAGAGTGGCATCAATGAACCAGAATTCTTGAGAAGTTCCTGACAGTTCAAAACCAGATCATGTGTTTGGAGAAATAGCATTGGAAAACACCGCCTAAATCATATTGAAAAGAGCACTTAATTTTAAGGGGCTATTATTTTATATTTGCATTACTTACTTTAGTTTTCATAATAACCATATGATGTAGGTTCTGTTACTATCCATCCCATTTTATGGATGGAGAAACTGAGGCTAATTATGTCCAGGTGCTTTGCTCAAGATCACACAGCCAGAGTGACAGAGTCAAGGTGTCTTGCTGTGTGGCTTCAAACTCCATGCTCTCTCCAGATAGCTAATCAGTGCATTTAATTCATGTGCAGGAGGAAGCTTCTTATTTTTTAAAGTCCTTCTAGAATCTGTGGGCTTACGAAATTAGGATGAAAATTGTTCTGGCACCACTTCTGGGTTTGGGAAGAGCTTAAGCTGTATGATTCAAGTTTAAGGATAGTGGGGCAGCAGCAGCCTGGCTCTGGGACTGTCAAGGGATCCAACGAATCCATTTAAGAATATCTGCACTTGAACACAATTACCTCACTGTTTCTCTTCATCTGTCTTCTGAACACCATTTGCCCTAAAAATATTCTTTGACATTATGCACAAACCTTGAAGAGACATTTATTTAGCCCTGACCTTTGTATGGTTCCTGCTAAAAAAGAGTCAGTGACACACAAACGGGGCTGAATTATTTATAGGCCCGAGGGGAAATCAAAGTTGCTTTTATTTCTATGGAATGCTATTAGAAGGCTAAAGAACACCAAATTAGCATTGGTTCTTCACAAAGGGACTTCAGCTGGAATCAATGGTGCTTAGTAAACTTGAGGTGCTCTCCATGGTTGGGCCTTTGTAAATCCCCATAAACCTGGGGTATCAGGTTATCTTTCCTGGGACACAGGCATAAGTTCTTAGTCTCCAGGGCTGTAGGCAGAAAAGAGATCCAACATGAAGAAGCTCCAACATGCGAGGTGAGAATCATGCTCATTTTGCACCATTTCTTTCAGCATAAGCACCACACAGTGGAATTTTTGCAGAAGAAGGTGTTTTTATTGGAGGTGTGTGAAAAGGGAGGAGATAATTTTTGTGCTTCTGGTTCCAAGAGAGCCGGGGTCCTAGAAATGTTACACAGGACAATGGATAACAGCAATAATAGGATTCTGGAACCATTGCTGCTGCCCAGGTCTCTTTTGGTTATTTTCCACTTGTTTCCCCAAAAAGATTGGCAACAAAACCTCTACTGTTCTTTGAAGTAGCTGAGACACTCTAGTAAGCACTTGAGCCAAGTTCTGGCAAGAAGCAGAATTACTAAGGAATAGAGTGTATGGATGTGGGGGTGGTGGCAGTTACAGATAACAGATAACAATCTGTAGGCAAGAAGCACTTTCTTGTTCTTTTAGGGACACCAGTGCCAAGTTTCTGTGTTAGCTTTGGTTTCTCACAAAGGGACTCCAGCCAGACTTGAGGTGCTTTTTAAAGTTGGGGTGCTCTCCATGGTCAGGTCTTTGGAAACCACTACACAGGACAATGAATCACGGTGATAATAGGATTCTGGAAACATCGCCACTGCCCAGGTCTCTTATGGTTATCTTCCATCTGTTTTCCAAAAAATTGGCAACAGAACTTCTACTGTTCTTTGAAATTGCTACATAGGACGATAGTAGATACTAAAAAATATTTTTTAATGAGTGATGAGAACAGAGCAATGGGGTAATAACAATATTAGTTAATTAGTATTTAATCCATTCTGAGTATGTTCTAGGGATTGTGCAAAGTGCTTAATTGTTGATTACTCTATGAAGGATTACTAGCTCCATTTTACAGATGTAAACAGAGGTGCAGAGATTTTACAGGACATCCCCAAAGCCACAGAGCTAGTAAGCATTACTGGGCTTGTCTGATTCTAGAGTTTTGCTCTTTGCTGCCAGGCTACCAGGTAGAATAAATAAACCAAAAATCAGTATTAACATTAAAGAATGCTGCTGATGATCAAGTTAGTGCTATAGATATTTTTGGGAAAGTAAAAAGTACAAAAAAGCTCAATATTTTATTCAAATAGTACTGGCCATCTGGTTATTTGCTAGAAAAAATATTTAGGGCTCCATCTAATTATATATAAAACTAGAGGCCTGTTGCACGAAGATATCCATAATAGGCCTTCCTTTCCCTGGCTGCCAGCCCCAGTTTTCCTCTGGCACCTGGGACCGAGGCTTTGCTGCAGCTGCAGCAGAGAAGCCAAGCCTCTTCAGTCTCAGTCTTCAGTCTCCACTCCATATGCAAATTAATCTGCCATCTTTGTTGGTTTAATTTGCATACTCTTGGTAGGCATCACAGAGGGATGGCCAATTTGCATATTTCTCTTTTATTAGTGTAGATAAATTGCAGATGTATTACAGAGCTACATGCAAAATAAAAACCCAGAACAAGCTCTTACATGTGACTAGAAGGTGGAAAGAAACTACAAAAAAGTATAATCAATTATGAGTAACTTTCATTGTTTCTTTATTATATTTAAAAATTTTAAATAAATATGTGATATTTTAAAATTAGGAAAAGCAAAATAAATCAGTCTTCCCACTCTCATTTCTTTCTGTTTTGTTTTCTTTTCCTCTTGTCCTTTTACCCCTCCTTCTATTTTACTCTCTATTCTTTTTTTCCCTTCTTTTATTGAATGCTCTCTCCTTAAAGTAAAGAAGGTATGATGAGTTCCCAGGCACTCTAGAGAGGAAAAAATGGGGGCTAGGGAGGGTTGCTGGGCTTGGGAATTTGTCAAGAGACAGAGGAGTAGAAGGAAGAATGAAGAGGGTTAGTGAGATGTCTCTGTGCTGGGTGCCTTATGCTTTTCATTTATTACCATCTTCCAAAACAACTTCATAATCCTCTTCCCCATTCATTTCAACATTGAAGTACATGAAGCAGGCACCTTTATAATGCACTGCGGAGTTACATTTGAGCCCAGGTCTGTGGGACAGCCCAGTAGAAGCACCTTCTGTTCCTGCTGTCCTCTAGCCATGTGTTCCTATTGCCACACTTCTCAAAGGCATCTAACTTTGAAGAGCCTCTCAGCTTTGGCTCATAAGAACTCCCTTTTCTTAATTTAGACAGATGGTGCTGTTTCATACCTGTTTTTAGTCTTCCCTGGTGGCTTCTCAAAGACTAGAAAAATGCAGAAAGCCCCTCTCTGCTCCTAGAGCTTGGGCCTTCTTGGAATTGATCTGACAGTTTCACCATGTTTAGATCTCAGCTAAAAAAAAAATAGTTGTAATTCTCACAGGACACACACTTGGTCTGGATTCTTCCAGGCAGAGACAATTCCATCTAGAAGTTGCTGTCATAGAGTTGGACCCTGGTGGGAACAATGGAAGAACTGAAGGAGATAATGGACTGCAAGTGGGGCCAAAAGAAGAGAAATTCCTGTTGCAACACTAGGGGATATCTATTTATTGTATGCGTGACGACTATGCATTCAACAAAAAATGATGGAACATTTTTAATAGGCCAGGCAGTGGGAAATTGAATATGAACAAGCCCAATGTCTGCCCCTGCCCAGAGCTCAAGGTCTAATGGAGAGCATGCCATGTCTACAGACAAGCACAGTCCAGGATGAGGGGACACAGTCCTGGGTGTGAGAGAGGTGCTAAACCCAGACAAGGTGCTGACAAAGACTTCTCTTGATCCAACTCTAGCCAGGCTTTTCTCAGTCTTCACAATTCAACCTCAACCTTGGCCTTAAACATGAACAAATTTGACCTTGGACTTGAACAAGCATTAACACAGTTCCTAAAAGTTCAAGACTGCATCCATAAGTTGACTCCAGTCCCCTTTACTTAAAGTGCTGCCTGAGAAAACTCAAGGCTGCCAAAAGAATTTACTATTTATTCTGGCCGCCATCTAAAGATAGGGTCCCATCTCCCAGCGTCTTCGGGAGGACAAGAGGCTAACTTCCTTAAGCACCAGTTAGCAAAACCATAGGTTTCACATGGACCAACCTAGATTCCCACTTTTTGTAAATCTTCACTTCTCTGTCTCTGCTCAAGCTCTTGCCATTCCTTTCCCCAACCCTCTCCTTTCCCTACTGTCATTAGTTCCTGAATAAAATTGGTTTTCAGTGATTCAGCTCATGTCAGGCTGTGTTTACCTCTGATAGTGGGAAGCGTGGTCAGGGATGATGTGTGGATGAAGGGGTGCTGAACAAAGGGCACAGGGATAGAACATTTGGGGTAGAGACACTCTTTTGAGTCCAAGGAACTGGAAGAAGTTTTGGGGAGATGGAAGGGGCAATAGTGAATAGGGAATGAAGTTGATCCCTAAAAGAACAGGAACAAGCATGCTTTGTGTGACTCTTGTCATGTGTTTGGAATCAGTGTGTTTTCATAAGAGACATTGAGACAAATGGAGACTGTTTCAAACTAGAGTAAGACCAGGGTTAGATCACGATGCACAGCAATGTGTGATAAAGGTTAGTTTTTTCTATGTTGCTTCTCTTCCCTTGTTCTCTGAGATCTTTTGGGTCATCTAATGCCTGGTCTCTTCTCTGCCTCTCGAATGATGGAGTTGAGTGTATACTTGGGGCCAAGAAGTCACATCCATAGTGTTGTATACTCTTGTGATTCAGTTCCACTGGAAGTTGGTATCCTCAACCCATAACACCTTTAGCTTTCCCACAACACAAGACAGAATTTCCATCAATCACTATATTCTTTCTGTCCTGTTTGCCCTGCCACCTGCCACTGAAGGGCTCCTATTGGCTTGTTTGCAGAATGAATGGGACTTGAGAAGCTGTTGAGTTCCTTTCTGTCCTTGGAGAGCTCTGCGCATGGCTGCTCTTGGCATGCCCAGTGCTGGGCTAGGGAAAGTCCTTTGATGCTTAATATTACCGTGTTTGACTTGACTAAGCTTCTGTTAAATTTCTTACTTTTTCAGGCATATATTTCTAATTTGAAGAAAACCAGTTAACAAGTTAGAACATGTGGAATTGATAACTAGGCCTTGAATTCCTTTTACACACACTGATGAACTTTTGGGACTGGAACACATTTTTACAAGGTTATCCCTAGTGACAAAGTGTAATATTGCAGGCTAGCAATGTTCAGATAAAGGAAGAAATAGAATTGAACTTCAAAATTTGAAAACCAAGTGTCAGGAGATTATGTGGTAGGGAGATCATTTTGTTGCCTGAAGAAGATAATTCTTGCGTGGCAAGAGAATAAAGGGGACATTGGAATTCATGTAAAGTGCTGCAAAGCTCTGAAAAGTCTTCAAAGATAATCTGTTCTAGTGATACCAACAACAAAACTGATCATCCATGCTATTTTTTTCTTTCAGTGTTCAATTGCGTTGTTTTTCCAAGGCAAACCTGTCTATAATTGTGTAAGAAAGTAATGAAGATTTGATTTACATTATAGGACACTTTCCTGAAAAATATCTACTTACTGAGGCAAGAAGAAGCCTATATGGGGATGAATAAAAATCAGTTGCGCCAAATTAAAAATTATTGAAATTGTCTACAGTAGTGTCTTTTGATTAACCCAGTATGGGCATCAGGACAGTCTTCAAAGAGACAGCCCAGGTTGCTCATGAAGGAATCCAAGATGGCGGCATAGGTAAACACCTACACTGCTGCCTCGCACAACAATTTCAAAACTACAACCAAAAGACAGAACACATCATCCAGAACCACAGGAAAGCTGGCTGAGTGGAAGTTCTACAACTAGAAGGAAAGAGAGGGGCTCACAGAGACCCAGAGGAGCTGCAAAAAGCTGAGGTACGGAGACGCAAGCGCTGAGAGAGCGGGTGCCGGAGTACCGGGCTGGCTTTCTCTGGCGGGAGGGAAACGGAGACTCCCAACGGCATTGAACCCCTTATCCTACGACACTAAACCCCAGATCCAGCCGAAACTCATACGGGGGGAGTTTGGATTGTGAAAAGGGAGAGGTGCATGGAAATTTAGGGGAGTCGCAGAAGATCAGGTCCGGTCTTGCATGCGCACGGTGCTGCGCGGAGGACAGATTGCTGATTGTGCCGCTGGCTTTCGCGAGAGGGCGGGAGACAGACCCTCCCAACTGTGCCACTTCTGAGTCCACTGGGCCCCTGTTTCGGGCAAAACCCTGGGGACCTAGACTCGTGTGGTCCTGGCGCCCAGGGGAGCTGGAAAAGCATCGGTTAGAGGCACTGCGGGTGCGTGTGTGCACAAGGACCGCTCCAGCCATTACCCAGTCACGTGAGACTCAGGGGCCGTGGAGGGCGGGGCCGACTGGAAGGCAAGGCGGTCCCTTAAGCCCTGAGACTCCACCCCTCCCAAGCTCAATAGAGGCTTCTGCGGCTTTGCGTCTGCTATCATAAGGCTGAATCCATCACAGAAGTTTCCCCGGCATAGGGAAAATGCCGAGACAAGGGAAGGGATCACAAACAAAAGAAATGGAGGAAAAAAAACTACTGGATATAGAGTTCAAAACCACGCTTATAAGTTTTTTCAAGAATATGCTAGAAAAGATGGATAAATTTAGTGAGACCCAAGAGGAGATGAAAAAGGACCAAATAGAAATTAAACATACACTGACTGAAATAAAAAATATTATACAGAGTCCTAACAGCAGACTAGAGAAAGGCAAGAATCAAGTAAAAAATTTGAAATATAAAGAAGCAGACAACATTCAACTGGAAAAGCAAGAAGAGAAAAGAATCCAAAAGTGTGAACATAATGTAAGGAGACTCTGGGACAGCTTTAAGCATACCAACATCAGAATTGTGGGGGTGCCAGAAGAAGAGAGAGAGCAAGATACTGAAAACCTATTTAAAGAAATAATGACTGAAAACTTTCCACATCTGGTAAAAGAAATAGACTTACAAGTCCAGGAAGCACACAGAACCCCATATAAAAGGAATCCAAAGAGGACCACACCAAGACACATCATAATTAAAATACCAAGAGCAAAAGAGAAAGAGAGAATATTAAAAGCAGCAAGAGAAAAACAGTTTATTACCTACAAGGAAGCACCCATACGACTGTCAGCTGATTTCTCAGCAGAAATGATGCAGGCCAGATGGGAGTGGCAAGAAATATTCAACGTGATGAATAGCAAGAACCTACAACCAAGAGTAATCTATCCAGCAAAGCTAACATTCAGAATTGAAGGGCAGATAAAGAGCTTCACAGATAAGAAAAAGCTAAAGGAGTTCATCAACTCCAAACCAGAATTATATGAAATGCTGAAAGGTACTCTTTTAGAAGAGGAAGAAGAAAAAGGTAAAAGCCAAAAAATTATGAACAACAAATACATATCTATCAACAGGTGAATCTAAAAATTAAGTGAATTAAAAATTTGATCAACAGAATAAACTGGTGAATATAATAGACTCAGGAGCACAGAAAGGGAGTGGACTGATAATTCTCAGTGGGGAAGGGGTGAGGGGTGTACAGGGAGAGACTGGACAAAAATCATACACCTATGGATGAGATCAATGGGAGGGAGCTAAGGGCAGAGGGAGGGGTGGGAGCTGGGTGGAGGGATGCTATGGAGGGGAAAAAAGAGAAACAAATGTAATAATCTGAATAATAGGGATTTAATTAAAAAAAAAGAGACAGCCCATTGTGAACATCAAAAAAAATATCTGGCTATGTTTGGAAATCAGCTGCTAAAATTACCTCTATATGCTGACGGTCACCCATGTTGGAAACTTGTCAGACTTCTTTCCAATAACACTCCAGCTTGAAGTGGTGACAACTCCTGAAATCCCATGAATGGTCCAAGAAATAGGAACTCAGAGGAAGTAGATATCTTCCCCTCTGGCACTCCCACCTGCATGGGATGCATTTCTGAAGATGCAATTGGTTTCAGGTGAGTATATCTTTAACTTATGTTAGCCATAGGTCATCTCTTAAAGTTTGTATATGATTTGATGATGTCTTATGTGTTGTTAAGCTAACAGTGCCATGGAATTTTTGGTGTCATTTTCAGCTAGGATTCCACTGGCCAGTGGGCTCTTTACTATTAGGGTACTATGCTTAGCATACCATTCATTTAAATCCAAAGGATTAAGTGTTTGTGGTAACTCTTCTTTACAGATGAGAAAACTGAGGCACCAAAAGATTAAAAACTCCTCCATTCACACCGTGAGTCAGTGATGCAGTCAAGTTTACAGTTCTTGGCTATTACAAATAAAACTGCTATTAACATCTGTGCACAACTCTTTGTATGGACATCTGCTCTCATTTCTCTTGGGTAAACACCTAGGAGTGGACTGGCTGAGTCTTGTTAGGTACATGTCTGACTTCTTAAGAAACTAAGAAACTGTTCTTCAAAATTGTTGTAGCATTCTAAACTCCTACCAACAATATATGAGGCTTCCTGTTCCTCTTTGTTCTTGCCAACACTTGAAAGTCTTTTTAACTTTAGCCTTCTAGTAGAGGTATTTTATGGTTTTAATTTGCATTTCCCTAATGACTAATGATATGGAGCATCTTTTCATGTGCTTACTTGCATTTGCACTTATCTTTATTCTTTTTTAAAAAAATAATTCTTTACTGTTGAAAGTATTACATATTTCCTTTCCCCCTCCTCCTAGTGAACCCTTCCAGCTCACCTCCAGTCACAGGCCTTCACCACTCTATTGTCTCTGTCCATGGCCAATGCCTATATTCATACAAGAACTTTGGTTGATTGCCTCTCACCCACCCACCCTCCCCCGCTTTCCCTCCAAGATTCCACTCTTGGTTCCATGCTTCCATGTCTCTGGATCCACTTCGTTCATCAGTTAATTTTGTTATTTAGATTCAATATATGAGTAAAATCATGTGACACTTGTCTTTCTCTGACTGAGTTATTTCATTTAGCATGATACTCTCCAGGTCCCTCCATTGTATTTATTCTTTATTGAAGTGTCTGCTCAATGCTTTGCTTATTTTTAAAATATATTTTTTAAAGTTTTTAATTTGGAAGGTTCTTTATATAAGCTACAACATTCTGTTGTTAAAAAATCTCTTTTTTCTCTTTGCTTCAGTTTGGATAATTTCTATTAAGCCCATTGAATTAATTTTTCATTTCAAATATTGTCCTTCTCATTTCTAGAAGTCCCCTTTGATTTTATTAATTTATCTTTTGAATTTTCTCCATATTTTCACCCACATTAATATTTCTTCCAAATTCTTTCACATACTTTATAATAGTTATTTCAAAGTCCTTATTCACTAATTTCATCATTGGTGTCATCTTGATTTGCATCTAGTTACCTATTTTTTCTCTTGATTTTTTTCACCTTTTCCTTTCTGCCTTTAAAAAATTATCTTGTTATTTTTATTATATATCAAAATTTGGATATAAAACTGAAGTTGATAATAAGTTACCCTAGAAATGCTTTAGTTTCTTCTCTTTCAGACAGCTAGCACAAAGGGTTAGTCTCTCCAGTAAATCAGAAATTGAATTAGTTGGTGTTGGTTTGCTGTTTTAGTTGGTTTTGGTTCACCTGTGATAAATGTTTTGAAGTTGGTACCAGAACTCTTCCTCCAGTAGGTATTTGTGATTAAGAATTGCAAGGCTGCAAGATCTAACTGCTTTCCAGCCAAATCCCTGACTTCCTGTACCACTCTTTACTTTGAAAATGCTCAGTGGGTCAGACTAAGCATCTAGCTCCAGCAGATCTCAATCCCACACCCGCTCATATACAGCAATTAAAAATTTGGCACATTTGCTCTGGTCTCATCAAAGTTCTTCTTTACACCTTTTACACATTATTCTATTTTTTTTAAAGTGGCTTTTATCACTGTGACATTTCATCTATATTTTTTTCTAAGTTCTTCCTGATCCTTTGTTTTATTTTCTTTGGCTGTTATGTAAACTTCTCTTTGAACTTTTATTTATTTTTAATTTTAAGGATAAATGGCATGCTGGCCAACTTTTACCTTAGATTCTCTCTTCCTGACCACCCTGAGGGGGTCCTACTGGGTTAGCATAGGTCCTCGTGACTGACCATGCTAGACCCTGACCCACCCTGATTAGGGGTTATTTATTTATTTTTGGATAAGCTTTTATATTTGTGACATTTATTTTCAAGTAAATTGGTTTTCTGCTTGATGTCTGAGGAAATATTTGTTGAGATTCAACCTCACCAAAAATAATGATAATAATGACAATGGTAGCTCCTCACTGCCAGGTGCATAGGCTCCATCATCTCTAATCCTCTCAGCAGCTGGGCATGGAAAATATTATCTCAGTTTTGCAGGTACATTTTATCTATCCCCCACAATGCTCCAAGAAGTTTAGAGAAGACTTTATAATGATTCATAAAATACAGCATCCTAATGAAAGGCAAAGGCAGAGAAAATAGTTTTTAAAAAGCAGAGTGGAAATAGAGTCTCATTGCACATAAGAAGCTTGCCTGCAACCACAGAAGTGCTAAGAAGCAGTACTGTGATTGGAACCTGGTTCTTCTGGCAGCTCAAAGCTCTAACATTTGTGCGAAGCCAGACTGACTGAGGCTCAGCAATGAGAAGAGACCTCCTGAAAGTTGGAGGTCAAACTTCTCAGGGGACAGTCTAAGGTGGGCTTTGGAGCTGTACATGCCTGACTATGCTGACCACAATGGTGGTCAGGAGAACGCTTTCTGAAAATTACCCCTCTCTGGGCTGGTACTCAGGAGACATGAGTGCTATCCCCAGCTCTATGACTCACTGGAATGAATGATCACCAAGTCCCATTACAAAAGCCACTCCACAGGAGTTATTGAGCATCTGCTGTGTGCACAGCATGCACTGATAGGTATGGGGTCCAGGTGTGACAAGATAGACATGATCTCTGCCCTCAGGGAGTTCATAGTCGATGAGTAAAGAAGATATTAAAGAAATATACATGTAATCAACAAATGACAATTGCTATGAGGAAAAAGAAGTGGGTTCCAGAGGAGACCAGCAAAGGACTAATTTGGGGGGCTCAGGAAAGGACCTATAAAGAAAAACCGTATGAATGGAGGCTTTTTAGTTGACTCCACTGTTTTTGCTTGGCCTTTACCTCTTACTGTGATAATAGTCTCTTTAGGGGAAGCCCATTCATTCCACATGGGTTGGATCTTTGTCCCCAAGTCTCAGATGTGGCTTGTGACCCAGACTTGGTCAATCAGACACTCTAATCCTCTGGCCACAGTGATGGCTCAGGGGTAGGCATGTGGTCTGTGAGAAACCACATGCCTACCCCTGGGCTCTTCCTCCAGAACCGGTGGTGGGATTGGTCTTCCAGAGTGGTTCTACCCACAGACAGGTGAGGCTAGGGCTTCTGACAACCTCTTGGACTTGCATGGAGAAAGACTGTTTAAGGGACAGAGAAGACTGAGCACTGATAGCATGTTTTGAAACCCCTACCCAGCCTGGCCTGAAGCCCAAGTTAGTTAGATGAAGGGATGTGTTCCTGTTTTGGGAGGGCTAAGTGAATCTGCATTAGGTTTCTCTTACAGGTATCTGAAAGGAGTCTGCTGCAGATCTAAAAAAAATAGTAGAAATTCGCCATGTGGACATGGGGAGGAAGAGCATTGTAGGCAGAGGGGACAGCATGTGTGAGAGGCAGAGGTGAGAGAAAGCGTGATGCCACCGAAGGAGGCCAGTCTGATGATAGCAGGTGAACGAAGTGGATAGCGCCAGGTCATCAGGCTTGTGCACTGCATAGCACTGCCAGGATAAGGGGCGAGGAGAGTTGGTGGAATTTCTGCCCATCTTGAACCTCAGAGTGTGACCTTATTTAGAAATAAGATCTTTGTAGATGTAACCAGTTAGGATGAGGTCATAGTGGATTTGAGTGGGCCCTAGACTCAATGACTGGTGTCATTCTAAGAAGGCAATTTGAACACCCAGAGAGACATGTGATGACAGAGGGAGAGACCATAGTGATGCAGTTCTGAGCCGAAGAATGCCAGGGATTTCCAGCAACCTCCAAAATCTAGAGGAGGAAAGAGCGATTTTCCCCTAGAACAGTCAGATGGATTGTGGCTCTGCCAGCACCTTGATCTAGGACATCTGGCCTCCAGAATGGTTGTGTTAAGCCAGCTGGTTGTGAAACTGAGTTACGGCAGCCAAGGCAATGGACACAGTGGGTAAATGTCCCAGCTTCCTTGGTCCCGACAGGAGCCTCTGAAGCATCTCTCTGGTCACTGCTGTGGCTTTCAGCAGGTGCCCTGCTCATTAACACACCCGATCCTGGCTCTTCTCCCTTCTCTCTCTCTCTCTTCCACTCCTTCACTTTGCTTCAGGGACCTCCTCCCAATACACCACTTATGCTCAACTCCTTGTCGGAGGGCCTGCTTTGAGGGAACAAACTAAGACACACACCATTTAAGCCAGCAGTGGCCTGCTGGACAGGGCCTTAGGGGATGTAGATGAGGTTGGCAGGAGACACATGTTTGATGAGTTTGTATTTATTCTTGAGCATCATAGGAGACATTAGAGCAGCGAGTGATGTCTGGTAGTTGTTTTTCAGGGATCCCATTGGCAGTGATTTGGAGAACAGCTTGTAGGGCTGTGAAATGGTTTGTTTCAGGGAGACTGATTGCAGTTGCCCTACTTCTCTTTATAATTCATAATCTGAGGCCAAGGTCTCCACTGGGGATGGAGCGAGATGCACAGCAGGCACAGTGAGATGCAAATTTTATCCCCTTGAATGTTGGGGACCTCTCGTTATGCTGTAGACTCCCTTAGTTAACACTCAATTGCTGAGTAATTCTCATTACCTCTCTTGCAGACAGACAATGAACAGCTGTCAAGCTTGTCTTACAAAACAAGACAATTTCTCCCCACCATGAATGTAGCTCAGGACCGGAGCCAGCGGAGGGACAGGCACAGCTATAATGGAACATTCTGGCAGTGTCCCTGCCAGCCCGATCTTCAGGTGAGCACTAACTCCTCTGATGTCATGGGAGCCAGAGGCCACCTTTGGATCTGCTTCCTGTTCAGGTTCCTATCGCTCTGTCAGAAAGAAACCTAACAGTAACCCCTTTGGAATTTGAGTATAATTTGCCTTTGCAATTTGGTGGGGTATGTAGGACAGACTTTCACCTGAGATTGTAAGTTAATTGTAATCAGATGGGAAACAGTCTGATTCAGTGTTCAAATGTTGGAAGGGGAAGGAAGTCTAGATGGAATGCTAGACACATAATAGGCACTCAGTAAATCCATCAATCTTTCTTTATCCCTCCATTCTTTCATTTCTTCCTCCTTACCTTCTGTACAACCTTATTCTAATGCCTGAAGCATTTCTACAATATAGCCACTAATTGCTGGCCAGCTTGAGTTTGAATATTGCTGGTCACTCTCTCTCATTCAATTCCTCTCATTCATTGTCAATCCTAACAGTGAGGAAATTCACTTTTTAAATGCTGATGTGAAATTTCTCTCTCTGTATCTCCCACCTACCTGATCTAACTGTGCTCACCAGTGGCCCACAGAATAAATCTTGTCTCTCTGCCATATGAGTACTGCCCAGATAGTGCTCTTTTTTTTTAAATGAAAGAATAAAGACAGTTCTTCAATCTTTTTGCCTGTTCTCCTATAAATAATTTCCAATAATCATTATCTCTAGTAAAATAATGACCTTGACTCTAGGTGTGAGATCTTACCATTGAGAACCAGACTTGAACCTCCTTTCTCCTGGGCAACGTACCTTTGTTAATGCAACCTAAGATAACACAAGCCTTTAAATTTTTAATTTTTTCGTGGCTGTATACTGCTGATTGATGTTTAGTGCAGCACTGACTAGGAGCCTTGAACCTAGAGCTGAAAAGCCAAATACTGTCAGGGACCAGATAAGTAAGGCAAATGAGCAAAACATTTTGGGTGAGGCTTGTGGTGAGTTGAACATCCCTTTTCATAGCGGTCAATAGCTCTCAGGTCCAGTTGATTATTGCCATTCAGCATTAAAAATTAGGAACTTCCACCTAAAAACCCAGACTTGCAACTTGTTTTGAAAAAATCCCAAAGATCTAGCAACCTGTGCTCACATTCCTGCATGGCTGGGGCTGAGGTGGCACCTTGAGTAATCTTTCGAAGCAGCTAAGAGGGCGCTGGAACACCTTCCATGTGACCATACTGACTTCATCTCTCAAGTGGGGTGGGTCAAACAGGGCCCAGGAGAAGCTCAGACCCTGTTCCCTGGTGCCATTTATGGAAGTGATAACAGGGGCAGTCCAGGCCATACAGAGTCAGACAGGCCAAGATGAAGAGTTTGGCTTTCAAGTGTGACAGCAATATTCAACAAGTATTTATTTATTGAGAAGCCTTCTATGGGCCAGGCAATGTATGAGATGTCAGTGAACAAAATGGATAAATCTTATTTGGGGGCTTAAATTCGTGTGTGTGTGTGTGTGTGTGTGTGTGTGTGTGTATGTGTGTGTGTGTTAGCATAAGACAAAATGTACAAGTAGCATATGTAGTTTGTACATTTAGAGAAAAATAGAACAGCTGGCATGATTTCAGGCCAGCATGACAGCCTCAGATTACTTATCTTTAAATGTGTCTGACACGCGTTTCCTCTTGCCATCATTGTAAGGATCAAATAAGAAGGCACTATGTTTCTCCTTCATTGACTGGCTTATTTCACTAAGCATAAGGCTCTCCAGTTCCATCCAGGTTGCTGCAAATGGTAAGAGAAAGAACATTGTAAACTGATGAACAAAAGGATAGATACAGAGGCAGTAAAGCATCAAACAGACTGTCAAATTATAGCAGGGAGATTAAGGAGAGGTGGGGTAGATAAGAGATCAATCAAAGGACTTGTATGCATGTATATAAGCATAACCAATGAACATAGACACTGGGAGGTTGGGGTATGCCTGGGAGGGAGGGAGGGCAATGGGGAGATATGTATATATGTAACACAATAATAAAATAAAATAAAATAAAATAAAATATTGAAAAAAAAACAAAAAAAAGAAGGCACTAAATTAAAGTCCTAATCACAGGACCTCAGAATGTGACCTTATTTGGAATAGGGTCTTACAGTGGGAATCAAATTAATGAGGTCATTAGGATGATCGGAATCCAACATGACTGTGTTCCTATAAGAAAAGGAGATTAGGACACACACACACACACACACACACACACACACACACAGAAGAGGTTCAGGGAGGAGATGGCCATCTGCAAGCCACGGAGAGAGACCTGAAACACACTTTCCCTCACAGCACCCAGAAAGAACCACACAACACCTTCATCCTGGATATCCAGCCTCCAGAACTGTGAGAAAATAAATTTCTGGGGATTAAGCCACCTAGTTGTGGTGCTTTGTCATGCAGCCTGAGCAAACCAATCCAGGGGCTTGTGTGAGTGTTTGTCCTGGTGTCTGGTACCAGTAAGACTTAGACTGGATGAACGGAGGTGTGGTTATAACAGAGGTAACTTGTTGTCTGGCCCAGGGATGACTCTTATTCCCTTGTGCTCCCATTCTCCATCCTCTAGCCAGGCCCTTATAGGGAAACTGCCAGTCCTTGTGGGTTCCTCCCCATGCCCTGCCAGCTTTTCTCAGGTGGTTTGTTCTAAGCAAGAGGCACCTCATTCTCCAACCGGATCTGGGCAGAGCAAAGCTTCCCACCAACCATAACTCTCCTGGGAAAATCACTCCCTGACACCATGCCATCTCAGCTCTTTTCCGAAATCTCCATGCCAGATAGCGACAAGCAGCTTCTTCCATGAATCACTGTCTAAATGAGCCACTGTTTGCATTAAAACAGCTGCTACGAGGAAAAGCAGGCTTGTGATCCCATCTCCAAATCATGGCCCATTCTCTAAAGTGTGATTGGTTAGACACAGAATGGTCAGCATGGCTCATTAGATGTGGGTGGGAAAGAAGAATCCTTCCTAGAAAACCGCAGCCTGACAACCTCCCAAACTCCTCGCCTCTCTGTGACCTTCTAAATCTGTTTCCTTGATGTACTGGATCAGATGGATCTGGAGGTTTCTTCAACATCCTATGTCGAATGTTGGTGTGCAACAAAAAGTTCTTCCTTCCCTGGTCAGGACACCATGCCCAGTGGTTAAAGCCTCTACTGTGAGTGATTATTGGTGCAGCTCCACACCCTTGTGACTGGGAGAGAGGGGTGCTTCTATGTACAGGTGACCTTTGAACAACATGGGTTTGGGCTACATGAGTCCACTTCTGGGTGGATTTTTCCCAATAATATAGTCAAGCCCTTCATATCCATGGGTTTTGCATCCATGGATTCAACCAATCCTGGATCAGAAACAGGAATCCTCTCTGATGTCTCAGGTCTGGACCAGCATTTGAATTTATGCTACAGGAAGATATTCACCTGCCCCTTATACCTGTCCTTTCCCCAGGCTTCCCCATCTCAGAAGTGGTGTCCCCTTATAAGGTGTATCATGGAGATTTCCAGTGTAGACAACAGTAGACTGAATGGAATGAAAACCCACCAACTCATCACCCAGCTTCAACAATGATCGATGTTTGGCCAATCTCATTTTATTCCCCCACCCTTCTCCAAAAGGCCTCCCCACCTTATTATTTTGAAGTTAATCCTAGAATGATATCATTTGATATATAAAGCTTTTGGTATGGAAATCCAAAAAGTAAGAGCAATTATGGATACATACCCACCCTCCCATGACCACATCTAAGAAATTAATAATTCTTTAATATCAGCAGATATCTTGCCTGTATCTAAGGACTGGAGCTGCTTACTCTTCTCTCACTGTACCTTCACATTCAGTCTGTGAGTCCTGTCATCCCATCAACTCAAGACCTATCCTGAACCCATCCATTCGGCCACTTCTCCCTGACTTCCACTCTAGCCTTGGAACCAGAGAACTGCATCTTCCTACATAATCTGTCTACTTCTTGACCACACCTCCTACAACTCTCTCCCTCCCTTGCTCCACACCAGCTACACTGGCCTCCTTGTGGCCCAATCCTGCCCAATGCTCTCTCTCCTCACACTGGCTGCTTCCTGTTGGTAGAATTCTCTTTAGTCAGGTGTCTCCAAGGCCTCATTCTCAATGTATACAGGTCTCTGGTGCATGCCACTTTCTCAGAAAGACCCTCCTGGACAGCTTGTCTAACTTGTCCCTCCCAGGACTCCACCCCACCCTGACCATGTCATAGTTCTCCATTGACTTGTTTATTGTCTTTCTTTCCAAACAAAGGAGGGCCAGGTAAATCAGTGGTTGACCCACTGTTGCTCACTTTGTATGCACAGTATCTAAGACAGTCCTAACATGTGTTCAATCCTCCATAAACATTTGCTAAGTGAGTGGATTCTTCTGTGCCCCGATAGACAGCAACTCTATAGAAATGGTACTCAAACAAACAACACCCCTTTACCCACAAAATACCGCCAATAATGGGAGATCTGATCAAAGAATCAGCTAGGCTGGGAAGCATCTTATTGGGTGGTTGCAGGTCGGAAGTCCTACCTCCCCAAGGGAGGCTGGAAAAGACTGGAGGTGGTCTTGCCTTGGTTTGCACTCTCTCACTCTCCCTCTCTTTCACTTTGGACACCCTCCAGCCTCCCACAGTAAAATAGACTGGTGAATTCTGCTCATACCTCAGAAACAGCCCATCCCAGTGAGTACCCTAGGACCTCAAGGAGGAAGAAAAAATGGTGGGAAGAATTCCTTCTTCCAAGTGTGCATTCGATGTGGCTGGAGCCCAGATGCCCCGAGGCCTGAGAAACTGTAAGAGGTTAACCATGTGGGTGGGGCTTAGTAAGCACCAGAATCTTCCTGGAAATTCATTGAAAATATAGTTGCCTGCAGTGTCTCCTAGCAGGTTCAGGGGATCCACTTAGGAGTCTCCCCTTTCAATGGGTACCTCAGAGGATGCTGATATACTTGTAAGTGGTCCCAACCTCCTGTTGAAGAACAGTGGACCAGAGCTAGTCCCAAGTTTGAGTTTTGTCTCTGTTTAATGCTGCTTTGAGCAAACATAGGAGGCTAATTATATAATTCTGCCAAGACCTTCCCTAAGCACTTAGCCACCTCATTAATGGTAGCTCAACAAAACCTGCACTGGAGGTTGGAATAAAAATAGCTTCATGGAGGTTAAAAGGTAAAATTAATTTTGGAGTCAGGAATTTAAGATGCAAGGTTGTTGGGGATGTTAGGAGAGGTGGATATTTGTGTGGGTCAGTGGAAACAGCAGTGGTGGGTTGCCCATATAGATCGTAATGATAAGATAATATTAACTAACAAGCAGTGTGAGTTTCCCAGGGCTGCGGTAACAAATGACCACAAACTGGCAGCTTAAACCAACCTACATTTATTCTCAAATAGTCTAAAGCACTCTGAAATAGGGTCAGGGAGCCATGCTCTTTCTGAAGGCTCTCAGGGAGCAGCTGTCCCATGCCTTCTTCTTAGTTTCCAGAGTCACCGGAAACCCCTGGTGCTCCTTGGCTTATGACACATCGCTCACTCCAGGCTCTGCCTCTGCTGTCACATGGCAGTATTCCTGTGTGTGTGTGTGTGTGTGTGTGTGTGTGTGTGTGTGTTCGAATTTCCACCTTCTTATAGGGATACCAGTCATATTGGATCAGGGACCACCCTAATGACCTCATCTTAACCTGATGACATCCCAAATGATCCTATTTCCAGAAAAGGTCACATTGATAGGTACTGAGAGTTAGGGCTTCAACATATCTTTTTTTTGGGGAATACAGTTCAATCCATAACACATGTTCCCCAGAACATCTACTCATGCATAGGAGTGTGACCAGGGCAGCCACATCCACCTGAAGGTTAATACTGGGCTTGGTGCCTTTACCTACATAAGACATATGCTCAAAGTCATCCCTTTCGAAGATGGCCAAAATCATCCATGACACCCATCTGAGGGTGCAGCTATAGAAATCCATTTCGGCTGTGGCTCTGGCCCCAAGATCTTGGAGTCTTGAAAATGAAGATGGACTATTTCACTGGCAAAATCTCAAGAGGTTTTAGTAGCTGCATGATGACCTTCCCATCCGGGGAATCAAAGCGATGTCCTGGACTACATCTTCCAGAGAGGGAGGCTTTCCCAAGGACTATGTACTTCCCAGTTAATCAGTTTCCAAGTCTCTCCACTGTTCTATGTTCTATGCCCCCACTCAAGATTCTACGATAAGACTGTATGTGTGTGTGTGTGTGTGTATGTGAGTGTGTGTGTGTGTGTGGTGGGGATGTTGAGGGACCACCCGACCCCTAACTATGTGCCCTTGTGTGATCTAGCCCTTGTTTAGTTCTTTACTTTCTACGAATGGCTGAAAGGACTCATTCCACATTGGCTCAGGAACTATTTGAGTTTCTGCCTCATGCCATCTGCTAAATAACTACGTGGGCCAGGGCTGTGGAGTGAATGGAGCAGACCAAACCTCTATTCTTTGGAAGCTTACATTCTATGGAGGAGCAAACCAGGAACCAAGAAATGAATGAGCATCCACTTGGGCTACCACCATTTCTTTTCATCCTAAGAAATCTGATATTACAAATAGCATGACCCTGATTGTGGACTCCATGCCATCTGTACCTGAGAAGGAGAAAGGAGACAGCCATGCCTCCCTGCATAGGTGCCCTCATAGAGGGAGCGCTGTGCCTGCCCAGCCCCAGGCAGTCTGTGTAAAAGTCACATTTATTAGAACAAAGGAGACTCATTTAAGCAGAGGTTGTTTCTTCAAAGCCACCTTTTCTTGAAGCTCCTAGCAACAAATTAGAAGCAGGGATGAACAGTTTTTGCCCCCTCTAATTGAACTGCTGATTCTATTTTCATTCCAGAACTCGATGTGATTAATGAAATTATGACTGTAGAGTAGACAGACAGTATGAAGAGGCAGCAAAGCCAGGGCTCAATTCCCAATATACCTACCAGGCTGAAATTACACTGGGGTACTTGCCTTTGGTGCAAAATGTAAGGGATGCCCCAAAATTCAGAAATCAAGGAAAAGATGAGAGAATGCAGCTTCTATTTGAGGGAAATTTTGAGGTTACACATAGGAAAAGAGATGAGAGCACAGGAAAAATAAAGCAGGAGCAGAGTGGCTGGAGTGCAGTACATATGGCAGAGAGAGAAAAGAGAAGATGATATTTTCATGCAACATTTTAACAAACTAAAATGAATGCAGATATATCAGACTTTGAAGTAAGATCATACAGGCAAAGCTCCTAGCTTGGGACTTGGGCACATAGCAGGTATTCACGAAATCAAACCCAAGAACAGGAAAGTAATAATAATGTTAAACATATCGAGCATGTTTGTTTTTTAAAGCTTTATGTTGAAAGTATTACATATGTCCCCCTTTTTTCCCTTTGACCTCTTCTAACTAGCCCCTGTTTCCCCCCCACCGCCCCAAAGCCTTCACTCTATTGTCTGTGTCCATGGATTATGCATATATGCATACAAGTTCTTTGTTTGATCTCTTCCCACCCACCCTTCTCTGCCTTCCCTCTGAGGTTGGACAGTTTGTTCCATGGAGCATTCTTTTAAAGAGTGTGCCTGTGTGGATTCATTTAACCTTCACAGTAGCCCCACAGGTGGATTGTATTGTCCCCATTTTATAGATGAGGAAAATAAAGGCATGCAGATGTCAAAGAACTACTCAGACCCCTACAATGAGCACAGGGTGCAGCCAGAATGAAAACCAGGTAATCTGGTTCCAGGGTCCATAGGAACACCACTCCTGCCTTTGGTGCTCACCATGAAATTAGAAGGACCCCAGCATTTCCACTATTTCTCTGACTCTCCATTTGGGATTAATCTGAACTGAAGAAGGCCAATGGGGCCGTTTCCGAGGACTTGTAGATAAATGAAATAAAATTAAATCACACAAGGCATTTCTATGGGACCCAACAGCTACATAAAGTGGAGAAAGAAAAACCAGCTCTGCTCTGGTTTGACATCAGCCTAACTGGTAACACTATTGATTGGATTCATTGTGAGTCTCAGACCGCTGCCATTGGAGGGAGACATTATCTGATGAGAGGGATGGGGGCTTAATCACTTTAACCTCCCTCAGCTGCCAAGTCCTGAGGACAGTGAGCGGCTCTTTTTGAGGACAGAGCCTTTGGGGACAGGCCCTCAATGACAGTGCTGGGAGGGGGAGTGGTGGTGCTGGGAGCAGGAGAGAAGGATTTGTCAGTTCCAATAAAGTCTCTGTGATAACCACCAGGACATCATTTGGGTTGAAAAACTCCATTACGGCCTCTTTGAAAAGTACAGTCATGTGCGTAGGTTTTAGCTTAAATGTGATGTCCTTATCTCTCTCTGTCACAGCACCCGGTTTATTTCGTTCAGTGAAGCCGCTGGTTGTTATTTAATTTTCTCTCTTGCTTGTTTATTGCCTGTTTCCCCACCAAGCTGAAAAGCAGTGCTGTGCTGGAACCAGCATCTCTTTCCAGCTCCATTTTTGGTGATGGGGTGCTTGAAACAGTCAGTGGAGGAGCATCTATGCTGTGGAAATTGGCAAATGCTATACAAGTCAGGACCAGCTCCCCCCGCCATGTGACTGAGCGCCTTGAGGAGGGACACTGTCTGTGATGTCCTCTGGGTACCACACTACCTCTGCTCGGGGCCAGGCACAGTACTGGTGCTTGGGAAATACGCAAATCAAGTAGCTCAAAATGGTGACAATAGGAGTAAATGAAGTTAAATCACACAAGGCATTTCTATACCAGGGGCATTGGCAAATTGATGGGTTTTGTTGTTTGGCTTGCTCTGAAGAAATCGGTTCAACTTAAGTTTGCTACCTTGTGTCAGCCCACAAGGGACGCGAGATAGGAGAATCATAGCCTCCTGCCTCTCAGAGGCTCAGGGAAGGGGCCTGGGGTTTGGAAGAAATCACAGCCCAAAGGCTAATGCAGTGCAGTAAGTGGCCACAGGAGGCGCTCAGGGTTCTGGTCTTTCCCTGCTCATTTGTTAAGGGGATGAAACTCTCTGGGTTCTGGGTTTTAAGCATCGTGGTGCCAGCCAGTAGTGGGCACAAACCAGACTCCGGAGAGCATGGTTGCCCTGCCTGATCCTAATGAGTGGTGGGCCCCTGGGCCCCTTACACATCTGAGGCCCAGTGTGTTCATATGTTAAGACAGAAATAATAAAACATCCCACAGGTGTTGTTTAGAGGGACAAATTAAAAAACAAATATAGACACAGAAGACAGTAAAGTACTCACTGAATGAAAATGTAATCATCTGATGTGTTGGAAGAAGCAATTTCCCCCTCAAACACAATATACATCATTCTTATATTCTCTCTCTTTCCCTTCTTGCTCTCTACTTTTCTCTCTCTCTCCATTTCTCCCCTCTTCCCTCCTTTTCTCCCTCTCCCCACTTATTTCCCTCTTTCTCAGCTAACATTTATTGAGCAGCGATAGCTAAGATTTATTGAGCACTGACTCAGGGCCAGGCCCATGCAAAGTGCTTTATGTATACAGCTTATTTTGTACAGGCTCGCAGCTCAATCCTGTCATCACCTCCATCTTATAAAGGAGAAACAGAGGCATGGAGAGAAGGTCACTCAGTAAATTAGTGGCGGAGCTGTGCTTAGAATCCAGGTGCCCGGTCACATCACTTGCTGCTTTTCCCACTGTCTTCACATCACATGTGCTGTTCAGATGAAAAAGAAACAGCTGAGCAGCTGAGGCAGGGGCCCAGGCAGCCAGATTGGGACCCTGAGCCTGGGCTGTGGGTGGTGTAGAGGTTGAGGGGCACAATTAAAGTCAGTGAGCTCGGAGAGCCATTCCCTCTGATGTGGGGAGGCAGCAGGCTGCTTCCCATAGTCTCTTGGGTACCAGTGGTAGCTGAAGAGAGATGCTGACCATTCCTATCCCTAATGAGCGATGCTCGGGAAGGACCAATTAACAGCATCAGCTTTAATTTTCTCCCAAGAGGGGCAGAGCTGTCCTGTTTTTTTCTCTAGACAGGCAGGCTTTTCTTCTGATAGAAGCAGAAGTTTGCTAAGAATTTCAACAGCAAGAGCAACAAATATTCAATGGAACCCACAGTGCCTGCCCTCTTTCAGGGAGGTGCCAGGTTCCCCGGGTGTTTGCAGCCTTGTTCCCCTCTCGCCCACCCTCTGAATGGCAGGAAGAGTAAGCCTCTGAAATGCAGACATCAATGCCTTGCTCCTGAGTTAAGCAGGCTTCTCCTGGGCCCCGGGATAAAGTCCAAACTCCCCTGGCAGCACCAACAGCCCTTCCCAGGTCGGCCCCTTACTGTTCCTTCTTCCCTGGGCATCAGCCTCACCAAACTGCTTCTGGGTGAGCAATGCAGTCCTCTCTCTTGCTAGCATCTCAGACTTTTCATCATCCGTTTCCTCCATGTGAAACAATGCACTCCCCTTCTCCCTGCTACCTGGTGTTCCAAGCGTGGTCAGGACTTCACCTCCCTTTCGAAGGCTCTCTCACCTCTGAAACTAGGCCCATTTTCCTGTTAGATGCTGTCAGAGCCCCCTGCGTCTTTGCCTCACCACGTTTTGCAGTTTATAATGCTATTCGTGTGTGTGTGTGTGTGTGTGTGTGTGTGTGTGTGTCACAGCTCTGAAACAGTTCACACAAGAAACTGTGGCTTTTGCAAGGTCACAGGACAATTTGGATGATGCAAAGATAAAGCCATGTGCATGCATACATATACACATACATACATAATACAAACACATATACATACTTACAGACATACAGACACACACATACAGACACACACACACACATTCATATGAGATAACAGAGCTTGCACTTTTTAGAATGGGCAGGGAAGTATCCAAGGCATGACAAAGACAGAGAAAAGAGAGTCTTGAAGTCAGAGAAGACTTCTTGGAAGTGGTAATGGAACCCAAGTAAAGCACTGAGTGAAATTCACCATTAAGTGATGTCTTATTTGAACAGCTTTCAAAGACTTGCCATCCATCGGCATCCATGATACATCACTGTATCTTTAATAAATGTTCCATTTGTGTATTTGTGCATTCTCCTGCTTGGACTGATTTCTATTTTGTGCAACCAAAGAGCCTGGATACACTTCACCACTGTTCAATGCAGGACAGCGGTAGTAGTGTCCTGGCTCACTAGAAGGAGTGGACTCTTCAGAAGGAGAAAGCATATTGTGCAACTGCAACACTCTATCAGCCAACCTCCTTGGAGGCCAGCAACAGAAATACCTTTGGCTCTCTTAACTAGTTTGGCTCAGTGGATAGGGTGTCAGCATGTGGACTGAAAGGACCTAGGTTCAATTCTGGTAAAGGCATGTACCTTAGTTGCAGGCACATCCCCAGTAAAAGGTGTGCAGGAGGCAACTGATCAATGTTTCTCTCTCATTGATATTTCTGACTCTCTATCCCTCTCCTTTCCTCTCTGTAAAAAAATCAATAAAATATATTTTTTAAAAAAGAAATACTTCTGGCTGAAGTAAGCACAGAGGATAACTCTTTGAAGGAATCCAGGGACTTATAGAACTGGAGGAATAAATGGAGACATAGAAGGGAACCTATGCCAACAAAAACTCAAATGCAGCCCACACCCAAACCCACCCAAAACAACAACAACTAAAACCTTTATAGCTTAGTTTTTTTTCCTACCTAGTACAAATTAGGCTTCCAAGATTTGATCATTGAGATTTCACACGAGGGCTGGAGTGGGACCTCTTGCTTTGGTCTTTAGCAAACAGTCAGTCACCATGAAGAAAGAGCTTGAGTGGATACAGCCTGCATACTATGCAGCCATTTACCTACTCTTGTACCTTTCTGACAGCCATATCCCAATCACTGACATCAGGGCCATATGAGCCATGGTCCCTGAGCATCTAATGGATCTGGGTCCAATCCCAGCTCACCACTGCAAAGCTGTAAGAACTGAGAAATTCAATGAGCTCGTATGAGCCCCGATAACCATTGGAAAATGGGATAAAAATAGTGTCTACCTCACAAGGGTGTAGTTAGGCTTTAATAAAACAACAATCTAGTAAGTAGTTGCATACATAGCAGGGGCTTAATAGATGACAGTTATTATGGTTATTGATAAACTAGAGGCCTGGTGCATGAAATTAATACACTCAGGGGGTTCCCTCAGTGCAGCCTGCACCCTCTTGCAGTCCAGGAGCACTTGGAGGATGTCCAATTGCTGGCATAGGCCCACTTCCCGTGGGGAGTGAGCTTAAGCTGGCAGTCGGAAATCCTTAGCACTGCTATAGAGGCAGGAGAGGCTCCTGCCACCGCCACTGTGCTCACTAGTCATGAGTCTGGCTCAGGGCTTCTGGCTGAGTGGGCTCCCCCTGTGGGAGCACACTGACCACCAGGGGACAGCTCTTACATTGAGCATCTGTCCCCTGGTGGTCAGTGTGCATCATAGTGACTGGTTGTTCTGCCATTCAGTTGATTTGCATATTAGCCTTTTATTATATAGGATGCTTACTTCAACCCCAAACCAGCTGCTCAGTGTGGTAGAAAGAACACAGACATTGCAGTCACAGGGACCTGAGTTAGAATCCAGGTTCTACAACTTATTAGTTAGGTGGGTCACTTAACACCCAGCTAAGCTGCTTTCTGATCCCTGACTCACAGAAACTGTGAGATAATAAATGTTTGTTGTTCAAGCTGCTAAGTTTTGAGGGTAATTATGCAGCCATAGATGACTAAGTTCTGGTTAATTCTTATTGGTTAGACTGTGTCACATGGTCACTCAATCCTCAAGGGAGCCTGGGAAAGATAGACAGATGGCCAATCTGATCAACATGAGGGCTCTATTAGTGAGGAAGGAGGAGAGAATGAATATTGCATTAAGCGATTTCTTTCCTGCTGCTTTATTATATTTTTTTATAGCATAAAGCTGCAAGGAGTTGAAAATGGTTTGTGGATGACACTCTCTTTTCCTTCCCTCCTTCCCCTTTATTAATTTGGGGTAAAGAGGCAGCAATTCAGCTCCCTTAAAAAGGGAATGTTTCTGTTTCAGTTGCAGTGTTTCAAATCAGATTTGGGGATGAGAAAAGTATGTAGAAGGTCATCTGTGACGATCTCCCCCTGTAAATAAGTCAGCCACAAAGATATCTCTATCACCCATCAACCATTTAATTTCTTAAGAGGATATTACTTTAAGAACCTTTCTACTGGCCAATTGTATGGCTATGCAAGGATTTGGAAGGATTTCTAGTCTCTTAATTTTTCTAACTGACACTCTCCTTCAATCCTTTTCAAGAAGAAATGACCAAAATGCTATCATAATATTTCATGTCATTCATTTGAATATCTGCCACAGGAAGATTTTACTTTTTTTTACTAATTAAATTGGGAGTGCAATCTCAGTTTTCTATATCCTCATAAAATACTTTCAATCATACTAACGGCCCTTTCATGCTTTTTCCCAGTGGGAAGGACACTAACATTCTCTGATGACCTACTGTGTGCCAGGTGCTTTCTATCTATTACCTGCCTTTTATGCATACAGCAGCCTTATGAGAGAGGTCACTATTATTATGTGTGTTTTATGAATGAAAGTCATGGAAGTGACTTACCTAGGGGAGAGTTGAGGTTTGACTTGGGACTCTGGGTTCAAAGTCTTTTAGTGCCACTAAGTTCTCACTCACCCCACCATCATTTTAAGAAGGACAAGTTGATCCTTTATGACCAACATTCAAATTTCTTCTATGAGTTGGGTCCTTGACCTAGTTAAAGGAAAAGTTAGCATCAAAACTTTCAGGCACTTACACAGTGATTAATTATATTTTAATATTTGATATGCTTAGAAACGATGAAGAATTAGTGCTAATTTGGAGCAGATTATCACATACTGGCAGGTCTTATGATATGTGAACTGTGGCCTTCAGGACATTCTTGAACTTTTCTCTCTAATTATCACTGGGTGGGTGTGAACAATGCTGCTAGTCAAGGAGCCTGTCAGGACTTCATTTTAAAAATAAAGATTCAGGAGAAAATGGATCTGGCTTTTCCAGGATGTTGGCTAATTGGTGGTATTCTGTTGCCTATGAATTCATTTTCATCAGATTCCACTTAATTTTGGTGTGTGGGTCAGCTTTAATCAAGGTTTTGTTTTACTTAGTTTTCTAGCTTTTAAAAATTAAACATTTTTGGGAGATCATTTTAGATTCATATTTAGTTACAAGAATAATATGGAAGGATACCCCGTATCCTCTACTCAGTTTCCCCCAATGGTAACATTGCAACACTAAGGACCTTATCACAACTGGGATATTGACACTGGTACAGTCAAGATGCAGAACAGTTTCATCATCACAAGGATTCTTTCTGCCTGTTGTCCTTTCTCAGCCACACACTGTGAAAGTATCTTGATTGCAAGAATGAAGTCAACCCCGGAATACTTCAAGTCCATCATCTCCTATTCCAGTTTCCTTTTTCAATCAGGTGACTCTGGTGAGGCTGTCAATCCCAGACAGACCTTGCTCCCACTGCCATAGAGATTGGTCAGGTGATGGCCCAGCCAATCACAGTAAACCATTTCCCTGCTCACAGGGATTGCAGGTGGGTGAGTGGGTAAACACAATTTCAATTCTGGCCCAAAGGACTTTTCCTGGGAGTTTTTGATGTGGAACTGGAGAAGGTGCTTGCCTCTGGGGTTCTGGAGCTAAAATAATGAGGAATGGTTGCTTGCAGCCTATTTCTTACCCTATGGGAAAGCCTTTCTATTTGGGGAAAGATGAAGCCCATACACAGATACAGGTTTTGGAAAGGTGGCAGATGAGCAAGCGGTGGAGATTATGAAATTGCTTTTTTTCTGGGCCCAGTTGTGCCTGAGGCCACCTCTTTCTATCTACTTACTGGTATGTAAATCAGAATTCCCATCTTTTGTTTAAGTGGGTTTGAGTTCTATCATTTTCCCCTCAAAGAATGCCACTGGCCAGTGAAAGATCCTGGGAAATCTCTTGGACTCAAGCCCAGCAAGGCTTTGGGTCTGGGACCAGGAACTCAAGACATGAGGATCCAGGAGGTCTGTCCTCCTGGTTGCTGTGCTGCCTCTCCCTGGGCTGCTTCATTCCCTTTATCAGTTGACCAGCTCTTTCTTTTTCTCCATGTTCATCAGAGGCAGGCCCTCCTCCAATCTCTTAGTCCAAAATCCAAATTCCTAGGGGAGAGACTCCTTTTGATCTAGTTTGAGCCTGAGGTCTATCCCTGGTGTGATAGTTATAGACAGGGGGCCAGGGCCACGTGTACTCAAACGTGGTAGCAAGATACCTTCAGAGCAAGTAATCCAAGAGGAAGATTACACCTTTTATTACTCAGCCTCAGAACCATATACCATGATGCCTATACGATCCTATTTGTCACACAGGCCAGTATATTCAATATAGAAGTGGACTAGACAAAGGCATAAATACTAGGAAGCAGGCATTGCTGAGTGCCATTTTGGTGGCTGTCACTTGAAACCAAAATATCCATAAGCTTGTAGCTCAGGGAGACACCTAGTAGATAGTTAATTTATTCCTTCACCCCTTAACTTTATCGAACTGCTGTTGTTACATTCGGTCTTTCAGCCCGTCAGGTAAAACTTCTGACACTATTTTCTCGAAGACTCACAATGTGGAAGTTCATAAACCTAGAAATGCACTCTCTGTATTGTGGATTCTGTTTTCTTTCTCCCCGTGAGTATCTTTTTAATTCACAAGACCACTTGCTGATTAACCTTTGTTCTGTCTCACTGAATGGAAGGTAATCTCTCCCCCATGAGGACAGAGAGCTCTAAAAGGGGCTGAATTCTGAAAACTCATGAAAAGAGCAACACAAAGGCAAGCACGATTTATGAGCCCTCCTGGGACCCAGGTTGATTAGACAAAAGTTGTAAAATGATTGCAGGCCTGGAGGAGCCCCTGAGCGGAAGTGGGCTGGTGATAAGAAGGTTTCTGCAATCAGCCTGAACAAAGAGTGTTTCAGGGATTGAACCAAGCCTGCGAAAAACAAGGCCTCTAGCTTCCCAATGATGGGCCAAAAAGACTGGGGAGGCATTTCAAATTCTAGTTTCACAATAAAAGACAATGTTAGGTTGATTCTGATGAGGAAATAAGAGAGAAAAGAGGAAGGGAAATGTATAAATTGGGGAAAAAGAACATTGGAAAAGAACATCCTTTATTCATCCAATAAATATTTATCAGGCATCTATCAACCTGTACTTTAAAGCAGATAGGAGTGATGCACAACATATAAGTAAATTCAGCCCTTGCTTTCAGGAAGCGCATCATCTGATAGGGAAATAGAACTGTAAATAGGTCATGTTGATGCATTGTGTGGGCCAAGAGCACAGAGGAAGGTCCACTTTCCAGCCTAAAGATCTCAATGGAATTCCTGAGGAAGCAACGATGTCTAAGCTGAATTTTAAAGCTGAGCAGCAAAGAAAGGAACATGGGTAGAAGGATCAGCAAGTGCTAAGACAGAGACGTGAACTGTGAGGAGATTTTCAGAGAAATCAAGCAGAAACAGAGGAAGACCACCAGTGTGCTAATGTTGTGCTCTGTGTTAAGTGTACCCATTTCTTTTAGTTAGAGCAGTGTGTGTGCAGGGCATGTGCACACACCCATTTAATATTCATGCTCTTGTTGCTACAGACTCATTTGACACTAACTAATAACTGACAGGCCATTTGGAGATGGGGTCAAGTGCTATCTTTCTATTCTGAATTGCTGGGTTCTAATAGGTCCTAAAATATGGTAAGATTTTCTACTATTCTCCTTCCCCTTCTCTCACTCCTTCCCTCCCTCTCTCTTTCATTTTCTCCCTCTCTTCTTGCTTTTCTTTCCATCCCTTTCTTTTATATATTTTTAAAAAATATTTTTATTGATTTCAGAGAGAAAGGGAGAGAGACATCAATGATGAGAATAAATCATTGATCGGTTGCCTCTGTATACTCCACACTGGGGATTGAGCCTGTAACCCTGGCATGTATCCTGACCAGAAATCAAACCTTGACCTCCTGGTTCATTGTTGATGCTCAAATACTGAGCCACATGGGCCAGGCGCGCGCGCTCTCTCTCTCTCTCTCTCTCTCTCTCTCTCTCTCTCTCTCTGTCAAAGCAGTAACATCTCTTCACTATACTGGACATTCGGGGTAATGAACATGGTCCAGAAATGACACAGGGAGAGAAGTAAGGAGCACAGGTAGAGAGATGGGAGACAGAGACACTCCTAATTTATTAAAGTGTGAGGACAGGGATTTCTTTTTCCTTTTAAACAAGAAATACCCTCTCCCCTCACCATATCTATTATGTTATAAATTATTAACTTCTTTAGTAGATATTAGTCTTTACCTGAATGCCCAGGTAGACACATGTTCACTGAGTCCCTTTGGGTTGGGGTGGGGGAGGGGCTTTTTCATCTTCTAAAAATCAAGTGACATGTTTGCCTTTCTCTTGTCTAGAATGGGCTTTCTGGTCTACTTTCAGCACTAAGAAAATGCTGAAACTGGTTTTATTCTTGATAAGGTCAATTTTAAGAAATTGCAACGATTCAAAAAAATGGCGGCAGAATAGACAGACGTGTCTCTAGCCTTGTCCTAGAGCAGATAGAAAGAACAGCTGAGGGTTGCACAGGGAGTGTTTATTGGTGAGTTGAGAGACAGCTATACTCTAGGAGAAGGTGGGGGACTACTGGATGGGGCTCCCCTGACCAGGCAGCCGCACTGCTGCTAGATTCCCTCTTGGAACGACCTGCTCGGACACAGAGACCACACCATCTTGAAGGGGAAAATGGATGTTATCGGAAGCATGAAAATCTACAACTGTGGGACCCAGTGAACAGCTGCAAACCCCAGAACATGGGTCCCTAATTGGCACAAACACGCAGATTCAGAGGAGCTCTATACTGCACCATGGAAGGGTCAGATTTCACTGCCCTGGAGTTCACACACCTACGCTTTTTTCTCTTTATATCCTTGCTTCTGATTACTAAGCCCAATACACATGATCAACCAATTGGGGACACCCTAAGATGAGGTCTCTGGTCCCAGCAGGATAGAGAAATGCATGCACTGCAGGAACTGGAGGACCGGGAGAGTCTGCGCCTAGAAAAATCTGTGGCTGTTGGGTTTGGCATGATCTGTGAATGTGGAAGGGGGTCCTCAGAACTGCTAACAGAAGAAATCTCTAAAAAGCAACCCATTTTGATCCGACTCAAAAGGATAGCCTAAAAATTTTAAAAATGTGCTGGATGCTTAGACCCAAGGAGGAAAAAAGACTGCACAGACTTGCGCACTGCCCTGGAGTTCACACACCTACGCTTTTTTCTCTTTATATCCTTGCTTCTGATTACTAAGCCCAATACACATGATCAACCAATTGGGGACACCCTAAGAGACTGCAGGAGAAAATTGTTTTTCTGGAACCAGGGGATCAGAGTGGGAAATAACTATCAGAGAACCAGTTCTGGGGCAACCCACTCCCACAAACCAGTATTGAGTGCCACAGGAAAAGCAAGATTTAAGCACAAGCTAGAGAGGACCTATAGACTTGGAGGTCAATCCAGAAACACTGCCACCCAGGGGTTGAATCACAAATTGACTCTTGGGTAATCACAAATAAAGGAATACAAGAAATTAAGATACACTGCCTGCTTAAAAATCAGGATGGGCTTACAACACTGAGGAGCAATGGAATGCAGGAAACTGCAATACTGTCCTGACTGGGAAACAGATGTGCCAAATAGAACAGTAGAGAAAATGAATGACTTTTACTACTGCACACTTTATTTTTTTCATCTTTTACTTAAGAAACTATTTTTTTCCTTTTTTCCTCACTTGATTTTACCTTTTTAATTATTATATTTTTATTTTCAATCAATATTATTACTACTACTATTTTAGCTTTTTTTAAAGTGTCATTTTATTTTCTCTGTATTTTACTTTGGGATTAGTATTCTACACTCTATTTTCATCTTTCCTTTAGCATTATTTTACTCTATCTCAACTCTACCTTTATGTCATCACTCTATTCCTAATTTTCCCCTTTTGTTGTCTTGTTTCTCTTACCCTTTTCCTGCTTTAGATTTTCCTTATTCTTGCTTTTTACCCCTTGTTAAAATTTCACCCATCTTATATATCTAATTCTAATCCATACACATCTTTCTCGTTTCTGTCTTCACTATTCAAAAAATTGGTTTTCCCTCTGTCCTTTTGTTGTTGTTTGCTTGAATGTTGATTATATCAATTTTTATGCTTGTTTGTGAGATTGTTTTGATAATTCTTTTTTTTCTTTGTTTTGTTTTGTTTGTTTTTTGTTTCTGTTTTGCCTCACCTCATTTGATATTAGTTGTTGTTTGTAGCTTTAATCTCCAGATACTTGTTGCTGACATTTTTTTGGGATTAGTGGCTGTTCTATTGGAGTTTTCTCCCCATATATAGCTTGTTCCCCTCTTCTTTCTTATTCTCTTTCTTTTCTCTATTATTTTTTTCCTTTTCTCAATTTCATTTTTGCACTTCTTCCTTTTTTCTTTTCTCTTCTTTTTTTTCTCCTATCCTCTAATTTGCCTTTCTCTGGTGGTGACCTTTATTTGGGGTTATTAATATCATGAATACATTTCTGTTCAGTGCCTTGTGCATTGTACCTGGTTGTGTTGTATTTTGTGTCATTAAATTAATGCAAGAGAGAGAGAACCACATAACCAGACACCTGGAGAAGAGAGACCATGGGGAAACAAAGAAACAGTCCACATATGAAAGAAAAGAAGTCATCACCATAAAAGAAAGTAAATGGAATGGAGGCAAGCAACCTGCCAGAGAAAGAATTCAGAGAAGTGGTCATAAGGTGTCTGAAAAAATGGAAGATAAATTCGACAATATGAAGAAGAACTAAGAGGAAATGAAGAAGAATCAAGAAGAAATGAAAAATGACATCGCTGCTGTAAAGAACTCAGTAGAAAACTATTAAGAGTAGACTAGAAGAAGCAGAGGACCACATCAGTGAGCTAGAAGACAAGGTAGGAAAAAAATACCCAAGTAGAGCAGCTTCTAGAAAAAAAAATTTAAGCAGGAAGAGAGCTAAGGGAACTTTGGAACATCACAAAACAAAACAACATCTGCATAATAGGAGATACAGAAGGAGAGGAAACTGAGCATGGAATAGAAAAATTATGTGACGAAATAATGACAGAAAACTTCCCTGATATAAGGAAGAAAAACCCACACAAATACAAGAATCTCACAGAGACCCAAGAAAAATGAACCCCAAAAGACTGACACCAAGGCACATTTTAATTAAATTGGCAAACAGCAATGACAAATTAAGAATCTTAAAAGCAGCCAGAGAGAGACAGAAAGTTACCTACAAAGGAACCCCATTCAGACTAGTGACTGATTTCTTGACAGAAACTCATCAGAAATATATAAAATGCAAAATAAGGGTTGGAATCCAAGAATACTGTACACAGCAAGGCTATCAATAAAAATTGAAGGTGAAATCAGAAGCTTCACCAACAGAAAAGGAGTAGGAATTTTTTTACCATCAAACTAGCAATGCAAGAAATGCTAAATGGTCTGCTGTAAAAAAAGAAATAGGAAGCAAAGAAGGAACATAAAGGTAAAGAATAAAAATGGTGACAAATAAGTACCTATCAATAATAACTTTAAATGTAAATGGATTAAATACCCAAATCAAAAGACATAGGGGAATGGATTGGATAAGAAAACATGACCCATATACCTGCTGTCTACAAGAAACTCACCTCAGAAAAAAAGATGCACACAGACTGAGAGTAAAGGGATGTAAAAAGGTTTTTCAGGTGAATGGAAATGAAAAGAAACTGGGGTAGAATACTTATATCTGACAAATTAGATCTCAAAGTGAAAGACATAACAAGAGATAAGGAAAGCTACCTCATAATACTAAAGGGAGCAATTCAACAAGAAGAAATAACTCTGGTAAACATATATGCACCCAACACAGGAGCTCCCAAATACATAAAAAAACCCAAAACCTCCTGGAGCATATCAAGGGAGAGACAGACAGCATTTCAATCATAGTAGGATACTTTAATACCCCACTATCACCATTGGACAAATCCTCTACACAAAAAAATCAGCAGAGAAACAAACATTAATCCTAAATGACTCACTAGACCAGATGGAATTAATTGACATTTTCAGAACATTTCACCAAAAAGCTACAGAATATACATTCTTCTCAAGTACACATGGGTCATTTTCCAAGATAGACCATATGTTTGGTCATAGACAAAGTCTCTTTAAATTCAAGAAGATAGAAATCATATCAAGCATCTTCTCAGATCCCAGTGGCATAAAACTGGAAATTAACTACAATAAAAACAATCCAAATAAATCAAACACATGGAGACTAAACAGCATGCTATTAAACAATGACTGGGTTACCAGAGAGATCAGGAAGAAATAAAAAACATCATGGCAACAAATGACAATGAAAACACAGCAATCCAAATCTATGGGACACAGCAAAAGCAGTCTCGAAAAGGAAGTTCATAGCTCTACAAGCCTACTGCAAAAAATAAGAAACAATGGTAATCAATTTCCTAACCCTACAACTCAAAAAGTTAGAAAGAGAGCAATAAGAAAAGCCCAATGTAAGCAGAAGGAAGGAAATAAAGATCAGAGCAGAGACAAACGACATTGATACAAAAAAAAAAAAACAATACAAAAGATGAACAAAACCAAGAGCTGGTTCTTTGAAAGGATAAAAAGATCAATGAACCCCTAGCCAGACTCACCAAGAAGCAAAGATAGAGGACCCAAATAAACAAAATCAGAAATGAAAGAGGTGAAATAACAACAGACCCCACCAAAATACAAAAGATAGTTAAAAAATACTATGAAGAACTCTATTCCAAGAAACTGGACAACCTGGAGGAAATGGTATATTCCTAGAAAAATATAACCTCCCACAACTCAATCAGGATGAATCTAAACATTTTAGTAGGCCAATAATTATGGAAGAAATTGAAGCAGTCCTCAAAAAGCTTCCAGCAAACAAAAGTCCAGGGCCAAATGGCTTCACAGGGGAGTTTTACCAAACATTCAAGGAAGAACTAAAACCCATTCTCCTCAGACTATTAAAAAAAATTCAAGAGGAAGAAACACTTCCAAACTCATTCTAAGAAGCCAGCATCACCCTAATACCAAAACCAGATAAAGATAACACAATGGAAGAAAATTACAGGCTAATATCTCTCAAGAACATAGATATCAAAATCCTCAACAAAATTCTAGCAAATTGGATCCAGCAGTACATCAGAAAGATCATACACCATGACCAAGTAGGATTTATCCCAGGAATGCAAGAATAGTACAATATCTGCAAGTCACATAAAAAATGAGAGATAAAAATCACATAGTCATACTACTTGATGCAGAAAAAAAATATTTGACAAAATCCAACACCCTTTCTTGATAAAAACTCTCAGCAAGGTGGGAATAGAAGGATCATAACTCAACATCATAAAAGTCATATATGATAAACCCACAGCTAACATCATACTCAGTGGGCAGAAACTAAAACCATTTCCCTTAAGAACAGGAACAAGACAGGAATGCCCACTCTCACCACTCCTGTTTGACATAGTATTGGAAGTATTAGCCATCGCAATTAGACAAGCAGAAGAAATAAAAGGCATCCAAATTGGAAAAGAAGAAGTAAAGCTGTCCTTATTTGCAGATGACATGACATTGTACATAAAAAACCCAAAAAACTCCATCAAAAAACTGTTACACTTAATTAATGAATTGGGCAATGTAGCAGTGTACAAAATTAATGCCAAGAGATCTATGGCATTTCTTTACACAATAGCAAACTTACAAAAAGACAGACTAAAAAAGCAATCCCATTTACCATCGCACCAAAAAAAATTAAGATACCTACGAAAAATCTTTTTTTTAAATTAAATCTTTATTATTCAGATTATTACATTTGTTTTTCTTTTATTCCCCTGCATAGCACCCCTCCACCTAGCTCCCACCCTTCCCTCTGCCCTTACCTCCCTCCCATTGACCTCATCCATAGGTATATGATTTTTGTCCAGTCTCTCCCTGTACACCCCTCACCCTTTTCCCCCTGAGAATTATCAGTCCATTCCCTTTCTGTGCTCCTGATTCTATTATATTCACCAGTTTATTCTGTTGATCAAATTTTTAATTCACTTAATTTTAGATTCACTTGTTGATAAATATGTATTTGTTGTTCATATTTTTTGGCTTTTACCTTTTTCTTCTTCCTCTTCTAAAAGAGTACCTTTCAGCATTTCATATAATTCTGGTTTGGAGTTGATGAACTCCTTTAGCTTTTTCTTCTCTGTGAAGCTCTTTATTGCCCTTCAGTTCTGAATGATAGCTTTTCTGGATAGATTATTCTTGGTTGTAGGTTCTTGCTATTCATCACGTTGAATATTTCTTGCCACTCCCATCTTGCCTGCATCGTTTCTGTTGAGAAATCAGCTGATGGTCGTATGGGTGCTCCCTTGTAAGTAATGAACTGTTTTTCTCTTGCTGCTTTCAATATTCTCTCTTTGTCTTTTGCTCTTGGTATTTTAATTATGATGTGTCTTGGTGTAGTCCTCTTTGGATTCCTTTTATATGGGGTTCTGTGTACTTCCTGGACTTGTAAGTCTATTTCTTTTACCAGATGTGGGAAGTTTTCAGTCATTATTTCTTTAAATAAGTTTTCAGTATCTTGCTCTCTCTCTTCTGGCACCCCCACAATTCTGATGTTGGTATGCTTGAAGCTGTCCCAGAGGCTCCTTACATTATCTTTATATTTTTGGATTCTTTTTTCTTCTTGCTTTTCCAGTTGAGTGTTTTCTGCTTCTTTATATTTCAAATTTTTGACTTGATTCTTGTCTTCCTCTAGTCTGCTGTTAGGACTCTGTATAATATTTTTTATTTCAGTCAGTGTCTCTAGTTGGTCCTTTTTCATCTCCTCTTGGGTCTCGCTAAATTTATCCATCTTTTCTAGCATATTCTTGAAAAACCTTATAAGCGTGGTTTGAACTCTATATCCAGTCATTTTTTTTCCTCCATTTCTTTTGTTTGTGATCCCTTTCCTTGTCTTGGCATTTTCACTATGCCGGGAGAACTTCTGTGTTGGATTCAGCCTTATGATACCAGCTTGCAAAACCGAAGAAGCCTCTGTTGAGCTTGGGATGGGTGGAGTCTCAGGGCTTAAGGGACTGCCTTGCCTTCCAGTCGGCCCGCCCTCCACCTAGACTGGGTAATCGCTGGAGCGGTCCTTGTGTGCGCTCACGCCCTCAGTGCCTCTAGACCGCTGCCTTTCTGGCTCTCCTGCATTCCAGGACCACACGAGTCTAGATCTCCAAGGTTTCGCCCGAAACAGGGGCTTAGTGGAGTCAGAAGTGACACAGTTGGTAGGGTCTGTCTCCCGCCCACTTGCGAAAGCCAGCGGCACAATCAGCAATCTGTCCTCTGTGCAGTGCCATGCGCTCCATCAGGCCTCTGTTTTTTTGTGACTCCCCTAAATTTCCATGCACCTCTCCTTTTTCACAGTCCCGTATGAATTTTGGCTGGATCTGGGTTTTAGTGTCATAAGATAAGGGGTTCAATGCCTTTGAGAGTCTCCGTTTCCTTCCTGCCAGAGAAAACCAGCCAAGTATTCTGGCACCTGCTCTCTCCACTCTCGCGTCTCCTTACCTCAGCTTTTTGCAGCCCCTCTGGGTCTCCGTGAGCCTCTCTCCTTCCCTCTGGCTGTAGAACTTTCACTCAGTCAGCTTTCCTGTGGTTCTGGATGATGTCCGTTCTATCTTTTAGTTGTAGTTTTGAAATTTTTGTGCGAGGCAGCAGTGTAGGTATTTACCTATGCCGCCATCTTGGATCTCTCCTAAGAATAATCTTAACTAAGAAGGTAAAAGACCTATATGCAGAAAACTACATGACACTAAAAAAAAGAGGAATGCATAAACAAATGGAAGAATATACAGTGGTACCTCGAGATACGAGATTAATTTGTTCCATAACCTTGCTCATATATCAAGTTGCTCGAATCTCAAAGCAAATTTCCCCATTGAAATCAATTGAAATGCTGTTATTCTGTTCCAGCCCCCAAAATGTCATCCCAGTTGTTCTTGTTGCATGTTTTTGAACAAGAAAAATGTATTTATAAATGACAAATATTGTATAAAAACATAGTAAAAGAGAATGTAAAAGAATAAACTGGTTTTATAAAGTGTATTTACCTACTCGTTATACTCTTAATGCTACACTTTATCCCTAAACTGAATGTAACTTAACTCATCTTCACTGAACTTAATTGCTACTGGTCTTTGCATTTTTGGCCGATTTCAAAAGAAACGTGTCCAATGAGGTTTGCCTCTTCCTCCCTTTCAGAATGTTTCTGAAATGGGTGAGGCAAGTTTCATTGAACAGCTCCGATGCACGACCAGTAGCAACTTTTTCGGGGTGTTTCTTTTCCACGAAATGTGACAACCTCTCCCACATTCCTAAGATCTCCTTTATCTCGTCCACCTCTGGCTCCTCCTCGAAACCAATTTCTTGGAGAACCTCCGCATGTTGCTGAGACTGCAACTCTTGTAACTCCTCCGTGGTGAGTTCCAGAGAGTGCTCCTCGAAGCTCATTCATGTCTCTCTCATCCACCTCCAGGCCCATGGATTTTCCCAGAAACACCATCTCCTCCTCCACTGGCACCTCCGGTTCGAATCCTTCGAAGGTCCTTTCGGCTACGGCCTCAGGCCACAGTTTCTTCCATACAGAGGTCAAAGTCCTCCTTGTAACACCTAGCCAGGCCTGATCAATAATTCTGAGGCATATCACGATGTTAAAGTGGTTCTTCCAGAACTCTCGAAGGGTGAGGTTTGTGTTCTCCATCACCTCAAAGCAGCGCCGGAACAGGTGCTTGGTGTACAGCTTTTTAAAATGAGAAATCACCTCCTGATCCATGGGCTGCAGGATAGGAGTGGTGTTGGGAGGTAGGTAGACAACCTTTATAAACCTGAACTCTTCGAGGAGTTCATCTTCGAGGTTCGGTGGGTGAGCAGGAGCATTGTCGAGGATGAGGAGAGCTTGCATGGTTAGGTTGTTTTTCTGTGGATATTTCTTAACAGAAGGGCTGAAAACCAGGTTTACCCACTCCACAAAGAACTGCCTGGTGACCCATGCCTTTGGGTTTGCCCTCCACATAACTTCCAGTTTTTTTTTTTTAAATTTTATGTGACTTAAAGACTCTGGGGTTTTCCGAATGGTATACGAACAGAGGCTTGATCTTGCAGTCGCCACTTGCATTGGCGCACAGTGTGAGGGTTAGCCTATCCTTCATGGGTTTGTGGCCTGGCATCGCCTTCTCTTCTGCCATTATATAAGTTCTATTCAGCATCTTCTTCCAGAAAAGCCCTGTCTCATCACAGTTGAAGACTTGCTGGGGGATATATCCTTTGGCTTCTATGAGTTCGGAAAAAGTTTTGAGGTAATCCTCAGCTGCCTTCACATCTGAACTTGCTGCCTCACCATGCCTGATGATGGAGTGAATGCCGGACCTTTTCCTGAAGTTATCAAGCCAGCCTCTACTGGCTTCAAATGAGTCTTTCGATGCTTTGTCTGTGGAAGTGTGCGGGGTCTGCTCCAGCAAATCTCCATAAATCGCTCGCGCCTTCTTGCATATGATGCCCTGTGTTAATGTATCTCCTTTAAGCAGCTTCTCCATCACCCACACCATCAGTAGATTTTCCATCTTTTCATGGAGAGAGCTACGGAGCTTAGAAATTATTGTAACGCCCTTAGCTGGCGTTATAACCTTTATCGACTCCTTCTGTTTAAGCACAGTGCATATCATTGAAGTACTACGCCCGTATTGCCTCGCTAAGTCAGCCACTCACACACCTTGCTCATATTTTTCTATGATTTCACGCTTTAATTCAATAGACATCATCCTCTTCTGAGCACTGACCTTTCCACTCGCTTTCTTCGGACCCATGGTTATAAAAAGAAATGTGATAAAGTATGTAAATGCACAACAGATGTTTTGACAATGAGGTAAACAAACACACTGACTGAGGCGTGGGAAACTATGAGACGCTTGAGTCGAGGTAAACTGGTGGGTCGTGTGCAGCCGGCCGATCCATGGGATTACTCGTATCTCAAATGTTGCTCGTATTTCAAAGGAAAAAATTGCTCGCTCAACGGCTCGTATCTCAAAAAGCTTGTATGTTAGGGTACTCGTATCTCGAGGTATCACTGTACCATGTTCATGGATTGGTTGAATCAACATCATTAAAATGTCCACACTACCCAAAGCAATCTGTAGATTCAATGCACTCCCCATTAAAATAACAATGGCATATTTCACAGACCTAGGAAGAACTCTCCAAAAATTCACCTTGAATAAAAAAAGACCCTGAATAGCCACAGTAATCCTGAGAAAGAAGAACAAAGTAGGTGGGGATCTCAATACCAGATTTCAAGCTGTACTACAAAGCCACTGTTCTCAAAACAGCCTGGTACTGGCACAAGAACAGACATATAGACCAATGGAATAGAATAGAGAATCCAGATATCGACCCAAACCATTAATATTTGACAAAGGAGGCATGAACATACCATGGAATCAAGATAGTCTCTTCAATAAATGGTGTTGGGAAAATTGGACAGATACATGCAAAACTATGAAACTAGATTACCAAGTTACACCATACACAAAAATAAACTCAAAATGGATAGAGGACTTAAACATAAGATGGGAAACCATAAAAATTCTAGAGTAATCCACAGAGAAATCTCAGACATATGCCAAAGCAATTTATTCACCAATACTGCTCCCAGGCCAATGGAAGCTAAAGAAAAAAAATAAACAAATGGGACTACCTCAAAATAAAAAGCTTTTTCACAGCAAAGGAAACCATCAACAAAACAACAAGAAAGCCCATTGTATGCGAGAACATATTTGCAAATGTTATCACTGATAAAGGTTTAATCTCCAACATCTACAAGAAACTTACACAACTCAATAAAAGGAAGGTAAATGATCCAATAAAAAAATGGACAATGGATCTAAATAGAATCTTTTTGAAAGAAGACAGAAGGAAGACCAAGAGATACATGAAAACATGCTCAAAATCACTAATTATCTGAGAAATGCAAATCAAGACAACCATATGATACCATCTCACACCCATCAGAATGGCAATCATCAACAAATCAACAAAGGACAAGTGCTTGTGAGAATGTAAAGAAAAAGGAACCCTGGTACACTGCTGGTGGAAATGCAGACTGGTGCAACCACTGTGGAGAACAGTATGGAGTTTCCTCAGAAAACTAAAAATGGAACTCCCATTTGACCCAGTAATTCCACTCCTAGGAATATATCCCAAGAAACTAGAAACACCAATCAGAAAGGATATATGGACCCCTATGTTCATAGCAGCACAATTTACAATAGCTAAGATTTGGAAACAGCCTAGGTCCCCGTCAGCAAATGAATGTATTAGAAAATTATGGTACATTTACACAATGGAATACTACACTGCTATAAAAAGGAAGGAATTCTTACCATTTGCAGCAGCAGGGATGGACCTGGAGAGCATTATGTTAAGTGAAATAATCCAAGCAATGAAAGGAAAATACTACATGATCTCACTCACTTATGGAAAATAAAGAACATTACAACCTGATAAATAAAAAGATAGATACAGAGGCAGTAAAGCACCCAACCAATTGTCAAATTATAGCAGGAAGGCTGGGGAGTGTTGGTGAGGGAGGGAAATAGATCAATCAAAGGGCTTGTATGCATGCATATAAGCATACCAATGGACACAAGACACTAGGCAGGGGGGAAGGATGAGGGCATGGGACAAGGGGTATGGGACTGGGGGACGGTCAATGGGGTAAAAAAAAAGAGATATATGTACTAATATATATGTAATACTTTAAACCTTTAAACAATAAAAATATTTAAAATGTAAAAAAAAAAAAGGAAATTGCAGTGAAAACTCTTTTTCTTTCCCTTAACTTCCACAGCTAAAAGCCTTTTTCCCCCTGGCTGACCAGACTCAAAGGGATTGAATTTAGAATTTCCCTCCTGTCTGTCATAATCACAGCACTGTTTAAACAACACATTCTGTGTTTAATTGCAGCAAATACAGATACAAAAGACTTGTAGAGATGACAGGAAATTAAATCACCTTTCTGAGTGAGGAAAACACAGGGATGCTCTGTGCTGAGTTTCTGAAACAGAGCCCCCGGGACTGGGGAGACTGCAGAGGGAGGCTCAGAAGGCTGTGAAATGCCCGCACCACCACATTGTGTCCCCTCCTTCCCTGTCCCCACTGCCCACAACACTGAGGAAACAGCTAGCAGGGTAGGGAAAGCCTGGCTCATGAGATTTCAGGATCTTTATGTGGCCATTACACAAAAGTTTCTGGTCAGATCCTCTGGATAAATATGAGACACAGAGAGATATATTCGCTTGCTGGTTCGATATGTATTGATTGAATGCCTATTATATGCCAGGCACTGTGCTAGATCCTGGGATGTAGAGGAGAGAAGAACAAATGTAACCTCAGAGAGCTGAATGCAATGGTTGGGTCTGAATATCCCACACTTCTGGAATGCTTGCCCCACCCTATTTGGTGAATGTCTATTTATCTTCAAAACTGCACTCGCATCATTTCCTCCCCCAAATTTCCCATCATTCACCTTGCATGGTACATTTATCTTCCTCCTTTATTTTATTTTCTTTCACAATGGGATCCTGAATCAATCTCTCTCTCTCTCTTTCTCACACACACACTCACACACTGCTGTTCACACATATTCTGTGGCATTTATTTGCTTACCTGCCAATTGCCCCCACGAAGCCCCCATGAGATTTTTGAGGACAAGGCTAGTATCTTATTTATTTCTCTATCCCTATTTTAAAAACTTAGTTCATGGGTTGTACTTAAAAATCTCCCATCCATTTCTGGATCTTCAGGTCATAAACTGCCCCAAGTGACACTTGCCTGAAAATCCCCCTAAGGCCCCACATTCTCCGACTTTCTAAAGTGCCCGGTTCCGCAGCACTGATGTGCTCTGGAGTCAGCAGAGGGAATATTCCATGGGTCCTGAGGATGGGAGAAGTTTTGTTTTGTGATGGAGAAAAAACTAAGAAAAAGAAGGCCTTTCAGGGCAAGTTCAGGTTGGTTAACGCCTCCCAATGAATGTCCAGTATCCACCTTGAGAGACAGGATTACATCTCTGGTGGAGATGCTAGGGGCATGGTGCTCACCAATGCCAGACTGACCTTCCTGGACACGTGAGGGCCACAGTCCCCCGGCCTCTTGTGGTTACTGTTTTTAGGCTGGAAATGATATGTTAGTCACTTCTTGACAAAAGGACTTTAAAGAGATGAAACATATTCCCCTCCTTTCCCAGCTGCAGCCAATGAGGATGCCTCATGTTCTGACACAGCTATAAGATGGTGGGGCCTCCAACAGCCTGGATGACTGTGTGGAGTGCAGTGGCCTGCGAACGCAATGGAAATCTAGTGTGACTGACAAATAAAACTGTGTTGTGGTAAACTACTATGATTTGGGGCTATTTATTTCTGCAGCAAAATCTAGCCTATGCTGACTGATAGAGGCATGGAGTTGTTTTATTGGCTCTTGAACTTGAAAGCCTGGAACCCTATACTGAGGCCTGTTTCACGCTGCAGCTAGAACAGCTCTAAAATGCCACCATAGCCTGTCATCAAGCTCCATTAGCAAACTGCTAAAATTAGAACAGGCAGCTTCTGATAAAGGGGCAAGAAAGGGACTGGAGAGAGGCACCAACTGAGTTCTCAGGGATGCTGCTCTTTTTGATCTGTTTCCTGTTAATAGATCATAACAATTCTAACCAGATAACTGCTTTATTGCTAACTGTCTGGGGAGTTGTTTATTTTTCCTTTCTGAACAAGGAGGGAGGTGTCATTTTGCTAATGAATGTGTAGAGAGCATCTAGCTAATAATAAAGGTCCCAGGAAGAAAAGAGCTGGGATTGGACCTTAGGCTTGGATCCAAGCTGGTTCCTCCATGTGGGAGTCCAAATTGAGTCTCTGCATAGAATCAGAAATAGGGAAGCCAGATTTGAGCCTGACCCCTCAGCTGTCATAGAACTAAGAAAGGAAAATAGAGAGCTTGGTAGTGGGCCAGAGCTTGAGTTCAGAGCCAAATGACCTCAGCTCTCACAATCTAGCTGTGTGACTTTAGAGAAGTGGCTTTAACTCTCTGAGACCAGTTTCCTCATGTGTAAAAGAGTAAAAATGTTAAAGCAGACTTTCTCAGACTGCTGTGGGTGTTAAAGGAGAGGATGTGTTTGTGGAAGGGGGAAAACCAAGGCTATGCCTTGATCATGCAATCAATGTAACCCCTTTCTCTGTATATATTTCAATGTAGTCTCTGTTGTATACACCTTATACAGAAGCAAGGCACAGCCTCTCCATTTCACAGTTCTGATTGACATGCTTATACTGATCTCATCCCAAAGGATATGACCTGGCTACTTCCAGAGCCAGACTGTTGTAGGAGGGGGCTCAGAGGCTGCCCCGGGGCCTCTGCCTGAATATGTTTTATGCTATATTAGTTATCTATTGCTGCATAAACTAATGAGCTTAAAACCAACCAACCAAATAAACAAACAGCAATTATCTTACGGTTTCTGTGCATCAGGTATCTACAGGCAGCTTAGCTGGGTGCTTCTTGCTCAGGATCTCCCAAGAAGCTGCAATCAAGGTGCCATCTGGGTGGCAGAAACCCTGTCCCATTTCACTCACGTGGTTGTTGGTTGACAGCCTCAAGTCTTTGGGCTGTTGGCCAGAGAAAGTTCTTTGTCACATAGACCTCTCTATAGGGTAGCCCACACCATGGCAGCTGATTCCTGTGAGACCAAGTGAGAGAATGAGAGAGAGAGAGCCCAAGACAGAAGCAATAGTCTTTTTATAACCTGACTTTGGAAGTGGTATCTCATTGCATCTGCCATATTCTACTCATGAGAAGCGAGTCAATAATTCTACTCCTTACTAAAGGAGAGGGGTTTATAAGAGCATGAACTTTAGGAGGCAAGAATTATTGAGGATCATTTTAGGACTTGCTTTCCCCTAACCTTCACCTGGGGAATAATATTCAGGTCTCTGCTCTCTGGTTCCCAAACCTGTTCTTTTTCTCTTGGTGCTGTTCCCCTGGGACTTGACCTGAGGAAGTGATGGGTGACACAGCATTGTAAATTCTTCCTTGTTCCCCTCAACCCTACCAATCTCCAACCCCCTGAAGGAAGGCAAACTCACTCTAATTGATTGTAAATTCTCCCAAATCTATTATTTATGGCATAATTTCTATGCCTTGAGTCTTGCAGGGCCCTCACTTCTGATGCTCAAAACCAAGGATTTTGAAACTCAGAAAATGATTCTATGAACCTCTTGTTTCTGTCACAAGTTTCAGAAGCTTGTCTTGAAACTCAGAGCAGAGAATGGGTTCTTTTCCTCTTTCTGAATTTCTTGTATAACCTTTATTTTCTCTAAAGCAGTGAACATAGAAAACCCCAGCACCTTGGGCTGGAGAAAGGATCAGCAGGAATTTGATGAGGGGAATTGATGTCTATCTGCTAATACATGAAAATATCATTTTGCTAAACACATAAAGCACTTAGCACATTGTCATGTGCTCAATGCATATTAATTTTTTTATCCTCTGTCATCTTGGAAATCAGGCAGATTCTGGAGGTGAGCAGTTAGTAACATCAAGGGTATGAGTAAAAATGTAGGGTCTAGCCAGTAACTGGATACTGGGCTGGTGGGTTTTCATTGGCTGCTGGCAGCACAGTGGGCTAATCTGGTGACATTGAGCTATCTACTCATGATGGTGATCAACCTGTGACACACCCTTCATGGATGTTTCTCCTTCCCTGTTTCACCATTCTCTGTCCCCATTTCTGCCCCAGAGGTTACTTCCCCAGACAAACTACCTACCAAAAAGCTCTTCTTTGGTTAATCTGGAGCCCTGGCTAAGGCAGCCTCCATGGACCAGGTCCTATATGAAGCATTTATGTATGTGTTTTACTCCATTCAGGCCACTCTAACAAAAACCTCACAGGTTGGTGATTTCTATACAACAGAAATCTATTTCTCACAGTTTTGGAGGCTGAGCAGTCCAACGTGAAGGTACTGGCAGAGTTGGTGAGAGCTCACTCGCTGGTTCATAGACAGACTGTCTTCTCATTCCTCACACGGCCAAAGGGCAGAGAGCTGTCTCAAGCCTCTTTATAAAAACACTAATTCCATTCATGAAGTTCCACTCTCATGTCCTATTCCTCACCCTCGCCACCCCACCCCCATCCCTGCAAAGGCCCCACCTCCTAATACCATCCCATTGGGAATTCAGTTCTGATGCATGAATTTGTGGGGTGGGGGGACACATATTCACTCTGTAATAATAACTCAGTCAATCCTCATAACACCTGATGAAGTTGGAGCTATTATCTCCATTTTACAGATGTGGAGGCAGAGGCTCAGAGTTTAATGTCTTGGCCAAGGTCACACTGCTTAGAAATGTCAGGGTTGGGTTTGAACTTGGGCACCATTCCAAGACTGCTATCTTGCATGTCCCCAGTGGAGCCCAGTGGGTTCCCTTTTGTGCTGCGGGTGTATCCTTCTCTGAGTATAGAGGGTCCTTTCAGCAAGTGTGTTACAGGTGAGTAACACTATGGCCTGCGCTAGCTTGCCCTCTGGGATTGTTGTGCTAACATTATAGATTCAGGACTATGGACAAGGGCATTGGCTCCCACCTTTCTGAATTTTAAGTATTTTTGAAACTCACTTGAGACTCCTTGGCAGCTGAGAAAGAGAAAACTGTGCTTGACTTGTTCCCTCTTTCTGCTTTTCCTAAAGAGACTCCAAAGGCATTTTGGGGCAAGCCCAAGGCCCCTGGACCAGTCAGTGCCAGCCTGGAGTCTGGGCTACTGATGTCTGCTGAGTCTGGCTTTGTTTTGCTTTTGCAAAGACCAAGTGAACACTGTTTTGAAAAGCCTTCCTGTGCCTTGTTCTTCTGCAGTGTTGACCTCTGGGCCTCTAGGATTCAATCATTGGCTTCTGCTCATGAATGCAATTGAAAAGGTGCTGGGAAATCTCCAGCCTTCAAAATATCTCACCCTCATGCCCAGCATGGACAGGAATTCCATCTTCTTTGGAACTAGAAACCACCACGTATGGAACATCATTCTGGCTAGTCACTGTGTGTCTTATGTAAAGACATAATTTTAGCCTCATATTTCCATTACACAGATGAGAACACTGAGGCCAGAGGGGACACTTGGTTTGCCTGAAACCAGTAAGTAGAGGAGTCAGCATTTGAACCCAGAACTTTAGTTTTCAGAGTCTATACTTACTCCATCTCACCAGGAAACTTCTACTCTTAGTGAATCCTTCCTTTGGATTAAGCCTGTTCTCTCCCCAGAAATTATGAAGAGGATTTGATTAGCGACTCTCTTAAAGTTTTCTGATTGGGGGATGAGAGTCCCCAAACCAAGGCAAATAGTTGGATCAACAATCATACCAGAGGCAGGCTCAGCCAGGCATTGTTGGGTGCCTGGGTCCTGCTGATCAAGCTGCACTGCAAATTTTTCAAAGCAGGCCAGGGCCTTTCAAAGAAGAGATGATGCATTGCAGAAAGCTGATCTGAGACCTGGAAGGGGTAAAGAGTGTTTGTGTCCTGGTCTGTGGTATCTGCAGAGACCTCGGTACTCAGAGTGTGGTCTGCAGAACAGCGTCTGTATTAGCAAGATCTTGTTAGAAATGCAGAATCTCCTTCTGAGCCCAGATCTGCTGCTTCAGAATCTGTACTTTCACCAGGTCCCTGGATGACTAGAATGCACAATAATGTTTGAGAAGTGCTGAGCAGGGAGACTGAACTTGTAGCCTCTGACCATGTTCAGTCTGATGCTCTGAGTGCTCCAATGATCTCTTGTACGTTGCTGAATGGCCTAGGATTGAGTCTATCAATGACACAGATGAAGAGTAATATACCCCCCTTCATTTTTTATCCCATTGTTTCAACTTCATGGACATTTGTAATGCATGCACCAATGTGAAAATTTTTGCAACATTAATTTTCTGCAACAAAGTGTCTCATGGAGCAAATTCCATTAAGTCATTTTAATCCAGCGTTTAATTTGCTATACAGCTCAACATTTCCATTAAAATGTATATTCATAGTAGAATTATTTTCACGAGATTGATTATTTTATGTTTCAATTGTAACCATGAACATTTGATTCATCAATATTTTCCCTTCTACCAGCTTTCTGCTAATTATAACTTCTATTTTGAGGTTTTTGTTGGCTTTCTTGTCCATATATTTTTGACCATTCTTTCTATCAAGTTCAAATCTGCTGGGTTGAGGTTTAAATTTTGTCAACAAAACTATTCTTCTGTCAATTTCAGCCCATTACAAGTTCTAGTATTTGTTACTGTTGCCCTGTTAATTTTGCTTACTGCTGATTATTTTCCACAGTCATCTAACATAGAAATAATCACCAAAATTCAAGTGAGGGCAGGACATCTTTATTTTTTTTTGGTTGCCTTATCTTTAGGGCCTGGAATATAGCAGGTGTTCCATAAACATTTATAGGCAGAATGAATAATATTCACTAACAGTGAAATCAAAGATTAATGGTTTATCTTGTTTGATAAGAAGACTGTGAGAAATTAAAAAAGAGAGAGAGGTGGAGGTAGGTTGGAAAGTAGAGGAGAAGAGAAATAAAGAGAGTATACACCTACATGTGCTCCCACATATAAATAGTCACATATATGTAGGCACAAACACATATATGTATGGACACAGACATACATTTGCACAGGGAGACATGTCACAAGTCACACATATTCAGCTATATATGAACATGTGTGTGCACAGAGACATGTATATGCAGATACTTATATATAGTCACACACATATATATATAACATATGCAAATGCATACAAATATGTATGAACACATATACAGATATGTGTATGCATATATACACATGCATTCATGTACCTATGCACATATAGTCATACACATATTCTCCTGATATACTGACTGCTAAACTCTTTAATGCGGGGAGAGTGAAATATCTCTGGTGCAAGAACAATGGGATAAAAACTGTAGGGTCAATATGGTATGTTTAATACACTTCTCTTTGGGATGTCAGTGTCTCCATGTGGAGATGTAAACCTTTTTTTTTCTTTTTTTCTGGGTTCTTTGTCTGGTTTAATAAATAAGCAGACATAGACAGATTAACAGAAGAAAAACAAATTTCATACGTATGTAAGGGGAGCCCTGTAAAAGTATAAGACTCCCAAGCAGCCAGGCGAGTAAAGCTTGCATACCATCTGAGCTAAGGAGAAGGGGAAGAGTCGGAGGCTTCAAAGGGCAGGAAGACAATTCACAGGAAGGTGGGAACACACATATTTCATAAACACATGTTTGTCATGTTCTGCAGGCTAGTCTTGCTGACATAAAACGTTATCTCTGGGAGTAGCTCTCTTTTCAGGATAGGTCCACATATTAATTCTTTCAGTAAACTGCTTTTCCTGGGTCTGCTGGGTCTTAACTGCCTTTGGTTCAAATAACCCATGTGCTAAAGCAGCACATTTCAGGGTGGTGTGTGCTGCTCCCCTCACCACCTTACAGCTAGCACTTCATTAAATGCATATTGAGGTGAGTTGAATACTGGAAAACCAGTGGTTGCCTTTGTGTGAATTTATTTTTTAAAAAAGCATAGTTGGTCCTCTCTCTGGGTCGGACCCTGTGAAAATCATGGGTTATTGGAAACAAAGAGTGCTTGGCCCTTCTTTTCAAAAGCTCCCCGGCTGATGTAGCCGTGGATTTAGAAGCTGAGCAATTAAAATGCAGCCAATTAAGGGATGTTCTAAAAAACCCTGAGAGAGTTGAGGGAGCTGGCAAGGGTAGGGGGGTGTCTAAGGCTCAATGATGAGGTTTAGTGGGAGCTATTAAATTTGGAGCCATTAGACATTTCTGCGGGATTCCTTCTGGTGTGTTTGTTAACTAATCGTAAAATAATTGTAATGAACAATTCAGGGGAGGGAAGTCAAAAGGCAGAAGAGAGCTGAAATTGAGGTTGGAAGATGTTCAGTTAGAGACCATATTCACCAACTTGACCCACATAAGCAGAGGCAAGTGATTTTTCTCCCCTGGACCTCAGCATGCCAATTTATAAAGCAGACAATGAAAGCATTTACTCCAAGGTTGGCTGTGAAGGCTAAATGAGAAAGTGCGCCTAAAAGCTCTCTGGAAATCCAACACCACTAAGAAGCTGGTGCTTTTATTATTTAGACTAGAGGCCCAGTGCAAAAAATTTGTGCACAGGGGGTGGGTTATGTCCCTCAGCCTAGTCTGCACCCTCTCCAATCTGGGACCCCTCAAGGTATATCCAACTTCCTGAATAGTCAGACATCCCTCTCACAGTCCAGGACTGCTGGCTCCCACCTGCTTGCCTTCCTGCCTTCCTTATTGCTCCTAACTGCTTCTGCCTGCCAGCCTGATCACCCCTGAACCACTCCCCTGCCAGGCTGATTGATGCCTAACTGCTCCCCTGCCAGCTTGTTTGCCCATAACTGCCCTCCCTTGCCAGCCTGGTCACCCCTAAATTCCCTCCCCTGCAGGCTTGATCACCCCCAACTGTCCTCCCTTGCAGGCCTGGTCCCTCCCAACTGCTCTCCCCTGCTAGCCGTCTTGGGGCAACCATCTTGTGTACACATGGGGGCAGCCATCTTTGGCCACATGGGAGCAGCCATCTTGTGTGTTGGAGTGATGATCAATTTGTATATTACTCTTTTATTAGATAGAATGAAGTTGCAACATTCAAGTTGGTTCTTTTGTGAGTCAATGTTTACTGCAATAGCAACATGTAACAAACATGCCCAAAGCCTTGGTGGGCTAACATCTTGAACATGCACCTTCTACTCTTGAGTCAGTAAGTTGTTTGAGGTTCAGTGAATTAAGGCTGAATTCAGCTGGGCCTGCCTCCAGACTGGGGTGGGAGAGTGGTAGGGGGTGGGAAGGAAGCATCCAGGTCTACTCTGTGTGTTGCTCTCCTTAAGCAGTGGCTTCCTGCAATTTTAATCTCATAGTGCTGGCAGAAGTGTAAGTGGACAAGTCAACCACACAAACAATTGTAAAGCCTACCAGCCCATCAACTATAGATAGTTACATGGCCAAACCCAACTTCAATGGGCTGGAGAACATACTCCACTTCCTTCAGTTGGAGTATGTCACATGACCAAAGGAGGGTGGAAGGAACTGGATACATTAATCTACTGCAGCCCTTGAGGAAGGACTAGTGATGACTGGATACCCCAGGTTGACAGACGGGGTCCCAATTCATGTCACTTCCCTTCCCTTCCTAGCCAGGAGACTGGGTAAGTCAACCTCTCTGAACCTCGGTTTGCTCATCTTTAAAATGGTCATGATAATAGGCTTCATCCTATAGGATTTCAGTCAGGATTGCCTGATTTATTACAATATTGTGACTGGTGCCCTTGCTTTAATGATGCACCTTCTACAATCTCTTCTCTACACATCAACCAGAGTCAGTGTTTAATTTTAAAAATCATCTCTAAAGGCAGAAAGCAGATTAGTGGTAACAAGGGCTGGATGGGTATGAGGAAATAAGTATGAAGTTGCCTTTCAGGATGATAAAAATGCTCTAAAACCAATTGTGCTGATGGTCGCACAGCTCTGTGAATACACATTCTCTGTACCTAGAATTTTCTCCCCATCTTAGATCTTTGCTTAAATATGATGAGCTTTTCCTGACCCTTTATTTAAACTTGCACTCCTCACTGCCAATTACTCTCTCCTACTCTATTTTCTCCACTATTTCTAACAATCTGATATACTTTATATTTTGGTTATACTCTTCCTTTATTACCTGCTCGCTCCTCTTCATTCCCTCCATCTTTTCTACAATACACAAGAAGGATGCAAACTTCAGGAATGCGGGAATATTTATTTATTTTGATGTTGGCTGCAACCCAGCCAGGCCCTGGCACACAGCAGGTCCTCCATGAATATTTGACGAATGCATGTCAAATATTTGAGTATATAATACTCAAGTGCTCAGGGCCTGGCATGTACGTGGGGGTGATCAATGTTCATTTTTAAAAAAAATCTTGATGTATTTCAAATCAATTACTTAATTGCCAAATTGTCTGTCCGAAGTGACTTGGAGTTTGAGTCAAGTATTTTCCCAGGGAGTCCTTGCTTGCACACACATGTGGAACAGACTCGCACGTTTCAGGCCCAAACTCTGTCCTGCTGGGTGAAGAGCTGTGACATTTATAAATCTCTGGACTCTTAATCCCCTGCTGATCCTCAGCGGGGAGACACGGTTTGTGGATAAACGCATCTCCTCACTTGGAACAAAGGAATGAAGAGATTTCCAGGCCTCGCCGGGAGGCCGTGATGCCCCCTCTGTCAGAAGGAGGAGGAGGCTGAGACTCTGCCATGTGAATTGACTTGCAGCACATCACCCTCCACCCCCCATGAGGAGGGTGAAAACACTACTAGGCACATATCTGGGGGCCTGGTCCTCACCCTGCATTCCTGAGTTTTTGAACAGATTGGTTTGTTTTGAGGCACTTTTTTTACATTGAGCTAAAGTTTGTAAATCCTTTGTGTAAATCCTGCATGTGCCTCACTACCAACTGCTCAGCCACCCATGCCAACTCTTAAAGAGAATGTTCTGTTAGAGCAGTTCTCACAGAATGAGTCCCAGAGTCCCGTGAGCAGACCAGTGTGGAACTTCAGAACATCAAGAGAATCAATCCAGGTCCTTTCATAACCAGTCACCCCTTAATGAGGACCGCGTGGCTGTGGATGGGCCTGATGGGGGACGTGGGTGCTTCTGCAAATGGGTACAATACTATTAAGATCCTCCCAAAGCCCATAGCAGATTTGGGAACCATGAAGAATAAATATGCGGACCACATGTGGTGGCTGCAGAAGTCAGTGCTGGGAAATCCATCATTTATGAGCAGACCCAGAGGCCTGTGTCTCTGTCCTTCTGCAATTACATTTGGCAACACATTAAACAGCCTGGGAAGCTGCAAAGGGCAGCTCAAGCTCAGACGTGGAAAATGCATCTGCCTGCTAGTGGCCGGCTTGTATTAAAGATCAGATCACTTGAAATGGGATGTGGGAGTCACATTAGCACGGCCCACAGCCTTCTGACAGATAGTATTGTTTGCCTGAAATCTGTCCGCCAGCAGTTCTTGGCAGGAAGGGAGCTCATTTACCTTTAGATCAGTTCAGCAAAACTTACTGAGCACTGGCAATGGGGGAGTGTTTAAGCAGAGTTTAAGGATTTCTTGCTTTCCAGAAATCCACAGGCCATGACAAGGCAAATACTTGCTTACAAAACACTTGCAAATACCATTTATGTAGAAATCAGACAGCTGATTTACATGTTATAGGACTATGTACTTGTGTGTATGTGTGCACATGTATACATGTGTTTGTATATATAAAGGGCACTTTTAAAGAATTTATAAATATGACAACAGATTTAAGTACTCCTTGCTTTTTTAAAAATATATTTTATTGATTTTTTAAAGAGAGGAAGGGAGAGGGATAGAGAGTTAGAAACATCAATGAGAGAGAGACATTGGTCAGCTGCCTCTTGCACGCCCCCCACTGGGGATGTGCCTGCAACCAAGGTACATGCCTTTGACTGGAATCGAACCTGGGACCCTTTAGTCCGCAGACCAATGCTCTTTCCACTGAGCCAAACTGGTTTCGGCTTTTCTTTGCTTTTTTTGAGTACCATCAAATATACTCATTTAAGTGTAATGTTCCATAGTTATTAGTCTATTTACAGAGTTATCATCTTATCTATACTAATAAAAGGGTAATATGCTGATTAGACTGGATAGACCAGACGTCTTCTGGATGTCATTTCAGACGTCCTTCGTTACAAAGCTGGGGGCATGGCTGGCCATCCTGCAAGCCCTCGGCAGCCCCTCACCAAGGTTGGCCCTGCCTCCCAGCAAGTACCCCCACCCCGATCAAGGGCGTGGCCAGCCTACAAACCCTGGTTACCCCTAGCCCAGGCCGGTCCTACCCCTCAGCGAGGATCCTCCCACCTTGATCCGGGGCCACTTTCAGGGCAGGCCAGTCAGCCCCATCAGTGCACCAGGCCTCTATCCTATATAATAAAAGGGTAACATACAAATTGACCCTAATGGCAGAACGACCAGAATGACCACTGGACTAGTCACTATGAGGTGCACTGACCACCTCTTAGTACATTTCCCCAGCTGGCAGGCTCCAATTGCCTGATGGCCACCCATGGTGGGGTCGGTCTGGCAAGTGGGTGGGAACAGCCAACCTCTTGGTCCCTTCCCCAGCCATCAGGCACCAATCACTTGATGGCAAATGGTGTTGGGTGGTGTTAGAGGGCAGGGCCAGCTGCTGGCAGCTGGGGAAGATGGCCCTGATAGCAGGACAGGCCTAGGGTCTGTACCCATGAAAGAATTTTGTGCATCAGTCCTCTAGTTTCAAATAATTCCCACCACCCTTGGAAGAAACCCCAGGCCCCTTTGCCATCACTCTCCATTCCTCCCTCCATAGTGAGGCAACCTTTCATCTATTTTCTGTCTATAAATTTTTCTTTTCTGGACATTTTATATAATGAAATCATACAATACTGTCTGTACCCTTTTGTGACTGTTTTTTTTTCTCCCCACTTAACATAATGGTTTTGCAATTCATCCATTAGGTACACTCGAAAGCAGTATTTCCAGCATCAGTATGTACTTTAATTTTGTCCTTTCTTTCAATTGAATTAACTGGCTTCAATCTCTCAAAGGTAAAGACTTCCCATTTGTGGCTTGCCTGCTCATTTCAATCTCAGTCAAGATTTGGTCCTTTATATCATTAATGTGAGTGCTTTCACTTTTCTGTTTTCAGTCACTTTTCATAAAGTAATAAGAGTGAAATGTAATGAAAAAGCTAAGCACTCATCTCAACAGAGATAGTGATGGGGTGGAGCTGCTGGTTGGTCAGCAGAGCTGCCCTAAAGTGGTGACTTGTCCAACAACGTGTGAATACAGCTTGTTCAAAACTTGAGTGTGTGGGTGCTGGAGACTCCCTGGAACTGTCCTCATCCTCATCATTATCACCATACCAATGACAGTAACAACCTATCCTTGACACACACTGTGTGTCGAGCACTGTGCTATGCAGTTCACATACATTTTCTCATTTAATCCTCATAACCATCATTACTTTTATTATTATTCCCTTTTTGCAAAGGGAGAAAATGGTGCTTGGTAAATTGAAGGAAGCATGTCCAAGCTCATACAGTGAGGAAGGGCTGGAACCAGTTTTGAACGCAGGGCTCTCCCTCGAATCCACAGCCTGCTCTGTCCACTACTTTTCATGTGGATGCCAAGAAAGAAGGTGAGTCAGGTGGTGGGTGTAGAAGCAGCTCTCTGGGCAGTGAGAAGAGGGGGGCAGAATCAAGAAAGGAGCTGATTTGGAATTTGGGTTTTGAGGGAAAACTAGTGTATTAGTGTTCTCCAGTGAAACAGAATTATATATTATACTACTAGGATATCTGATATACAATTATGTTACGTTATGTAAATATATGATATTATAATACATAAATTATGTATATAAAGAAAAATTATTATGAAAAATTGGCTCACATGATTATGGGGGCTGAGAAGTTCCATGATCTGCCATGTGCACACTGGAGGCCAAGGAAAGCTAGTGGTATAATTCTGTCCAAGTTCAAAGGCCTAAGAATTGGGGGAGCTGATGGTGTAAGTCACAATCTGAAGGCAGGAGAAGATGAGATGAGATGTCACAGCTCCAACAGTAAGGCATGAAGAAAGGGAAAAATTCCTACTTTCTCTGGCCTTTGTTCTTATTCAGGAACTCATGGGTAAGATGATGCCCATCCACATTGCCAAGGACAATCTACTTCACTGAGTTGCCAACTCAAACGCTAGTCTCATTTAGAAATACCCTCACAGACACACTGCAATTATGTTTAATCTAGACACCCTATGGCCAGGCAAGCAACATAAAATGAATCATCACAACTAGGAATCAATGCATGGCAGATAAGGGAGGGAAAGACACTTTAAGTAGAGGGAACTGCCTAAGCTAAGATGTGAGCCAAGAAAACATGAGTTTGGCTTCTGGGTAGACCAGGGTTGCTGGAGGATAAAGAAGGGGAGGAGCCTGGTAAATGAAGCTGGGAGGCTGGAGCAAGTCATGAATGTGATCAGATCCTGCTGAGGAACTTACCTGTACCATGAGGGTAATAGGGAGCTTTTGAAGAATTTAGAGTGCACGTGTGATGTGAAGCAATTTGAGTTTTACAAAGATGACAGTGAGGATAATGGTGCCTTGGATCCAGGCTGTTATTCCAAGTACAGATGCGAGTCTCAGAAAAACCTTCTGCACTTCTGACCATGGTCTCCTTTTCTTTCCTCTGCAGACAGCCACCACCTAGCTCTTAGAGGTGTTGTGAGGATTAAATGAGTTAATATAAAGCTTTTAGAATAGTATCTTGAACACAACGAGGCTAGAAGTGTTTGTTTAATAAAAATGAATAGTTTTTGAACCACAGCTGGGGTCATGTTATGGAGAGTGAGTCAAATACCCTTTGAGTGACCTTGGATAATTGGCTCATTCTTTCTGAGTCTCACTGTCATCACCTCTCATATAAGGAGGTTGGACAAGGTCATCTCTAAGACTTTTTCAGGTTGCTCAGCTCAGCACTTTTTCTCCCACCATCCAGTGAAAGAGAGGAGGTTTGTTCATACACTGTGGATGCAGCTGATGAAGCAGAGGTGAAGAGATATCATGCAATTTTCCAGGAGACACGGAGTTCATCCAGCCCAAGATGAGTGGTTCTCGGCCCTCTATGCCCTTGAGAAACATCTGGGGGGGAGGGGTCAAAGACATTGACACCTGGGCCTTATCCCTGAACCATTGGCACAGGAACTCTGGGTATAGGATTCAGGGTCAGGACTTGGAAAAATCTCACCAGATGACTAACAGCAGCCAGAGTTGGATATCATTGGCTTGTATTAAAATTCAGGCCCAGCCAAGCTTGTTATCTTTCTGCCAAAGATTTATGAGGATGGATGATGCTGGTTTCCAGCAATCTGGCTGGAGCTGCCCCAGAGCTGAGTTTTCCTCTAAGTGATGGCCACACGCAGGATCACATTCGCCCATTTCACCTTCTTAAGAAATTCAAATAGTAGGTGCTCTTTTACAAATGAGGCTGCAGGAATGGGCATACCCTTTTCAAGGTCCAGAAGACAGGAAGAAAGGGGGAAATTCCTACTTTTTCTGGCCTTTGTTCTTATTCAGGAACCCATGGGTTAGATGAGGCCCATCCACATTGCCAAAGACAATTTACTTCACTGAGTCGCTGACTCAAGTGCTACTCTCATTTAGAAATACCTTCACAGACACACTGAAATTATGTTTAATCTAGACACCCTATGGCCAGGCAAGCGACACAAAATGAACCATCACAACTAGGAATCAATGCATGGGCAGAAGCATTGCAAGAGGTAATCATTGCCCCTTGGGCACAGACCCAGAGACTGGGATTCAATTGTTCCAGGCCCTTGTGAAAGGGGACAACAATGATGAGAGAGAATCATTGATCATTGATGGCCAACTGGTGACCAAGCCCGAAATCCTGGCATGTGTCCTGATCAGAAATTGAACCACAACCTCCTGGCTCATAAGTCCACACTCAACTACTGAGCCACATGGCCAGGCTGTACCTGCTGATTAATCAGGGGTTGAGGAGTAGGTTGTTCCTAGTTTGGGTTAATTTAATCCCTAGGCTAGCATGGTCCCTGGACCACCAGCATCAGTATCACTGGGAATTTGTTAGATCTGCAATGGGAGTCACTCAAGACTTATTCAGAAAGGCTGGGAGAGTGTTCCTAGGATCTGTATGTTAACAAGCTCCCCCTTCCCTGGGAAACTAATATTTGCTAAAGTTTGAGGACTATTGCCATAGAACAATGCCTCATACCCTGTCTACAAACTGCCACCACCTAGGGAACTTTCAAACCCTTCTTATGCCCAGGCCACCATGGACCTCTGACATGCAGCAGGGCCTGAGCACTGGCATTAAAAGAAACTTCCCAGGTGATTTTAATGTGCAAGGACAGATGTTCAATTAAGGAAATCAACAATGATAACAACAATGCCTCCATTTATATTTGTATTTCAGATAAACAATGTTTAATATTTTTGTATATCTCATGTACTATTTAGAACATACCAGTGATACAATTTTCTATCTTTCAAACCTATGATTCAATTCAATGTCGACAAGCATTGCACCTGGCATATGAAGATACTGTAACTTCAGAGAGACTGAGATACAACATAAAAAAGGAAAGTGTGAGCATCTCACAGCTTCATTAATTTTTCCTCATAAACACCTGTGTTACCACCACCCAGATGACCTGCTGCTCAAAGTGTGGTCTGTGGGCCAATAGCACAAGAATCAGCTGGGAGCCAGTAGGAGGTGCAGCATCTCAGGCTTCACCCCGGACCCATTGAACTAGAATCAGCATTTTAACAAAGTCCCTGGTGACTTGTGTGAACATTAATTTGGGGAAGGTCTGAGCGACTCTCTTTAGAATCGTGCTGTCCAAGACAGTAGCTATGAGCCACATGTTACTATTTAAATTAAGACAGGCTGAAATGAAATACATTTTAGAAGTTAGCTTCTCCATCCCATGAGCCACACTTCAAGTCCTTGTAACTACTTTGCACAGCGCAGGTGCAGGAAGTCCTGTTGGGTGGCATAGTGCTGGAAGGCACCAACAGGTGGGCATTGGAGCCTTGTCCAAAGACAAAAGTAATGATGGTTATGGGTCAGAGAGGCAAAAAAAAGCAGCTGCTTAGCAGAAATGCCTGCGTCATTCTGAACAAGGTGGAGAAAAAGCCCAACACCTCTTTCGGGGTTGGCCAAGTTCCCGGTCAAGCGTGTCACCGCGGTGCTGGCAGAAAAGCTGTGCACTGCAGAGCATAAATACATATGACATCCACGTTATTACCAGATAAATTCATTAGGACTAATGCAAGCACAGTGAATACAAATGGAGTGGCAGCAGCAGGACCATAAATTAAAGTGTTAACACTAACAGCGCTCACTCTGAGGGGACGCCTCCCTCTGGCTCTCTATGCCTGTCTGCAGGTGGCATGAGGGCTGAGAACTCAGCTGAGGGGTGGCCACCAAGATGTCAGAGTGCCTTGTTATGAGGGGTTGCTGCAATATAGTACCTGGTAGGGCTTGAAGACATTGGGAAACACAAGGGCCTGGAACAATTGAATCCCAGTCTCTGGGTCTGTACCCAAGGGGCAATGATTACCTCTTGCATTTGCGCAGAATTTATTGTTGCAAATGCACTGTGACTAGATTTCTCTCATTTGATTGCCAGCTACCTATAGAGTTGTAGTGACAGCGAAAGTAGAGACAAACCCTGAGATCTGAAAGTGCTTGGGGAAAAGTCCTTCTGTCCTTCAGTTTCTATTCTGGATTAATCACTCAGCAGTGTGAGGTCTTGAACAAAGTGCTAGCCTCTCTGAGCCTCAGTTTCCTTATCTGTAAAATTCTTACCTCAGAGGGTTGCTGGGGTGGAGATGCTATGTGCTGGCTCCCAATAGGGCGCTCAGCAAGCGGTAACTGAATATTTTTAGCCTCCATACATTTTCCAAGAATCTATGAATGTACTAGGCATGGGGAGTAATGCCAAGATGGATTACACAGTTCTTGTCAGGCGTAGAAAGTAAAAATTCATAACCAATCACAGTACTTGGTGATCAGGACACATATAGAGGTGTTTACAAAGTGCTGTGGGACCACAGAAGTGCTCCCTGGTCCTGGAAAAGCTTTATGGAAGGTGTCATTTAAGCTGGACTCTGAGTGAAGAGTTGGAGCTCCCTAGGAAGGCATGGGGGAGGGCATTGCAGAGAGAGATGAGCTAGTATTTGAGAGTGTACAGAGGTGAGAAGAGCAGGCTCTGTGCATTCAGAAAATTTTAGGAGGTTTGATGACTCAGGAACAGGGCATACACATGAGGAGGGCTGGGAGATGAAGAAAGGGGAGAAGATAAGGATTATGGCTCAGGGTAAGGCTCTGTATCAGGCTAAGTTGTGTGTCATCATGTCTTATTGATGGAGGACTATATAAATTCTATTAATGCATAATAATTAACCAAAACTTAGTAGTTTAAAATGTCAATAAACCTTCATCATCTCACAGTTCCTGAGGGACAGGAATTTGGGAAAGACTCAGCTGGGTGACTCTGGCTCAGGGTTTCTCATGAGGCCACAGTTGAGACGCCAGCTGGGGCTGCAGTCATCTGAAGGCTCAACTAGGCTGGAGGATCCACTTCCACAATGGCGCCCTCACATGGCTGGCAGGATAGCATGGACTACCAGCCTTTTTTGTGGGAGAAGGATTTTCTTTTATTGTGAGGTTATGCTCTTTCTGAATAATACTTTAAACAAACAAACAATAACTCACAGTTCCCAAACCTTAGAGTCATCCTTGACTTCTCTCTTATTTTTCCATGTTCCGTATTTTGTCTGTCAGTTCTAATTTTAAAATATACTCAGAATTTGGCTATTTCTCACCACCTCTTGGGCCACTATCCTGGTCTAACTCACCGCTGTCTCTCATCTGGATTACTGCATCCCTCACCTCCCTTCTTTCTGTTCTCTTCGAGCTGCCAGAGGGATCACATAACAATGTAAGCAGATCAGGCCACTTCTATGATCAACCTCTTCCCGTGGCTTCTAACTCAGAGTAAACCCCAAATTTTTATAACACTTCAGTACACCCTCTGTTGTTTTCTCTGACTCTTCTGTCTCCTCCCTCATCCACTCTGATCTGCTGCTCCTCACACTCTCCTGGCCACTTCCCCCTTCAGCATCTTTCCTGGACCCCTTGCCTGACATGTTCTTCCCCAAATATCTGCAAGGTCCCCTCTCCCTCTGCCTCAATGAAGCCTTCTCTGGCCATGCTAGTTAAATCCTCTCCCCTCTGCTGTGTTCATGGCTGCAAGCCCCAGCTGCGGGAGTAGTGCTGAACACCGAGGAAGTTCTCAGTAATTATCTGTCGAATAAATGAAGAATGAACAGTTAATAATAGTCAAGGCCTTTTTACTCATCATCTCATCTAATCCAGGAAAGTAGGAATGATATATTCCCAATCCCATTTTATTTTCATTTAAAAATATATATTTTTATTGACTTCAGAGAGGAAGAGATAGGGAAAGAGACATAGAAATATCAATGATGAGAGAGAATCATTGATCGGCCGCTGCCTGTATGCCCCACACAGGAGATCGAGCCTACAACCTGGGCTTGTGCCCTGACTGTGACCTCGATGATCAACCACTGAGCCACACTGGATGGGCATACTAACCCCATTTTAGAGGTGGGGAGACCAAGTGAAAAGATTAATTGGTTGGCCTCATCCATGGCCAACCAGAGATTTGAACCCAACCCTGTTTATCTCCAAGGCCACTTTGCTTTCTGCCCTTTACCACCTTGTGTGGACCTTCTGCCTTTAAACTGCTGAAATTCTGGAATGCCAAACTTCAAACTCTGATTTTTCACTTAATGGACTGAGTTGTCAGAGAAAGGATTAGGAGCCAGTGGGAGTTCAGAAATTCGTCTATTAGTTTTTGCCTTTCCTCTCTTTATTCCACAATGCTTTCTGTAAGGCCCCTGCCCAGGCTTCTTATAATGGCAATCTCCCCAACCGTGTCACTCCAGAACTGTCAGCTTCAGATACCACAGAACTGGGAGAGGACCAGCTCCACTTAGTTCTGCTTGGAGGTGACAGAGCCATTCAGAGTCTCTCTAGACAGGAGGCATGGCTAAAAATAACAGCTGCCATTTTCTTCACATTTCACTTTAAGACAGCACAATCATATTCTAGAAAGAGTTTCAAATTAATGAACACTTAGTAGCTTTTATCATGAGCCAAGACCTTTCTATTTATTATCTCATTTAATCTGGCAAGGTAGTAAGTATTTATGATTGTTCCCATTTTACAGATGGCGAGACTGAGTCCAGAGAGGTTAATTGGTTTGTCTAGACTGTGGCCAAGCTGAGATTCCATAGTTGCACTTGGTGAGGGGAACCCCCAGGTCTATAGCCTCTCCTTTATATAGTAACTGTTGCTTCATTCCAGGTTTATTCTCCTCGGTTTCTTGACCTGGGGAGCTTTTAAACAATGCTGATGCCTAGGCCCTACCCTTAATTGGTACAGATGAGGGGCATCAGTTATGGATTTCAATGTGCAGTCAGGGTTGAAATTCATTGGGTTAAGCCTTTGCTGTTTTGGGGAAGCCCTCAGCGAGATGCAAATACTTTGTCAGCAATACTCTACTAACCTGAGAGCAGAAAGTAGGTTCTATACTTGCCCTGAGCAGCAGTGTGGAGCACACTTCACTGTGTGTCTCTCAAGGATCTCTGCTGGGAGGCCGTTTAAGAATAACAATGGCATTTATTGCATGCAACATTATTATATTTAAAACTAGGGGCCCTGTGCACAAAGATTCATGCACAGTGGGTGGGTCCCTCAGTATGACCTGCACCCTCTTCAATCTGGGAGACCTCAAGGGAGCCCTCTCCAATCTGGGAGTTTTTATCTGTCTTTGCAATAACATGAGTGAATTGTCTGAGACCCCAATCCAGTTTGGTTTGATGCTCAAAGAATAATAGAGGTCTTTTTTTTTTCTTTGCTCCATTAGTAAAGATTTCCTAGAAGCTGCAAGATATCTTCCCTTTAATTTTTCCTCGACCCTCTGACTTTACTTATGTCTCTCTCCTTCGCTTTCCTTCCATCCCCAACTCACAACAGTAACTTGCTCCATGCTCACTTTGCTCTAGTGTCTAGGACCGTGGTCGGCAAATGGTGGCTTGTGAGTCACATGTGGCTTTTTGGCCCTCTGAGTGTGGCTCTTCACAAAATACCACAGCCTGGGCAAGTCTATTTTGAAGTGGCATTAGAAGTTTAAGTATAAAAAATTTGGCTCTCAAAAGAAATTTTAATCGTTGTACTGTTGATATTTGGCTCTGTTGACTAATGAGTTTGCCGACCACTGATCTAGGAGATCCCGTAATGCATCTGCCACCAGAACTATGATTCCCAGCATTCCTGATGCTCCCCATGCTCTTGGTTTCTGCTTTTTCTCCAGGGGTTGCACAAACCAAAAGGACTGTGAACTCCAGCCGCCCCCAAGCCAGGCTGACAGGACTGGACACTCAATGGTGTCCCTGGGACCTCAGCTGCTTGGCATGCATGCTGCGCACAGCCCCACCATCTTTGTTGGGTTAATTTGCATACTCACTCCTGATTGTGGGCATCATAGAGGTATGGTCAATTTATATATTTGCCTATTATTAGCACAGACTCTTTTTTTTGAAATTAAAAAACATACAGAATAATGATAGCTCCTGTGGCTTGAAGTGAGTCTTGATGGACAAAAGAATGTTCTCCTCCTGTCTGAACATTCACCTTATGCTTTCCCATGTTAGAAAAGGAGCATGGGAGAGTGGGTCAGAAGGTGAGGAATTCTCCAGGAAGCCATGCTGGGGTAGGAAGGAAAGAGTCAGAACAAGGGCCTGTGGATTCTGGGGTGGGCACCGTATCACATGGGAATGGTGGAGCAGAGAATTGAGGTGGGGGACCTCAAAGACAGAGAGAACTCTGTGGGGGAAGAAGTCATCTGTTTTGGATTTACTGCCCCTTCAGCACCTGGGACAGTGACTGGGACACAGTGAGTGCCGGAGAAATATTTGTTAGGTGAATGATGAACACACTTAAAAAAAAAAACACATTGTTTTTCAAGAGCTTGTCATGATTGGCCTCTAGGACTTTCCCTCTCCATCCTTCTGGATGTCAGGATGATTGAAAACTGAAGTATGTAACTCTATGGCTGGAAGGTGCTAGAAAGAATGGAAATATGTCACCTCAGGGCCATCACAGGGGGCAGGAACAGGATGGCACATTTAAGTTGCAGTGAGGTGGGGACCAATGTGCAGACACTTAGCCTTGCTGCAGGAGGGCCCTCTGGGTAAAACAGGCTTGCCCCATAGCCTGCAAACTGGAGGTTCATACAGATCCAGACCAGTAGATATTCTGTGTCGGTTTCCATTTTCTTAATGTTATTTTAAATTCATTGCCAACATTTGGAAGATTTCCTTTAGACATCTAGATTTCTGACTTCACTGGGGCAGAATTCCCACTTTCCCACTGGCAAGAAGGGATTTGTTTTCTGTCCAGGGGTTTTCGCCAATGTTTATTACTGTCCTGGCCCCTGTAGACATTTGAGTTTGATATCTCATGTGTTATTTTTGCTGCTATGTCTGGTTATTTCAGGGTGTTTTTTTGTTATTGTTGTTGTTAGGTTTATATACCAGGCTCCTTTCCTCACTGGACATTTGGCATCTCAGCCAGTTTGTTTCTCAGATTCTCCAGGTGAACTCTTCACATCCAACCCAAGCTGCATTTGGCACCTCTAATCAGCCCAATGCTTTTTTTTTTAAAGCTTTGGGGAATGAATCACCATTGTTCCAAGGTATTTGTGGAAATCCCATTGCATTTTGCCTGGGATTAGTTTAAAGATGGGCATGTGACTTGGTTATAGCTAATAGAATCTAAGGAAAAGTCTACTAGAAGTTTCTGGCAAAGATTTTTCTCCCTCATAAGAGAAAGACACCCACCACCCTTTTTTTGAAAGCCTCATGTGGAGATGTGATGCTTGGAGTTGTGGCAGCGTTCTTGTGACCATGAGGCAAGATATCATTCTCACACGGAGAGTAACAGAAGACAGGAAAATCCAGGGATCCTCATGATATTACTGATTAATGGAAACAAACCAAGGTCTCCTTATTATGGATTCCTAATTTTGCAAGACAAAAATGCACTTATGGTTGAAGACATTGCTGGAATTAAAAAAAAACAAAGTCAAACATTTTAACTGACACATTTCTTTTACCAGGTAGATTGTAAGCTTCATGAAGGCAGAACATCATCTGCTTATTCACTAGTATATAGACAAGACTTAGCAGTGTCTAGCACATAGTTGATCCTCTATACATATTTGTTAAAAGAATGAATTTATCCATTCCAGACATTTCAAACTAAGTAAGTAGGAAGAAGGCAAAACCATCCAATTTATGTTCTCTGTACAAGTATATCTATATATATAAAAGCCAAGTGACTAGAACACTGAAATGACCAGAATGACTAGCCACTATGACACACACTGTGGTGGCTAACTCCCAATCTCCCTGGGCCCTGCCCCCTGGCTGGCCTCAGTCCTCCTCCCAGCCAGCCCCTCCTATGATCATCGCCCCCCTGCCATGAGGGTGGGCCAGCTGGACCCCACCCATGCATGAATTCATGCACTGGGCCTCTAGTATTTAAATAAAATTTAGGTATTAATTTCAGAGTAGTAATGTGAAAGAATATACAGGATGTCCCAAATAATGTATACACATTTTAACAACTGATAGCTTAATTTTAAAAATGAGATGTATTTAATAAACATTGCCTTTATAATTATTGAAATTGTGTATAATTTTTTTGGGATTCCCTATAGTTGACCTCATTTTATAGATCAGAGTTCTAGGGCTAAGAGGGGTTAAATTACTTTTGGGTATTCTTTGTTACAGCTATAGCCGAGAGATAGTGGAGTATGTATTTGAAGTTAGGTGGGTTGAGTCTGAAATGTATACCCTATAGACTTTGGTTTGTACACTAATCTCTACTGCCTGCCAACCTCAAGGGAGGGAGCAAAAGAAATAGCTCTGGCTAGTTTTGCCTTGCAAAAAACAACAGATGACAGAACTATCCAGCAGAATTTGGTCCCCTTGAGCCCTGATTCACCAGATGCTGTTTTTGTGCCATTTACAAGTAGAACCACAAAAATGGGCATCACAGAACCTGACAGTTAGAAGGGAACTTTGGTATCCCTCCCTCTCAGCTGCCAACCTTTGAGCCCAGGCGATGGCAGCTAGAATGTGCACCTTGGACTCTGATGGCTTGATTCCAAATTCCAACCCTGCGACTCAAAAGCTGTGTGACCTTGGGCACACAAAACCAGCCTTCTGGGCTTTAGTTTCATCATCTACAAAATGCCAGATAGTTATAATGAGATAAAATATGGGAAGTGCTTTGCCTAATCATTAGCACAGAGTAGGCACTCAACAAACAATTTCTGTCTCAGTTCTGAGGTCAACTATAAGTGAATTTTTTATGTTTTTAAAAGTTATTTCATTTTACATATAAGACAGATGTGAAAGAGACATGGGAAATTCTATTGAAGTTTTCATAACCCTTACTTCTAGGTCTTGTGCCAGAGAAGTCAAAGTCAGTTCATCCCATTGTAAGAGAGAGAGAACTAAAACTGCCTTCCACCTAATGTACCTAAAGCTGAGATCTCTATGACTTAATTAAAATCTGCATAATATCTTCCTATGTGCAGATGAATGACATTTAAATAGAGACAAATATTTAACTATTGCATTCCACGGTTAGGTACTATGCCCCAAACAGCATGTCTTAGTAATTACTATACACTTTACTTAAATACCCTGTTTATTGATTGACTTATAAATGCATGATACACATACATAATTTTACAACTTGAACATCTAAATTAGGCAACACAAAATCAGATAATTGTAGAGAAACAGAATTAGTCATCTGGCATATGAGATCTCCAGGTAAACAATATAATTATGTGTATCTGTTTGGAATCAATTGAAGGTGGGTGGCCTAGTGTTTATCAGTTATCTATCCCTCATCTTCTCATTTTTCAAAGTGAAATTCAAATTTACCTAAAAGAATAGCTTTGAGCTTTGACAGCTTTATCAAATGTCCTTGCCCTTGCTTTTATAAACTGGCACCCTTAGAGCTCCTGGACACGCAGGAAAATGTTTAATTGAAGTAGCTATTTAAAAACAAAAAACAACAAACAAACAAACAAAGCCAAAAGGCTATCCAGAAAGTTCTTGCATCTCCCTTTAGCTGATAACAGATCTTGCCAATGCAATTTGCACATGACTTAGGTCTGGCCAATTGTTGAACTCCATTTCTCAGCCATCACTAATTAACTGAATGGGTGGGCATGTGACCTTAGCAGAACCAATGAGCATTCTTCCCTGAAACTGATGTATATATTGGAGGAAAGACCCTTGCTTTTGTCTGAAAATATAAAGGAAGATGTAAGTTGTAGGTTTTGGCAGTTATCTTTTTTTCCCACTATGTAGAGAGGATTTGTCTGTAGTGGAAGAAGAAAGAGACAAGATATAGAGAAGGTAATTTGAGGAAGAGAGGGAGGGAGGGAGGGACGAAATGAGGGGGAGAGAGAGAGAGAGAGAGAGAAGGAAAGAGAGAGGAGCTTTGACAGTGTAAGTCTCATTGCTTGGGGGCCTCATCCTTATAACTCTTCTTTCATTTTTTTCCAAAGCACTGTTTTCAAATCTCTTGAAACAATAAGTTCCAATCCTCTTAGACATCCACTGTTAGAGGTCTAGAAGAAGAGAGAACCCAGGAAAGGAGAGACGAAGCAGCTCTGCTAGGTAAGAAAATTAGTTAGTTTGGGTTACAGGTGAGTGAAACAGCCACCATCTTGTAGGGCCTAGGGGTGAAGAAAGCCTCTTTAGAAACCAATTGATCAGACTAGTGCCATCCAACAGAAGTATAAAGGGAGCCACAAATATCACTTTATATAGTTATAGAATTATATAATTTTATATAATTATATATAATTATATATAATTATATCATTTATATAATAATGTTTTTCTAAGTCATGGTTTGAATTTAGTGTTTGTCTAATTTCTTGCAACAAAAAGAGGCTGACTTCTCTGACACATTTCCCTGTGCATTTTGAAGATGACTGGACACTCCCTCCTACACTGTTCTGAGCCCATCAGTTCAGAAGGCCTTTGTATGGTCTGTGACCAGGCAAAATTAGTTACTTCTTCATTTTCTAAGTGTCCCAGGCTATTCCCCCAGATGGAGATGGAGAAGAGAATGTGACATCTGGCCAGATTTTGGTAAGGCCATACCTTTCCTTAGGAGACTTGCTGGGCCTCACACAAATTCCTACCCTTAGACTCAGTAACTCTAATTCTTGATCTCTATTCTGAAAACAGCACAAGCTGGAACAAAGATTTATACATAAGGATGCAGAGCCAGGCTCTATCCTACTGGTCAGCTAGAAACAACTCAGGGATCCACAATCCAGACACAATTAAGTTAATTATGATTTCTCCACATACGGCATTTATCTCGTCCTCTACAGAATAGGAAATAATTTTCTAAATATTCATGGTACCATACTGAATTGAAAAAGTAGGCCAGGGAGACTGTGAAAAATAGTTCGTGAATTACGTAATGAACCCTAAGTACACAGACTGGAAGGAAATAAGCTATTATTTGATTGTGACTGGATGATGGGATTGAGGGCACATTTTTCCTTGCTTCCTTACATTTTTCCTTGCCTTTCAACATCTCTGTACTGGTGATATATTGCTTTTATGATAAGAAAAACAGAATAAAACGAAGTGTAATAAAGCAAAATGAATCTTGCCCTGACTACACTCTACAGTCTTCTCTCTGGTTGAGGTGTTTTGCACTTTTAGCTGGAGCAAGGGGTCTGGGAAGTCAATGTCTTCTGTGATCATTTAGTAAACTCCTTGATATTTCTCTTCCTCAGTCTTTTTCCTGTAAGTAGAGCTTAAATTCTATGCAATTACAATTGAAAAATGTAAGGAGAATGACAAGGACCATGGGTGGAGTATTGAGTATGATGGGACTACATAGGAATCAGGGAGTTGTTTTGCTAGAGGTGGGGCTGGGTGTCTGCAATTTCCACCGGAAGCTCCTTGGGCTGAGCAGTAGGGGACATGTTTCCAAGATGGGTCCTGAGGAGGATGATAAAACATCCCTCCATCTCCCCAGATGAGAATGCTGATTTGCAGTTGGGACACAAGGCTCAAATGAGAGAGGATGGAGCTGCAGCATCAAACAACCAGCCAGTCTGGTCCACTGCATACTAATTACTCTCATTGACTAAAATGTCTGCTATGTGCCAGAGTCTGTGCATGGCATTCGTTACAGGTGAGTAAAGCAGCCAACATTCTTCAGGGCCTATGGGAGAAGAAAGCCTCTGTAGAAACCAGTTGATCAGACTAGCACTGTCCAACAGAAATATAAAGTGAGCCACAAATATTTTATATAATTATAGAACTATAGAATTTTTAATTGTTGTTAATCTTCACTCAAGGATATTTTCCATTGATTTTTAGAGCGTGGAAGGGGGAGAGACACACAGAGAGAAACAACAATGTCAGAGAGAGACACATCAATTGGTTGAGTCCTGCACACACCCCGACAAGGGCTAGGGATAGAATGTGCAACTAAGGTAGTGTCCTTGACCAGAATCGAACCCGGGATCCTTCAGTGCCCAGGCTAAACCTCTATCCACTGAGCCAAACTGACAGGAGTAGACTTTAGTTTTTAGAGTAGCTTTAAGTTAATAGCAATATTGAGGGAGGGATAGAAATTTCCCAGGTACTTCCTGCTCCCACATACACAGCCTCCCCACCATCAACATCCCCCACCTGAGTGGCACATATGTGGCAATAGATGAACCTACACACACATCATTATCACTCAAAGTCCATAGTTTGTATTAGGGTTCAGTCTTGGTGTTGTACATCCTATTAGATGAATGTATAATGACATGCATCTACCATAACAGTATCACACAGAGTAGTTTCACTGCCTAAAAATTCTCTGTGACCATTTTTCCCCCCAAGGATTACAAGTCATTTTTGAACCTGATTTTGACATTATTTTCTGTTCTCCAAACTTCTATCTTGATGATGTGACAGCCAGGAGAATGAAAAGATCAGCCATTCCTGTTTTTCCTTTTGCAGATCTTCCCAGAGGTCCTAGGAATAGAGAAGGAATAATGAAGGAATTCACTGTAGGGACTCATAAGCATTTTAGCCTGAATTTCCTGGGATAAATAAGGAAAGGAACATGCTCCAGGAGAGGATGGGAGACTTTAATGGGGAATGTAGTCCTCCATTCCTATACTTCCTGGCTGTGTGTCCTTAGGCAAATCACACCACCTCTCTGAGCTTCTGGTTTCATTGGTGTTGAGTGGATCTAATAGCACGGTGGTCAGTCAGGTTTCCCAGGGAATCAGACTCTGGGCTGGAGATTTGCATGCAGATTTGCTGGGGGCTAAAGGAAGCAGAGGGAGGAACTGAGCTGTTGTAACAGAGACCTCAGCTAATCCCATTATCATCACCTACCCGGAGCCAGCATGGCTGCACAGTTGTCCCACCTGGAGGTGAGATGGCTGGGCCAGGCATTGGATGCAGGCTGCCCCTCTGGAGAGAATGTGTGACCTTGGGCAAACCACTTCTCTTCCACCTGGTGGGTGTAATTCTTGGGGATGAATTTGACCGCGAGTTGTCAGCCGGCAATATTCCCAGGGGCTGGAAGAATGAGTGTCTCAGTCCTGAAGGGGAGATGTGGGCACACACTGCAGCATCCACTATAAATACCAATCTTCCAGGGCAATTAGGAGGAATAAATGCTATAAAGAGCAACAAGTGATTGGCATAGAGCATGACACATACTAGCCTCGAAATACATGGTCCTTGATGATATTATGATTATGATAATGATTATGATTACTTTAATTTCAAGAATATCTGTGAAAAAGCTAATGAACAAAAAGAGGTGACGAGTGACTTCCAAACAGCCTTACGGTCTGGAACATTCCAAGGAAATAATCCTCGGAGAGTTCAGCAGCCTCCGCAAAGCCTCTAATCTCTGTGATGCTGACAGCAGATTTGTGTCCTGAAGAAGCAGCCAAGTTTGCAAAGGAACCAGCCTGCTTTTGAAGGGGAAAGCCAACAGAAGCCAAGGTTTGAATAAAGCTGTTTTGCATTTGAAGCGTCCAAGATTTAGGGTTCTGTGGAGCTCAGAGTACCCCTGGAACCAGGAAGAAGTGAGAAGTGCAGTTTTTTATCCTGGCGGCAGGTTTATTCTGCATACTCCTGGACTGGACTCATTATTTCCAGCTGAAACTCAGAGCAGGGGCGCTGTGCTGAGCGCTTTCATTAACACAGGACACCTTGAGGCCTCTGCGTCAGGCAGGCCTGGCAAGCTTTGTCCTCACTCTTGGCCCGATGAGAGCAGCCTTCTTTGATCCCTCCCAGGGAAAGGTGCCGAGTCAGCAGGACATGCTACTGGAGCCTCAGGAGACACAAAGCCTATTAGAGCTACTAGGAGTTTGTGACCAAAGCAGTGGCTTTCCCTCTCTCCTGGGAGCTACAAGGGGCCTGACCTAAAGCATGTGCTTGCCATGGGTGGGATGGAGGGTTCACCGTACAGGTTTAGCTTGCCATTACACTCCCAGAATTATCATGGGGCTTGACACATAGGAGAGACTCAGTGAGTTTTATTTATTGGATAAACAAATAAATGAAAAGATGAATGAATATATGATCAAATGAATAAATTCTTCCCAAAGGTATTGGAAGGCTCTAGCTCACCCTTTTGATTTTGGGGGCCCAGTGAGTTGCCAATTAGGGAGATGTGGCTGCCCAGGGTTATCTTCAGGTACTCCACTCCCCTAAATCCATGGTCCCTCAGGGGTTTTGTACATTGTATGTCCTCCCATGTAAGAGTACTCCATCGTGATGGAGCAATAGAGGGTGCCACATGCTTTCATGCCCCAGAGCCTTTACACAGACCACCCTCTCTGCCTGGTTATTTTTCTTCCCTCAGCTCCTCCTCATTGACATAGATGCTGGTCACCCCAGGGGACTCAGTGCAGAGTTGCCTCTTTAAGGGAGACATCCCCAGCTCTCCTGTCCTCTCATAGCCCCAGCCTGTCTCTGCAATAGCCTGTTTCACATGGCGGTGGTGTGCTAGCTTCTAAAACCCCAGCTATCTGTGGGCTCTTAGAAGAGGCACAGATTGGGTTTGGTTTCTGAGGCCTGCACCTGCAGGAAACTTGAATGAAACAGTGACTCCATATTTTGGGGGAAGGAAGAAATGCATGAATGAATTTAGAATGGTCTCAGGAACTTCTCAATCTGCAGGTGCCCTGTGGATCACACTTTTAGGAACTCAGCATCAGTATTGTAAGTAATTAAAAAAAGAAAAGCCCTTCTCTCTCACTCATACTCTCAGAACTTGAAGAGCAAATGGAAAGTGTTCCTTATGTAGGCTCAAACAGAATAGCTTCTCAAATGTATTGCATCTAATTATAGGCTGCAAGAAGCAAAGGGCATTCTTCCCCAGGAGAGCTGATGATGAGAAACAGTTTGTTCCTGGGAGTGGGAGGGGTGAGAAGGGCAAGATCCTGGCAGAAGAAGATGAGAAGATGCAGAGGGCAGTTACAAAGGAAGAGGAGGAGAGAGAGTTTCAGTGGGTTCTCCAGGGGCTGTGCAGTTTCTCCTAAGCCTGGGGTGAGGTGGCATCTAAGGGTTATTGCATGATTCCGAGAGCACAGGTGCAGAGACACAGAACTACTTATTTCATCCTGACTTGTTTAGAACCCTGACTATTCCCCATTCTGTTATCTGCACTGGGATTTGAGGTTGGGAGATTCCTGAATGTTCATATTAAGGACAACTCAACATTTCTACAGCTCTGCCTACAATGTACTCTCCCCCATGCATGTTCCCATTGGATCCTCCCAATAAATCAGTGAGGTCTTCACCATTGTCCCCTCTCTCACCCTTGTCATTTGCCCAAGGAGAGAAAAATGAACTTTTAAAAAGAATTCATAGCCAGGAAATGGCACAGCTCCTGTGACAGGCATCATTAATTGAGCATGGAACTAGCCTGATAACCACAACCCCTGATCTGGACAGTTACTATACTCAAAGGGAGAGGAAAGTGATTTGCCTTCTGCTGGACCAGGAATAAGACCATGTTGCCTCTCAGGGTATTTCATGCCTACCCTATGCAGTTATGCATCAAGCATTTTGTCCCTCTCTCTCTCATGGCCATTAGCTGCTGTTGTATGCATGGCTTTGGGACCCCTGGCCACTTCCATCGCATGCTCACCTCTTTCCTTCTTCTATGAGACTTTGCCATCCTCTCTTTTACTTCTGCCAAGCTCTCTTTGAGCAGGAAGTTGCATCCCACTGCCTTATGCCACACAGATCCCCCTCCTATGGTATTCCTTGGAGCAGGACTTCTCAACCTCAGGCGCCATTGACATTTTGGACAGATAGCTTTTTGTTGCAAGAGCTGTCTCAGCAGCATTCCTGGTCTCTACCCACTAGATGCCAATAGCACTCCCTTTCATAGCTGTGACAATCAGAAGTATCCCCAGACTTTGCCCAATGCCTCTGCTTTAAAGTATAGTTGACCTTTTAACAATGCAGGTTGTTAAAAAAAAAAAAAGCAATAGGAGTTTGGTGGATAAAGGGCCCAGCTCCCTACTGCTTTGTGGGATCATTCTGATGTGTTTTTCAGACAGTCCCTAGTGGGACGGGGCCCAGTTGTCCATCGCAACTCGCACACTGATTCACTCTGTGTTGGCTTTCTCCTTTCCTCATGTCTTCCTCATTTCCCACTGGAGCTTTCTGAGAGCATCCCCCAAGCAAAGGACTTGCACCCAATTCCTGTCTCAGGCTTGATTTGAATGTTCATAACCGAATGGTGAGAAATGGCTGAGCATAATGAAGGCAGGACCCAGTCCACCCATATGGCTTGTGAGAAGTGAACTCTTTAGACTCCCAGTGGTTCTGAGAATGACCTTACATGGATTCCAAGCTCACAGGTGACTGGCACTGCATGGCACCCTGCTGGAGCCTCTTTACCGAGATCACTGGGAAGTGATGTCAGCTCAGAGGCGGGCAAGTGCAGTGATAGGGGAGAGAATGGAGTTCAATGTGAGTCCTGGCTCTGACATGCTATTTTGGGCAAGTTACTTCTCTCACCTCAATTTTCTCCTCTGGAGGACAATCATATAATTTATCATCCAGAGACAGGGGCATAGAGGGAAGAAAGAGGAAAATGTTAATTATATCAGAAACATGGGCATGCACTGGGATGTGGGATCCCCGACTCATTTGCTAAATGGAATAGTAACATGCTGTTGGGTAACTCAAATTAAGACATATGTTACTATTTTAATTCTTGCAGTAATCCCACTTGCAGTAATCCGGTATTATTGCTACCCCATTAAATGGATAAGTAAACTGACACTGAGGGAGATTCAGTAACTGGCTCAGGGTCCAGAACTTGCTCACGCCCAGGTATATGTTTACTGCTCTTGACTATGATGCTACGATGATGGGATGGTGGGGTGAGGGATGGTGCTGCTGGCACTGCGGGATGGATGCCAGGTTTCCAAGTCCTATGCTACACTTACCAGCACATCATGCAGGTTGGCCTATTCATCCTCACCACTCCCCTGTGAGGTCCAGGCACTGCTATCATTGCAAACCTAATCTCTAACCACTACACTCACCTGCCTCAGAATCTGCAATTAGCATCTAGTGTTTTTGGTAAAGAGGCTCTGACATGTCAATTGGTCATTTGTCAGCCTGGAACCTTCTAGGACTAGTTTCAGGACTCTTAGGAATCTTGAAGGTCTATTCCTTACAAACCACAGGAACGGGCTGAATCGTGTTTGCATTAGGCTCAGCCATCGGTCACCCTTTAATTATGAACGTATAAATTGAGCCTCGTATTTTTCAAGGCCATAAAACTATTCATTTAAAGTAGCTCCTGCTCAGCCCATTCTCACAGATAAACATAAATAAATCATAACAGTCTTCTATGAATTATGCATTAAATACATATCTGTAAAACTTCCCCATAAGCAGTAGGACTTTGACCATATGGGCTTTTAATTAGACACTAAATCAATTTTCATATCTCTGTTGATGGAATTTAAATGTCTGTCATTGTTACATGATAAAAAATTAAAACCCTCCTTCAAACTCCTGTGATTTTGATCCCCACAGCTGGTACTTTCTTTCCATAATTCAAATCTCAGCCCAGGTGCCTGTGATAGAGATTAAAACAGTTCTCTGCAAACCGAGCCGCAGCATTCAGATAGCATCGGAGAGTGAGAGGTGGGAAACGAGGGGATTACTGAGGAAATGTGCACGTGTGGTGTGAGCAGAGAAACTGTGGTGCAGGCAGTCTGAGGTGGGGAGGAAACAAAGAGGAGGGGAGGAAGAGGACAAGGAGAGAGGCATGCATGGTGGAGGGTGAGGTTACTCACTCTTGGCCAAGTTCTTTAACTCTAGTGGCTCCTTTAATTCATTCTCTCATTCCATGAGATACAGGCTCCATTCTACAGGAGAAAAAACAGGCTTAGGAAGGCCAGGGATTTGTCCAAGGTCTTACTAATGTCAAAGCCAGGATTTGACCCCAAGTAGTTCTGGCTCCCGAGCCTTTGCTCTTTCTCTTATGAGGAGGGTTGGATGGTCAGTTTTGTCAAGTCTTATCGGGCCCACATTTCCCTGACAGATGACAATGTACAGTTGCTTAATTAGATGTAGGAGCTGATGAGTGAAAACCAATTACAGTGGTACCTCGAGATATGAGTGCCCTAATATACGAGATTTTTGAGATACGAGCCGTTGAGCGAGCGAGCGATTTTTGCTTTGAAATACGAGCAACATTTGAGATAGGAGTAATCGGCAGATCAGCCCGCTGCACACGACCCACCAGTTTACCGAGACTCGAGCATCTCATAGTTTCCCACGTCTCAAGGTTATGGGACGAATTAAACTCGTATCTCGAGGTACCACTGTAATATGTTGGTGAGTTTCATACTTAAATGCTATTATTTCTCTGAGAGTCTCTGAGATAAAAGGCATTATATCTTGTGAGAAAATGAGCTCCATGTCAGTGGAGATAATCAAGGACAGACCTCTGGTAGCTCCTTTGAGATATTTCTAAGTGAACTTAGAAGTTCCTGTAAACACTAACGGAAGTGTCTTAGGCTCTATGTTCAGCCACAGAGGAGAAGGAATGCCTTTCAGTGGCCTTCAGATTAGAGCCCTTTTCACATCTCTTAAAACAGTAGTCGGCAAACTGCAGCTCACAAACCACATGCGACTTGTGAGCCGCTCTGTTGACTAATGAGTTTGACGACCGCTGACCTAGACTCTCAATTCCAATAATTACAGGCTGATGTTATTCCTGTGATTAAGTCCCATCCCAGTGGTCGGCAAACTCATTAGTCAAGAGAGCCACAGTTTGCCGACCACTGTCTTAGACCATTTACCCCATTCACTGTCATACTTGGGCAGTTAGGAAGCTAAAGAACAATCCTAAGGGTTGAAATGGTCAAAAGAAGACTGCCTGTGACTTCTAGCTGTGTCACTATAGGCAAGTTTCTGTTCATCTCCATGAGTCAGATTACAATCTGTAAAATCCTATATAATAAAAGCCTAATATGCTATGTGTATGGTTGTCCGGCCATCTGTTCAACCAATCAAAGTATAATATGCTAATGATATGCTAAGGCTGCTCAACTGCTTGCTATGACATGCACTGACCACCAGGGGGCAGACAATCCAATTAGAAGGTTAACTTGCAACTGGGGTTTGGCCAATCAGGACTGAGCGAGATGGGCCAGACATGCCTTGGAACCCTCCCACAGTCACTCCCCAGCTGGCCAATCTCCTGCATCTCTCCCTGGCCCAGATTGTGCACTGATGAGGTGCCTCAGACTGGCCTGTGCCCTCTTGCAATCAGGCTAAGGGCCTCCCTGTCTCCCCCAAACTCACAGATTTCATGCACTGGGCCTCTAGTGGGGAAATAACAGTCTTTACCATCTCTTATGAGGCATATATGTATTCTATGTATCCCCCAAACTCATATATTGAAGTGCTAATCCCCAGTACTTTAGACTCTGACTATATTTGGAGATTGGGCCTTTAGAGAGGTAATTAAGGTTACACAAGGTTGTATGGGTGAGGCCTAAACCAATCTGCCTTATAAGAAGAGGCAATTTAGACATAGTAGACACAAGGGATGCATATGTACAGAAAAAACCCATGAGAGATCACAGTGAGAAATGGCCATCTGCAAGCCAAGGAGAGAGGCCTCAGAAGAAACCAGCTCTGCCAGCACCTTGATCTTGGACTTGCAACCTCTAGGACTGTGAGAAAATAAATATCTGTTGTTTAAGCCTAGGGTGTGATATTTTGTTATGACAGCCCTAGGAGACAAAAACACCATCTCACAGGGTTGTTACAGGAATTCAGTGGGTTAAAATACATAAAAAGCCTTGCACACGGACCCCTCTCCTGTCCTATGATCCATGTTGGTTTTACTGCTCTCATAAGCTTCTGGATACCCCCTGAGAGTTCCTTGTTTCTTTCTTCATACTCTGGCACACAGTCAGTGCTCAATAAATGTTTGCTGAGCTGAATTGCAAATGCAGCAGCAGATGTCATCACCTCCTAAAACACAGGGGCTCTAGCCCTGTTCTCCTTATCATCCCTTCTAAGCTCCATCTCAGAATTTCTCCCCTTAATAAGGTATCTCACTTAGGAAGTCTAAATTGTCTGGGGCAGACCCTCTCTCATCAATTGTCACCCTTTATTGAGCACTAACTATGTGCTAGACATTAGTATTTTCATAAATTGTCCCATGAAAATCTCTTAACAACCCTACAAAGTAGCAATAGTATTATCAGTCTCACCCCTGTAAATGAGGGTAATGAAGTTCCAAGTGGTTAATTCTTCCAAGTTATCTACCCAGTTAGGAAGTGAGAATGCCTAGAGTCAAACCTTGGTTGATCTGATCTCAAAATTGTGTGCTTAATCACTAATCAAAAGTACTTGAAATTTAGATCCACTGGGTAATAAAAACAGCAACAGCAATAATAGTAATAAGTATCATCTATTGATTACTTGTATGTTCTAGGCATTGTGCTAAGTTGCTTACCAGGATTTTCTCATTTAATCCTCTCAACATCTCATAGGTAGACACTATCATTACCTGCTTTTAAGATGAGGACACTGAGACAGAGGGTTTGATAACTTGCTCAAGGTTGATAGCAACCAGGGGTGGAATAACACATCGACTTGAGATTCCCTCCTCTTTATCATTGTGCTAAATTGATATTTACTGAGCATCCACCATGATGCCCGCTATGCCAGGACTCTTTTCATGTGTTAGTACCCTAACCCTTTCTAGGAGAGGCCCAGAGAGATAGAGAGCATAGATAAGATAACACAGCTGGTAGTGGCTAAATTATGACTTTTAGCCCCTCAGATCTTGAACCTTTCTGTTGTCCTTGAATGTGCTCCCACCTCCATTTCTGTTTTTTCAGACCTCTAGCTTCCTCCAGGTGGCCTTGAGGACTTTTCCGCCCCAAAAGGTGAAGCTTCCCAGTGAGTGACTGACAGCCTGGCATTCACAGGGGAACAGACCTGGAATGGCCCCAATGCCTGTTTCCTCATTATTTTGATTCTGAGCTCCTGCAAATTGAGGACTCAGCAACACCAGGATTAGGCAATTTTCTTGCCTCTTGTAATGTACTTTCTCTGAATTGGTTCTTTAGAGACAATTATTTGAGGCCTTCAGATTGTTCCTGCAGGCAAGCTGAGAAATGCAGGCGACACATCTTTATATTCAGGCACGCCTTAGGGCTCCTTTCTTTTCTAACTTGGACTCACAATATGGGAAGGGAAAGTCAGGACAAAAAGAAAAGTCATCCTTAGACCAAAGCTAGGGTCCAGCAATGCAAATCTTTATGTAGAAAACATGCATCGAGCCCCCTCTGGGGTCTTTCATATCTTACCCTCCTGCATTCTCATACTGAGCCTCTGTGATGGAAACACTAGGGTTTCCATTTCTCCGTGGAGAAAACTGAGGATCATTGAGGTGGAATGAAATTTCCCAGGTAACAGAGCAAATTTCTAACCCTTTCCATCTTTCACTCACGTCTCCTTTCTTTGAACTGTCAGAATATAAGTGGCCTCTTTTCTCGTTTGGCACTTACTATGATGTAGTCTTCCCTTTTATTTAACTGCTTTGGAAAGGAAACTAAGTTTAGAGGTTCAAAGGATAAGCTTTTGAATCAGAGATTCAAAATTATGGGCTACTTTATAAAAAAAATTTAAAGTAATTTTTTTATTTATTAACAATCCAAAAAACCTTTGTTCTTATCTAAAATATTAATATGTATTAATATTAATAACATTGTTATTTAATTTTTAAATTATAGTTGATGCACAATGTTATATTAGTTTCAGGTGTACAACATAGTGGTTAGATATATTTTTTAATTTAACAAATGTTTATTGTTCAGATTATTACAATTGTTCCTCTTTTTTCCCCCCATAGCTCCCCTCCAATTGGCTCCCACCCCACCTTCTGCCCTTATCACTCCCCACATTTTTCTCATCCATAGGTGTATGATTTTTGTTCAGTCTCTCCCTGCAACTCCCTCACCCCTTTCTTCCTGAGCATGGTCAGTCTATTCCCTTTCTATGTCTCTAATTCTATTATATTCACCAATTTATTCTGTTCATCAGATTTTTTTATTCACTTGAATTTTAGATTCACTTGTTGATAGATATGTATTTGTTGTTTATAATTTTTTTATTTATTTATTTTTTCATTTTTATTAATTTTTATACATATGTCCCCATTGCACCCCCTCCCAGGCATACGTTAACCCCCCAGTGTCTATGTTCATTGGTTATGCTTATATGAATGCATACAAGTCCTTTGATTGATCTCTTATCTACCTCACCTAACTTTAATCTTCCTGCTATAATTTCACAGTCTCTTTGAAGCTTTACTGTCTCTGTATCTATCCTTTTGTTCATCAGTTTATAATGTTCTTTATTATCCCCCAATGAGTGTGATCATGTGATGCTTCTCCTTCATTGACTGGCTTATTTCACTAAGCATAAGGCTCTCCAGTTCCAACCAGGTTGCTGCAAATGGTAAGAATTCCTTCTTTTTAATGGCAGCATAGAATTCCATTGTGTAGATGTACCACAGTTTTCTGATCCACTCATCTGCTGACGGGCACCTAGGCTGTTTCCAAATTGTGGCTATTGTAAATTGTGCTGCTATGAACATAGGGGTGCATAAATCCTTTCCGATTGGTGTTTGTAATTTCTTAGGATAAATTCCTAAGAGTGGGATTACAGGGTCAAATGGGAGATCCATTTTTAGTTTTTTGAGGAAACTCCATACTGTTCTCCACAGTGGCTGCACCAGTCTGCATTCCCACCAACAGTGCACAAGGGTTCCTTTTTCTCAGCATCCTCGCCAACACTTGTCGTTTGTTGATTTGTTGATGATTACCATTCTGACAGGTGTAAGATGGTATCGCATTGTCGTTTTGATTTGCATCTCTTGGATGATTAATGACTTTGAACATGTTTTCATGTGTCTTTTGGCCTTCTGTCGTCTTTTGAAAAGGTTCTATTTAGGTCCGTTGCCCATTTTTTTATTGGATCCTTCATTTTCCTTTTATTAAGTTGTATAAGTTGGCTGTAGATTTTGGAGATTAAACCTTTATCAGTGATAGCATTTGCAAATATGTTCTCCTATGCATTGATCTTTCTTGTTGTTTTGTTGATGGTTTATTTTGCTGTGCAAAGGCTTTTTATTTTGATGTAGTCCCATTTGTTTATTTTTTCTTTAGCTTCCATTGCCTTTGGAGCAGTATCAGTGAAGAAGTTCTTTCGGCATATATCTGAGATTGTGCTGCCTGTGGATTCCTCTAGTATTTTTATGGTTTCCCTTCTAATGTTTAAGTCCTGTATCCATTTTGAGTTTATTTTTGTATTTGGTGTAAGTTGGTGGTCCAGTTTCAATTTTTGCATGTATCTGTCCAATTTTCCCAACACCATTTATTGAAGAGGCTATCTTGGCTCCATTGAATGTTCATGCCTCCTTTGTCAAATATTAATTGAGCATAGTGGTTTGGGTGGATATCTGGGTTCTCTATTCTATTCCATTGATCTATATGTCTGTTCTTGTGCCAGTACCAGGCTGTTTTGAGAACAGTTGCTTTGTAGTATAGCTTGAAGTCTGGTATTGAGATCCCACCTACTTTATTCTTTTTTCTCAGAATTGCTGTAGCTATCCGTGGTCTTTTTTTGTTCCAGATGAATCTATGAAGAATTCTTTGTAGGTCTGTGAAATATGTCGTTGGTATTTTAATGGGTAGTGCGTTGAATCTGTAGATTGCTTTGGGAAGTATGGACATTTTAATGATGTTGATTCTCACAATCCATGAGCATGGTATGCTCTTCCATCTGTTAACATCTTCCTCTCTTTTTTCAGTGTCCTGTAGTTTTCTGCATAAAGGTCTTTTACCTCTTTAGTTAGGTTTATTCCTAGGTATCTTAATTTTTTTGGTGCGATGGTAAATGGGATTGCTTTTTTAGTTTCTCTTTCTATAATTTCACTGTTAGTGTATAGAAATGCCACAGACTTCTTAGCATTAATTTTGTATCCTGCTACATTGCCGAATTCATTAAGTCAATTAGTTTTGGAATGGAGTCCTTTGGGTTTTTTATGTACAATATCATGTCATCTGCAAATAAGGACAGCTTTACTTCCTCTTTTCCAATTTGGATGCCTTTTATTTCTTCTTGTTGTCTAATTGCAATGGCTAATACTTCCAGTACTATGTCGAACAGGAGAGGTGAGAGTGGGCATCCCTGTCTTGTTCCTGTTCTTAAGGGAAAAGGTTTTAGTTTTTGCCCATTGAGTATGATGTTAGCTATGGGTTTATCATATATGGCTTTTATGATGTTGAGGTATGATCCTTCTATTCCTACTTTGCTGAGAGTTTTTATCAAGAAAGGATGTTGGATTTTGTCAAATGCTTTTTCTGCATCAATTGATATGACTATGTGATTTTTATCTCTCAATTTGTTTATGTGATGTATCACATTTATTGATTTGCAGATATTGAACCATCCCTGCATTCCTGGGATGAATCCTGCTTGGTCATGGTGTATGATCATTCTGATGTACTGCTGGATCCGGTTTGCTAGAATTTTGTTGAGGATTTTGGCATCTATGTTCATGAGAGATATTGGCCTATAATTCTCTTTCATTGTGTTGTCTTTATCTGGTTTTGGTATTAGGGTGATGCTGGCTTCATAGAAGGTGTTTGGTAGTATTCCTTCTTGAATGTTTTTGAATAGTCTGAGGAGGATAGGTTTTAATTCTTCCTTGAATGTTTGGTAAAACTCTCCTGTGTAGCCATCTGGACACGGGCTTTTATTTGCTGGAAGCTTTTGGATTACTGCTTCAATTTCTTCCATAGTTATTGGACTATTGAGATGTTTGGCTTCCTCCTCATTGAGTTTTGGGAGGTTATATTTTTCTAGGAAAATGTCCATTTCTTGCAGGTTGTCCAATTTGTTGGAATAGAGTTGTTCATAGTATTTTTTAAACAATCCTTTGTATTTCCACAGGGTCTGTTGTTATTTCTCCTCTTTCATTTCTGATTTTGTTTATTTGGGTCTTCTCTCTTTGCTTCTTGGTGAGCCTGGCTAGGGGTCCATCAATCTTGTTTATCCTTTCAAAGAACCAGCTCTTCGTTTTGTTGATCTTTTGAATTGTTTCTTTGGTCTCCAAGTTGTTTATCTCCACTCTGATCTTCACTATTTCCTTCCTTCTGAGTACACTGCGCTTTTCTTGTTGCTCTCGTTCTAGCTCTTTGAGTTGTAGGTTTAGGTAATTTATTACCATTGTTTCCTGTTTTTTGCTGTAGGCTTGTAGGGCTATGAACTTCCCTCTCAAGACTGCTTTCACTGTGTCCCATAAATTTTGTATTGTTGTGTTGTCATTGTCATTTGTTGCCATGATGTTTTTTATTTCTTCCTTGATCTCTCTGGTTACCCAGTCGTTGTTTAAAAGCATGCTGTTTAGTCTCCATGTGTTTGATTTCTTTCTATTGTTTTTATTATAGTTGATTTCCAGTTTTATGCCACTGTGGTCTGAGAAAATGCTTGATATGATTTCTATCTTCTTGAATTTGAAGAGACTTTTCTTATGACCCAACATATGATCTATCTTTGAAAATGACCCATGTGCACTGGAGAAGAATGTATATTCTGTGGCTTTGGGGTGAAATGTTCTGAAGATGTCAATTAATTCCATCTGGTCTAGTGAGTCATTTATGATTGATGATTCTTTGCTGATTTTTTGTTTAGAGGATTTGTCCAATGGTGACAGAGGGGTATTAAAGTCTCCTACTATGATTGTATTGCTGTCAATCTCTCCCTTAATATCCTCCAAGAGTTTTTTTTATGTATTTAGGTGCTCCTATATTGGGTGCATATATGTTTACCAGAGTTATTTCTTCTTGTTGGATTGTTCCCTTTAGTATTATGAAGTGGCCTTCTTTATCTCTTGTTATGTCCTTCACTTTGAGATCTAATTTGTCAGATATAAGTATTGCAACCCCAGCTTTTTTTTCATTTCCATTTGCCTGAAATACCATGTTCCATCCCTTCACCCTCAATCTGTGTGCATCTCTTTTCCTAAGGTGGGTTTCTTGCAGACAGCAGATATATGGATCAGGTTTTCTTATCCAATCGGTTACCCTATGTCTTTTGATTGGAGCATTTAATCCATTTACATTTAAAGTTATTATTGATAAGTACTTATCTGTTGCCATTTTTAGTCCTTACCCCCGAGTTCCTTCTTTGCTTCCTCTTTCTTTTTATTACAGCAGACCTTTTAACATTTCTTGCATTGCTGGTTTGGTGGTAATATATTCCCTTAGTCCTTTTTTGTCTGTGAAGCTTTTGATTTCACCTTCAATTTTGATTGAGAGTCTTGCAGGGTACAGTATTCTTGGATTCAGACTCTTCCTTTGCATGACTTTGTATATTTCATTCCATTCCCTTCTGGCCTGACGAGTTTCTGTTGAGAAGTCAGTAGCTAGTCTTATGGGGGTTCCTTTGTAGGTAACTTTCTGTTTCCCTCTGGCTGCTTTTAAGATTCTTACTTTGTCGTCGGTGTTTGCCAATTTAATTATAATGTGCTTCGGTGTCGGTTTGTTGGGGTTCATTTTGCTTGGGACTCTGTGAGCTTCTTGGATTTGTGTGGGTTTTTTCTTTTCTAAATTGGGAAAATTTTCTGTCATTATTTCTTCAAACACGTTCTCTAATCCTTGTTCAGTTTCCACTCTTTCTGGAACACCAATTATGCGGATGTTATTTTGTTTCATGTTATCCCAAAGTTCCCTTAGACTCTCCTCTTGCTTTTTAACTTCTTTTTCTAGAAGCTGCTGTACTTGGGTATTTTTTCCTACCGTGTCTTCTAGCTCACTGATGCGGTTCTCTGCTTCTTCTAGTCTACTTTGGATGCTTTCTATTGAGTTCTTTATAGCAGTGATGTCATTTTTCATTTCTTCTTGTTTATTCTGCACCTCCTCTAGGTTCTTCTGCATTTCTTCTTGCGTCTTCTTTATTTCCTCTTGGTTCTTACTCATATTGTCAAATTTGTCTTCCATTCTTTTCAACCACATTATGATAATTTCTCTGAACTCTTTCTCTGGTAGACTTATTTGTGGTTCTATTTCGTTTACTTCATTTTCTGTTGAAACCTGCCTTTCTGTCTTATGTGGGCTGTTTCTTTTTCTGCCCATGGTCTTTCTTCTCTGGGTGTCTGGTTATGTAGTTCTCTCTCCTACATTGGTTAAAAGGCACAAACTACAACACGACCAGGTACAGCACACAAGGCACTGAGTAGAAATGTATTCAAGATGTTAATAATCACAAATAAGGTGACGACCAATGAAGGACAAATTAGGGATAAATAGAGAAAGAAGAAGAGGAAAATGAGAAAGAAAGAAAAGAAAGAAGTGCCAAAATCAAATTGGGAGAGTGAGAAAGAAAAAAAAGGATAAATAAATGAACAATAAAATAAGAAAATAAAAAGGAGAAAAAGGAGAAGGAAAGAGGAAGAGAAAAAAGTCAGAGAGAAAAGAAAGTGTATAAGAGAGAAAAGAGGAACAAAATATAGATGTCAGGAGACAACTCCAATAGAACAGTCACTAATCCCAATAAAGGCCAGCAACCAGTACCTAGAGATTAATGCAAATTGCAAATAGCAACTGGTATCGAGGGAGATGAGGGAAAAGAGAGGTACAAAACAAAGCAAGCAAAAAGCAAAATAAAACAAGTAGAATAAACTAAATAATCTCTCAAAAAAAAATTTCAAAAAATCGATATAATCACTTTTCAGGCAAATAGCAACAAAAGGACATAGAGAAAAAATAACTTTTTGGCTAGTGAAGACAAGAGGGGAGAGGTTTGTGTGGACTTGTAGTAGGGGATTTGAAATTAGATATATAAATGGGGTGAAATTTTAACCAGGTAAAGAGAAAAATAGGGAGAATCTAAAGTTGGAAAAGGGAAAGAGAAACAAGACAGCAAAATGAGGAAAGTTAGGAGGAAAGTGTTGTCATAAAGGTGGAGTTGAGTTGGAGTAAAATTATGCTAAAGGGAAGATGAAAATAGAATGTAGAACTCTAATCCCGAAATAAAATAAAGAGAAAACAAAATGGCACTTTTTTTCCCCCCAAACGGAAAAGTACTAGTAGTAATTAATAATACTAGTTTAAAACAAAAATGTAATAATTATAAAGGTAAAATCAATTGAGGCAGAAAGAAAAAAATATTCTTTTAATTAAAATATGTGAAAATGAAAAATAAAGAATTAAAAATTAAAAAAAAAGAAAAAAGAAAAAAGGAAAAAAAAAAGTAGAAAAATAGAATGGTCCTTCACTTCCACTATTATTCTGCTTGGCACTCCTGTTTCCCAGTAGGGGAGGTATTGCAGTTCCCTGTGTTCCCCTCTTGGTGTTTTAATCTCTTTATTCTCTTGTGGTTATGCGAGAGTCAATTTGTGTGTCATCCATTGGGTGGCAGTGTTTCAGAATTGATCTCTGAGGCAAAGCACAGGACCTCTCTAGGCTGTGCTCAGATCCTGCTACTCTGTGGTTCCCAAAACCAGTTTGTGGGGGTTTTGCAGCCTGGACACTGCAATAACTCCCAGGCTGTCCCTCTGCCCCAGAAAAAAAAAAAGAGTTGTTTTCCAGAGCCCTCCTCTGTCAACAGCTCAGAGGGTTTGCCTTCACACTCAGGGATCATGCCCTGACCACCTCCGCGGACCTCTCCAGAGGCAGCTCTCCTGCAGCCCAGCTCCCACAGTGAGCGTCTCTGCCCTGCAGGGGTAGGAGACCTCACCCTGGCCCAGGCGAAATCTGACCCTTTTGCGTGCCTTGTGGATCTCTGAATCCTCCGCCTGCGCTTCTGTACTGCCTGGGAAGCCGAGCTCTGGGTCCTGGCTGCTCTATGGGTGCCTCCGTCAGCTGCAGCTTTCAGACCTCGGCAGACATCCACCTCCCCCTTAAGTCAGGCGCAATCTGACCTTTCCGTGTGCTCTGTGGATCTCTGGTTCCGCCACGTGTCTGCGCCTATTGGAGAGCGGAGTTCTGGGTCCCCGGGTCTCTGGCTGCTCGATGGGTGCCCAGCCTAAGGCTTCAGACTGCCACAGACATCCACCTCCCACTGCAAGATGGCTCGGGCTCTGCGTTCGCGCTGGTGGCTCTGCCCGACAAAAACCCCCAGGCAGTGGGGCTGCCTGGCCGGGAGAGCCCCCTCCAGCAGTTCTCCGCCTTCCCCTGGAGGACAACTGACTCCTAGCTTGCCAACAAACACTCCCAATGCAACCCTTAGCCGCTCTCTTTCCCTCTGCCCAGCGACAAAGCTCCAGACGCGTCCGTCTACTCCACCGCCATTTTCTCCTCCCTCTATAATTTTTATCTTTACCTTTTTATTCTTCTTCCTCTTCTTAAAGAGTACCTTTCAGAATTTCATATAATACTGGTTTGGTGTTGATGAACTCCTTTATTTTTTTTCTTATTTGTGAAGCTCTTTATCTGCCCTTCAATTCTGAATGATAGCTTTGCTGGGTAGAGTAATCTTGGTTGTAGGTTCTTGCTATTCATCATTTTGAATATTTCTTGCCACTCCTTCTGGCCTGCATAGTTTCTGTTGAGAAATCAGTTGACAGTCATATGGGTACTCCCTTGTAGGTAATTAACTGTTTTTCTCTTGCTGCTTTCAAGATTCTCTCTTTGTCTTTTGCTCTTGGTATTTTAATTATGATGCATCTTGGTGTGGTCCTCTTTGGATTTCTTTTCTTTGGGGTTCTGTGTGCTTCCTGGACTTGAAAATCTATTTTTTTCACCAGGTGGGGGAAGTTTTCAGTCATTATTTCTTCAAATATTTTTTCAGCATCTTGCTCTCTCTCTTCTTCTGGCACCCCCATAATTCTGATGTTAGTATGTTTGAAGTTGTCCCAGAGGCTCCTTACACTTTCTTCCAATTTTTGGATTCTTTTTTCTTTTTGCTTTTCCAGTTGAGTGTTTTCTGCTTTTTTGTATTTCAGATCTTTGACTTGATTCTTGCGTTCCTCTAGTCTGCTGTTAGGTCTCTGTATAATATTTTTTATTTCAGTCAGTGTATATTTAATTTCTAGTTGGTCCCTTTTCATCTCCTGTTGTGTCTTGCTAAATTTATCCATCTTTTCTAGGAAATTCTTGAAAAACCTTATAGCCGTGGTTTTGAACTCTATATCCAGTCATTTGTTTTCCTCCATTTCTTTTGTTTGTGATCTGTTCCTTTGTCTCTGCATTTTTGCCGCTTCCCTGAGTTGGTAGAGTAGCTTTGTGTGCTATGTGTTCTATATGGCCCAGTAGCTCTGCCTTCCCAGTTACCTGAGGTGGACTCTCTTGGTGCATTCTTTTGTGGACTGTGTGTGCAGCCTTGTTGTAGGTAAGTCTTGATTGTTGTTGGTATCAGTGGGGGGATTTGACCTCCAAGCCAATTGGTTGTGAGGATCAGCTGTGTCTAAGCTGAGAGAACTTCTGTGTTGGAGTCAGCCTTATGATACAAGACTTGCAAAAATGCAAAAGCCTCTCTGTTCAGGGCTGAGCAGACAGCCTTGGCTTCCTGTCATCCCTGCCCTATGTAGCCCCTGGGTCTCAGTGTCCCTCGGTAATCACTGCTGCCCTCTCTGTGCACACTCACGCTTCTGTGCCTCCAGACCTTTGCCCCTCACAGCTCCCCTGAGTTTACGTGTGCTTTGGGAACCCGTATGAGTCTGGGTCCCCTGGGTCTCGCCCAAAACTGGGATTTAGTATAGTCGAATACTGGGAGTTCAGTGGTGTCGAGAGGATCCCTCCTCCACTCTCTAGAGAAAGTCAGCAGCACAATCAGCAGTCAGTCCTCACTGGAAGCACTTGTGCATGCGTGCCTCCATTCCTCTTCCCCTTGTGGCTCCCCCAAATGTCCATACACTTCTTGCTTTTTCCAACAGCCCAGACTCCCCTGTATGAGTCTCATCCAGTACTGGGGTCCAGTGCAGTTGGGAGCTTCTGTTTCCCTTCCGCTAGAGAAAGCCAGTCAGGCAGCCCTCCATCTGTCCTTTCCATGCACGTGTCTCTGTCTCTCAGCTGTTTGCAGCTCCTCTGAGTCTCCATGAGCCCCTCTCTTTCCTTCTAGTTGTAGAATTTCCACTCAGCCAGCTTTCATATGGTTCTGGATGATGTCCATTCTGTCTTTTAGTTGTAGTTTTGAAATTGTTGTGGGAGACAGCAGTTTATGTGTTCACCTATGCCATCATCTTGGTTTTCCTTCATGATTAGACATTTATACCTTACAAAGTGATCACCCCAATAAATCTAGTGCCCATCTGGCATTATACATCTCTAATAATAAAAGCATAATATGCTAATTTGATTGACATCCTTCCAGATGAAGCTGGGGCTGCGAGGGAAGCCCAGATCCCGGATGCCAGAGAGAAGACAGTGCCAGCAGTGGGGGAAGGAAGGCATACTGTTGCATGAATTTCATGCATTGGGCCTCTAGCAGTTATTATAATATTACAAAATACATTCCTTGCTTCATCTTTTATCAGCTATGTAACCTATTAGCTCTTTAACTTCTGTGTGCTTGTTTCCTTTTCTGTAAAACGGGAATAAAAATTACTTAATTTGTGCAGTTGTTTTGGGGAAGAATAGTGTCTTTAAAGTAGTTACAACTGTTCCTTCACATTGCAAGTTCTTGAGAGAGCTTAGCTGGCCTTTTTTGTGTGTTGTTATTGCTAGTTTGTGGGGGAATGATTATGAAAAATGATGATAGGAAAGCAAGGTACCCAGGTTTCAGTTACAAAGTTTGCAAATTCTAGCTGTGTGCTTTGAGTTAGACACTCAAATTCTTTGAGTTTCAGTTTTTATTTAAATTCTGTTCAATGGGATGTTGTTTGGTTCTTCTTTCTTGATAGGTGATTTGTGGGGACTCAGATGCCATTATGGAACTTGGACAGCACCCAGCAGCCAGAAGATATTTAATAAAAGTGTGTCAAATTAATAAGGTGACTTTACACAAATTAAAAACAACCCCAACATACTTTATAGGTACAAAGGACTTCTAGGTCAATACCTAACACAGAGAAAGATTAGAGGAAATCCCAAGGAAGAAAGAAAATAAAGGAAAGAGGAAAGAGAAGAGAGCCCATCTTCTTAAGGACCATGATGGTGGTGGTTCAGAGAAGAGGACTGAAGTTGGACAGTTGGCTTGAGTGCATATTTAGCCATTTTCCATCTGTGTCCTTGCATACACTATCTACCTTTCTGGGACTTGGCTTCCCCAATTCTGAAAGCACACTAGTATTACCTGTATCATAAGGCTACAGGGAGGACTAGCAAGACAATAAGTGTGAAGTCTTTAGCATAGAGCCTAGTACACAGTGGCTACTTACCACCACTACTATTATCATCACTAGTATGTATATTGAGCACTGTGCTGGGGATGTAATTAAACTAGCATTTATTAAGGGCCAACTTTTCATTTATATTTTATCTAATCTTTACAGCAACCCAAGGGGGAGATGCTATGATTATGCTGTGTGTTTACAATGAGGAGCTTAGGCTCATAGAGTGGAAGTAACTAACCCAAAGCTGCACAATGGGAAGTGGTGGCACTTCAGTTTAATGCCAGTTCTGTGTGACTGTGTTGAACTTGGTCCCTGCTCCTTAGTGGGAGGAGAAGAGATTTCACCACTGGAAGAGAAAGAAGGGGAGGGAGAAGGGGAAACAGGAAGAGTTGCTAACCAAGCCAAGCAGAGGCAGCTGCTGGGATTACTCTTGTTTCACAATGGAGAGGGCTTCAGTTGCCCTAAGAAATAACCAGATCTGTGATATTTAAATCTAGTGGCCCGGTGCACAGAATTTGTGCATGGGGGAGTGTCCCTCAGCCCAGCTTGCACCGTCTCTAATCTAGGAGCTTTTGAGAGATACCTGACTGCCCATTTAGGCCTGATCCCCACAACTGCTCTCCCCTGCAGGCCTGATTGCCTCCAACTACCTTCCCATGCAGGCCTGGTCACACCTAACTGCACTCTCCTGCAAGCTTGATTGCCCCCAACTGCTCTCACTTGCAGGCCTGGTCCCCCTTCCCAACTGCCCTCCCCTGCTGGCCTGATCACCCATTACTGCCCTCCCCTGCTGGCTATCTTGTGGTGGCCATCTTATGTCCACCTGGGGGCAGCCATCTTTGACCACATGGGAGCAGCCATCTTGTGTGTTGGAGTGATGGTCAATTTGCATATTACTCTTTTATTAGATAGGATGCTTTCCTCTCTTTTAGGGTTTATGAAGACTTTTACAATTCTTTTTTTAATTCTCACCTGAAGATATTTCTTCATTAATTTTTAGAGAGAGTGAAAGGGAGAGGGAGACAAACATTCAATGTGAGAGGGACATTGATTGGTTATCTCCTGCACATGCCCTGACCAGAGCCAGGGATTGTGCCTGCAACTGAGGTATGTGCCTTTGACTGAAATCAAACCTGAGATTCTTCAGTCTGCAGGCCAAGGCTCTATCCACTGAGCAAAACCTGCTAGGGCAAGACTTTTATAATTTCTTGAACTTTGGATGGCTCCTACAAATTCTTAGGAGCACAACAGTTGGAGGAACCATCTGAGTTTCACGCCTTAATTGCAGTTTGGGAGACAAGGTAGTTCTTGGTGGGTTAGCCCAAGAATTGGTCTTCTTTCATTGACCCCCTACCCAGTCACCTTAGGTCCTCAAATAATGTTGTTTTGTTCAACATCATTTTTGTTGTAATGTAAATGAGATGCTATAGGAACTTAGCTCTATTTATATTAACTAGCCTATGATAAAATTGGTTTATTTATAGGTCCATTCACTTCAAGTCACGATGTTAAGTGAGGACTTGCTGTACTCATCTAGACCCCTCACTCCACACACCTGGCCTTGTCATTAGCTTTCTCTGGGTGTTCTTTCAGCTTGTTCTGTGGCCTTATTGATTACAGTGATCTTCCTTACATCCCCATAAAAGAACAGGGACATGCAAAGTGTCAAGGTCATGGTTTTATGGGCTTTTTTCCCTTGACAATCTCTCCATTAGTGAATCTATTCAGGGAATTCTGCCGGCACTGGGAGCTGCCTTTGGAGTCCCCTAAATCCATCCCTTTGTTTTGATTCTTCCTGGCATTGACAATGCCTGATGACCATGCTGATGACATATTGCAACATTATGAGAGGTATTTTTGGATCCGTGTTTGAAAGACAAATATTAAAAAAAATGGTTGTTTTCCTATTTTTATTCAGAAATTTATGCAGGAAATTTCCCTGCTTCAAAAAGTCTAAAAAAGAATGTAAAACCTAGGCCCACTTCAAAGAGGTGACTGCCCTGAGCCTTGCTCAGAAAGTCTAATCACTTTCTCACTACCTCCAGCCACTGGATTTTCTGGGAGAAGGGCTTACACAACAGGCATGGGGCATCTTCTCTGTGCCAGCCACTTAGGCTAGCTCATTTAATCTTCACAACAGCTCCATGCAGAGCGCACTATAAGCCCAATTAACAGTCAGGAGGGTGTATGTTAGGGAGGGGAGGTGACTTGCCCAGACCACACAGCTGTTAAGGGGAAGATGCATGACCACCCAAATGTGTATGAGTCTTGATCCTATGGTGCATTCCTGACACTCCAGCCTGGGAAGCAATGGTTCTTTGAACTGAAAAGAATTCACCAGTGGCAGTTAAATAGGCACTGGGGTAGGGCTGTCCTGACCAATGGTTTGTAGTGACTAATATTATACAGATAGATAGATAGATAGATAGATAGCTCTGAGTCTGAGCTGAATCAAGCTCCCTGGAAACACTGGACAGTCACTCATATTTGTGTTATTTAGGAGAGCTGCCTGGGTGCGAATAGACTGAGTGATACAAACCCCATTCCCAGTCAATAGTGATGACACTGGGGCAACCACAGTTCAGCTGCTCTATCACACAGGAATGGCAATGCACTCCTAGCCCACTTACCACATTTGTGTCATGCTGATGCCCTAGCACCTCCAGGGGTTAGGTCTTTGCACACCCTGAGCCTCCCTCTTGGTGCACTTCTCACCTCCTCTCTGCTTAGCTGATGTCCACCTGGTCACCCAAAACAAGGGCTGGGAACTGGTTCTAGAATCTATGATTGTGTAATTGGTAGGGAAAAGGGGAGAGAGCCATTGCTTTCCTGAGTGTTTTTAAATTCCCAGTAGCTTGGGATCTGATGGAGGAGCTGGAGGAAAGTGCAAGTATCCTTGAGACTCATAGTTGGGAGGCAGAAGGATGCAAATAGTTGGAGTTGTTGGGGGACGAAACAGCTCCATTGGAGGGTATTGTCTATGATCAAATGTTATAAGAATAAAACAAGGATTTGAATTGTACCATTGAGGATACTAACATCAAACTCTTTCTATCTTCCTTGCTATTGTCTTTATTTTAATTTTAATTGGATGTAATTTTTTGATGGCAGGCATTGGGCTGCCAGGGGAGACATTTTGAGAGAATACTTCAACCTGGGACAGAGTTCCTTGGTGCAACCTTTGTAGAAGTTCCCATACTGTGGGTAAGTGCTTAGACTCTGGGGTCTGAAGATCTGTTTCTTCACCCACCAGCCTTGAATCCTTGGGCCACATGCTTAGCTGCTCTAGGTCTCAGTGGCCACATGTCTGAAATGAGTATAAGGATACATAACTTCTGGCATAAGTGTAGGTAAGAAGTGAGAAAGGCATGTTCAGTGTTTAGCTAAGCACCTATTTTTATCTTATGATACTTTTAAGGGCTCAGGTTTAGGAATCAAGATATATGTGCACCGATAAAGCTTCATCATTTGCCTGGAAATAAAAGGACAAGTTGACTAACTATTCTGAGTTTCAGTCTCCCTGCTGGTAAAATGACAATAATAAGAACAACAAAACAACAAATATGTAATGTGTAGGGTTCCTGTGAATTTTAATTGAAAGGCAAAGCTTGTTAAGTGCTTACAAAACTGCTTGAATCCTAGAACATTAAATACATAATTAATATTATTTTCCCATTTATCTTGGTCTTGCCAGAGAAAGGGCATCGTGTGCCTCCAAGGTTTTAGGAAACATTGAACAAGGTCAGTAAAACTGCAGAAAATATGAAGGTGACATTGTCTGAGCAGTCCAAGAGACCTGGGCCATGCAGAGTCTGGTGGCAGCAATGAAGACCACAGTTGCAAAATACAGAGCAGGATCCTTGGCAGCAGGTACCTTGGTGGGACCCAGGGGAACTGGAGGCAGGATTATGGGTCTGAGTGCTCAGAAGGGAGCCTGCTGGGAGGAAGCTCTGCTCATCTTCCTGCTGTTTCCCAGACATTCCAGGCCCAGGATCAATGCGAATGGAAAGGAAAATCCTACCAGGGAATGAGAGTCCTGTCAAGGAAAGCAAAGTGTAAATATAGACAGGGTTTTGTCAACTATTTATGGATAAGCATATGTGATGGGGCAAGGGCCCCACAGGGTTGCTCCAGTGCAGTTACTTTGGAACTGCCCAGAGGATTTGGTTGTTACCACTCAGCATCTGAATAGTGCTAGGGTGTGGGTGAGACTCTGTGTGTATGTAAACTCAGTTACTTTCAATTCCTGCTCCTGCAGAGACTCTCTTCTCTTGTCAGGAGCCCTCAGAGGCCACTTGGCAGCTGGCCACTGGTTCTTATCTGCAAAGAGCTGTCAGTCATGAGGTACCTCAGGGCTGACAATGTCTCACCAGGGTCCTCTTATCATCTTGAGACAATCAGGCACAGGAGGCTCCAGAGCAAAATTTAAAAATGAGAACCAGACTCAGATACACTGTAGATTCATTATCTGTTGTGTTGTCGGAAATTGCTTGGTTGTCTTCTCAAATGATAATAATAGCATTAATAATTTTTAAGACATGGTGATTCCTCTCCTTTCCTAACAGGGACACCCCTATATAGTAGGAGCTCACTGGAATCGAATTTCTTAGATGCTCATCAATCCATTAAGATCTGTCCCATGCAGATTTGTGGACAGTGAAAGGGAAGTCAAATTTACATGAGCAGGTTCAAGACAACAGAGCAGCGGTTTTATTTTTTATTTTATTAAATCTTTATTATTCAGATTATTACATTTGTTTCTCTTTTTTTCCCTTCCATAGCTCCCCTCCACCCGGTTCCCACCTCTCCCTCCACTCTTACCTCTCTATTGTTGACCTCATCCATGGGTGTATGTTTTTTGTCCAGTCTCTCCCTGTACACCCCTCGCCCCTTTCCCCCTGAGAATTATCAGTCCACTCCCTTTCTGTGCTCCTGATTCTATTATATTCACCAGTTTATTCTGTTGGTCAAATTTTTAATTCACTTAATTTTTAGATTTACTTGTTGATAGATATGTATTTGTTTTTCATAATTTTTTATTTTTTACCTTTTTCTTCTTCCTCTTCTAAAAGAGTACCTTTCAGCATTTCATATGATAGTGGTTTGGAGTTGATGAACTCCTTTAGCTTTTTCTTCTCTGTGAAGCTCTTTATCTGCCCTTCAATTCTGAATGTTAGCTTTGCTGGATAGATTATTCTTGGTTGTAGGTTCTTGCTATATTTCTTGCCACTCCCATCTGGCCTGCATCGTTTCTGTTGAGAAATCAGCTGACAGTCATATGGGTGCTCTCTTGTAGGTAATAAACTGTTTTTCTCTTGCTGCTTTTAATATTATCTCTTTCTCTTTTGCTCTTGGTATTTTAATTATGATGTGTCTTGGTGTAGTCCTCTTTGGATTCCTTTTATATGGGGTTCTGTGTGCTTCCTGGACTTGTAAGTCTATTTCTTTTACCAGATGTGGAAATTTTCAGTCATTATTTCTTTAAACAGGTTTTCAGTATCTTGCTGTCTCTCTTCTTCTGGCACTCCCACAATTCTGATGTTGGTACGCTGAAAGCTGTCCCAGAGTCTCCTTACATTATGTTCACATTTTTGGATTCTTTTCTCTTCTTGCTTTTCCAGTTGAATGTTGTCTGCTTCTTTATATTTCAAATTTTTTACTTGATTCTTGCCTTTCTCTAGTCTGCTGTTAGGACTCTGTATAATATTTTTTATTTCAGTCAGTGTATGTTTAATTTCTAGTTGATTCTTTTTTATCTCCTCTTGGGTCTCACTAAATTTATCGAATTTTTCTAGCATATTCTTGAAAAACCTTATAAGCGTGGTTTTGAACTCTATATCCAGGCATTTTTTTTTCCTCCATTTCTTTTGTTTGTGATCCCTTCCCTTGTCTCGGCATTTTCACTATGCCGGGGAAACTTCTGTGTTGGATTCAGCCTTATGATACCAGCTTGCAAAACCGAAGAAGCCTCTGTTGAGCTTGGGATGGGTGGAGTCTCAGGGCTTAAGGGACAGCCTTGCCTTCCAGTCGGCCCCGCCCTCCACGGCCCCTGAGTCTCACATGACTGGGTAATCCCTGGAGCGGTCCTTGTGCGTGCGCGCGCCCGCAGTGCCTCTAACCGCTGCCTTTCCAGCTCCCCTGCGCACCAGGACCACACGAGTCTAGGTCCCCAGGGTTTCGCCCGAAACAGGGGCTTAGTGGACTCAGAAGTGGCACAGTTGGGAGGGTCTGTCTCCCGCCCACTCGCGAAAGCCAGCGGCACAATCAGCAATCTGTCCTGGGCGCAGCACCGTGCGCGTGCGAGACCAGACCTGATCTTCTGCGACTCCCCTAAATTTCCGTGCACCTCTTCCTTTTCACAGTCCAAACTTCCCCCGTATGAGTTTCGCTGGATCTGGGGTTTAGTGTCATAAAATAAGGGGTTCAATGCTGTTGGGAGTCTCTGTTTCCCTCCCGCCAGAGAAAGCCAGCCAGGTACTCCGGCACCCACTCTCTCAGCGCGTGTCTCAGTACCTCGGCTTTTTGCAGCTCCTCTGGGTCTCCGTGAGCCCCTCTCTTTCCTTCTAGCTGTAGAACTTACACTCCACCAGCTTTCCTGTGGTTCTGGATGATGTCCGTTCTGTCTTTTAGTTGTAGTTTTGAAATTGTTGTGCGAGGCAGCAGTGTAGGTGTTTACCTATGCCGCCATCTTGGATTCTCCCTGTTTTTTTTTTTTTTTTCAAGTAGTTGAGGTGCATCATGACTCAGTATAATACAAAGAATGAATTGCATTGTTCCTGCATTACAGATGAGGAAATGAGAAATGGAAATGTTAGGTAGTCTTACCAGAAGAAGGTAGCTATTTAGCAACAATGTAAGAAACCTTGAGTTCTCCTTAAATCTTATTTTCACAGTTTATATTCATGGTATAACATTTCTGAAAGTCCACAGTGTTTCCCACTGGAATATATCTTCTGGTAGGCAGAACTCCTGTCTGTTTAGCCCACCAATTGATTCTCAAAGAGTGGTGCCTGGTACACAGGAGTATTCACATTCAATGAATGAACGTTGAAGAATGAATGAATGAATGAATGAATGAATGATGAATCTTAATCACTGACTTAGTTATAATATCAGGAATACTTCATCATTTAATCCTCTCCCTTAACCAATCTTGCTCTTTCTTTACCTGCAAACTGAATGTCACAAGCCTGTTCAGAAATATTCAAAAGGAAATCAGACTATTAAAATGAAAGATTTTGGAATTCTGGCTGTGTCCATATCATCAAAAGTCCACACCACATTCAAAGTTCACAAAGTGATATAAATCTAGTCTCCCCCCCCTGCCTCTACCATTCCCTGCCTGACCATTCATATTCATTATGTTGTTAAAAATCAATGTGGAAGCAACATTTTCCCCCTAGAGAAGACTGTCTAAAAAATAGCGGGGGAATTATACTGTGCTAAGAATGGTTCAGCTATAACTCCATAAATGATTCACTACATTCTTTAGTCATATAATATTATGACTATTTCCTTCTGTACTTTAGAATATATAGGTATAGAAAAAGAGACAGGGTCATGTAATAAAAAGAGAACAGACTTGGGAGTCAAATGGTCCTACATTAAAATCTTAATGTTTAGACCCTGGAAAAGTCATTACCTTTTCTGACTTTCAATTTCTTTAAATTTTCAGTAGCAATACTCAGACTTACATCATTAGCATGTGGTGGGTTTTATGTAGGGCAACTGAAAAAACTCCAAGCCCAATGCTGGGAATATAGTAGGTCATCCCATCCATGGAAGTTTCCTTCCTCCTTGGAGAATCATTTATGCAGTTCAAGTGAAGGACCTTTGCAGACTGTGAGGTACTATACCCTGTAGGGAGGTGCCTTGATCCTGCTCTTATCTCCTGCTGTTTCCTTACCGAATCCTGGGTTTCAATCACATGGAACCACTTAAGCTCTAAGTGGTTCGCTTTGCCTACATTCCGTCTGATGGCCACATTATCTCCATGATTCAAGATCCATCCTGCTTCCCCAAATAAAGTTTCTCTATCCAGCTACTTCCTGCTTCCATCAAGACAATTCCACTTCCTTCTGTGAGCTCCTCAACAAATCCATAACTTACCTCATTATGTCTTACCACTTAGGATCTCATTTATTTCCTATGTTCTGTCCTTTCCAATAGGAAATGTGAGCTCTTAGGGCCGAGTCTAATTCAACCTATATCCCCAGCACTTAGCATATACTACTTGGAGTTCTAGAAATATTTCTTGAATCAATACATATGATTGGGTTATTACTATTATTAGGTAAGAATTTTTACCATATCAAAAAAATAATATTACAGTATATGCAATACAAAAGGACCCTGAATATTATTATGAAACTAATCAACAGTGGGCCAGTTTCTGAACCTATCCTAAGGGTGGCTGAGTTATATGTAGTTGTAGTATCATTCTTTCATTAGCTTCCCTCTTCTAATTGTGCCCACTCTTGCCCTTTGAGTACACACTCCATATTGTTAAATGGACCAGTAGGTTCCTATGGACCTTCTGGTCAACAAAATAGCCACAAATAGAGAAAAATAAATTAAAAGTAAAAGGTTGACTGGAAAACCTAGTAAGATGGGTGGACCTATGTCAGATTGTTATGCCCAAAGTAGTCTTGAGCAAATTCATCATTACAGTCCATTCTGGTTGTCATCCTAATAGAAGTGCCCTCAACAAGCATGGATGTTCTCTTTGCTGAAGGAGCCTGGGCACTGCCACACTACCTCTTACTTCTACTCTGAAGTATTTCCAGTTTTGACCAGTCCCTCCTTCATGAAACACTCTCCATGGTGTTGTCTTCTTTATAGTGGCAAATCAGATCATTGGATTTAGACCAGAGAGTCAGAGAGCAACTCTCCACTCAACTCCTCTTAAGTATACAATTCAGGACAATTTACTTTATCCAGCTAATCTGCTGTTTCTTCCACTATCAAGTGAAGACTAGAGTTGTACCTAATTTAAGAATATAAACAAAATCCTAATAAAGCTCATAGCACCCAACCAGCATAGAGAGAACCCAAGAAAAGTTAGCAGTATTATTACCACACAAGGGCCCCGTGCATGAAATTTATGCATGGGGTGTGTGTGTCCCTTAGCCCAGCCTATACCCTCTCCAATCTAGGACCCCTTGACAAATGTCTGACTGCCTGTTTAGGCCTAATCGTACCAGGATCCCATTTGTTTTTTTGTAGGATCTGGCCTAAACAGGCAGTTGGACATCCCTCTCACAATCCAGGACTGCTGGCTCCCAACTGCTCACTTGACTGCCTTCCTGATTGCCCCAAACTGCTTCTGCTTGCCAGTTTGGTCATCTCCTAACCACTCCCCTGCCAGCCTGATTGATGCCTAACTGTTCCCCTGCCAGTATGATTGCCCCTAACTGCCCTCCCCTGCAGACCTGGTCATCCTTAACTGCCCTCCCCTGCAGCCTGGTCCCTACAACTGCCCTCCCCTTCAGGCCTGGTCTCCCACAGCTACCCTCCCCTGCCGACCCAGCCACCCCTAGCTGCTCTCCTCTGTCGGCCTCATTGCCCCTAACTGCTCTCCCCTTCTGGTCTGGATCCCTCCAACTACCCTCCCCTACAGGCTTGGACCCCCCCAACTGTCCTCCCTTGTAGGTATGGTCACCCCTAACTGCCCTCTCCAGCAGGCCTGGTCCTCCCCAACTGCCTTTCCCTGCAGGCATGGTTGCCCCCAACTTCCCTGCTCTGCCCAACTGGTCATCTCTAACTGCCCTC